>JAPDPK010000021.1:0-1200000 GCA_031772115.1 Heritiera littoralis
ATTTCTAGAATTATTCTCCACTAAAACCCTCAATTTTCAACCTATCATTAAGCCTCCAATGGTCATGGCCGAACACTATCTTGGCCACTTTTCTTGACTTCTAATTTTTCTTTCCATTGTCTTGGTTCCCATTAAATACTCCTCTACGTGAACTCCTCTTGCCATTTCTTTGCATGATGCCATAAATGCCTCCATTTTTCCATGTTCAACCGTAGGTTTCCTCAATAGTCAAGGTTCTCTTTTTTAACCTACTTCAATTCTAAGCATCTTTTTCCACCTATTTCAATTCTATACTTCATTTCTCATCGTTATCATACCACTTCTTTTGCTTAATTCCTTGTTTTTGCTAATCTATATCAAGACTCAAAATTATGAAATTTTCTTGATCTAATAGAATTTAACAAAATTTAACATTATCATCATGTTTCTCATGCTTAGAAACCTCAAAATATGTCATGGCATATCAACAAAATCATGGAAGTTAAGTTTCTTACCTTGACCGAATGGAGTATCTCAAAACATAATTTTATTTACTGTTTTGGTTCCTTCCTTTCGTTAGTCTCCTAGCTTGGTTCTTAGTTGGTCTTAAGATATATATGGTCTATGGAGAAGATTAAGTAAATGATCTAGCAAAGGAATGATGGTTTGCTAAGGGATTTTTTTTATGGAGGAAGCAAGTGAAGATCGAATACAGCTCAGCAAACAGAAGGCTCGTGGAAGTAGAGGAATTAGGTGAAGACAACCGAATTTGCTGAAGTTTCTTGCTTCTTTATTCTTTCTTTCTATCCAAGACAACCAATACTAATAACCCATCTAGCATTTTATCATATTTCTTCATCATTTCATGCATTAAACTTTATTAAACGGCTGAACAGAACTGCAGCAAGAGTGGCATGTAAGTCTCCCTTGTTACACGTTTTTTACCTCGTTTCTTTTGTTTTTGTTTTATACTTCCACAAAGATAATTGCTCAACTATTATTTTTAAGCTTCTTTTTATTTATTGTCTTTCATACATTAAGATTTGAAGACCTTTATAGCCAAAAAGGAACGGCTGAAATACTTGATGCTGCTGTCCACGTTTTGACCATGTTTTTCTTACCTCCTTTTTTTAATTTCCAGCCAATGAAATTATACACTTTTCATTTCTAACTTATCTTCCTTTTATATTATATTTCTTGACTATCATTGCAATTTATTTCCTCTAAACAAATAATTTCCAGCCATGCATAAAATGGCCAGCAGTTAGCGTGAATGCTTGGCTGACTAGTCAAGTTTGTTTTCACTTCTTCATTGCTTGTATTCCAGCCAATAAAATCCTTTATTCTGGTACCTTTAATACTCCATATTCCTCTTATATTTTCTACCAAGAATTCATAGTTTACCAGCCTTTAAAAAGGCTGAAGAAGGACGTGTAACAGCAGCAAAGTGGCGTTGAAGTCCACTTTTGCTACACCCTTTATTGACTTCCATATCTTCCATGGTAGAATTCATCCAATAGTATTTAGTCATATTCCAAGTACTAGATTTTCTCTCCATTTAACTCTCATTGTTTGTATTTTTATACTATTAAAACTATATTTCAATTGTCTTTAAGTGGTTCCAGCCGAACCTCACTATAGTAACAAGAAGTATGGCATAAAAATAAAATTTCTTGGCTGGTCTTTCTTGACTTTCGTCACTCCATGCCTTACTTCCTATTCATTTCTTTAGTTTTCATTCAAATTCTTATACACCATATTGAAGAATTAAAATTCCAAAATTTCATAACGTAAAGTGGAATTTCATATTCCATTTTTATTTAATTCCACTAATTTATTTATTTTTATTATCAATCTTTTATAATATGGTGTACAGTATATAAAAATTGGGTCTCACATTTATAAATATTCGTAAATATTTCATGTGATTCAGTTTAGAATTTGAAACAGAGTGAGACATCTTCACACAAGGGTTCAAATATCATACTTTTTGGGTCTAAATTCAAGTCATATCGGCCTATACTCAAACTTTACATTTTTTTGACCTAGGGGCAAAATTGTCATTTTGCACATTTGGCACGTTTCCCAAGACATGATAAATGAAAGAATTCAAGATGAGAATACTTACCATTACCATATTTCACCCCAAAAATCATTATAATGAGATCCGTATCCCTTCAGACCTTAAAATTCTTAGTGGGACCCACAATTCACTTTCCTCCTATAACACAAAACATAAGAAATCCATTTACCATCTTTAAATTTAATTATTCTAACTTCAAAATTAACTTATATAAAAAGAAGAAATTGGGAATCTCATAAGGAGAAAGAGAGTTAGTACCATGGTAAGCTACCATGGTTTTGTTGTTTATATTACTTAGTAAATAGGGATACTCGCCTAGTCTCCAAAGGAAATAAACTATTTAAGTGTTTTAATTAAATTACTGTGTTTGAATGTTTATAAAAAAATGATCTTAGATAATATTGTGTTTTGAGAATAAAGGCTATGCATGAAGATTTTACTTCGATTTATACTACTGTATACTATTTTATGCTGTTTAATGTTCTGTAGACAGTTTACATCTTAATTCTTGAGCTAGACTTCGAAATCTCGATTTTCCATAATGGATGTGAAAAAGATTAGGAATGCATGTCATGGTTTACAAAATGCATTTCCTATTTCATGTTAAATCCGTTTATACACCCATAAGCATGCATTGGTATTGAGTAACACTAACTACTATTTAAGAATGTTGCTTACTGGGCATTAGCTCACCCCCTCTATTTCCACCTTACAGTTATTTTCGGATAGGTTTGGGTTAAACTAGAGGGTAGATTTGGAGTTGATATGTCCTCTGAAGCCTGCTACCATATTTTGGAGGTATATCCACTATGTTTATATAATTATAATTCTACACTTATATAAATGACTTACTGAGCTTTCACTTATTAAACATTGTTTAACCTTTTTCAGATTGAGCACAGAGTTAGGGGATTATTTCAGAGCTATCCGAAATAGTCTTTAAGCTTGAAATATAGTCCCAACTCTCCGAGGAGATTATTTTGAGTATATTTGGGTATAAACTATTCTTTTGTACTCATTATCGATTTCAGGTTTCTTTGGATTTAGTACTATAGATAGGATGTAACATAATCTAGTGATTAGTACTTAGATTGTCTTAATGCTTAACTGATGGAACTACAATTGCTTGTATGAATATGAGTATATGATATGATGGCATGAACAAGTGGTTAAGTAAAAAGATATGAGGTCATGGATGAAATACAATAAGTTGATATAGACTGATGTTTGTTGAGAATCTTAGATTTAATAAGTAAAAGAGATAAGGTGAATTAAAGGATAATAATACAAGATTATAAATTAACTGCTATTATGGAAATTACTTATTTGTACATAGATTGTGAATTTTATGCAAGTACTTAGTTTGGGCAAAATGATAAAGATAAGGAAGGGAGTTAACATCCCTAAATAAATTTCATTGTACTACACTTAGACAAAATAAGTATAGAAAAGCAAAAAATTAACCCTAATTTCTGCACATCCGTATGTGGAAGGGGTACTATCGCGGCCTTTGGGTCATGACAAAACTATATATCCAAATGTGAATGCTTGGACCTTCAGATGTGAATTCTCGAAATCATATATCCAGATGTGAATGCTTAGACCTTCAGATGTGAATTCCCGAAATCATATATCCAGATGTGAATGCCTGGACTTTTGGATGTGAATTTTCAAAACTATATATACAAATATGAATGCTTGGACCTTCGGATGTGAATTCTCGAAACCATATTTTTAGAAGTGAATGCCTGGACCTTCGGATGTGAATTCCCAAAACCATATATCCAAATGTGAGTCCTTGGACCTTTGGATGTGAATTCCCAAAACTATATATTCAGATGTGAATGCCTGGACTTTTGGATGTAAATTCCTGAAACAAATTTTCTAGATGTGAATTCCTAGATTTTTTGGATGTGAATTCCCAAAACTATATTTCTAATGCAAATTCTAAAAATGAAATCTCAAGATGAGTATTCTCGAAGCAAATAAGAATTTTCAAGTCCTTCGAGTACTAATTCCAGAATCTTTGAAGTCCTTCGGGGCACTAATTTTAGAAAAAAAAGAATAAGAGAGAGAAAAAGAAAAATTTTTGTAGTCCTTTGGACATGAAATTTTCAAACATTCTAGTTTCAAGTAGCAAAATTCTTTCTAATCTACTCCTGCCTCTGTTTCTTTACTAGATCAGATTCTATTGCTAAGAGTCATCAGCTGATAATCCAATCGATCAATTGAGATATAATCTCACTACTTACAAAAAGTGGTCATGGGTTCTTTACTTGTTCAAATTCTGTTTGCTAGAGAGTTGTTAGCTGAAAATCTAATATGATCTATTGAGATATACTCTCACTACTTACAAAGATTTGTTTTGGCTTCTTTGCAAGTTCAGATTCTGTTTGATAATGAATATTAGCTGAAAATACAATCTAATCTATTCTGGCTACTTAAAAAATTGGTTTTGGCTTCTTTGCAAGTTTGGAGCTTGTTTAATAGTGAACATCAGCTGAAAATTGAATCTGATCTATTGAAATGTAGTCTCACTACTTACAAATAGTGGTTATGGCTTCTTTGCTAGTTCAAATTCTATTTGTTAAAGAGTTGTCAGCTAAAAATCCAAACTGGTCTATTAAGATATAGTCCTAGCTTCTTTGCAAGTTCAGATTCTATTGTTAATATGTTCAATGGACAAGTTCCTGTAAATCGTCAGTTGAAAATCCAATCTAGTCAATCAGGACTTAGGTGATGAATAAAGCCCATGGCTCACATCGAATGAACAAAAGAATGATCAGGGCAATATTCAGATGCCAGATTTTTAAAAGTTCATGAATACATCTAAGAGGCAAAGCAAACAAGCCCCACAAGTCTTTAGTTGAAAATTTGACTTAATCAAGCAAGGCATGGTAATGAATAGAACCTATAGCATACATGTCACATCAAGCCCTATTCTCCAGATAATAGATGCTAGCATCAAACTACAGAAAGAGATCATTCGTATGAAGAGGTATCCTGTGAAAATTATAATACGAAAAAAGGGATTCATGCCTTTATTGAGGAGACTTGTTTTCAAAAAGCCTTTATTGAGGGTTGCATTTTTCATTTTCGAAACCTTTATTGAAGAGGGTTGTTTTCAAAAAAAGCCTCTATTGAGGGGGTGCATGTTTTACTTTCGAAACCTCTATTAAAGGGTTGCGTTTTTCATTTTCGAAACCTCTATTGAGGAGGGTTCTTTTGAAAAAAGCCTTTATTGAGGTTCAAAACCTCTATGAAGGAGGGTTGTCTTCAAAAAGCCTCTATTGAAGTGGCGTATTTTTCATTTTCGAAACATCTATTGAGAAAGGTTGGTTTCAAAAAGCCTCTATTGAAGGGGTGCATTTTTCATTTTTGAAACCTCTGAGGAAGGTTGTTTTCGAAAAGTCTCTATTAAAGGGGTACATTTTTCATTTTTGAAACCTCTAGTAAGGGTTGTTTTAAAAAAAGCCTTTATTGAAGGGGCACATTTTTCATTTTCGAAACCTCTACTGAAGAGGGTTGTTTTCAAAAAGCCTCTATTGAGGAGACGCATTTTTTATTTTAGAAACTTCTATTAAGGAGGGTTGTTATCTAGAAGTCTCTATTGAGAAGGTGCACTTTCTAAGAATTTTGGAGAAACCTCCATTCCTGAATACATCTTCCAAATGTTCGAAGACAGACAAAATTGTTGTCTATGTCTTTGTCTTATTTCTGATTCTCAGTAATAAACAAAGAAGGGCAGCTGTAGACACCTAATTTTGTCCGAATCAAAGTCATTCTGTAAGTCAAGACCAATCCTAACACAAGTAAGGTCTAATTTCGAGTTGAGATTGATCTAACTCCAATAGCAGGATTAATTGATCCCACTGAGGTTTGTCCAATCTAAGTCTATTATTGCTTTCAGTATTAGCCTCTTATTATTATTTATAATATATTATATTTAATATTTTTGTTATATTTATTTATTTCTACTCTTATTTTCCTTTATCTTCTATTTTATTTTTATTTTTTCATCTTTTCTTCATTTTCTAAAAAATAGATAAATATAAAAAATATAAAAAAAATAAAAAATCAAAATTTAAAAAAATTGAATTTTCGTTTTAATCTTTAGGGTTTTGGAAACAAGATTATCATCAACCTTACAAAAAACTTTGTTAGTAATTAATAATTCAATAAAGGAAATAAAAATAAAAATATATATAAATATAAAAAAATAAATTTAACATAGCAAGTAGGCCAACTTGCCTACTGCCATCATCACCACCGCCCCTCCACTGCCCCAACTCATCATTGCCACCACCCAAACTCCACTTATAAAAACCCTAACACAAGACAACCAATAGAAAGGGCCAAAAGGGGGAATCCTTTAGGAGGCAACCATTACTCTAAAAATTGTCAAAAGCCACCAAATTCCCCTCTGCCAACCAAGGGGACCAACAACCTCTACCTTAAATACAACCCAGCACTTAAACCCCTTTGTCCCTAACCAACACAACCCGAATCCTTCTAACCTTTTAAACACAACCACAATCCAGAAGCAGAACCATACTCAGCCGCCCAAAACACACCACAAATCAAACCCACTACCACCGAAATTGCCTAAGAAAGCTTCCTCTACCCACATAAGCATCATTACAACCGAGCACCCCAGGATCCAAAACTACTTACACACAAGCAAGCACACACATTTCCGAAAAACCGCAAGAATACCATAAAAAAGGGAAATGGCTGTTGAAATTTTAGATTAGCTTCTTCCAAAAGTTTTTGATTCTGAATCTAGGAAGGCAAGACGTTTATGAGGAGAGAAAGATATAGTGGGTAGCTAGGTCGATTGAATGGCGAGAGGGAAGTAGACCTAGGTGTTGAAGACCACAGCTTTAGACAAAGATTTAGGAATTCTGGAAGCTCTTTAGGAACAACTAGTTAAATAAATGGAAGAGGATGAAAAGAGGCTTCGCAAAATGGTTGTCTTTTTTGTTACTGCTGGCCAACAGCAGAGACAGCGATCGGCCACAAGACTTGACAAGGTGAGTAGAGAGAAGGGCGAGGATTTTGTAGAGGGAGAAAGTTTTTTTTACAAAAAAGAAAAGTAAAAGTAAAAAAAAAAGAATTTGAAAAAGGGCATTTAATGAAGGATAAAATGACGTAATTTTGGGATAGGAGTCTTTTAATCAAAATGGCATCATTTTGGACAACCTAGAGGGTGTCTGTTAGACCTGTAGACACCGGATACTGTGCCCATCTCCCGAAGGATGACCTTGGGCACGATATAACTTGTGCTAGGCGTGGGAGAAGCCTTGCACCGTGCTAGAGACTTGGCACACTTGCGCGACGGGCATGCGCATGAGATAGGCAAGACAGGTACTTGGCTTGGGCTGCTTACCAGGCTTGACACTTAGACGGTGATGGATGATGATCGTAAGATACGGGTTGTGGTTAACTCGTGTGGCACCATGGGCCTTGACCATGTGAACGGGAGGTTGGTCGGTGCGTGGCACAAGGCACCGTTGAGGCATAAGTGGTTGGGTGCGCGCACACAGACGGGGAAGTGCGCGGGACCTACGCAGCGTGGAGATATACTTGGAGATAACTCACGGATCTGACGTGGCGATTATCCATAGAGTCCTAAGTCTAGTGGGATGTAATCTTAGAGAGTTTGTATTTCAATAGAACTCTTGTACCTATGTGAGGGGGATGTCCTCACTTGCCTATATAAACCCATCAGGGGAGATTAGTAGAAGACAGAGTGAAACAGTGTAAGTGTTCTCTGCTAGTTGTAATCCTTTTTATTGCGGCTTAATAGAAAGGTTGAGGGAGTTTCCCTTGTAAAGCTTTGAGTGTTTCTATTCTCTTCCTACTCTCTCTGTTTGTGTTGGTTTTCCTATTTGCTCAGGTGTGACATACCGCTGCGTGCTAGCCTTTGTCAGGGCTTGGTTTGGAGTTTGGCTGTACTAAGTTACGGAGAACTTAGGCCATCACCGGGTAAACGGTTCTAGGAGGGAACGACCCTGTGACAATTTGGTATCCGAGCACGGTTTTCGGATCATGGCACACGAGCTAGCCGACCGAGTTGTTGTCCTTGAAGCGATGGTAGGTACACCGTTGGAAGAAGCGGGTACTGTGGCGGAACAGATAATGACCATGGTGGGTGGTATGCAAGAGCTTACTCAACTGGTGATGAGTGTCCAGAAAGAGCAGGCTGATCGCTACAACAGTTTCTTGCAGCAAGTTCATGATCTCTCAAAGAGATTTGAGGTACAAACCAATACCCTGAAAACTGATATTTTAGTACTAAAACGTGCTATGATTGCTACAGAACAGATAGAGGCTTCTAGTAGCGTAAAAGGGGGTGATAGTGGCGATCCCAAGAAGAGGATCAAGGTACCTGAACCCAAGGAGTTCACTGGAATTCGCAATGCGAAGGAGTTGGAGAATTTCTTGTGGGACATGGAGCAGTACTTTAAAGCTGCTGGTATACCGGAGCAGGACCGAGTGACTATCACTAGTATGTACCTCACTGGTGAGGCTAAGCTATGGTGGCGAGGCAGACTGGCCGATGATGATAGTGCGGGTCGACCGAGGATTGAGACATGGGATGCACTGAAGAAGGAATTGAGGGACCAATTTCTTCCGTTAAATGCGGCATGGGTCGCGAGGTAATCACTCAAGAAGTTGAAGCACACAGGTTCTGTGCGAGATTATGTCAAGGAGTTTAGCTCTTTGATGTTGGACGTGAAAAACATGTCAGAAGAGGATAAGTTGTTTAACTTTTTCTCAGGACTTCAGCCATGGGCTCAGGCTGAGTTACGTAGGCAGAATGTGAAGGATCTGCCTCAGGCAATTGCGGCTGCAGACGGTTTGGTGGATTACAAACTAGGTTCTTCTTCAACAGGTACTGGTGAAAAGAAGAAGAACAATCCTGATGGCAACAAGGGAAAGGGCAAGAAGGATTGGAAGAAAAACCGAAAGAACAAGGACAAGGCTGAGTCTTCTAAGCAGAAGGGACTGGATCCACCCCAAAGCAAAGGAGATTGGAGTTGTTTCTTGTGTAATGGGAATCATAAGATCCGAGACTACCCCAAGAGGTCCAAGCTAACGGCCCTCATGTGCGAGGACGATGGTGAGGAGGATTGTCCACGAGTTGCCCCAATACAGTTGCTCAACGCTATTAGGGCGGAGCCATGAACTCCTCAGAAGGGACTGATGTATGTGAAAGCTGAGGTGAATGGGAGACCGATTCGAGTTATGCTTGATACGGGTGCGACCAACAACTTTGTCTCAATGGGCATGGTTGATCATCTTGGTTTGAAGGTCACGAGGAGCACAAATCAGGTTAAGACATTCAATTCAAAGGCCCAGGATATCCAGGGGACGGCTATCGCATCGGTGAAGATTGGGACATGGCAACAGGACTGTAAATTCCTAGCTTTACCTATTGATGATTTTGATCTAATCATGGGCATTGAATTCTTTGTGCAAGCGAAGGCATTTGCTATTCCTCATCTGGGAGGATTGATGATCTCTGACGAAGCATGTCCAAGCTTTGTTCCGTCGGAGAGGGGACAAAGTGCTACGAAGCCATTAATGCAGTCGGCTTCACAGGTGAACAGTGGGTTAAGGAAGGGGGAGACAACCACGTTAGCTGCCCTGGTGGAGGTGAAACCAGAAAAGGTTGTCGAAGTGCCTGATGAGATAGCGGCGGTACTTGACGAGTATAGAGATGTGATGCCCCCTGAATTACCCAAGACGCTACCACCTAGGCGCGCTGTGGATCATAAGATCGAGTTGGAACCGGGAGCTAGACCACCTGCTCAAGCACCCTACAGGATGGGTCCTTTGGAGTTAGCCGAGCTGAGAAAGCAGCTTAGTGAGTTGTTGGAAGCAAGTTATATCCAACCATCGAAGGCACCATATGGAGCCCCAATGTTGTTCCAAAGGAAGCAGGATGGCACACTACGGATGTGTGTTGACTACAGAGCCCTGAACAAGGTCACGGTTAAGAACAAGTATCTAGTTCCAAATGTCACTGATTTGTTTGACCGATTGTCTAAGGCGACATATTTCACAAAGTTAAACTTGAGATCAGGTTACTGGCAAGTGAGGATTGCCGAGGGTGATGAATCAAAAACGGCTTATGTAACGAGGTATGGTTCGTTTGAATTTTTGGTTATGCCATTTAGTTTAACTAATGCACCTGCTACATTTTGCAATTTGATGAATGATGTGCTCTATGAGTACTTGGACCACTTCGTGGTAGTATACCTGGATGACATCGTGGTGTATAGCCAGACGCTAGCGGAACATGGACAGCACCTCAGGTGGGTGTTCGAGGCTTTGAAGAAGCACTCCTTGTTTGTGAAAAAGGAGAAGTGTGAGTTTTGCCAGCGGGAGATAATGTTTCTGGGTCATAAAGTCAGTTGTGGGCAAATCCGCATGGATGAGAGGAAGATCCAGGCCATTGCTGAGTGGCAGGCCCCTACTAGGGTCCCGGAGTTGCGGTCATTCTTAGGACTGGCCAACTACTACAGGCGTTTCATCAAGGGGTACAGTAAGATGGTGAGTCCTTTGACAGATCTGTTGAAGAAGGACAAGAAGAAAGTGTGGTCTGAGGATTGTGAGCGGGCATTTCAAGATATCAAGGGGGCAGTAACATCCGAGCCAGTGTTGAGACTGCCAGATTTCAGTTTGCCATTTGAAATTCACACAGACGCATCAGATAGAGCCATTGGGGGTGTGCTAGTCCAGGAAAGGCACCCTATTGCTTACGAGAGCCGCAAGTTTAAGGACGCGGAACGGCGGTATTCAGCCCATGAGAAGGAGATGACTGCTGTAGTGCATTGTTTAGAGGTGTGGAAGCATTATCTTTTGGGGATGAAGTTTGTGGTGGTGACAGATAATGTGGCCAATACTTATTTCAAAATGCAGAAGAAGCTGAGCCCAAAGCAGGCACGTTGGCAGGAGTTTCTGGCAGAGTTCGACTTTGCTTGGGTACACAGACCAGGAAGGGAGAACCAGGTGGCTGATGCGCTGAGTCGCAAGGTAGTCCAGTCATATGTTGCTTCATTATCCACTATTGAGACTAACTTGATTGACAGGATAAGGCAGCAGGCATCGGCAGATAAGACTTATGAACAGCTCAGGGAGGGCATGAATGTCACGACCCGTGACCACATTTTTACCCTTCTATACACAACTTAACCGGTTGGGCTGTCTGCGATACTTCACTTGTACTGACTGTTAATAAATTTTACATAATATTGTTTATATTATACACATCCCCTATCGTAATACATCAGATAAGTAGTACTATTGACGTGTCTAAATACAGAGAATTAAATGATCATACCTCAAATAAACAGTCGGTCTGACACATTGTCCTTCGTGTACAGCCAGGATCCACAATCCACTGATCTCACATTCATCAAAACCTGAGATGTTGAAAATTAAGGGGTGAGCAAAACCACGGCTCAGTAAGAGAATTATATGCCTCACTTGATACTCAGCTTCCTATATGCTGAAAATTTTTTTTTTTTCATTTTCCTATGGGCTCTAAGCTCGCATGTAGGAAAGATACTACAGTCGGCTAGGGATCCGAATGGAGTAAGGTAGGTATTTTAGAATACCATACTTGTTACGGAACCTAGAAGCAACTGTAGAGAAAAAGTTTTCTTTTTGTTTTGAATTAATAAATCCTTTTCCTTTTTAATCTTTCATAATCTTTTTCATATTCCTTTCAAAATAATGCTTCTACGAAATAAAGCCTTTAAATAGAATAATTAATATCCGTATATTCCTTGAAAAGAATATTAGTTAAATCATCATCTTATTTCTTTAAAACTTATTTCATGTTTTAATGTACTCTCTTAATTAGTTCTGTCCGTTAAAAAGCAGAATAAGCTATTAAAATCTATTTCATTCTTCGACATTTGTCGAATTCACGAATCACACTCACTTACTTATCGTCATAATATCCTACGATTTCTCATACTAACATCGGAACACGTGTAGCACTTAGTTCCCGAAGGACTCTAGAGGTGGCTCCCACGGTTCAATCATCGAGTCTCTGCTCGGTATGGCCTGTACTGAAACATCGGAACACGTGTAGCACTTAGTTCCCGAAGGACTCTAGAGGTGGCTCCCACGGTTCAATCATCGAGTCTCTGCTCGGTATGGCCTGTACTGAAACATCGGAACACGTGTAGCACTTAGTTCCCGAAGGACTCTAGAGGTGGCTCCCACGGTTCAATCATCGAGTCTCTGCTCGGTATGGCCTGTACTGAAATATCGGAACACGTGTAGCACTTAGTTCCCAAAGGACTCTAGAGGTGGCTCGCACGGTTCAATCATCGAGTCTCTGCTCGGTATGGCCTTTTCCGTTTGACATATTCCATGTCATGTAAAATATTTCCCTTTTTAACATGTCACCTATCATGTATGGATTTTAATATAGACGTTAATCTTGTCGTACTATAAACCCTGGAGGGTAAAGGACTAAACCGGTCAAATCTATGACCATAATCTACATTGTCCTCGGTGGATCACGGATCAGGTGTCGACCGGGACTAAACATGTTACATATCATGTATCAGCATGATAAGAATACCAACCAGTCTCAAAACCGTATTTTTCATCGGAAAATACACCTTTATGGAATTTATATAATTATATAATTCCATGATTTAAAACCATAAGGGTTATAATCCTTTAGTGAATATTGATAAAAATATCCATAAAAATATTCACTATATTTCACTTCATCATTCGTCTCGTAATTCGCGTAATTTATCTATTTCGAGAATTTTCGGTGATTTCATTATCACCATTCTCGAATACATGAATATTCTAAAGTTCCATCTCATTATATTCATATTTTATGAAATTTAGAAATTTCCTCATGTCTCGTGATTTACTATCGAAATTCGAAAATAAATCATTTAATATGATTTTATAAAGTTTTTCTAAAATTTTCGGCAGCATAACGGCTGCCGATTCACTAACCTCCTGCACGGAAAATACAGTTTAAAATCTTTCAGCCAGTACTTCTTCTCAAATTATTTTCAGCAATTCATGCATCATAATAATTTTCATAAAAATAATTGCATGAAATATTTTAAATTAAATTATGCAGACTGAGTATCCTTACAGTGCTGCACATGCATCCCTTACCTTTTTTCGGGTCGGCGAATTCCGCTTATCGATCGCGCCCGCACTCCATTTCTCTCGATTCCTTGTCTCGATTGCTGAAAATAATTTCTAGAATTAAAATTCTAATTTTTAGAATTTTTCATAATTTATTTAATTTTTTCTGAAATTAAATTCTCGGGAAATTTCTTACCGAATTTGTAAAATCCCGGGTTGTCGAATTTCCGGGAATTTTTCGAATTCCCGAAATTTTCCTTTTTCCTCTTTTTCTTCCTTTTTCTTCCTTTTTTCTTTTCTTTCTTTCTTTTCTTTTTCTTTTTCTTTTTTTTTTCTTTTCTTTTTCCTTTTTCTTTTCTTTTTCTTTTCTTTTTCTTCTTCCTTTCCCGGTTAGACCGGTTCAGAGCCTTTCCTCGCCGGTTCCTCGCCGGCGGCCGGTTCTCCGGCGGCTCGATGGCTCAGCAGCTGGCCGGCGCCACGGCGAGCTTGGATCTGACCTCCGTTCATCCCGAATCGACAGCACGGCGGCGGATCGAGGCGGTTTTGCCTCGGTTCTTCTTCCTCTTCGCCGGCGTTCCTCCGCCGTCCATTGCGCCTCCGGTGGCCTCCATCAGCTTCCTCTCCCTCCGGTGAAGCTTCGGTGGCAGTGGCGGTGCCTGGATCGGCCGGCACCGCCGTCCGCCATTTTCTTTCTTTTTCCGGCTTCCTTCGCGTTTGTGCCTCCGTTTCTTTCTTTCTTCCGCCGCCGGTGGTTTCCTTGACTTCCTCTTTGGCCGGCGACGACGTCCCCTCCATTTTCCCTAACCGGCGGTGGCATCTCCGCCACCGGCGGTCTGCCTGGGGAGGGTCGGGATTTCCCCCCGATTCTCTGTTTTCTTTCTATTTTTTTTTTGTTTCTTTCTATTTCTATTTTTAGGTTGTTTCTATTTCCCTTTTTAGTAATATAATACATACTATATATTATACACTATCATTTATATTTTATACTTATAATATATATCATATATATATATCATACATATATTATTTCATTTTAATGAAATACAATATACAATATATATTATATACATAAATTATATATATTGTATATTACAAAATATATATCTTGTATATATATATGTATGCATAATTATATACTTTAAAAATAATTAACCTTTACATGTACAAATTATATAGATGGTATAATACAATATTTATACATTTAAACTTTAATATAAAACTACATTTACTTTTCTTCTATATTCATATACTTTTATTTAAAGTAATAATATATATATTTCATATATATATATATATATCTGTACATATATATATTTATAATTATATAAATACATTTTATAATATACACATGTATTTATTTAAGACAAAATAGTATATATTTCATTTTATAATATATACTAATATTCATATACATACATATGTATTTATATAAAAACATGTGTAAATATATTTATATAATTTAATTATATAAATATATAATATACGCATTTTTATTTATAAATTTTGGATTTCCATTAATCCAATTTAAATTCCTCCTTTCCTTATTTTCCATAACTCCGATTTTATTATTATTATTTTTTTTTTTTCATTTAATTTCCTCATTTTTTTTTTCGGGAATTTCAACTATATCTCATCTCGTAAATAAATTTTATTTATTTACTTTAATTTATTTATTTCCTCTTATCTATTTTCTTTAATATTTATTTTCAATATTTATTATTTTCAATAATTGAAAAATTTACGGTTATCACATCCTCCCCACCTTAAGAAATTCGGTCCTCCGAATTTAACTTAAGTCCAAAGGTGGTACATGCCGTATACTTATGGCTTCTGACCTTTAGTTCATCCTCCAAGTAATACTGCCAGTACACTTTCAACATCAAGAGTGCTTTAGACCACTACATGCTGTCTTTCATCGTATATGTCTATACTCCCGTAAGTTCTTTTCTCAAATCGGGAGTTATTCCCTTTTATTCTTTTCATATAAGAGTCCATACTCAATATTTTTCATATTACAGCCGATCTATGTTGTTTATCATCCATTCTTCTCACTTAGTGCCGAGTCGACAAAATATGGTACTATCATGTACTCATATCGATCAATTATATGTAAGTGTTCCAGTAGCTTTCACATCTCATGCACACGCTCTCTCAATATCGTGGAGCGTTTACATCTCACGCTCATATATATAAATATATATCAGTATGGAGCGGTGCTATCAATGCACTTGGGATCTCAAAGCCTTTTGCTATCTCTCATTAGCATATGGCAACACAGAGACTCCCATCACATGTAAGGCTCACTGGAACTGTACATACACATTCACACCGTTTAACACTCATACTTCGACTAAGGCACTAGAGAATCTAGATGTCTGATAATGGAAAGTGATTCTATTTAGATCATCAGTCTTTAATCACTTCCATATCATTATTTCTCTTTTGGACTCTTTATTGTCCACAATATTCATTTTCACACTTATTCCATCAAGGCTACATATCATTGCAAATTTTACTGTTAATCATCTCTTACAGAAATAAATCATGAGACAATCATTTTCTCTCCATGTCTCTTTTCATGTAGTATGGTCATTATATCTCTTACGCTTATGGTATATTCAATATTATTTAAATTTTAGAATATACACAGGAATATACTCTTTCCATAATTTAGATTCTGTGATTGAATCCTCGAATTATCCATTTAAGTACCACATTATCTATACAATTCCACCATCTCTATTATTTCGAGGTGGTTATGTGTACCATCATTTTACTGGCAGTAAACATATCAATTATCTTACTCCTTGGAGTATCATTACTTTCACTTATCAGTTCTGGCTTTGATTTTACATCTTGCCACAGTTATGTGATAACCAACACCATTCACTTTCAGTCTTAACTGCGGGAACTGTTTCATATTGATGTTCCCTTCTCATCATGCAATTTATTTCCTTATTCCACTTTCATTTTCGTTTTCATATTTCTACTATTTATCTCTTCATATATATATTATACATATATATTTTTAATTGGCATGGTACTATACTGCTAAGATCTTTTAAAATCTTGCGTACCATCTTTTTCTTTACACTAGCCATCTGCCGACTTTAATTTCTTTAATTAGATCTCGTCTATAAAGCAGCCAGTCTCATCACTCTTTTATAGGCTGACAATAGTATTTAGCTAGACTCATTACTTTCGTATCTCAATCTTTATCTTTATATCATAGACAGGTTCACTGTCATCCTGTCGTCTCAAAATCATATATTTCAAGAGGAGATACTGTCTAGCCAAATTTCTTAGTTGTTAATCTTAGCACAATCCCATAGCCTTTAAGAGTTTAAGGATCATATCACAATGTTGCTCATGTTCCATTTATACTTTAGACTCTATCAGTATTTCATCAATTTACTCATGTAAGGATGCCTCATTCTTTAGGCTTATCTACTTTACAAGGCAACTCATTACCCTTATAACTTCAATCGGAACTCGAAAAATTCACTTCGAGTTCAAATCATCATCTTATAGACACCAACCTTCAATCTTTTATCTAAGGACTCTTTATACAGCAGCTAGTCTTATTTACTCCTCACGTATCTCTAATCAGATCAATAAAGCGTCTATTTACACGTAGATTAATACTTGTTCTTCACCAGAACTTCATCAATGATAGAAATTTAATATATCCTTTTTGATTTATCTACAACTCAACATCATTTGCATTTCTCTCATTTACACATAAACAGATAACTCCTTTATTCTCAAATTTTTTTTTTCATTATCAGTATTTTCGTCATCCAAACCTCTACACGTGAATTTCATTATTCACACATTTTCCAGAGTTATTTTCTTAAGCTTTTCAGATTCTTTCTACATCTTCCGATATAAGCTTAGAATTTAACTTCATATTTAAAATCAAATCAGCGTTATCTCGATTCCTCTAATTTATATAACTTTGGAAGTTTTATCGGAAATCAAATCTGATACTTTCTTTAATCGTACCCTTCTTATCATCTTGTGACCATCGTTCTTCAACTTTTCATCTGATTATGCCTTTTACAAAGATTGCTCTTATAAGCTCTTTATACATCTCCGATTAAATCATATTCAAGGCATCACTTCCATATAATATTTATTTGTTCTTCATAAGAATTTTAGTGTATAACCAAAAATTTTAATACATCATTTAATTCATCCTCAAATCATATCATTGTATTTCCTTTCTTTACATCGATACTTGTGAATTTCATCATCCGTAATATTTTCCAAAAATTATTTTCTTAAGCTTGTCGGATAAATTTCATATCCACGATCGAATCAACATTAACCTGATTTCTCAATCTATGTTATTTTGGAATTTATTGGAATTCTCAACCGACAGTCTCTTTAACCACACTTCTTTTATCATTTTGGACCTTCATCATTGTTTCCCATCATTTCACAGTGTAGTTTCAAGGCAGAGACATTCCATATTCAAATCATTTTGATACATACTCTACCTTGATTTCATTACCTAGTCATACTTTACAGCGTTACGAATCTCATTTTGGTAAGCTGTATCAAGTACAATGGTTATCAACACACTTTACAGCTACTCGTTTCAATTCCGTTATTCACTTTAAAACCATTTCCATTTACTGAATTCAGGCTTAGTTCCCTTGAGTATATTCTCCACGAGGTTTGAACCTTGGCACCCCTTACGTACCTAGTTCCTTACACTCGTGTTACCGTTGGGATACTTATAAGGGCCTCGCCCGTTCATATCGACCATCGACGAGCATCCCCTAGGCGATCCTTTCGCCTCAGGTTTATCCTTATTAGTGAGTCTGCGATGAGATAGTTCGCCTATATCTCACAACACATGATCCACTACGGGTCGCCCACCATTAGGTCGCCCATCACAGTTCTATCTCAAGGGTCCTGAAGAACTTAGATTAGCGGTCATCTTCTTTTTATCACTTGACTGTTCTTATAATTATCCTCTAATTCACAGTACTCCAAACAGTACCTCATTCTGTAGCACATATTCCAAGATACGTCGGTTCTATGTACGATTATCTGTTTGATACCTCAAAGAAATGAAAACGTACAGAACCATAAGTAATCATACCAGTATGTATTTCATTATCTGTACTTTTCACCTCATCAGTCAATTCTTGTAATCATTTCACTTTTCATAGTATTTAACGATCCCGTTCAATACACTCTTAATTTTTTCGACCCTTTCAGTCAATAACCGGGCCAAACATTTGATGACATTCCACTACACTCTTTGGATCGCATCATATAAGGCCCCGGCTCGTTCGCCGTCTGCCTGTACACGTTTTATTGTGATGCCTCGGATTTGCCGGTCTCAAGCCGGAGGGGCCCGAGCCGCACCACTCATCCGTGCTGTCCGCTCTGAGCTCTAGAGGTGGCCCCCGTCACACAGACGTGGCACTTAGTCCCTCACGGATTGTTTTATTGTGAAGCCCAGGATTTACCACTATGGCCCAAAGTCCACTCGTGGGGGGAGCCCTGGCCGCCTCACTCAACCATACTGTTATCCCCTATGGCCCACAGTCCACTCGGGGTTTTTCTTTCGCGTCCGTAATCTAAGTGTTAGTGGAATCAGTAATAGGGATCGTTAGATTCATATGACATCTTCTATGCCATTAATAATTCCATTACTATCAATGGATTCCAATTCAGCTCGGTTTTAACACTATTCCGCACATCGCCCAATATAGGGGCATTTTCGTCATTTCGACATTTATTTTTTTCTCCTCAATATACATTCAAATCAATGAACTGATCATCTATGTGTTGATAGTATCCTTTCTGATACTTATAACAGCAAGTTAGATCTCATTCGATTTTCGACAGAGAAGTTCACTAAAATCCACAATGGGATTAATTTACTTGTAATTCAGCTTTATATCATTAATTTCTCTGTCAAATCGATCAATTCCAACTTCTGGTGATCTATTTTGACTCCCAGTAAAATTTTGGGGGTAGGGGTATTTTGGTCATTTTTGGCTAAAAATTTTCTCTCTCTTCAAATTACCCTCAATCGGTGATCTTAAAGTCTATTTAATGATGATA
This sequence comes from Heritiera littoralis, assembly GCA_031772115.1. Taxonomy (NCBI): domain Eukaryota; kingdom Viridiplantae; phylum Streptophyta; class Magnoliopsida; order Malvales; family Malvaceae; genus Heritiera; species Heritiera littoralis. Next base: position 19,295 of record JAPDPK010000021.1, read on the forward strand.
TTTTATTCCCCTATTTTATACCATCACTTTCAGGTCTCAGTTCGGTTCGGACAGAAAAGTACTGGTGGGGCCCTCACCGAGTCCATTTCTGTTCCTTACCGAACAGGCCTTCATATAGATTTGAAGGATCACAAATTTTTCGGTAATTTCTGAGCCTATTTTCTTCTTTAACATTCTCAGTTTATACTTTCTCACTCCCTTTAAATCATTTTACCCCATTTACAATCATTTATTTTCTCTATGTATTCAGACGACACAGTACTACAGGGGATGTTTAACTCTTTTCTTTCCAAAGTATCCACAGACATCAGGCCAACCAATGGCCTGATACCACTAAATCTGTCACGACCCGTGACCACATTTTTACCCTTCTATACACAATTTAACCGGTTGGGCTGTCTGCGATACTTCACTTGTACTGACTGTTAATAAATTTTACATAATATTGTTTATATTATACACATCCCCTATCGTAATACATCAGATAAGTAGTACTATTGACGTGTCTAAATACAGAGAATTAAATGATCATACCTCAAATAAATAGTTGGTCTGACACATTGTCCTTCGTGTACAGCCAGGATCCACAATCCACTGATCTCACATTCATCAAAACCTGAGATGTTGAAAATTAAGGGGTGAGCAAAACCACGGCTCAGTAAGAGAATTATATGCCTCACTTGATACTCAGCTTCCTATATGCTGAAAATTTTTTTTTTTCATTTTTCCTATGGGCTCTAAGCTCGCATGTAGGAAAGATACTACAGTCGGCTAGGGATCCGAATGGAGTAAGGTAGGTATTTTAGAATACCATACTTGTTACGGAACCTAGAAGCAACTGTAGAGAAAAAGTTTTCTTTTTGTTTTGAATTAATAAATCCTTTTCCTTTTTAATCTTTCATAATCTTTTTCATATTCCTTTCAAAATAATGCTTCTACGAAATAAAGCCTTTAAATAGAATAATTAATATCCGTATATTCCTTGAAAAGAATATTAGTTAAATCATCATCTTATTTCTTTAAAACTTATTTCATGTTTTAATGTACTCTCTTAATTAGTTCTGTCCGTTAAAAAGCAGAATAAGCTATTAAAATCTATTTCATTCTTCGACATTTGTCGAATTCACGAATCACACTCACTTACTTATCGTCATAATATCCTACGATTTCTCATACTAACATCGGAACACGTGTAGCACTTAGTTCCCGAAGGACTCTAGAGGTGGCTCCCACGGTTCAATCATCGAGTCTCTGCTCGGTATGGCCTGTACTGAAACATCGGAACACGTGTAGCACTTAGTTCCCGAAGGACTCTAGAGGTGGCTCCCACGGTTCAATCATCGAGTCTCTGCTCGGTATGGCCTGTACTGAAACATCGGAACACGTGTAGCACTTAGTTCCCGAAGGACTCTAGAGGTGGCTCCCAAGGTTCAATCATCGAGTCTCTGCTCGGTATGGCCTGTACTGAAATATCGGAACACGTGTAGCACTTAGTTCCCAAAGGACTCTAGAGGTGGCTCGCACGGTTCAATCATCGAGTCTCTGCTCGGTATGGCCTTTTCCGTTTGACATATTCCATGTCATGTAAAATATTTCCCTTTTTAACATGTCACCTATCATGTATGGATTTTAATATAGACGTTAATCTTGTCGTACTATAAACCCTGGAGGGTAAAGGACTAAACCGGTCAAATCTATGACCATAATCTACATTGTCCTCGGTGGATCACGGATCAGGTGTCGACCGGGACTAAACATGTTACATATCATGTATCAGCATGATAAGAATACCAACCAGTCTCAAAACCGTATTTTTCATCGGAAAATACACCTTTATGGAATTTATATAATTATATAATTCCATGATTTAAAACCATAAGGGTTATAATCCTTTAGTGAATATTGATAAAAATATCCATAAAAATATTCACTATATTTCACTTCATCATTCGTCTCGTAATTCGCGTAATTTATCTATTTCGAGAATTTTCGGTGATTTCATTATCACCATTCTCGAATACATGAATATTCTAAAGTTCCATCTCATTATATTCATATTTTATGAAATTTAGAAATTTCCTCATGTCTCGTGATTTACTATCGAAATTCGGAAATAAATCATTTAATATGATTTTATAAAGTTTTTCTAAAATTTTCGGCAGCATAACGGCTGCCGATTCACTAACCTCCTGCACGGAAAATACAGTTTAAAATCTTTCAGCCAGTACTTCTTCTCAAATTATTTTCAGCAATTCATGCATCATAATAATTTTCATAAAATAATTGCATGAAATATTTTAAATTAAATTATGCAGACTGAGTATCCTTACAGTGCTGCACATGCATCCCTTACCTTTTTTCGGGTCGGCGAATTCCGCTTATCGATCGCGCCCGCACTCCATTTCTCTCGATTCCTTGTCTCGATTGCTGAAAATAATTTCTAGAATTAAAATTCTAATTTTTAGAATTTTTCATAATTTATTTAATTTTTCTGAAATTAAATTCTCGGGAAATTTCTTACCGAATTTGTAAAATCCCGGGTTGTCGAATTTCCGGGAATTTTTCGAATTCCCGAAATTTTCCTTTTTCCTCTTTTTCTTCCTTTTTCTTCCTTTTTTCTTTTCTTTCTTTCTTTTCTTTTTCTTTTTCTTTTTTTTTCTTTTTCTTTTTCCTTTTTCTTTTCTTTTTCTTTTCTTTTTCTTCTTCCTTTCCCGGTTAGACCGGTTCAGAGCCTTTCCTCGCCGGTTCCTCGCCGACGGCCGGTTCTCCGGCGGCTCGATGGCTCAGCAGCTGGCCGGCGCCACGGCGAGCTTGGATCTGACCTCCGTTCATCCCGAATCGACAGCACGGCGGCGGATCGAGGCGGTTTTGCCTCGGTTCTTCTTCCTCTTCGCCGGCGTTCCTCCGCAGTCCATTGCGCTTCCGGTGGCCTCCATCAGCTTCCTCTCCCTCCGGTGAAGCTTCGGTGGCAGTGGCGGTGCCTGGATCGGCCGGCACCGCCGTCCGCCATTTTCTTTCTTTTTCCGGCTTCCTTCGCGTTTGTGCCTCCGTTTCTTTCTTTCTTCTGCCGCCGGTGGTTTCCTTGACTTCCTCTTTGGCCGGCGACGACGTCCCCTCCATTTTCCCTAACCGGCGGTGGCATCTCCGCCACCGGCGGTCTGCCTGGGGAGGGTCGGGATTTCCCCCCCGATTCTCTGTTTTCTTTCTATTTTTTTTTTGTTTCTTTCTATTTCTATTTTTAGGTTGTTTCTATTTCCCTTTTTAGTAATATAATACATACTATATATTATACACTATCATTTATATTTTATACTTATAATATATATCATATATATATATCATACATATATTATTTCATTTTAATGAAATACAATATACAATATATATTATATACATAAATTATATATATTGTATATTACAAAATATATATCTTGTATATATATATGTATGTATAATTATATACTTTAAAAATAATTAACCTTTACATGTACAAATTATATAGATGGTATAATACAATATTTATACATTTAAACTTTAATATAAAACTACATTTACTTTTCTTCTATATTCATATACTTTTATTTAAAGTAATAATATATATATATATTTCATATATATATATATATCTGTACATATATATATTTATAATTATATAAATACATTTTATAATATACACATGTATTTATTTAAGACAAAATAGTATATATTTCATTTTATAATATATACTAATATTCATATACATACATATGTATTTATATAAAAACATGTGTAAATATATTTATATAATTTAATTATATAAATATATAATATACGCATTTTTATTTATAAATTTTGGATTTCCATTAATCCAATTTAAATTCCTCCTTTCCTTATTTTCCATAACTCCGATTTTATTATTATTATTTATTTTTTTTTTCATTTAATTTCCTCATTTTTTTTTTCGGGAATTTCAACTATATTCTCATCTCGTAAATAAATTTTATTTATTTACTTTAATTTATTTATTTCCTCTTATCTATTTTCTTTAATATTTATTTTCAATATTTATTATTTCCAATAATTGAAAAATTTACGGTTATCACAATGAAACTGGGCAAAGTTCGTAGATATTGGCTCGAGGGGGATGTATGCCAGAGGCAACAGAGTCTATGTTCCAGCAGGCGGGGAACTTAGAAAGGAGTTGCTGAGAGAAACCCACGACCCTCAGTGGGCAAGACATCCGGGAGTAGAGAGGATGTTGGCACTGTTGACGAGAACATATTTCTGGCCAAAGATGGAGGAAGACATCGAGTTATATGTTCGCACGTGCCATATCTGTCAGATTGACAAGACCGAGAGGAAGAAGCAAGCGGAATTGCTTCAACCACTACCTATCCCCGAGAGAGCTTGGGAATAGTGTCAATGGACTTTATCACTGGATTTCCGGAGGTGGACAAGATGAGGTCCGTGATGGTGGTGGTCGATCGCTTTTCAAAGTATGCTGTCTTCATTGCAGCCCCACATGCATGTACCGCCCATGAAGCTGCAGAGTTGTTCCTGAAGCATGTGGTGAAGATCTTTGGGTTGCCTAAGGACATAGTAAGTGATCGGGATGCTCGGTTTACAGGGAAGTTCTGGACTTATCTTTTCAAATTGATGGGTTCGGAGTTGAAGTTTTCTACTGCTAATCATCGGCAGACAGATGGCCAGATAGAGCGGATTAATGCATTGGTAGAGGAGTATTTGAGGCACTATGTGACCGCGAGCCAGAAGAATTAGGTGAGTTTGCTTGATTCGGCACAGTTTTGCTATAACATGCATAGATCATCTTCCACAGGTTTGAGTCCGGCGGAGTTGGTTCTTGGACATCAACCAACTACACCTTTGGAGATAGCAAAGACTAAGTCCCAAGGGGAGTGCCCAGCAGCCTACAGATTCATGCGAGACAGGCAGGATTTGTTAGAACAGGCTAAGGAGAGCTTGGCTAAGGCACAGAGGAGGATGGTGAAGTATGTAGACCGGCATAGGCGGGCACTATAGTTCGAGGAGGGTGACAAGGTATTACTCAAATTGACGCCTCAGATATGGAAGAAGGTCACAGACAAGCGGTTTCACAAAGGTCTAGTGCAGAAGTATGATGGCCCCTTTGAAGTTGTGAAGCGGGTAGGCGCAGTAGCTTATCAGCTGAAGCTGCCCGAGAGGATGAAGTTGCATCCTACTTTCCATGTGAGCTTTCTAAAGCCTTATCGGGAAGACGGTGATCCAGAGAGGCTACAGGGAAGGAAGGCTCCACCTGCTGTTCGGAGCCATTTCGAGAAGAAGGTGGCTGGGATACTTGACCACAGAGTGGAAGGTGCCAGTAGGAAGAATCGAAGAACTTACTACTTGGTTCAGTGGGAAGGTGAAAGTGAGGCAGACGCTACTTGGGAGAGAGACACTTCTTTGTAGCAGTTTGAGGATGAGATCAATGCATACTTGGAGCTCATTCCGATGAGGGCATCGGCTTCCTCCGACGAGGGGAGGGTTTGTTAGACCTGTAGACACCGGATACTGTGCCCATCTCCCGAAGGATGACCTTGGGCACGATATAACTTGTGCTAGGCGTGGGAGAAGCCTTGCACCGTGCTAGAGACTTGGCACACTTGCACGACGGGCATGCGCATGAGACAGGCAAGACAGGTACTTGGCTTGGGCGGCTTACCAGGCTTGACACTTAGACGGTGATGGATGATGATCGTAAGATACGGGTTGCGGTTAACTCGTGTGGCACCATGGGCCTTGACCATGTGAACGGGAGGTTGGTCGGTGCGCGGCACAAGGCACCGTTGAGGCATAAGTGGCTGGGTGCGCGCACACAGACGGGGAAGTGCGCGGGACCTACACAGCGTGGAGCCCACGATGCAGAGACAGTTGCGAGGATTGCGGGCCACGGCTTCGAGATAAGATTTGGCTGACCTTATCACTTGGAGATAACTCACGGATTTGACGTGGCGATTATCCATAGAGTCCTAAGTCTAGTGGGATGTAATCTTAGAGAGTTTGCATTTCAATAGAACTCTTGTACCTATGTGTGGGGGATGTCTTCACTTGCCTATATAAACCCCTCAGGGGAGATCAGTAGAAGACAGAGTGAAACAGTGTAAGTGTTCTCTGCTAGTTGTAATCCTTTTTATTGCGGCTTAATAGAAAGGTTGAGGGAGTTTCCCTTATAAAGCTTTGAATGTTTCTATTCTCTTCCTACTCTCTCTGTTTGTGTGTTTGTGTTGGTTTTCCTATTTGCTCAGGTGTGACATACCGCTGCGTGCTAGCCTTTGTCGGGGCTAGGTTTGGAGTTTGGCTGTACTAAGTTACGGAGAACTTAGGCCATCACCGGGTAAACGGTTCTAGGAGGGAACGACCCTGTGACAGTGTCTCACGTGGCAACCTATGTCCGATCCGACCTACGCACAACCCAACCCAGTTCAAACTCCTTTGACTTTTGCTGACCGGTCAAATAAGGTGAAATAGCTATTTTGTTCTTATTGTATTTTGATTATTTATGTTGATTGTTTTGTTTTATTTAAATAGTTTATTAAATTAAATATTAGTGAAATTAATAGTAATTTAAATTTTAAATTTTGTAAATTTAAAAATAATGGTAAATAATAAATATAATAAAAAATGAGTGAATAAAATCTTATTTATAGTAAATGGTGGATAAATATACAAATATACAAAGTAAAAAAGAAAAAAAAAACATAAACCAATTAAAATTTTTATTTTTCAAAACTTTGTCCTATATGATGGACAAATTTAATATTATAAATAAAATTTCTAAATAATATTTGAAAACTTTGTCCAAATAAAAATAAAACTTAAGACCTTGTCTAGAATGGTCAACAATAAAAGTTGTTAAAAAAAAGTCAAAGAAAGTTGTCCAAAATAATGGACAATTTAAAAATCAAATTAATTAATGTTTTAAATTTTTGTTCGTCCAAAGCAATTAAAAGTTTTTATTAGTGAATATTGTAAACATTTTTTAAAAAAATAAAGTGGATAAATATATGAGTATTTCATAAAAAAATAAATTAAACACACAAATCTTTAAGATCTTTTGTCCAAAATGATGGACAACAAAGCGTTCAATAAACTAAAATTCTCTATGAATAATTGTCCGAAATGACGGACAATATAAAAATTATTTTCTTTAAATGTCTATCCAAAAAGGTGGATTATAAATAAGCTAATAAAAATTACATCAAATGAAACTACAATTAATTGTAACAATAATATAATTTTAAAAATAGCTTGTTTGACAAGGCAAACGATAAATTTTTTTTTTAAATATTAGAAATACAAAGAGCCAACAACAGAACCACTTCAAAGAGATGAAAAGTTTTCTTCGAATACTCTTAAAGCATACTAGTGTTTCACTAGAACAGTGAAGAAACATATTGAAAAAAATCTTTGATATTAGATAAAGACCACTAATCTAGACCAATATTAGGAGAATGCAAGACTTAATGGTACTGTCCATCAAACGGGAATCATGGGGTGCTAATCCTTCTTCATGCGTAACTGTATTCCTAAATCTAGTCTCTGCAATGGAACTTAGTCTTTATCCTTGGAATCAAATAAGTGGCCAATCACACTTATAGAGAAAAAGATAGGTGGCGATTCCCTCCCTTAAATTTAAGTCTAGCAGGTTAGGTTTTTCAGTGCCTGGGGCCACGTTGCGATAGTAACAATGTGACACAAACTCTTTGGGAAATATTTAAAAAATAGGAACACTAAAAAAAAAAAAAAGACATTTGGTAGATTTTTAACCTTGCTTCTAGAATTATATGAATTATTATCCCATACAGTGACACTGACATTGGAGTTTGAAGATTTCAAAAGTGAAGTTAACATAGTGACATATACCTCACTTTTATTTATTTTTTAATGCTACCTAAATGTTATGTGCTACCTTGTTATCTTCGCTTATAAAGTTTAAAAACTCTACTGACTATGTATTGATAATAAGCTTGTCTCTCTCTCTCTCTCTCTCTCTCTCTCTCTCTCTCTCTCTCTCTCTCTCTCTCTCTCTCTCTCTTTTTATATACATACATACATACATACATACATACATACATACATACATACATACATACATACATATAAATGAGGAGGAATCTATTATACCAATATAAAACTAAATAAGTATTACACCATTTCATATCTTCTTATACAATTTATATTTTTTTAATTCGACTATTGAGTATAATAAATTATTCAAATAGATTATGTATACAAAATTTCAAGTTAATTGAAAATGTTTAACTATTAGTTTGATACTAATAAAATTTCAACCATTAATATATATTAAAAAATATGCTATTCTTGTTCGAAAATTATAAGGATATCTATGTGCAAGATAAATACGAGTAGGTTATTAAATCTAGCAGTTGATTTGTAAAAATATTAATCTTACATAAGATTATAAAAATGATGTAAAACAAAATTATTTTACACTTGTATAACTTGATTCCTCTTATATAAATATTGAGAAGAGGGTTGCATTTATACTTGTGTTCATGTAGGATTAATGTTTTTGCAACCTAACTATTAGATTTAATAATCTACTCATATCTACCATACATGTAAATTTTTGATTAGTCAATCAAATATTCCTATCACTTTAATCAAGAATTTCTTTTTCAAAATATATTAAAGGTTGAAATTTTACTATATGGAACAAATAGATAGACATGTTTAATTAACTTAAAATTTGATGCGTATGATCTATAGAATAGAATATAAAATTCAACGTCAGATTAAAAAAATATAAATCATATAAAAAGATATGAAGGTTTAATAGTCAAATATACCCTCAATCTTTCATATAAATAGATATAAGCCCTCAATGTTTTATTATATAGAAATCAATCCATAAATTTTTATTTTACTATTAATAAACACTCAACCTTTCAAAATGATGCGGTTAAATCCAAATCTGTTAAATGACACTAACTTCCGTTAGTATTACACATGTGTCATACCACGTGGCAATCAATTAAGTTATCCACATCAGCTTTCACATAAGATGTCCAAATGATAAATAGTGTCATTTGATGGATATGGACTTATCAGTTAATTGCATGAGTTTAAAAAGTTAAAGAGTTTATTTACAATAAAATAAAAATTTATGGACTAATTTTCATGCAACAAAACGTTGATGCTTATATCCATTTTATGTAAAAAAACTGAAGGTACATTTAGCTATTAAACTTGATATAAATGGATCTCTCCTCTATATTTTATATATAATATGTACTCTGAAAAAAGAAGCAACGACTATCTCTACATGGCTCAAGTATTTAATACCACAGAAATTTAATTAAGTTCACAATCAAAAACGACTAATAAAAACTAAGACTGAATAAGTAACAAATTAAACTGGTTGAATAATATAGAAAAATATAAAAAAAAATTGCAAGTTTTAATATCTTATATAAATTAATGGTGCTTTATATTACATCATTATACAATAAACAATTTCATTGTTCCACCAATTGTGCATTAAATTATATATATAATATTAATTATACATAATATAATATACGGATATATATAGTTTATCACATTTTTTACGTTAATTTTATAATTCGTGAGCTGTATTAATCTGTTGGTTTCAATTATTAATTATTCTTATTTAACCGATTTTGATTAGAAACTTCATCTAAGTAACTCTACAGAAATCTTGCCACTGAATTTATGAATTTAAAGTTTAAATTATTGGACAATTGAAATATAAGCCTATAAAATGTTTCTGATTCAATCTACATATACTAAACCAGAAATTCTTGTTTGCATTGCAGATTTTTGTTACTAGAAACAATGCCTAATTAAGCATTTGTCATTTTTAAATTTGCTAGAAAAATGCTATTAAGTTTGAGATATCTCTTCCTAATTATTAGCATATTTGTAAATTATTGTGAAGACTTTACAGCGCACAATTTTTTTAGCTAGCTATGCGTGAATATATATTATAAATGGAGAGAGATCAGATCCACTTACATCAATGTAAAGCTAATTGTTTTACATATTTTTTATAGTTTCATGTAGGGTTAATATTTTTGCAACCCAATCATTAAATTTAATAATTTACTTGTATAAATTATGTATGTAAATTTTTGAGTAATAAATCCCATATTTCTATAATTTTCATATATATTATATATATATATATATGTATGTATATATATGAGTGTGGTTCCCTATGAAAAGAATTAAATGGTATTTACAAACAATTTTAAAATTCAATTATAACTTTTTTCTGAAATCCTTTTAATCTAGTTAAGTATTGTCAATACATATTGTCCTTTTGGTTTTAATCAAACTTTCACTTTTGCCATTTTCTGTAAAAGAAAAATTAACGTCAATTAATTAATAGGTGGATTAGAACAAAATAATTTGGCTAAAATATTAAAAAGGCCTCTAAACTTTGTTACTTCATTTAAATAGGCCTTTATACTTTTATTGTATCTAGATAAGCCCTTAACATTTTATTTGAGTTCAAATAAGCTCATAGACTTTAATTTATACTCAGATAAGCCCTTCATTCTTAATTTATACCCAAATAAGCCATTAATATAAATCAATCTTTTATAAAAGTGATTAATCGATTTTTTTTATTACATTTAAAACCTAACTTTCTACATAAAAAAGGCTAATTAGATAGAATATATTATATAATATTTAATTACGTATATTATACTATATATTATATACTTAAAAAAATGTTAATTAATTTAGTCAGTTTAATTCGTAATTTTAGACATCGAATTAATCGAATAAATCAACCTATAAAAATTAATTTAAATCTAAAAGTGATTTAGTTGAATCAAATTAATTGAATTTTGATTGGTTAAATTAGTTTGAAATAATTTTTATTCATATTTAATCTTTTATTTGAAATAAGGGCTTATTTGAGTACAAATCAAAGTATAAGGGCTTATCTAGATGCAATAAAAGTATAATGGCCTATTTAAATAGAGTAACAAAATTCAGGGGCTTTTTTAATATATTAGCAACCCAACCATTAAATTTAATAATTTACTCATATAAATTATGTATGTAAATTTTTGAATAATAAATCCCATATTTCTATAATTTTCATATATATATATATATATATATATGTATGTATATATATGAGTGTGGTTCCCTATGAAAAGAATTAAATGGTATTTACAAACAATTTTAAAATTCAATTATAACTTTTTTCTGAAATCCTTCTAATCTAGTTAAGTATTGTCAATACATATTACATTGTCCTTGTGCTTTTAATCAAACTTTCACTTATGCCATTGTCTGTAAAAAAAAATTAACGTCAATTAAGTAATAGGCGGATTAGAACAAAACAATTTCAATATAGTGATAAATCTTAAACGTTAATAAGAAAAATGAGGGTAAAAATTAATTAACTTAACAAAGTAATAAAACTAGATAAATAAATTAGTTAAGAAATTTTAGTTGAAAAATAATTATTAGAGTTCATAATTTGTAATGTTATATTGTTATTAGAATAACTGAGATAACACATTATGAGTCGTGTTTAAATTGCATGCCAAGTAAAAGCCAGTGTTCAAAACATAACTTGGAAAATTTTTAGTGATATTGTAGATATCCAATTAATTAGAGTTATAATATTATTTCAAGTGTAAGATGAAAATAAATGGCTAAAGTTTTTTTTTTTTCATTTAAAGTGTCCGTGATAGCCTAAATATAATGAAAAAGAATTATAATCTTATCATGAATTTAGTGATATAGTTTCTGAAAAAAATTATTCAAAGATTGTGTGCCTCAAATACTTTTTTGTTTTAAGCCTAATTAATATGGGATCCAAAGATACATGCTCAAGCTATTAAAGTAGTGTTATCTTATATTAGCTGAATATTAAGTTCATTTTTCTTTCCTTTTGCCTAAAATCCAATCCTCTTGAGGTACTTGTATCTACTCTTTTTTTAAGCCTTACACAAACACCAACTAACCTTGCCTATCTTCATAAAAAGCTTGCTGGTCAAAATTTTATCATGGAAAACCTCTGAGAAACATCACACTCTCCGGTCAACTTTTGTGGGTTTCGGTAAAAATACATTTTTCAGCCTCCCAACATTGACACCGTCAATAACAACAGCATCCTTGTCCTTCGCTCTTTCCAACACTGCCTAACGCGCCGTCATCGGACACCACATTCGCCATTAAAACTTTTACTTCTTTCGAGCGTATACAATTCTGTAATTAGAATAATATTTAAAATTATGTAATTATGGGTATAATAAAAGAGCTATAAAGAGTGGTAGGGCAAGATGCAATTCATATTGAGAGTGTGACAACAGGGACTTGCAGCCTTAACTTATTGAAATGTTACCTGTATTTTCTACCTTTGAATAGTGGTTAAGTGGGGAAAAGAATATAGAAAGAAAAGAGAGATACAATGAGATGAAGCTAGATTAAATGTTTTGATGTCAAACTCATTAGATATATGATTAGAGCAAAAATATAAAAGGGTTAGCTGAGTTAGTTTCTATAGTGGCAAGTAATTTCAATTTACATCCTGTATGCAGCAGCAACCAAACTCAGTTCAAAGCTTTGGCCCTCTCCTTTGTCGATATAATTTGGCATATTTAGCCTTAGTAATAATTTTCTGTCAAATACAATATCATAAATATTGTCAATAAAGTGTAGCAGGTAAAGTAATAAGCTTAAAACTCCAAGAAAATATTTCAAATACGTACTAGAACTTTAGACTTCATCTTGAAATTTTGAGTTGAAACTTCAGATTAGTGATGAGATTTATGAGATGAAAGAAACCTACCTCTTATTATGTACTCCTTAATTATATATATACAAAAAAGAAATAAAAAACAAAACAGTGATAAGCTTAAGCCTCTTAAGAAATACTGCCACTATGATAAGAAAGAGATGAATTGCAGTAAAGGAAATAAGGTCTCATCTAAAATTTCATGTTGCCATGCTTTTGAATTTTTGATGGACCCCTGCATATCGGTTGATAAAAGTTCTCTTGTACGGAGCCAAAATGAATAAGTCGGATATCTCTCACCAGCTTTCACTCTAATTGTAGTTCATAGATGCACAGAATTTAATCTCCACATATGGATACATACACACAAGCAAGAGATGCCGATGGAGGGAACCTACATGGAAAAATATCTATGAATTAATCAATATCCTCCATCCATCAAAGCTATCCATTAACTGCAGCACTAATATCTGAAATTAAGGCCTCCCCCAAAGTGAGTAGCTGTGATAATCTTAATAAATGTGATGAATCAGCCAATCTAAAATATGATTACAATTTTTTGTTAGAATTCTATAACAGTGACTTATATCCATAAACGATCCATTATCTAGTAGCTGAGTAATGATTCAAACCATGACCAATTACTGTTGCAATATTCTGTTCTTTTGCTTAAAACCAACAATATTCAAGGATAGCTCTTTACATCCACAAAGCAAGTGGTACCTACTCCTTTTCACGAATAACTTTAATTGTAATAAATGACACAGTGAGACATAGAATCAGAATGTTTGAAAGATTAGGTGCTCAAGTAGAAGAGAAAAAGAACTTCCCTGGTGCGTAAGCTTGCTGTATACGGAACTCAAGATAAACCACCAATTAGTGATAAACCAAGCTGGATATCTGAAATCCCTGTTAAGAACAGAAAAAACGACACCAAAGTAAGACATAATTAGTCATAGTTGTTGGCAAAAGAGATTGGGAATGGTTTTCAGTCAACTGAAAATGCTGTCAGTATTTAGTGTATATACGCAGTTAGAGTGAGAATTGCCTTGTAATCTTATTAGGCAGGATTACTTTAATGAATCTCGCTTAATTTTAGATATGTCTAACAACATGGAAGGAAATGATCAACTTCAAACAAAATATTCCCATCAAGCAATTTGATTCTAGAGAAGATGATCTCTTGAAGAAAAGCCAGCCAACCCCTCAAAGCCACTCTCCAAATTTCATCTGTAAAACCGAAAACTGAGCACTGCAATAGATACTAGTTTTCCAAACATATAAATAAACGCATCTGTATATATATATATATATATATATATATATATATATATGTATATATATCAGGCAAGCAGAAATGAAATCTAGAATTACTGGGTTAAAGGGACTAAATGCTTGTGCATAATGATGAACATAGCCGGAGAGACTATTGTATGTAGTTACTAAAGCATGGAATGATAATGAAGCAAAATCAAAACTTTGTTTAGAAGTAAAGAGAAAGAGAAGGAAATGACGGGGTAGGGGTAAGAGGAGCTGAAGGTGATGACAGAAGCATAGAGAGCACAAAGGAGTGGGATGCTTTGCAGGCTCCAAAATTGCACGCCATCATCTGTGCTCTCTATCTTCTGTCAACAACAATCACCAGTGCCTACTCGCTCTCCCCCTAGAGTCCCTATACTGTTGGTTTAACTAAAAGAATCATTAGAAAAAGAGGAAGTTACTTTAAAAGGAAAGGGAGGCCTGCGGAGAGGAAATATATATTTATTTGAGAAAGGGGAAGAAAGAAGGAGAGTGAGTTAGTGAGTGAGAGAGAGAGAGAGAGAGCATTTTTTGGGGATGATCTATAGGAGGAGTCCCATAGACCTCCATTTATAGCAAGAGAAAAGGATCGGCCGCAGAAAGCAATTATAAGGGTAGGGTAGATATTGAATTTTTCTAGGAGAGGTACTAACCATGGCCTGTCTCATGTACTCCCCATATACTACTTGCTAACCTTTTCTAACAATGATGGTAAAATGAATTTCTTTTTAGTACACTCACCCTGTTTACCTTGAGGCCTGCGAAAAGGAAATATATATTTATTTGAGAAAGGGAAAGAAAGAAGGAGAGTGAGTTAGTGAGTGAGTGAGAGAGAGAGAGCATTTTTTGGGGATGATCTATAGGAGTCCCATAGACCTCTATTTATAGCAACAGAAAAGGATCGGCCGCAGAAAGCAATTATAAGGGTAGGGTAGATATTGAATTTTTCTAGGAAAGGTACTAACCATGGCCTGTCTCATGTACTCCCCATATACTACTTGCTAACCTTTTCTAACAATGATGGTAAAATGAATTTCTTTTTAGTACACTCACCCTGTTTACCTTTTTAACTCCGGAGCTAATCATTATTCAACCCTAATCGTACAACCCCATTTCTAATAATCTCCGGTGATTTTACACCGTGAGAAAACCTCCCATCCTTTCCATGCTTTTATCTTCAGTTTTTAATCACTAATAGAGTTTTGCTTTAAAAGGTTAATTCCTTGGCTTGTATCAGTTACAGGAATTATAATTGATGCATTGATAATTTATAAAAATTATATGAAAATAATTTATATTAAAATTATCTTAAAAAATTAGTGTTTTATATATAAAAAATACTAAGTTTTTAGGTACCAATAAAAAATGATCTATTATTTTTAAAGATATGTAATAATTATTTTATACTCATTTCTCTAAATCAATTCTTATTAAATTAATTTACTTAAAAGTCAATTATCATTAAATACATTTACTCATTTTTATTTAACTCAAATTAATAAAAAAATTTAAAAACTCGAGTAATTAACATAAAGCTATTAACTAATTAACCGTAATCGTACAACCCTATTTCTAAAACCTCCGATGATTTTTCACCGTGAGCGAACCTCAAATCTTTCTACGCTTTTATCACCCCTTTATAATTACTAATTGAGACTTTTTTCTTAAAAAACTGGTTTATTCATTGCCTTGCCTATTTCAAAATAAGATTATATTTGAAGCCATTGATAATTAATAAAAATGACATATGTTTAAGATTATTATTAAATACATTATTCGTAGAGTTTTTAAACCCTACAAGTGGAATTAAGATGGTAAAATATTTTTTTATAAAATATTAGAAAGAATAAAAATAAATAAAGTGAGATATGTATCAACATCTTAATGGCGCTCGGGAAATCTAAAAATTTTACTAACAGTATGTTAGATAATAATCTCAAAAATAGATGTAAAAACTTACTGATATTTATCTTTAATTACCTATAGATTTGTTATTTTTTTTTGTTACAAGAAAAATATTTGAAATTGGGATAATGAATGAGATTGATTGGATTTGAACCCAATTTTTAAAATATAATACAACTCTCATTTTACCTCTCAGTGAAGAGGTTGTTAGTAAAATTTTTTTTTGATTCATATGAGATACAAGGGAGAGTGCGGAATCGAACCTTTACTTAATTCTTCCTAAGGGGGAAACAACCACTAAGTCAAGTTTTGGTTGCTTGTTAGTAAAATTTTTTTAATTTTAAATGGCACAATATCGCTTCATTAAAAATAAACTCTATACTATGTATAAAAATTTAGTGCCTTTAATG
Organism: Heritiera littoralis; assembly: GCA_031772115.1. Taxonomy (NCBI): domain Eukaryota; kingdom Viridiplantae; phylum Streptophyta; class Magnoliopsida; order Malvales; family Malvaceae; genus Heritiera; species Heritiera littoralis. The sequence goes on from JAPDPK010000021.1 coordinate 35,675, forward strand.
TACTAATTAAACAATTCTTCGGAAGGACTTGGAAATGACTCAAAAATCATGTAGCAATGGCTGATCTTGACAATTAATTTTGGAGGTCCAATTAATATTATATTGTATTTATTTTTTATAAAATATATTTTACCCACACACATATATATGATATTCAATATAGTTAACTAATAATAAAAAACAACAAGCTCAAAAAATTATAAAATAAAAATATATTATGACAAAATTATACTTTTAAAAATATCAAAACTTTCAATTTAATAGGAGAATTACTAATTATATGATCTTTTAATGGATTATAAAAACTTTCTTGATTCTTTAGGCACTTTTAAAGCTTAAATAAAAAAAAGTATAAATGAACCATATATATTTTTACTAAAACAAGAAATATAAATATATTTAAAAAAAATGATGTTGAAACTTTGAAATTAGAAGTTATGGTTTTTTATGAACTTTTGTAAAGTGGTTCTAATTAATTTTTGGTGAAAAAAATTGTAGGACAACATGAAATAAAGATCTAGAGTAAATATAAAATTATATGAAGAGGAGAAATTGTAGTCAGTTATATAAAAAAAATAGCATCTCCTGTTTCTTATAAAGAAACACATTTGGTACTTCCTTATAATTTATAGTTTTTCAAGAAATCTAAAAGTTAATTTGACTTTTATTAAATATATATAAATGTGATTTAAATATTGTAATAAATTTTTTGATTTTAGGAATTTATAAATAATGATTGATTAATATAATAAATAAATAATACAATTTTAATTGACTCTCTTAAATTGCAATGAATAAAATTAAATTATATACCAAAATATAATAAATAAAACTAACAATTTAAATTTGAATATATATATATATATTATATATATATCTATATCTATATATACACACACTCACTGATGACAGAGTTGTAAAAACTTCGAGGGCCAAAACTTCCCACAAAGTCCTGGGACGGTGTACCCTATGCATATAAACGAAGGGATGTGAAAAATTTTGGGGAGGGGAATGCTCAAGACCCCCTCAAAGTCTAACCACGTTCCGTCGCTACAGTGTATACCTACACTAAAACAAATTTCAGTTTCAATGATCTCGCGGCAGCTTTTTCCATGATATGCCATGTGCATTAGGATTTGCTGCATATCTTATGAGATCATTTTACAAAGTCAAAACCCGCATGTAGTGGCTGTAAAATCTAGATCATTTCAGGTAAGTTGTTACGATATGCGCATCTTGTTAACTTATCACCACTGCTATGTGAGACCCACCATACAAAAATACATTTATAAAAGGAAAGCTATATGCTGCTTTCAAGTGGTTGAATGCTCCAGAAAATGAGAAATATATGTGGACAAATTAGTCTGTGCAGAGTGAAAAAGAGCATATAGGGCCATTATTAACATGATCCTGCTGCTTGAATTGTGTTTTCAAAGGAGAAAAAAAGGCAGCTCTACAGCCAATCCATCCACTAAATTCAAATACCGGCCACATATTGCTTAAAAGTGGACCTGCCCCCTGTTTCTAATCATAAATTCATAAATACCAAAACAAAAAGGGAAACTTGAATTCTGTATGACATACTATCTACTAGAAAGAAATAAGGAAAGTTCAGATTCTTTATTGAGTTCCAATTATAGAAAAGCAGCATATTATATATGTTCAAACATTTGGTGCAAAACTAGAGTTAAGAAGCTAGGGTTCTTTTTTGGCAAATTAAAGCCTTTTAGAAATAGGATAATTATTTCATATATTGTCAGTGTAATATTTTTATTCTATAAGCGGTATTAGTATCAACATGTGTCCTATAAAAATATTAAAAAAATAAAAAATAAAAAATAAATAAAATAAAACACGTGTTACGATCTTAACACTATTTGTGGAATAAAAATATTTTACTAATAATATATGTAATAATTATCTTTAAATATATATTTTATAATTTCTGCAGTATCTGATCACGCGGAAGCCATTTCATGTTATCTCTAAATGCGGCATTCATGTTGGCTAACACAACAAAACCTCAAAGCAAGGTAGAGGACAGCAAAAATATCGTGTAGGAACAGGACATTTGTGGTCCATTTTTGACTGAGTTGCATATGGCTGAAGTAGGCTCCAGCTTTTGTCATGCAATTTGCATTACTTTAACAGTTTGATTATACTGCAAAATGCAATAAATAAATAAATAAAATGGAAAAATTCTCCTCCTTTAGTTCACAGGTTGGCCATAGACTTAAAAAATATCTTTCAATATATATTTAGTTTTCTATCACACTACATTGACCGAATACATCAAGCTGGGACACTATATATTCTATCCTTTTGCGTACAGAAATAATGAAATTGGCCTGACGTGAGAAGATATTAGCAGGCCACATTGCAAGTTGCCGAGAAGCATGGAAGGGAAAAGAAAAAAAGACCTAAGAAGGCAAAGGCAAAGGCCAAGAGCATCCCTGAACACACATTTCTTATCTTGTGTTTTCAATCACCTGTCACTTGCACACACTTCAAAAGAGAAAGGGAGAACCCAATGGGGCGGTGGGTGCTAATTATTTGATTTCTGCATACTTCCAAATTAACCCAATTACCTAAACTACGTGTCAAGACCCCATACATTCCCTTCACCATTTGGGTTCTCCAGGGACCCATCATAATTTATCTTCGCCACTGGCCTTGCATTCTTTCTTTCTTTCTTTTTTTCTTTTCATCTTGGGACGGTGGATTCGATCCCAGGTTCTTTAGCATACATCATCAAATATTTGGGTAAATGCAAGTATATAATTTTATTTAAGTTTTAATTTCAATTCCTTACTTTTATTACTAGCTAGTTTATTTTATATAATTTGGTTGTTGTTTTCTTACAGATATATATTATATTATATCTTTATAAAATTTTCATTTGTTATATTTGATTATTTAAATGAGTAATCAAATTGTTGAATTGTCAAATAAACTAACATTTTTTTTATAATGCTAACAATCTCTTGATCAAGTGTTAAAGATCAATTGTGACATATTGTAAAACTTGGATTTGAATTCAAGCAACCTCCTCCATTCCTAATTATTTAATATTTTTCTTGTAATTGTACATTTTTTTAATAATACACTATCAGTATATTCAATTAATCACAATAATTTTCAAAATTTAAAAGTCTTTAATTATAAATTAACATATAAGTAAACTTTAAAATTTCGGATTTCTCTAGTTAATTTTTAATTTTATTCATTTTATTTTTATTTGAAAAGAGAGTTTTAAATTCTATTTTATGAACAAAAAGATCATTCACCAACTAATAGTACCAGATGTTCGAATGCAAACTTATTAGTAACGTGACAAACTATAATTTATTGATAATTGATAAAAATAATATTTCTTTTATACAATGAACATTTGAGGAAAAGAAGAATTCAGTTGTTGAGAGTAAAATTTCAAACTTACAAAATTCTGATTTGGTAGTTAAGAATAAGTTGTAACATATTATAAAGATTGGGTTCGAATCCAAGCAACTCCTTCTACATACCTAATTATTAAATACTTCCCTTGTAACCAAAAATAAAGTAGGTATAAAACTACAAAATTCTCACACTTTAAAAGTATTAGATAAAACTATTTGAGTTTTTTTTTTATTACAAAAAATTTAAGGGCAAGGGAAGTTACCAATCTCTAAAACCAAGGCAAACCATCAACTCGTTAATGTGATTTATGAATTCATTGGAATTTCACCTGTAGATTTTTTTTATTTTACAGTCAGCCCCCCAAGTTAGTTTGTGCACACCTCAAGACTAATTCTTTTCCAAATGATCTTAAGGGCGTGCCTCCCCACATTTGAACCCAAACTTGGTCTACAATAAGATACTTGCTTGCCAATAGATCTAATCTTTGAGGTTAGCAATGAATTTTTTGAAATTTATAGATAACTTACCAATAAAAGATGTTGGGGACTTGAACCCAAGTGCTTTGTACTCAAGAGTTAAACTTTAACCACCTATCTAATTTCCGTTGGCAAAATTATTTGAGTTAGTACTCAAGATTGATAAAAAAAATACTTTGATAATGTATCAAATACATAATTTATCAACAATTATATGATTTGTTAATAAAATGTTAAATTTTTAATTATAATAATTAAAATTTAATCTTCGATCGTTTTAAGTAAAAAATTAAATAAATGTACAGCTTTATTTTTGTTTTGTCGTCTTAAGAAAAATAAAAATGTAATTTAGGCAGGCGATATGGGTCCCAACTCCCAAAGCATGCATGCCATTTTGGGGAATGGATATTTTTGAAGTTTGTGCTTTCCCCTTTTGGATTGGTATATGCTCTCTCAAGCTAGAGCAATGAAGAATAGTTGATTGATTGGCTGTTACAAAATAATGGGGTTGGGTGGGTTGGTTGGTTGGTTGGTTGGGTTCTTTCTTTTTCGCTCTTTGGAACCATTTAGAAGGCCCTAAAATTCCACCCCATCCATCTTTTCTATCTCTTTGACTGCTTTCTTCGAATAATATCGAATGCTGAATCTCCAGAGTCTTCACGCGGGCCCTGCGGCCATTCAACTCACGCTGAAAACTTAGGCAAACATACAGCATCTTTTTCTATAGTAGCTTAGCTGGATCTTATCAGCCAGCTGCTTAGCTTTTTCTTCTTTTAATTGAAACTTTTATTCATAAATTTTTGAATGAAAAAAAAAAAAAACAAATATTCTGAGCGTAACTAGAGAAGTTGACAAGGAGGATTAATGCAAGTTTATTTTTATGTGGAAAATTCTGCTTTTTGGTGGGGGAAGTTGTTGATAGGTTTGATAGCTACTATATATATGGCTCCATTCCTTGATTTTAGGTTAATTGCCGTAATGGTCACATCTAGAGAGTGACCACTCATTGCTAGCTTATTAAATGCTTTGTTGATACTTAAGATTTTATTTTTCCCAATCTTAAATTTGGTTATGGATTCATAGAAAAAGGTTAGGTGCAAGCTTTTAAGGTCCACTAAGGTAATAATTACTTTCATTTTTACAAGCGACTATGATTTTGCTTGCTAAGGTGAAAGAAAAATTAAAGAATAAAAAAAATGAAAAGATAAAAAGTACATATTTATTTTTTTATTAATATATTTTGTAAAAAAATGAAAAATGTAAAAGAAAATAAAAATTATCTTTCCTTCAATTATTTGGTACTCTTAAAAAATAAAAAGATAAAAATGAAATTATATTATTTTATCATTACATCATTAATTAATTAAGAAAAAATAAAATAAAATATAATAAATAAAGGATAATTTTATAAATGTATATGTTTAACTCACATCTCTTTTAATTTCTTTTCATTAATCTTTTCGTTGGAATTTTATTTACTTACCCAAAACTCAGCTATCTCTACCTCCATTTCCTTCATTCTTCCATCCAAAGCCCTTTCTAGAGAAAAACAAGCCAAAAAAAGAAAGGGAGAGGAGAAAGGGGTTCGACCAAGGCCAAAAATTTGGGTAAGGAACCTTGAACTTTTCTAATTTTGAGTAAGAACATGATTGTATAAACTTGATATGGCTTGTTGTGATGGAAATTTTGAAATGGCACCTAGGTAGGTTCGGCCATGCTTGTGCAAGGAAGGATCTTGGAATTCCTTTTTGTAAGGCAAGGTATACTACAAGTTAATTTTGATTTGTGACGTTCAACGTAGTATTCGGCCAAAACATGAAATGGCAAGGGTTTGATCCCTTTCAGTGCAATTTGGGTGAAGAAATAATGGTCTTGAAACAATGGATATTATGTAAAAGTTAGCCTAATTAATTTTAAGAATTTATTGTGGGATTTAGGAAATTCGGTAATTAGGCTTAAATTGGATCTTTGAGAAATAATTAGAAATTAAAATGGGGAAAATGTGGGCCATTTGCATTGCTTGAAAACTGAGTTGTTGTACCATTGGAATGCTAGGACGGTTCAATTTGGGGTTAAGATACCATAAAGTACCAAATTGGACCATTTTGGGTTTGGCAGCCAAACCCTAGTTTTGGGGCTTAGGAAGTCAATTTTATTAATTAAAAACCATAATTTAGCCTATTAAGAGGTTAGTAGTCATTCAAGACCAACCAGAGAAAGATCAAACTAAAAGTAAATAGGTTGACTTTTTCTATATAAGGTTTGACTTTTAGGAAAATGGTTGACTTGGGTAAATTGAGGTCCAAAATGAGGTTTGAGGCTTTCAATGATGAAAATAGATTTAAATGAGCCTTCAGCCAAACTCAACTCGAGATTTGACTAGGTCAAACTTTCAAGGTTTGACTTTCATTATCAGTTGATTTTGATCAAAAAGTCAAACAAGGTTTGAATAAGAGGGAATACTATGAAAATAACTAAAGTTAAGCCAAATTATGAAATTGTTGGTCTAACAGTTAAAAATAGGAGGTTTGACTTTTGCAAATGCACGATGATTATGATTGCATGTGGATCGAGGCTTTACCTCATCAGTTTGATATAAATTGTGCTCGGAGTTAGTAAGTATTCTAATCAAGTTTCTTTTTTATAATTTCTATTAATACCATTAAACATATGTTTTGCGAAACCAGGTTAAATATGCATTTGGCCTATTTTAAGATAAAAAATATGTTTTATTGATCAATTTTATAAATTTATAAGATTCTAACTGTGATTTGATTAATGCCTTAAGCATGCTTTCGTATGTAAATGATAGGGCCATGTATGCATACTGATTTGATTATAAGTATTTTGTATAAACTTGTGATCCTTGCTATGATTTTGCAAATTTTGTGTCGTAACGGTTTCGCGCTCGACGATTTTGAAAAAATATTTAAAAACAAGGGAGTCGCCACCAATCTTTTTTAGTAAGGTGTGATTGGCCACCCAAAAATATTTATCTTTCTAACAAATCTCAAAATTAATTAAGTTGTATTAAAAAGACAATTTTGGTCTGTGAAAACAAAAATCGGGTTCGAGAGTACAGTTACGCGTGGGGAAGGATTAGCACCCCCACGACGCCCATTCAAAAACGGTACCATTGTAATCATATGTTATCCTTTGGTTTTAATAAAATGGTCTTGAATTAATATTTAAAAATAATTTTTATTTTTATTACAATCAATTTTATTCTTTTTATTCAAAGTCATTTTTTTATTTGTAAAAAAATCATTTTTTTATTTTAAAAAGTTAAATTTTATTTTTCAAAAGTGAATGTGAACCTTTTCGTATTGAAAAATTAAATCAAATATCTCAATACTCTGGTAACATTTGAAATAATTTTCCTCACCTAGAGATTTCTTAAGAATCACTACTTGTGAATTCTATAGAATCTCATCGTCAGAAGATTCACACTCACTTCAAAAATTATTATGAATGCAAATGATGCAAACAATAATGAATGATGCAAATGAAATTTTTTAATTATTACTTTTTTCATTTCTTTATTTATTTTATATAAAAATTTTTATTATTGAAAATTGCACTAAATATTCCAATACTCTGGTAACACTTAGTGAACTTCTCTCACCTAGGGATCAGTCAAGAAATCACTACTTGTAAGTTTCATGACATCCCATCATCGGACGAATTTCATTTATTTTTAAATACATTTTCTAATCAATAATAATGATTAATGAAAATACAAATAAATGAAAATTTTTCAAAAACTTTTATTTTACAACATGCTAATAATAATAATAATAATAATAATAATAATAATAATAATAATAATAATAATAATAATAATAATAATAATAATAATAATAATAATAATAATAATAATAACAAAAAACAATAATAAATGCACAATAATAATAATAATATAATAAAAATAATAATAATAACAATAATAATAATAATAATAATAATAATAATAATAATATAATAATAATAATAATAATAATAATAATAATAATAATAATAAAAACATTAAGACAAAAAGACTAAGATTAAAGTAAATATACCAAAAGGAGACTTCCCAAATTGGCCCAAGCTGGACAGCCCAAACACCAAAAGGGGCCACGTAGATGGGCCTGATCCACTAGACTGAAGCAGGCCGCGAGTCTCCTCTGCTTCGCGGGTCGGGCGCGCGGGTCTCGGGTCGGATCCCGGGTCCACGCGCGGATCCTTGGCTCTTCTCTTTTTTTTTTTGCTATAAAAACTAACTCTTTTTTTTTAACTCATTTTTCCTCTCTTTTACCAAAAAAATTCAGAGCTTTTGAAGCTCTCCCCATGCGATTCCCGACCGTCGCTGGGACCGCCGTCCGTCACCACCGGCCGCCGTCGCCGGTGGCCGAATGCCCAAAAGGAAACCACTTTCCAAAAGTCCTCCGTCTCCTCTTTCAAGATCCGACCTCCATTTCACCAAAAAATGACCCTAGCCCCGCAGATCTGAGCTTCACCGAAAGCCTTTCCCTTTTTTTTTATTTTTTGTTTTTTTCTCTTTTTTTTTGTTGGATATGGATTTTTGTTTTGGTTTGTGTTTGGTTATTTTTTGTTTTGCGTGTTTTTTTTTTGCAGGTGGGTGTGTTTAGATCTAGATCTAGATCTGTTTTGGGGGTCTCGGCTTTGGGGTTTCGGATGGCTGTTGGGGTTGTTGAGGGTTCGAGTGACGCTAAGGGGCTGTTGAGGGTTCGGGTGAGGCTCCGAGGCTTGGTTTTTTTGGGTGGTGAGGATGATGTTTTTGGTTTAGGGTTTTGGATAGAGGTTGAGGGGGCTTTTCTGGGTTTTGGGGTTTTCGACTGATGATGGTGATGGTTGGGGTCACGGTGGCTCGGTGATGGCGTTTGGTGTTGGGTTTCTGTTTTGGGATGGTGATTGCTTGGGTTGGCAGGGGCTCACGGTGATGGGGTTGAGGGACTAATGGTTGTTGGCTTCTGTATCGAAGAGGCTTTTGTGTTGTGGTGATGGGGCTTGGCTCTATCGAAAATGGTCCCTCTTGGCAGTGACAAGATGGGTTTTTAGAGGGGAGTAATGCTAGACTGGGGTTGGTGGAGATGGGATGGATGATAGATTTGGTGACCGGTTTCTGGGAAGGCCGTGGCAGGGGTCAGTGACAACCTGAGGGGACGGGGCTGGCAAGGGTTGGTAGCGGCAGTGACTGATGGACAACAAAACAAAAAACAAAATAAAAATAAAAATAAAAATAATAATAATAGTAATAATATAATAATAATAATAATAACAGATAAAAATAATTTAAATAATAACAAACCAAATAAAAAAATAAAAATAAAAATAAATACAAATATATAATAATAATAATAATAATAATAATAATAATAATAATATAATAATAATAATAATAATAATAATAATAATAATAATAACAAAAAATGGGACAAAATTAGGTGTCAACAGCTACCCCTCTTTGCTCATTGCTGAGGATTAGGAATAGAGCAAAGACAATAGACACATTAATTTTGTCCGGCTTATAACCTAAGCTTTTTCTTTTTTCTTTCTTTTCTTCTTCTTTTTTTTTCATTTTCATTTTTTTTGGAATGTGCTCCTCTTGCAGTAGAGGCGATGAAACTTAAATATATATATATATATATTTGAAATATGCTCCTCTTGCAACAATGGCAATGAAACTTTAAATTCCTTTTTTTTTTGAAATGTGCTCCTTTTGCAGCAAAGGCAATGAAACTTTAAATTCCTTCCTGAAATGTGCTCCTCTTGCAGCAGAGGCATTGAGACTTTAAAATTCCTTCCTAAAAAAGCTCCTCTTGCAGCAGAGGCATTGAGACTTTAAATTCTTAAAAATTTTTGCCTGGAGGACTTGAGATTTGCAATTTGTGCCCGGAGGACTTAGCATTGATTTGAAAGATTTGAACTTTATGCCGGAGGACTTAGAATTTGTGCCCGAAGGACTTAGAATTTACTTGAAAAGTTTGAAATTTAATTTGGAAATTTGCTTGGAGGACTTGGAGATTTTGCCCGGAGGACTTAAAATTTGATTTGGAGATTCACATCCAAAAGGTTTAAGAATTCACTTCTAGAAATTTGTTCGGAAATTCACATCCAAAGATTTGATTCGAAGATTCACATCCAAAAATCTAACTTAGGGATTCAACCCAAACGTCCAGGAATTCTCGTCTGGATAATTTATATTGGGAATTTCTTGTCCGATTGTTGGTTTCGAGAATTCACATTCGAAAATTTGACTTGGGGATTCACACCCAAACATTTGACTTGGGGATTCACACCCAATCGTCCAAGAATTCTCATCTGGATAATTTATATCGGGAATTTCTCGTCCGATTGTTGGTTTCGAGAATTCACATCCGAAAATTTGACTTGGGGATTCACACCCAAACATCCAGGAATTCTCAGCTGGATAATTTATATCGGGAATTTCTCGTCCAATTGTTGGTTTCGGGAATTCACATCCAAAAATTTTGCCTTGGAGATTTACACCCAAAAATTTGACTAAGGGATTCACACCCAAACGTCCAGGAATTCTTATCTGGATAATTTATATTGGGAATTTCTCATCGATTGTTGGTTTCGGGAATTCACATCCAAAAAAGCTCCTATTGCAGTAGAGGCTATGAAACTTTAGGTTCTTTTCTGAAAAAGCTCCTCTTGCAGCAAAGGCGATGAAACTTTAAATTTCTCATTGAAAAGCTCCTTTTGCAGCAGAGGCATTGAAACTTTAAATTTTCTTCTTGAAGAGTGCTCCTCTTGAAGTAGAGGCCTTGAAACTTTAAAAATTTTCATGAAAAGCTCCTCTTGCAGCAGAGGCATTGAAACTTTAAAAATTTTGCTCGGAGGACTTAAAATTTATGCCCGGAGGTTTTAAAATTTTGCCCGGAGGACTTAAAATTTAAAATTTGATTTGGAGATTCACACCGAAAGATTTGATTCGGAGATTCACATCCGAAAATTTGAAATTTTGATTTGGAGATTCACATCCAAAAAGTTCGTTTCGGGGATTCACATCCGAAATTCTAGGAATTCACTTCTAGAAAATTTCATTTTGGGAATTCGCATCCGAAAATTGGTTTCGGGAATTCACATCCGAAGGTTCTGTTTCGAAGATTCACATCCGAAAGGTCTAGGAATTCATTGCTAGAATTTTGTTCGGGAATTCACATCCGAAGATTTGATTCGGAGATTCACATCTAAAAATTTGACTTGGAGATTCACATCCAAATATTTTAGTTGGAGATTCACATCCAAAAATTTAACTTGGAGATTCACATCCAAAAATTTAACTTGGAGATTCACATCCAAATATTAAAGTTGGAGATTCACATCCAAAATTAAAGTTGGAGATTCACATCCAAAATTTTGCAATTTTGATTCGGAGATTCACATCCGGAATTTCAACTTGGAGATTCACATCCAGAATTTTGATTTGGTTTGGAGATTCACATCCAAAAGATTCATGTTAGAGATTTGTAACCAAAATTTCAGAGATTCTCACCTGAAATTTTCTGAATTAGAGATTCACATCCAAATATTCAGATTCTCACCTAAGATTTTCTAAATTGGAGATTCACATCCAAATATTCATATTAGAAACTTTTTAGTTTCTTGATACATCATCCTTTTAAAACTCTTCACTTTAAAAATCTTATCATCTTATCCTAAAATTTTCAGAATCCCGCTTCCTTCCTTTTTTCTTGTGCTTTGCCCCTCTTTTTTTGATCGAGAATGTACAAACTTTGTTACTTAAAGGTGAAATTTTCATTTTTTTTTGAATGTATGTGATGAATACAATGCAAATGTCGAGAAATAGGAAAAAAGAGAAAAAGAAAAAGGGAAAGAAAAGGAAAAATAAAAGAAATCAAAAGTCGCAGTAACAAGGTTCACAAGACCATCTTTCTCACCATTTTTGAATCTTTTCAAATCATAAGCTTCCATACATTTGCTAATTCCACGAAACACCATTAATTCTTGTTTATTCTTCACCATTTGATCATACATTCGTATTTTTTCAGTGCACTTACAAACCTTCCCATGGTTCTCATACCTTCCTTCTTTGCCCCAATCATTTTCAACTTTCCTCTTTTGTAATGCATTGGGCTTTCACACATATTGTCAATTATTTATTTATCGTCATTTCAATTTCATAACGGATGCAATGCCATCACATTTCTTTCAATAATCATGAGGATGCAGATTAGTTGAAAGTTGAAGGAAAGACATTTATGATGAAGTAAACAAGAACAAATTTAACTAAGAAAAATAGGGTATTTCCAAAGGCCAAGGAAAGTAACAATATCTAACAATGAATATTCAATCGATCTTGATAAACTACTCCAAGAATTTTCCAAAATTCTATTTGATTGACATTCTAATCATTTTGGTTTCACCAATGCTTTGCCCCCACTTCATGAAATTTTCAAACAGTATTGGTTTCCCTTATGAAAGGCTATCTTCCCTAGATTTTAGCTAAATCTCTCATCCTTTTTTTGACTCAAATCGCCCTTTTGGGTTTTCAACTTGAGCCCCTTTTTATTCTCTTTTTTTATTTTTTATTTTTAGCTTTCTCTTTTTCATTTTTCTTCTGTTTTTCTTTTCATTATTTTTCTTTTTACATTTTTATTCTTCTTCAAGGACCATATTTATCCATAATCAACACACTTATCGAGCTCCAAATCATGAACTTGTAACACATCTAGGCTCAATATATGATTCCTTAACTCAAGCATTCAAATTTGATCAAAATAGTCTTTTAAGGTACGTAATGTAGGCAAAGGTAAAGAGGTATGAAGGAAACGGATAAAATAGGCCCAAGATACGTGTTTCAAGGGTTTCAAGCCATAGGATCATTTTTCATCATTTTAAGAACTTTAGCATTCTACCCCATTCTTTGTTTATTCTTCTTTGGTTTCTTGTTTCTCTTTCCATTCTTTTCATCTCTTTTCTTTTGATTCTCTCTTTTCCTCATTTCCTTCTTTTTTTTTGGAGGATTTCAAGCATGAAGATATCTTTTTCTTTATCTTGCCCCTAGATTTCTAATGACTTGAAAATTTTTCATGGGCAAATCTCACTTCATTTTTCTCAATTTTGCCCCCCAATGTGGAGGGTGATCCTTGGCGGGTTTCTAAAAAAAAACATATATAACTATGAGGCTCAAAAGGGGTAACGATGGATAATTTTTCTCATGTGTGAAGGGTAAACCAAAGATGGCCATTTCTCATTTCAAATGTAAATACTCTTATCAAAGAATTATTTACTGAGCCAACACAATCTTGTGGAAAATCTACTATTAAATTGCACATCAATTCTGACTTTCCTTATGTACACTTCATCTATTGACTTCAACATTCCCATCGATCATGGGGGACAAATTGTCAATACAAAGAGAATTTTAAAGTTTTATCCCAGATTATTACCATAATCAACTTCATATTCATCATTTAACAACAAAATTGGGCAAAGAATGGAAATTAATCATTTAGAAGCCAAAAGAAGGAGAAAAGGTAAAATATAGGTGAATGCACAAAAAATATAAGACTTTGAAGGGGAGAGAAAATGTAATGAAAATGCATCGATTACTCTGTTGAAATGACAAAAGATAAATGAAAGTCAATACACAAAAAGCGCTTTTCAGTTTATGAGCACTACAAAAAGAAACAGCTTTATACCATCATGAATGACCAACCAAAAAGTCTTCTTTTGCAATCATATTGCAGCATGGTTAACCCATTCCTTCGTTTGTCCTAAAATCCAATAAGCCAGATCTAATCAAACTTTGTACCTTGTGCTTGAAAGTAGGGCAACTTTCTATCAAATGACCCATATTTCCACTATGATAGTCACACCGAGCATTTGGGTCATACCATTCTGGATATGGAGGTTCCAAAGGCTTTAATTGGACTGGGGTAACAAGTTGGTTCTTGAGAAGGTATTGAAATACTTCAGTGTAGGACCAAGGAATCAGATCAATGTCGATCCTCCTCCGTTTGTTTCGAGATCCTCTTTGGTTACTTTGGGTAGGCATAGGTGTTTGGAGACCTATTTGCCAACTAGATTGGGGGATTGGCTGACTGGTATTCAGGCTTGGAGAGATATTATTTATGGTGGGGTAATGGGTGTGGTACATTGGATAAGGATGGTATGGAGCAAAGTCTTCCACATGTTGCCCCTCATAATTCATAACATGAACATCTCCTCCATTCCCCGATGTATAGCCTTTTCTTGCATTCATGGCATCATCTCCGACAAGCTTGCCACTCTTGATTGCATTTTCTATTATTTCACCAGAAATTACCATATCTGCAAAATTCTTGGTGGCATTACCGACCATTATTTCATAAAACGGTGCAGGGAGCGTATTGACAAATAAGATGGTGGTTTCTTTCTCTGTGAGGGGAGGTTGAACCTGGGCAACTACATCCTTCCATCTTCGAGCATATTCTTTAAAGCTCTCCTCATGCTTCTTCTTCATGCCTTGTAAGGACAGGCGGTCTGGTGCCAAATCTTCATTGTGCTTGTATTGAGTGATAAATGCTCAAGCCAATTCTTTCCATGAATGGATATGGGCTCGATCTAGTTGGGTGTACCACCTGGCAGCTGATCTGGTAAGACTGTCTTGAAAAATATGCACCAATAATTCATCATTCTGAGCATAGGCAGCCATTTTCTGACAATACATCTTGATATGAGTTGCCAGGCATTTGGTCCCATCATACTTTTCAAAATCTAGAACTTTGAACTTTGGTGGGATAACTACACCCAGTACCAAACAGAGCTCGCTCGCATCCGTAGAACCATATAAATCCATCCCTTCGATAGCTCGTAACCTTTCTTTAAGGAGATCTAACTTTGTTTGAGGCTCTAAATTCTCTTTCATCGTTAATGCACTCATCTTCAATTTATTTTGTTCTTTAGGATCATCTAAATCATGGACATAGATTGGGTCTGATGGCTTCCTTCTGAGGTATGGAATGTCGTGCCCCACAAATAGCGTATGCTGTGAAGTACGAACTTAGGGTGGAATGGGACTTTGTGGATATGAACGTTCACCGTCTTGTGCCCACCTTTCTTGAGTAGTTGCTTCCTGTACTGGTTCCTTTCCTTTACTCATTTTGGTCATCATCTCCATCATTGCAGCCAATTGCCCCTTCATCTCTTCTTGTACCTTTTCTATTTTCTCCATTCGGCTAGCCTGTCCTTCTTCCATGGTCTAAACTTGAGAGTCCTAAATTGCTTTGTAACTTTTGATGGTCGAGAGGCCTTGAACCTTATTACCACAATTTTCTTATTAGAAATTCACATTACTATCTTACCTTTGTCAAAAAAAAAAAAGAGAAAAAGAAAAAGAAGAAAAAAAAAGAACTTTCTTTTATTTCTTTCAAAAAATTTTGGAACAAACACTTTTTTTCTCTTTTGTTTTTTTTAGAGCATTGGCATGTTTGCTGAAGTATAACAAGTGTATGATATGAGTTTTATGAAAATCATGTTATTTGTATATGTATGCAAATGATATGTATGACAAAAATCTATGAAATGGAACAATTTTTCTTTCTTTTTTTTTTATTTTGTTAATTTGCATAATTTTCTTGGGTATTTAAGTCTTCACTTTAACCAAATCTTAAGAAGTAATAATTTCAATGAAAATAATCAATCAATAACACATGTACATAAATTTGATAAAAAAGAAAATTGAAAGAATAAACAAATTCAAGATTGTAAAAGACTTAGTCTAGTTTCTCAAATATTTATCTACAAAATATGATGCAACAATGTAAAATGCATACCATAGTTCAAACTAAAATTTGCCCCTTACTTAACACATTCACTTATTAACTTAAGAGGTCAAGTCCGAAACAAGTAATAGGAATTGAAGAATAACCTTGAACCATACCAAACTTGTTTCAAAACTCTCTCTCTTTTTTCCTTTGTTTTTAATTTTCTATGAGAAAGAACATATTCTTTTTTTCTTTTTTTATGAAATGCTATGTAAAATGTTTAAGACATGACACAATAACAAGGCATGATGAAGGACATGTTTATACAAAATGTAATTTATACACAATGCAGTGGTAATGAAGATCAAATTTTGTTTTATTTCACCTAACTTTCATGATTCTAAAATGCA
Organism: Heritiera littoralis; assembly: GCA_031772115.1. Taxonomy (NCBI): domain Eukaryota; kingdom Viridiplantae; phylum Streptophyta; class Magnoliopsida; order Malvales; family Malvaceae; genus Heritiera; species Heritiera littoralis. The sequence continues at coordinate 51,698 of JAPDPK010000021.1, forward strand.
AATGACATGACTATCAACATATATATACACAATGATGATGAAATGAATTAAAATGATATATGTCCCTAACATGCTTGAGAAAAACGAATATTTGTATTCACAATACCTAGACACTAATCTTATTATTCCTTAATCCAACATGCAAGAAAGATGAAATTCCTAACTAAACCTCAAACATTCTTTTTCATTTTTTTAGAAATCTTTTTTATTTAATCACCAAACAAACTTTTTTTTATTTTCTATTTTTTCCTAAAAAAAATTCACATTCCCTATTCGATTCTTTTTTTCAAAAACTGACTTTATTTCATTTTTATTCCAAATCAAAATTTTTTTTTCAATTCTTTTCCAAATAAATTCAATGACAATTTTTGTTGACATCTTTTTGTTCAAGAAACCTTTTTTTTAACCCTTTTTTTTTAATTCTTAGCATTTTTAGACTTTCATTTAAAATTCCTATACGACCCAAAAAAAAAGAAAGATATATATTTTTTTGCATGTCTTATTCTTTGAAAATTCTATACAGGAAAGTCAATTATTCATCTTTTTTTTCAATATTTATTTTGACTTCAAAAAGAAAGAAAAAAGTTTTTTAGTCATTCTCTCATTTTATTCTAATCCTTTCTCCAAGAGAGATTAATTAATTTCCTACTCAATCCCTTTTACTTTTCTTTTTTTTTTTATGCTTTTATCTTAGGAAAATTTTCCAAAAAAAATAAAGAATAACAAATTTGTTTTTGTTTTTTTTTGAGTAAATAAATTAAAACTTAATTGAATTTCTTTTTATTATTTTTAGTGAAAGAGGCATTTTTTTTTAACAAATTTTTCATTTTTTATTGTAAAAAGAAAAGTTTATCCACATTTTATCATTTCATATTTTTATTTTAAAGAAAGAAAAATAAAAGAAATTAAAACTTTTTTTTTATCTTTGTATATAAACATCTTGTAACTAAATATACATAAAACTTCTTTTTCTTTCTCTTGCTTTGGAGAATGTACTTTTATTAGTTCCTTTTAATGAACTTATTTTCAAAAACAAAATTTTCCTTTAAAAAAAGAATAAAGAATTATTTGCATCTTTTAAAAAAAAGTTACATAGTTGTTCTATTATTTTTTCACACATCTTCATTTTTTTCAAAAATAAATGGATTTCTTTTTCTAACAAAATCTTTTCCAAAGAAAATATATTTTTTCATTTTTATTTTTCAAAAATTCTTTTTTTTAAGAAAAATGAAAGACTTAAATTATATACAATTCAACCCAAAATCAATAGTACCTTTATTATAGATATGAGAAAAGGGTCAAATATGTTCCCTCGTATCCTAATTATTACTTTTTTTTTTCTTTATTTATTTTAAATAAAAATTTTTATTATTGAAAAATTGCACTAAGTATTCCAATACTCTGGTAACACTTAGTGAACTTCTCTCACCTAGGGATCAGTCAAGAAATCACTACTTGTGAGTTTCATGACATCCCATCATCGGACGAATTTCATTTATTTTTAAATACATTTTCTAATCAATAATAATAATTAATGAAAATACAAATAAATGAAAATTTTTCAAAAATTTTTCAAAAACTTTTATTTTACAACATGCACTAATAATAATAATAATAATAATAATAATAATAATAATAATAATAATAATAATAATAATAACAATAAAAAACAATAATAAATAACAATAATAATAAAAATAATAATAATAATAATAATAATAATAATAATAATAATAATAATAATAATAATAATAAAAACAAAACATTAAGACAAAAAGACTAAGATTAAAGTAAATATACCAAAAGGAGACTTCCCAAATTGGCCCAAGCTGGCAGCCCAAACACCAAAAGGGCCACGCAGATGGGCCTGATCCACTGGGCCGAAGCAGGCCGCGAGTCTCCTCTACTTCGCGGGTCGGGCACGCGGGTCCCGGGTCAGATCACGGGTCTACGTGCGGATCCTCGGCTCTTCTCTTTTTTTTTTGCTATAAAAACTAACTCTTTTTTTTACTCATTTTTCCTCTCTTTTACTAAAAAAATTCAGAGCTTTTGAAGCTCTCCCCGTGCGATTCCCGGCCGTCGTTGGGACCGCCGTTCGCCGCCACCGGCCGCCGTCACCGGTGGCCGAATGCCCAAAAGGAAACCACTTTCCAAAAGTCCTCCGTCTCCTTTTTCAAGATCCGACCTCTGTTTCACAAAAAAATACCCTAGCCCCGCAGATCTGAGCTTCACCGAAAGCTTTTCCCTTTTTTTTTGATTTTTTTTCTCTTTTTTTTATTGGATCTGGATTTTTGTTTTGGTTTGTGTTTCGTTATTTTTTGTTTTGCGTGTTTTTTTTTGCAGGTGGGTGTGTTTAGATCTAGATCTAGATCTGTTTTAGGGGTCTCGGCTTTGGGGTTTCGGGTGGCTGTTGGGGTTGTTGAGGGTTTGGGCAAGGCTAAGGGGCTGTTGAGGGTTCAGGTGAGGCTCCGGGGCTTGGCTTTTTTGGGTGGTGAGGATGATGTTTCTGGTTTTGGGTTTTAGACAGAGGTCGAGGGGCTTTTCTGGGTTTTGGGGTTTTCGACTGATGATGGTGATGGTTGGGGTCACAGTGGCTCGTGATGGCGTTTGGTGTTAGGTTTCTATTTTGGGATGGTGATTGCTTAGGTTGGCAGGGGCTCACGGTGATGGGGTTGAGGGACTGATGGTTGTTGGCTTCTGTATCAAAGAGGCTTTTGTATTGTGGTGATGGGGCTTGGCTCTGTCGAAAATGGTCCTCTTGGCAGTGACCGGATGGGTTTTTAGAGGGGAGTAAGGTTGGACTGGGGTTGGTGGAGATGGGATGGATGATAGAGTTGGTGACCGGTTTCTGGGAAGGTCGTGGCAGGGGTCACTGACAACCTGAGGGTACGGGCTAGCAAGGGTTGGTAGCGGCATGATTGATGACAACAAAACAAAAAACAAAAAAAAATAAATAATAATAATAATAATAATAAATAGTAATAATAATATAATAATAACATATAAAAATAATATAAATAATAACAAACCAAATAATAAAAATAAAAATAATACAAATATATAATAATAATAATAATAACAAAAAATTGACAAAATTAGGTGTCAACACTTTGTTTTGTGAACTCTAAATTGCTTTAAGGATATTGTGTCTTGATTTAGAGATTTGGGCACTCCATTAGAACTGTGTAGGAATTTTGTGACTGATGGCTGGGATACATCCCATAAGGGTATAAAGACTGATTGTCTAATGACACTAGGTTGATCTATAGTTCACTCTTGTAGAAATAAAGACCGATCGACATCAATGGATGGTGGGATACCCAAATCTTGGTGCATGGATTTGGGACCCGTCATAATATGCATATTACTATATTATGTGTGCCTGACGGGGAATGTATTAGTGGAATATCTGTATGACATTAGTGGCGCTTACTAGTGATTGGAGTGGATGTATACACTATATGAGGGTATGAGGATCATTGTCTATACAATAGTGGGTTTTGTAACGTACCACGGTAGTTTTAGAAGATTACTAGCCCATGTCTTATCACTTTAGTAGGATCCAGACTTTGTTTCGATGATTTGTACAATAATGTTTTCTTTTTCGTTGAGGCAATTCTAGTGGTATTCAGTAATTGTTTTTGAGTGTCACGGCCTGAACGTTGTGACGTGAACTTTACACTTACACTTACACTTATTCCAGTTAACAAATTTACGAACTAAATTTTTCTTTTTTGTTATACAGTTTGTATTGGTGCCAGTATAGTCGCTAAACCATTTCCATTCATTATTTAATTCAAAAATTATTTAAATTACTCTCTAAGATAGGCAAGAATAATTTTTAGCCAATAACTTATTGTTTATTAGAAATAGAATGAAAATTTCTGCCTTATATTTTTAGATTTTCTCCAATTAACCACCTGTAATTCATCACAACACAGCACAACAATCTTTCCCACAGTCCACATTATATTTATCAAATAGGCATCATCTCAACAATCCTAATATCCACAATTATTCACCACATATATATCATGTAACATTAAAATATTATATTGACCATTCATTATGCTAGTTTACATCTCATCCTATAGTACTATACAAAAATTAAACATTAAATACGTATAAAAGAATATGTATATATACTCATAGCAATCATTTGGAGTCGTCTCAAGAGTTGGGGCAATATTTCAGGCTTGTGACTAATTCGGATAGCTCTGAAATATACCTCCTAACTCCGTGCTTAATCTAAAAAAATGTCAAACAACATTTAATAAGCAAAGGCTCAAAAGTCATTTATATAAATGCAAAATTTGGATTATACTATTCTAATGCAAGTGCATGGAACCTTTGAGAAAAGACTCTCATATCATATTCCCTTTGTAATTGTTTATCAAAACATTTTTGATCATGTCTTAAATGACTCTATGTGGGCCAGGGTTTTAGGGTATCGATGAAAGAGTACTTTGAAGCACCTCATTCTTCCTGTCCCGTCACATGTTTACCACCTTGACCTTTAATCATAGCAATTTAATCATTTTTTCAATCTTATCATCCTTATACCATAGTATATCATGCAACACTGAATCATATGTGATTTCAACATCATATGGTATTAAACCACGCTTATATCAATCTCATATCATATTACGTCTTATACAAAAACCACGTTGAATTGCAATATCAAACTAGTCCACTTTTCATCTATAAATCATACTCTTATACTCTATCAAATCATATTACTTTTTATGCGGAAAAACATGATCATGTGTAGTATAGAGCCATGACACTCTTCATATAAATCTCATGTTCATATACAATATAAAGTCAAGTTATCCTCTATGCAGGAAGAATATCGTTATGTCATAATTCAGTATGCAAACTTATGCAAGCTTTATTGCATAAAATGGCTATCATTTCAAATCATATTACGTTTGGCATATAGTCATATATGAAGCATATGTAATATCAAAATTGTATTACATATACTTTTAAAGTACGTTCAAAACATGTAAAATCTCAATTTATTTCATATTTACTTTTAAGACATGGCTAAAGTATGTATTGTTGACACCAAATTTTGTCTATTATTATTATTATTTTCTATTCTTCTGTTATTATTATTATTATTATTTCAGTCACATTTAATGGCCATTTTGCCGACTATGCTAAAGCCAAATTTTGCCTAGCCGCCGACGCTTCCAGTCCCTCCCCTGTCTCAAGCCTCACCAAAGATTCAGCTATCAATCCCATCCCTGACCAGTGCCTATGACAATCGAAAGATAACCTATGATTGATTTTGTAATGCTAGGCAAAAGGTGTCCCAAAATCTGTTTAAGAGGACCCAAAACAGAAGGATTTTTCTTCTTTTTCTAGGGGCAGAGAGAACGGAGACTCTGAAAATCTACAAAAAAATAACCACCCAAACAACTACCCTCTTACTACCCATCCTACCATCGGAACGCCACTGTCACCAAACCACTTGCCACTACCCGAAGCCCACCAGCCGTCAACCATTCAACACCACCACCGAAAAAAACCCTAAACACCATCACCAAAACCACAACAAACCCCCTAACCCAGATTTGGAAACCAGAACCGAGACCCTAAAACTCAAAACCTAAACCTAAAACTGATCTTCAAATACCTGCAAGAAAAATCACAACAAACTCTAGCCAAGAACAGCCAAACATCCACCAGAAATAAACAAAACAAAACACCAAAAAAAAATCTTAGTCAGATCTACGAGGTTAGGGTTATTTTTGAGTGAATCGGAGGTCGGAATCGAAAAGAGGAGGGGGAGAAGCTTCGGAAAGCAGCAATCTTTTTTATTTTTGGCCATCGGAGACGGCGACCGGCAGTGGTCGAAAATCACTTGGCCGAGAGCCTCTGAAGGCTTTGATTTTTTTGTAAAAGAAGTAGAAAAATGAAGAAATAAAAAAAGAGGTTTTTATAGCCGAAAAAAAAAGAAAAGAAGTGACCCGTACGTGGACCAAGAACCGACCCAAGATCCACATGCCCGGCCCACCGAGGAGGGAAAGATCCGCGTGCCAGTTGACCGACCCAATTCGCGCGCCCGACCCGCGCCCCTCAAGGCCACCTGACTTAGTCCACTGACTTTGGGCCCCATTTGGAAAGCTGCCGGACTTGATCCTTTTGGGCCCTTTAAAATGGGCTGTGTTGCAAGGGTTTCTTTGGGTTTTAAAACCCAATCATTTGGGTACATTCTAGCCTTTTATTTATTTACTTAAGTCATTTGTTTTGAGTTTTTTTTAATCTTTTATTTTCATATTAATACATATACACATACAAAATTTTTCAGTTAGGATTTACATTTTAATTAACCAAATTTCATGATTTCAATTTTAAAATATTAAAAAATCTTTTTGTACTAATTATCGTGTTGGCAAAATATGTATTAGAAAATTAAAATAAATGAATGTCCGATGATGGGATGTTATGAAACTCACAAGTAGTGATTTCTTAACTGATCCCTAGGTGAAAAGAGTCTACTAAATGTTACCAGAGTATTGGGATATTTAGTATGATTTTTTTCAATAATTTAAATTTTCATTAAAAACGAAAATAAATAATTTATTTTTTTATAAAAAAACAAAGAAAAATAAATAATAAAATTTAATAATTAAACAATCTTCCGATGATGGGATGTTATGAAATTCACAAGTAGTGATTTCTTAACTGATCCCTAGGTGAGAAGAATGAACTAAATGTTACCAGAGTATTGGGATATTTAGCTAAATTTTTCAATATTGAGAGTTTCATTAAAAAAATTGAAATATAAAGTTCTTTTATAAATACATGTGCATCATTCATTTTCTGTTTGCATCATATGCATTCATAATAATTTTCGAAGCGAGTGTGAATCTTTCGATGATGAGATTCTATAGAATCTCACAAGTAGTGATTCTTAAGAAATCACTAGGTGAGGAAATTATCCGAAATGCTACCAGAAGTATTGGGGTACTTCGGGATAATTTTCAATATAAAAGATTTTCACTTATTTCAAATAAAAAATAAAATTTAAATGTTTCAAAATTAATACAAATAAAAAATGATTTCAAAATAAATGGAGTTCTTTTTAAATGTTAAATTAAGACCATTTTATTAAAACCAAAGGATAACACATGATTACAATGGTACCGTTTTTAAACGGGCGTTATAGGGGTGCTAATCCTTCCCCACACGTAACCGTACTCCCAAACCTAACTTTTGTTTTCGCAGACAAAAAATTATTTTTTAATAAAACTTAATTAATTTTGAGATTTTTTTAAAAAGATAAAAATTTTGAGGTGACCAATCACACCTTGTCAAAAAATATTGGTGGTGACTCCTGTTGTTTTTAAATGTTTTCAAAATCGTCGAGTAGTCGAGTTTTCGGACAAAATCGTTACGACAGCTTGGCGACTCCACTGGAGAATTTATTTGAGAGTCAAGCCATTCATTAATCATGTGTTATCCTAAGTTTTAATTTAATAGTCTTGATTGATATTTAAACTTAATTCACTTGGATTTTGAAATAATTTTGTTTGCATTTGCTTTTAGGTTGTTTATTTTATGTTTTATATTTGTATATATTGTTATTAATAAATTGTTTGGACATATAGCATAAGAGTCGTAGTGTGATAAATGATTAATGTGTTCCTTTTGTTCACACACTTGCACATGCATTTCATAACATGAGCTCTATGCCCGGGTTTCGTCCTTCTTAGGAGGGAGTAAAGTATTTATGCTCTCGTGAGATAATCACCTCCGCAATGGCAAGCTAAATACTCCCACTCAAATGAATACTTTACTAGTCCAGTGTGGACGACAGTGGGTATAATTTGGGAACCTTTAGATCTTTATAAGTTCCAACCTAGCATGTAAAAGGCCCTAAGAAGCCAATCCTAGCTAGAGCCATGTCCGATTTTTGTAGAAATTATCCCGAAATTAGAACACATGAGGGAACATTTTTACTTTCATATCATAACTAATCATTTTTTCAAATTCATAGTTTCATAAAATCAAGATATATTTTTTAAATGTCATTCTCAAAATGAAATTTCACAATTTTACAATTTTAAAGAATAAAACAAAGATTTATTCGATTTTTCTTCTTGTCTAAAAATAACATGAAAATATCCCTTCATTCTTTAATACATAAAAAATATATATTTTTATTTTTTTTGAAACTTATGCATAGACACAAATTTTTTTTACATTATCACATTCCTTCAAAAACAAAAAAAGTGGTTAAAGAAAATAAATTTTGGTGTGTAAATAAGAAATGATTTTTTTAAAAAATAAAAAGAAGAGTAAAAGAAAAAATCCACTTTTCAAAAAAAAAAAACAAAAACAAAAAGAAAATCATCAAACTCTAAAATAAAATAAAAAAAAAAGAAAAGAATTCATTCATTGAACTTAAATAAGCAAAAATATTGATTCTTTTATTCTTAAATTTTAGCATAGCATATCTCATTACATTAATGCATTTATATAATGAGGAGGTTATTTGTCTTTTTGGATTAAAAGAGGTCAAAGATATGGGAGATCAATTAGAAGCTAGGACTTACTATTTGGAGAATAATCAAAAGGAGTTTGGACATGATTATGCGGGAGATAAAGGGGAAGCTAGCTAAGATAATGGAGATGCCTAAAAGTTTGAGAGCGACTAAATTGGTTCATTCTCAAGGATCGCTGTTGTTTCTAGAACAACTACATGTTGAATCATCAGTAAGTGGAGACCAATTGACTTTTCATATGAGGTGAAAGGACTAATTGATGCAAAGTTGCTCGATATAAGGGCGGTGGTTAATCAAGGAACCACAATGCTTGATTAGAGTTTAAAGAGTGAAAAGGATAGTTGCTGTGGTGAAATTTCTTTTTGAAAGACTTTGAATGTTGGAGGCACTAGAATAGTAGAGAGTTAGTAAGGAATTTTGAATCTTGTAAATAATTCGTATATGAATATGAATGTTACAAGAATTTATATAAGTTTGCATTCACTTCATTCATATGTGCATAATATGATTTTGACGGAAGAATAATAAGGTTAACAATAACTGTTTCCTAAAAAAAAACCAAAAACAAAAACAAAAAGCAAAAAAAAAAACAGCTGATCAAAACAAATGAATGGTCAAATGACAATTTTCAGTTTATAATTTTCTTTTTTTCTTTTGGTGTACAACTTGTGATACTCTGAAATAATAACAAGGTTAAATTTTCTTTTTGTTTCACAATTTCCATACAATAAAAGCTTCATATTAGCATGGCAAGCATGACATCTGATTCGGGGTTATGACAAATTAGGTGCCAATTGGCTTGATGATAACTCTATGAAAATAGAGTTATTTTAGTACTTTGTTTATTACTAATTATTTAATTCCCCCGTTATTTTATTAATTATTCCCCTAATTTTAATAAATTCCTCATGTTTTGCAGAAAAAATAAATTTTAGATGAATTTCAGTCTTTTCGGTAGAAAATAGACTGAAAATGGGCAAGAAAGGAGACTGGACCACTACAAGACAAGGGAGCATGACTCTTCATTTTTTCTTTCATCTTTTGACATCTAGCATGCCACATGTCATCATCTTACTCACTCTTAGTGGATAAGAACAAAAGACACATGCCAACACATGGAAGACATATGCCTTTGCCACCTTGCATGCTTATGTGGATTAGAAGACAAAAAGGAAGATGCTAGAAGGGATGAGATGTCCATGGCTGATGTGAGCACTTAAATGACATGGAAATATCTACTTTGAAGAGCCAAAGACATGAAAACAAGTGGCAATTAATGCCAACTCATCTAGGATAGGAATTATCATTGTATCCCTAGGTTAAATGAGTATATAAGCAACTTTGTGAGACCTAACCTAGAGGAGAGGCCGCCTAGGGTTTCTTAGATTTACTTTTCCAGCAGATTTTTATGTCTTTACAAGTTTAGAGCAGCCACCATTTTTATTTCCTTAATGTTCTTTATATTTTTGCAAGTTAAATACAAGTTTTCCTGATGTTTTCCTTTACTCTTTACTACATTCTTGCACTCTTTACTTAAGCTTTTTGTTTCTTTAAAATTCCAGCAACTATATTCATCTTCTACTCTTTCTTTTTCTTTTATTTTGGTTCATGATTGAGTCCCATGATCATGGGAGCTTAAGAGGTTGAAAAACTACCTCCATAGTTCTTGTGAGGGAGCTTGGTCCATAGTTTCCTTTTGCAATTTTTATTTTGCTTTTAAACGTCTAATTTATTTTTTTAGTATTTTTATTATACTGTTTTAGGGGTCTAGTTTAGTGCATTAAACCAGTTTTTAAAAATCTTTTGAAAAAAAAATACAAAAAATGTTTAAAGTAGGATATGTAGGAAGTTGATCTTATTTTAGGCTAGTCTAGAGTAGGTATTTTTATATTCCATTTTAAAAATTTAAAATGATTTATTTTTATTTTTATTCTACTGATTTAGGAGTCTATATTATTGAGTTAAAACAGTTTTTAAATATCTCGCAAAACAAAAATACAAAAAATGATTAAAGTAGGATAGGTTAGTTTAGGCATTACTTGTGACTGTTTTTGGTTCTTCACTTTGTAGCTGCTGTTTGGTTCGGTTTTAGGGTCGCTTTAGGTTCTGTTTTTGGTCCTTTTCAGTGTCTTTTAAGTTTTATATTGGTTGGTATTAATTTCATGCAATTAGGTTAGGGTTTACTAAGTGTTTGATACATGTTCTAGGCATTAGTTTAGGTGTTTCATGCATTTTTTTTAATCTGTCCAACAAAGTGACGTTTTTATAGCAATTTTTTAGGTCTGTATTTGCTTCATTTTAAGGTCCATTTATGTGTCTTAGGATCATATCTAGGTTATATTTTAATTTGGGAATTTTAGGACTTCATTTAGATTAGGTTCCATTGCATTTTCTTAGACATAGTCATATTAGAACACTGTTTTTCCTGATCAGTTTTTATGGGCTGTTTACATTTTTTTTTGACTATTGTTTTATGACATCTTAAGGTGCATTTAGGTAGTATTAGATCATATTAGGACCATACATTCATTAGATAATTTTTTAGGCTAGCTTAAGTTGCATTTTCATGCCATTTCCATAGCATTTGCATAACATTTTTTGCATTAATTCCATGTTAGGCATCCCTGCATTTAGCTGCTGTTTTGAGTCCATTTAGCTGCTGTTTTCAAGTATTTTAAGTAGCTGCTAGGAGGTATAAGTTTAGGGTATAAGATAGGTAAAAATTGCGTTAGTTTCTAAGCCATTCTCATTAGCATTTCTAAGGGTATGCTGCATTTTCATGTTTCAATTTTTAGGGGCTGTTTTAGATGCATTTTATTTACTGTTTTAGTTATTAAGTGCATTAGTTAGGGGTTAATTCATGCATTAGGGTGTAGTTAGAGTTAGGGTTAAGCTTAGGTCTTATTAGTTTCATTCATCCAAAAATCTAAAAAATACATTTTCTTATACGCATTAGTTAAATTAAGGTATATTAGTTATTCATGCATTCAAGTAACTTAGGCTTCATTTAGTTTAGCTTGTAGTTTGGGATTGTATTTTGGGACATAATTAGGTTTAGGGTTGATTTAGGTTCCATCTAGGATTTTTAGGGTTTACATTAGGGTTATAAAATTGATACATCATTTTCTCTCTTAAATTAGTTTTTTAATAGATTTTTAATTAGTTTTTGCATTACTAGTTTCATATTAGGAATTTCATGCATAATTTCATTAATTGCATTTTTTTAGAAATTACATTTTATCCTTATGGTTTACTAATTTAAGATTTTATTTTGTTTCTTTTGCAGTTATTTTATTTTGATCATCTTCACTGTAAGTATTTCTTATTTTCTTTTATTTTATTTTAGTATTTCTATTTATTTTATCTTATTTTATTAGCCTTTGTAGATCACACATTCAACTAATTTCATAATTTGCTAAGATATATCATAGGTAATAGTATCCGGTACTTAGCTAAGCTTCGCGACACTAGTCTCTGTGGGACGATATTTCCGGACTCACCTCCGTATTACTTGAAGACCACGTGCACTTGCGTGTAGATACCTTTTAGGGTCAACAAGTTTTTGGCGCCGTTGCCGGGGACTGGGCGTAGACTTAGTTAATAGTGGAGAATTTATGCTTAGGTATAGTCTTAGCTTATGCATACTTAGTTTGTAAATACTTAGAGCCTTAGGTTAGATTAGTAAAACCCTTAGTTAGATTTTCTCTTTTCTTTTCTTTTATTTTCTTTCTAGAGACACACCATTAGGACTCTGTTGATATTTGCATGCGTAGAGCCAAGAGCTGTGAATTTTTCCCCTTAGATCTTGAAATTGAGAAAACACTTAGGAAAATTAGAAGGGAATCCAGAAAACAAATTGCTTCGTTGCAATATCCAATGGCAGATAATAGAGAGCTTAGGACAATAGGGGATTACGCTGTCCCAACCATAGGGGGATATTACACTGGCATTAGGAGGCCGCAATTCCTGCGAATAACTTTGAGATTAAGCCAGCCATTATTCAGATGATCCAGACATCAGTGCAGTTCAGTAGGTTGCCACGTGATGATCCACATGCACATTTGGGCAATTTACTTGAGATATGTGACACGTTCAAGCACAATGGAGTCTCTGAAGATGCGATTAGGCTTAGGTTATTTCCCTTCTCTCTTAGGGATAGAGCGAAGAGTTGGTTAACCTCCTTACCCCTAGGATCTATCAGTACATGGGATGAGCTAGCCCAGCAGTTCTTAGCCAAATTCTTCCCTCCCTCCAAAATGGCCAAGCTAAGAAATGATATCTCCTCCTTCACCCAGTTTGATAGTGAGTCCTTATATGAAGCTTGGGAGAGATACAAGGACTTACTTAGGAAGTGTCCACACCATGGCCTACCCCTATGGCTATAGGTGCAGACCTTCTACAACGTTCTAACTAGCCAGAATAGGACGATCATCGATGCTACGGCAGGAGGAGCACTTATGTGCAAAACGGAGGAGGAAGCTTATAATCTTTTGGACAAGATGGCCACTAATAATCATCAGTGGTCAACTGAGCGACATGCACCTAGGAAAACAGCTGGTATCAAAATAGAGTTATTTTAGTACTTTATTTATTAATAATTATTTAATTCCCCCGTTATTTTATTAATTATTCCCCTAATTTTATTAAATTCATCATGTTTTGCAGAAAAATAAATTTTAGATAAATTTCAGTCTTTTCGGTAGAAAATAGACTGAAAATGGCAAGAAAGGAGACTGGACCACTACAAGACAAGGGAGCATGACTCTTCATTTTCTCTTTCATCATTTGACATCTAGCATGCCACATGTCATCATCTTACTCACTCTTAGTGGATAAGAACAAAAGACACATGCCAACACATGGAAGACACATGCCTTTGCCATCTTGCATGTTTATGTGGATTAGAAGACAAAAAGGAAGGTGCTAGAAGGGATGAGATGTCCATGGCTGATGTCAGCACTTAAATGATATGGAAATATCTACTTTGAAGAGCCAATGACATGAAGACAAGTGGCAATTAATGCCAACTCATCTAGGATAGGAATTACCATTGTATCCCTAGGTTAAATGACTATATAAGCAACTTTATGAGACCTAACCTAGAGGAGAAGCTGCCTAGGGTTTCTTAGATTTACTTTTTCAACAGATTTTTATGTCTTTACAAGTTTAGAGCAGCCACCATTTTTATTTCCTTAATGTTCTTTATATTTTTGCAAGTTAAATACAAGTTTTCATGATGTTTTCCTTTACTCTTTACTACATTCTTGCACTCTTTACTTAAGCTTTTTGTTTCTTTAAAATTCCAGTAACTATATTCATCTTCTACTCTTTCTTTTTCTTTTATTTTGGTTCATGATTGAGTCCCATGATCATGGGAGCCTAAGAGGTTGAAAAACTACCTCCATAGTTCTTGTGAGGGAGCTTGGTCCATAGTTTCCTTTTGCAATTTTTATTTTATGCTTTTAAACATCTAATTTATTTTTTTAGTATTTTTATTCTACTGTTTTAGGGGTCTAGTTTAATGGGTTAAACCAGTTTTTAAAAATCTTTTGAAACAAAAATACAAAAAATGTTTAAAGTAGGATATGTAGGAAGTTGATCTTATTTTAGGCTAGTCTAGAGTAGGTATTTTTATATTCCGTTTTAAAAATTTAAAATGATTTATTTTTATTTTGATTCTACTGATTTAGGAGTCTAGATTATTTGGTTAAAACAGTTTTTAAATAGCTCGCAAAACAAAAATACAAAAAATGATCAAAGTAGGATAGGTTAGCTTAGGCATTACTTGTGACTGTTTTTGGTTCTTCACTTTGAAGCTGCTGTTTGGTTCGTTTTTAGGGTCCCTTTAGGTTCTGTTTTTGGTCCTTTTCAGTGTCTTTTAAGTTTTATATTGGTTGGTATTAATTTCATGCAATTAGGTTAGGGTTTACTAAGTGTTTGATACATGTTCTAGGCATTAGTTTAGGTGTTTCATGCATTTTTTTTAATATGTCCAACAAAGTGACGTTTTTATAGCAATTTTTTAGGTCTGTATTTGCTTCATTTTAAGGTCCATTTATGTGTCTTAGGATCATATCTAGGTTATATGTTAATTTGGGAATTTTAGGACTTCATTTAGATTAGGTTCCATTGCATTTTCTTAGACATAGTCATATTAGTTTTTATGGGCTGTTTACATATTTTTTTACTATTGTTTTATGACATATTAAGGTGCATTTAGGTAGTATTAGATCATATTAGGACCATACATTCATTAGATAATTTTTTAGGCTAGCTTAAGTTGCATTTTCATGCCATTTCCATGGCATTTGCATAACATTTTTTGCATTAATTCCATGTTAGGCATCCTTGCATTTAGCTGCTGTTTTGAGTCCATTTAGCTGCTGTTTTCAAGTATTTTAAGTTGCTGCTAGGAGGTATAAGTTTAGGGTATAAGACAGGTAAAAATTGCGTTAGTTTCTAGGCCATTCTCATTAGCATTTCTAGGGGTATGCTGCATTTTCATGTTTCAATTTTTAGAGGCTGTTTAGATGCATTTTATTTACTGTTTTAGTTATTAAGTGCATTAGTTCGGGGTTAATTCATGCATTAGGGTGTAGTTAGAGTTAGGGTTAAGCTTAGGTCTTATTAGTTTCATTCATCCAAAAATCTAAAAAATACATTTTCTTTTACGCATTAGTTAAATTAAGGTATATTAGTTATTCATGCATTCAAGTAGCTTAGGCTTCATTTAGATTAGCTTGTAGTTTGGGATTGTATTTTGGGACATAATTAGGTTTAGGGTTGATTTAGGTTTCATCTAGGATTTTTAGGGTTTACATTAGGGTTATAAAATTGATACATCATTTTCTCTCTTAAATTAGTTTTTTAATAGATTTTTAATTAGTTTTTGCATTACTAGTTTCATATTAGGAATTTCATGCATAATTACATTAATTGCATTTTTTTAGAAATTACATTTTATCCTTATGGTTTACTAATTTAAGATTTTATTTTGTTTCTTTTGCAGTTATTTTATTTTGATCATCTTCACTATAAGTATTTCTTATTTTCTTTTATTTTATTTTAGTATTTCTATTTATTTTATCTTATTTTATTAGCCTTTGTAGATCACACATTCAACTAATTTCATAATTTGCTAAGATATATCATAGGTAATAGTATCCGGTACTTAGCTAAGCTTCGCGACACTAGTCTCTGTGGGACGATATTTCCAGACTCACCTCCGTATTACTTGAAGACCACGTGCACTTGCGTGTAGATACCTTTTAGGGTCAACACTTGAACATTGAAAAATTTTGGAAATAGTTTTGGACCATGGAAGAGACAAAAATGAGTCGGATGGAATGGATGGAAAGAGCGCAACAAGAGATAAGAGAGCAATTATCGCAGATGGCAAGTTTCTTAAAGAAGCTGAACAATGGAAAAATGGGAGAACTAGCTACTCAAGTGGGGCATCGGCTACAAAATGCTAAGGATTCTTTTTGTCCAGTTAACATTGGCTCACGAGAAACCAATCATCTCAAGAGCCACAAGCAATGCCCACTGAGGGTTATGTATGCCCTAATATGCCATTTGCAGTCGACCCTAGTCAATTTTATGGGCATGCAACTCCTACAATGAACTCCCTTGAATCAACTCATATTGCCAATTTGGATAGTCACAAAGAGCAAGGGATGCCACAAGTGAAAGAAGGCTCAAGTTCTCGACAAAAGATAGAGCTTATAGAAGAAAGGCTTCGGATTGATGAAGGAATGGATTTTCATGGATCTTTAGATGTAGCCAGATTATGCTTAGTACCTGGTGTGGTCATTCCTCTAAAGTTTAAGGCCCTAGAATTTGAGAAGAACGATGGGACCACTTATCCAAAGGCCCACATCACTATGTACTGTAGAAAGATGGCAGCGCATGTGCATGATGACAAGCTATTGATCCATGTTTTCCAAGATAGTCTTAAAGGATCTGCTACTAGGTGGTATACTCAATTGAGCAGGGGTGATGTTCACTCATGGGAAGATTTGGCAAGGGCATTTGTCGCCCAGTATAAGCATATTGTGGATCTAGCTCCGGATCGTTTATCTTTGCAAACAATGGAGAAGAAAGCTACTGAAGGCTTTAGAGAATATGCCCAGAGATGGAAGAATGTTGCCACCCAGGTTCAGCCTCCCCTCACGGAAAAAGAGACTGCAGCTCTGTTTCTTAGTACCCTCCAGGCACCATATTATGATAGAATGATTGGGAATATTACTAAGAATTTTGCTGACATGGTGGCCTCCGGAGAGATGATTAAGAATGCAATCAAGAGAGGCAAGATCAAGATAGGTGACATGACTGATAACAGACTTGAAAGAATGGAAGAAGAAGTGCAAGCTGCGACATTTGAGGGGCAATTTCCTAGAAATTCCACTCCACGTCATCCTTATTTGTCCCGCCCACCGTACCATCCAACCTTGAACAATGTTTCCTGTCATCCTTACCTTTATTCACCAATCCCACAACCAAGATTCCAAGAAAACTCTTACTCCCCAATAATTGATTACTCCCCTACCTTTATGACTAATCCTATAGCTCGACCTGTCCAACAACCAATGAATAACAAAAAGAGACCAAGAAGCAACCGAAGAAAAATCCCATTCCCAATTCCAATCTCCGACCTTTTACCTTTCCTAGTGAAAAACCAATACCTGACCCCTGTTTCTTTGAGAACAGCCCCAAACCCATTGGCTAAGAGTTATGATTTGAACAGCAAATGTGATTATCATATGGGGGCAATTGGTCATTCAACAGAAAAATGCAAGCAGTTGAAGGAAAGGATTGAGGAGCTCGTGAATGGTGGAATCTTGACTCGAGAACTTATGGAACAGTAGAAGTCCACTTTGGAGTAAAGTCATGGCATTTTGGCAGATCAATCTGGAGGGAATTGAAGATTTTAAGATTTTGAAGTCTGTATTTTGGAAAATGCTTGTCATTTCCATTGGCCTAGGTGACAATTGTATGAGCACAACGTTTTGCATAATTTATTTTCCAGTGGCATATGACAAGAATGTTTCTTTTCTTCACAATAATGATAAAATGATTTCAAGAAAATTGGTGATTACTATCAAAGATGAATGTCTTAAGTCGTTTCAGGATCATATCATTCTTATGTAAACCCAAATTACTAAAAAGCTAAAATAGGGCATAAATTTTTGAAAGTTCGACTTTGTTTTCACTTTGACCATGATAGGGCTTCGTTGTTAATGATTTTTAAGGGAATGACCAACTTGTAAAACCTTTTGAGAATCATTTGGAAATCAATTTATGACAATCTCAAAGATTTTGGATATTGGTGGTCGAATATTTGGCAAGATCATTTTGAAGTACATTTCCACCAGATTCATAGGCAAATCCCGAACTCTTCAATCCAATACTCGCGAGATGCCTTTCGCCCATGTTTTGGGGCAAGGTAGAAAAAAAGAGAGAACCAAAGTTAAGGATTTTTCACTGTTATCCATTTGTACAATACCTTGAGTCGCGCATCACCTCTTTCCTTAAATGAATTTTTGGTATGTGAGGTCAAGTTCTGTCACATTAAAGGGGTGCATTACAAGAAAAAAAAGGGAAAGAAAGAAAAAGAAAAAAGAAAAAAGAAGAAAAAATGAAATTGATCGTGACACCATGCAAACATGATATTCAGATGATTTTAAAAGCCAAAAGAAAAACTTATCCTAAGAATTGCTTTTCAATATAAGCATCTTAATTTGAAATGATGAATTGCCATCTTTCACATCTCATTCACAAATATAAACATTATCCTGTTGCTACCCCTTTTGAGCCGGATAATTTCTTTCATAATAAACCTCTTCCAAGGATCACCCTCCACACTGGAGGGCACGTGCAGAAATATCTCTTCAAAGAAGATGAATGATTCAACTTTTGTTTTTGATCAAATAAGATTTACTATGTGGTGTGATAATTTGGAAGCAAATTAGATTTGAAATCTTGGACAGGAATCAAATAAAAAATGAAAGGGAAGAAGAAGAAGAAGAATAGATATATGGAAAAGTAGAAAAAGAGAGGTGCTTCAAAGAATGAAAAGGATTTGAAAAAAAAAAAAAAAAAAAGATACATGGAAAAGTAGAAAAAGAAAGGTGCTTTGAAGAATGACAATGATAGACATCTATATGAGAAGAAATGATCTTTGGATTGATCACCTCCAAACATGTTTTTGGGCCTTATTATCCATTCTTTCAAAACCCTGAACCATGGCCTACATTATGTACTTAAAAGTCCATTTTGATCAAATAGGGATGCTTGTATCGAAGAGCTCCTATTTGAAAATTCCTCACTATTATTTAGTTTGAATGAAATTTGAATTCTTGAATGCATGGTGGAACAATCGAAAAAAAAAAGAGAAAAGAAAACAAAAGAAAGAATGGAGCTCTAGGGTGAAAACTCAAAAAGGGCAGTCTAGAGCAAACGATGGACTCTTAGTGCAACCCAGTCAAGTAGTGACACGAATCGAAAACATGGAAAAAGAACCAATAATCCTTGGGAAACCCTCAAGATGTTTAAAGATTTTGATGTCACTTGATTGCCCGACATTTTTCTAAAAAAGTTTGAACCTTTCTTCCTGTACATATTTTTCCTAAACAGAAAGGACCTCAGTCATTCATATCTCATCTTGGCATTTGTAGAACTATTCAAGAATTTAAGAGATTGTCAAACCAAGTTGTAAATATTTTGTTTGTTTTCTCATTCAAAATTTTGTTAAAAAAAAAGCGATTGTATTTTAAGAAAACCATTTTGAGCCAAGAAAAGAACCATTGTTTTTTCGGATAAGTGGCAAAATATTCCCCAAATTGAACATCCTAGTGCACCAAACTTTCAATTGTCTAGTTGAAAAGATCCGAACAGGATTTATGCCACTCATCTTGAAAAGTAATCACTAATTTTTCGAAAGGATCAAGTATCACTTGTGAAATTTGGATTCATTCCCCCTGGAAAATAGTTATGTGGAAAATTTTTAGCGCTTTTCATCAACAGGCTATGATGAGGTACAAGAACTCTGCAGAAATGGGAAATAGAAAGGAGCTTTCATGATCATGTTGGGGCAAAGAAGATACAAAAGACAAATGATGTACCTTTGCGACAAAGATAGGAAAGAGTTTTAAAGTTAGAAAATATACAGGATTGAGTGCCTTGCATACATGCATACATACACAATATCATACAGCATCAACATTGAAAGTTTTTGTGTAAAATTTTGAGATTAAGACATGTTTCTCAAGCTGAAGGCTCAACACCATCCCATGATTTTAAAGGTTATGTAACTTTTTTTCAAAACAAGAAAGTCAAGTTTATTCAAGATAAAGAAATTTTCAAATCCAGTTTGATTAATGCTATGTTCGATTAAGATTTAAGAATGATTTTCAAAGATAAGCAAATTCAAATCCTCCGGGCATAAATTTCAAGTCCTCCGGGCACAAATTTCAATGCTAAGTCCTCCGAGCATGAATTTTAAGACCTCCGGTGCAACGCCCCGTTACCACATTTTTCACCTTATTTTACACAATTTATCCGGTTGGGCTGTCTGTGATACTTCACTTTACACTTGATGTTAAACAATTTAATAAAATATTGTTAACATTATACACATCCCCCTATCTTATTTACAAATATGTACTACTGTAGACATGTCTAAATACAGAAAATAAATGATCGTACCTGATATATCTTAGCCGGTCTGTCACATTGTCCATTATGTGCAGCCGTAATCCACAAATATTGGATCTCACCATCATCAAAACCTGAAATGTTAAAATTGGGGAGTGAGCAAACCACAACTCAGTAAGAGAGTTATATGCTACACTTGATATTCAGCTATCTATATGCTGAAAATAATTTTTTTTTTCATTTTCTTTAAAATCTTCCTAGCTGGCTCTAGGCTCACATGTAGGAAGGATACTACAGTCGGCTAGGGATCCAGATAGAGTAAGGCAGGTATTTTAAAATACCTGACTTGTTCCGGAACCTAGAAGCAACTATAGAGAGTACAAATTTCCGTTGTTTTCAAAACAATATAATTTTCGTTTTCCACAAAGTAAACCACTTATTTCTTTTCACTTCAGTATACTTTAAAACACGTGATAGTTCAGTAATAAAAACAGTGGTTTACTTCTCTTCTCTTCTCTTCAGCACAGTAAAAACAGTACAGTACAGTAATTTGTAAATATCCAATCATTGGATAATTACTTCTTCGATTATTTCTATCTTAGAAATAATTCTTATGTTATTCTTTTAGAATGAACATTTATTTCTCTTTTCAAATCAGTAACCGTATCGTATAGTTCAGTTAAACAGTATATTCAGTAAAACAGTAATTCGATACGGTTCAGTCAGTAACAGTAAACAGTAACTGGTAGCTTTCAGTTCAGTAAACAGTAAATGGTAGCTTTCAGTTCAGTAAGCAGTAAATGGTAGCTTTCAATTCAGTAAAATAGTAATCAATGGCTACTATTTCAGTAAACAGTACAATTCAGTAACACAGTGTTTTGGTACGGTTTTCATCAGTAAACAGTAAACAGTACAGTAATTCAATACAGTAAACAGTACAGTACGGTAAATAGGATTCCGTAAATCCTTTCAGAAATCAGTAAACAATAAGCAGTAAGTGAGACTAGGCAACACCCTACAAGTAAATCATGCTATCATCGTCCACTAAGTGACACAGTAACAGTAATGAGATCTATGGCCATGATCTATAATATGTCCTCGGTGTACGCTTGCTAGGCGACAATCCGGGACACTGATGACTAGCTGGTCAATCAGCCACGTGACAGTAACAGTATATGTGATGCATGAAGCTCGGGGCCTAAGTCTCAGAACAGTGTAACCGTACCATAGCCTTTATGGATTTTAAACGCAGTAAATTAAAATATTTCACAAGTATCCATAAGGCTCACATGTAATAAATCATCACCTTTATGAAATAATTAAATTAAAATAACATTTCTCAAAATATTTCATAAAGGTATAAATCATATTTTCCATACGGTGAAAACAGTTTATAAATCATTACTGAAAATATAGAGGGCAAAACTGTCCTTTTTCCACCGTAAAACCATATGCACGCTTTTTCGTGCATTCAATCGAAAACATGGTTTTATAATTATCAAAATTCAAATAAATTATTTTTATAATTTATGAAAATAAAATATTTATTTTCTAACTTTAAATTCCCATCACCATGTTTTCTTCTAAAAACACGTGTAGAGACCTTTAGTCTCGAAATCATAGTTATTTATCATTTCTTAACCTTTATGGAATTTTCATAATTAATTATTTCCATAATTAAAACCATAAAGGTTTTATATGAAATAAAGTGAATATTTAAGAATATTTATAAAAATATTCACTTCAGTCGCTTTTTCATTTTCATCTCGTTTCACGTGAATTATCACCTACAGGGTGAATTTTCGGTGATTTCCTTTTCACCATTCTCGAAAACATGAATATTTTAAAATCAAATATCGTTATATTCATGTTTTATAAAATTTACTTAATTTCTTTATTTTCGTACTTGAAAATCGTTTCACGTGAAATCAAATCATTTATTATGATTTTCGGTGATTTTCGGTAAATTTTAGTAATTATTTGATAATTTTTCGATAGAATAACGGCTGCCGATTTGGCTAGCCTCCTGCACGGAAAATACAGTTTATATTTTTCAACCGGTATTTAACCACAATTTGAAATCGATAAATCACCACAAATTTCAAAACTAATCATTAGAAATTGCATTTATAAATTAAATGCATAATTTAAAACATGTGGCCGAATATCCTTACAGGCGACGCATGTCTCCCTTACCTGTTTCAGGTCGGCGACTGCCTCTCGAAAGTCGTGCCCGTGTTCACCTCGCCCGATTCCATCGGCTCGGTCATCGAGGGAATTTTTTGGAATTTAAATTCCAAAATTTAGAATTTTTCCATAATTATTTAAATAAATAAGTTATTTAAATAATTTAATCCTTTTCGGGATTTCTTACCAATTCCCGTAATTCTCGGGATTTCCTGTAATTTTCGAATTCTCGGGAATTCTCCAAATTCCCGAAATTCCTTTTTCTCTTTCTCTTTCTTCTTTTTCTTTTTTTTCCTTTCTCCTTTTTCTTCCTTCTTTCTTTTTCTCTTTTCTTTTTCTTTTTTCCTTTTCTTTTCCCGTCAGACCGGTTTAGGCTCCTTCCTCGCCGGTTCTCCGGCGGCTCAGGGGCTCCACAGCTGGTCGACGGCACGGTGAAGCTACCGGTGCCCTTCGTTTGCCCTGGATCGGCGGCACGGCGACGGATCGAGTCGATTTTCCTTTGGTTTCTTCTGCCTCTTCGCCGGCCTCCCTCCGCCATTCACCGTCTCAACCATGGCCTCCCACGTCTTCCTCTTCCTCCAGCGAAGCTTCGGTGGCAGTGGCGGCGATCGATTTGGCCGGCGCCGTTCGTTCCTCTTTTCCTTTCCTCCCTCGATTTCCGCCGGTTTCCGCCACCGTTTCCTTCCTTTCTTCCTCCGCCAGTGGCTTCCTTCCTTTCCTCTTTGGCCGGTGACGACGTCCCTTCCTTTTCCCTCACTGGCGGTGGCAGCTCCACCACCGTCGGTTCTGGCTGGGGAGGATCGGGTTTGCTCCCCGATTCTTCCTTTCCCCTTTTGTTTTCTTACTATTTTTAGTATATAATTATACTATATACTATATATTATATACTATAACATATATTTTATACATATAATATATACTATATATTATACATATATTATTTCATATATAACATACTACAATATATATTATATATAAAATACATATATATTGCATATTATAAAATATATGTCTAGTAGTATATATATATATGTATATTTATATATTTTTAATTTAAATAACCTTTATATAAATATTTTCTTACACTTGAATGTAAATTATTATTTACATTTTTTTATATATGTATATATTTATATATACATAAAATGTCATACTTGAATACATATGTATTACTTCAATTTATCAAATAGTATATATACTTATATATACCAATGTATATTTAATATATACTATATACCATACGGTATTTAAATACATATGTATTTGCATGAAAATACATTTACATAATATATAATTATATAAATATATTTCACAGTTCCTTTCTTATTTTCTTATTTAATTTGGATTTCCATTTATCCAAATTAAATTTCCTCCTTTCATTATTTTTCATATTTCTCATCTTATTTTCCTTCACTAGGATTTTTCATTATCCGTTTTTTTCAATTCTCGAGATTTTCTCCAATATCCCGTTCTCCCAATTTTATTTATTTATTTCTACTTATTTATTTTCTCCAATATTTATTTTCAATATTTATAATTTCTAATAAATGAAAAATTTTACGGTTATCACATTCTCCCCGCCTTATGAAATTCGGTCCTCCGAATTTAACTTAAGTCCAAAGGTGGTACATGTCGTATACTTACGACTTCTGACCTCTAGGTTATCCTCCAAGTAATACTGCCAGTACACTTTCAACATCAAAAGTACTTTAGACCACTACATGCTGTTTTTCATCATTTAGTATATATTTATACTCCCATAAATTCATTTCTCAAATCGAGAGTTATTCATTTATACTCTTTTCACATAAGAGTCCATGCACAATATTTTTCACGTCACAGCTGCTCTATGCTGTTCATCATCCATTTTTCTCACTTAGTGCCAAGTCGATATAGTTTAAAACTATCAATTGCACATGTCAGTCAGTTGTATGTAATTGTCCCAGTAGCTTATACATCTCATGCACAC
This sequence comes from Heritiera littoralis, assembly GCA_031772115.1. Classification (NCBI taxonomy): domain Eukaryota; kingdom Viridiplantae; phylum Streptophyta; class Magnoliopsida; order Malvales; family Malvaceae; genus Heritiera; species Heritiera littoralis. Next base: position 76,031 of record JAPDPK010000021.1, read on the forward strand.
GCTCTCTCAATATCATGGAGCGTTTACATCTCACGCTCACATATATATATATATCAGTATGGAGCGGTGCTATCAGTACACTTGGGATCTCAAGCCTTTTGCTATTTCTCATTAAGCATATGGCAACACAGAGACTCCCATCATGTGTAAGGCTCACTGGAACTGTACATACACATTCACACTGTTTAACACTTATACTTCGACTAAGGCACTAGAGAATCTAGAAGTCTGATAATGGAAAGTGATTCTATTTAGATCTTCAATCCTTAATCACTTCCATATCATCATTTCTCTTTTTGGATTCTTTATTGTCCACCATATTCATTTTGACACTTATTCCACCAAGGCTGCATCTCATGCAGACTTTACTATGGATCATCTCTTACCATCATACATCATGAGACAATCATGTTCTCTTCATGTAGTATGGTCTTTACATCTCTTTTCATAATTTAGATTCTACAATAGAATCCTCAAATTATCCATTTAATCACCATATTATCTATACAATTCCACCATTTACCATTTCAAGGTGGTTATGTGTATAATCATTTTCCATTTATATACTGGCAGTAAACATATCAATTATCTTACTCCTTGGAGTATCATTAATTTCACTTATCAAATTTGGCGTGATTTTACATCTTGCCACAGTTATGTGATAACCAACACAATTCACTTTCAGTCTTACCTTGAGGAACTATTTCATATTGATGTTCCCTTCTCATCATGCAACTTATTTCCTTATTTCACTTTCATTTTTGTTTTCATATTTCCACTTTTATCTCTTCATATATATATATATATATATATATATTTTTATCCTTTTAGTCGGTTTTCTCGATTGGTATGGTATTATACTGCTAAGATCTTTTAAAATCTTATATACCATCTTTTCTTTACACTTATCCATTTACCGACTTAAATTTCTTTAATTAGGTCCTCATCTATAGAGCAGCTAGTCTCATCACTCTTTTTATAGACTAGCAATAGTATCAGCTAGAGTCATTACTTTCGTATCTCAATCATTATCACTCTATCATAGACAGATTCACTGTCACTTTGTCATCTCGAGATCATATATCCCTCATAAGGAGACACTGTCTAGCCAAACATCTTAGTTGCCAATCTTAGCACAATTCCACAGTCTTTAAGAGTTTAAGAGTCATACCACAATGCTGCTCATTTTCCATTTGTACTTTAAACTCTATAAGTATTTCATCAATTTACTCATGTATGGATGCCTTAATCTTTAGGCTTATATACCTCACAAGGCAAATCATTAACCTTGTAACCTCAATAGGAACTCGTAAAATTCACTCCGAGTTCTAATCATCATCTTATGGACATCAATTTCCCATCTTTTATCTAAGGATGCTTTATACTGAGGCTAATCTTACAAACTCCTCATGCATATCGAATCAGGTCCATAAAGCGTCTATTTCATCATGTAGATGAATATTTGTTCTTCACAAAACGTTATTACATAGTAACCATTTACTATATCAATTTCATTCATCTACATATCGAGGTCATCTGTATTTCTCTTATTTACACTTATACAGACAACTTCATTATTCTCAATTTCACTATCTGTGTTTTCATCATTCAGACCTTTACACATGAATTCCATTATTCTCACATCTCTCAGAGTGGATTTCTTAAGCTTTCAGATTTTCTTAAGTTCTCCGATATAAGCTTAGAATCAAATTTCATATTCAAAATCGAGTCAATGTTATCTCAATTCCTCCAATTTATATAACTCTGGAAGTTCTATCGGAAATCAAATCCGATACTTTCTTTAATCACACATTTCTTATTAATTCGGACATTTCATCCTCATGTCCTATAATTTACACTGTATATTCTCAAGGCAGAGACATTTACTATTCGATTCATTTCGACTCATACTCTACCTTGATTTCATTGTTTACACATACTTTACAGCCTTACAAATCTCATTCCAGTAAGCTGTAGTAAGTACAACAGTTATCAACACATGTTACAGCTAACTCATTTATTACCACTGTAATTTACTTTGGAATCAAGTTCATTTAATAAATTCAGGTTTAACTCCCTTGAGCATATTATCCACGAGGTTTGAACCCTGGTACCCGTACGTACCTAGTTCCTTACACTCGTGTTATCATTGTGATAATTGTAAGAGCCTCGCCCATTCGAATCGACCGTCGGCGAGCATCCCCTAGGCGATCCTTTTGCCCTAGGTTTACCCTTACTAGTGAGTCGGCGATAACATTGTTCGCCCGCATCTCACAACACATGATCCACTACGGGTTAACCATCATTGGGTCCCCCATCACAGTTCTGTCTCAAGGGTCCTGAAAACTCTGGTTAGCTGTCTTCTTCTTTTTATCACTTTACTATTCTTATATATATTCACCAATTCGTAGTACTCCGCATAGTACCTCATTCTGTAACACATATTTCAAGATATTTCGGTTCTATATAAAATTATCTGTTTGATACCTCAAAGTAGTAAAATATATAGAACCGTAAGTAACCACACAAATATGTATTTCATTATCTGTACTATTTACTTTCTCAATCAATTCCTGTAATCATTTCACTTTTCATAGTATTCAACGATCCCGTTCAATACACTTTTAATTTCGGCCTTTACAGTTAATAACCGGGCCAATCATCTTATAACATTCCTTCCACTATACACTATTGGGATCGCATCGTGTAAGGCCTCGGCTCGTCCACCGTCTGCCTGTACACATCTGTACTATCCTTTTTGAAAATGCCCAGCCCTTTCACTGGGTCACCCCTCAAGGATCTATCGTGAGGCCTAGCCCGTTCACTAGGTCTCTCGTAATTCGCGTTCGTAATTTAAGTGTTAGTGGAATCAGTAATAGGGATCGATATATCCATATGACATCCTCTATGCCATTTATAACTCCATCACTATCAATGGATTCCAATTCAGCTCGGTTTTATCACTGTTCCGAACATTGCCCAACACAGGGGCATTTTCGTCATTTTGACATTTATTTCTTTCTTCTCAGTATACATTGAAATAAATGATCTCATTATCCATGTGCTGATATTATCCTTTCTGATACTTATATCAGCAATTTAGATCTTATTCGATTTCGATAAAAAAGTCCACTAAGATCCACAATTGGATTATTTTGCTTGTAATTCAGCCTTATATCATTAATTTCTCTGTCAAATCGATCAAATCCAACTTTTGTTGGTCTATTCTGACTCCCGATAAAATTTTGGAGGCAGGGGTATTTTGGTCATTTTTGGCCAAAAATTTTCTCTCTTTTCGAATTACCCTCAATCGGTGATCTTAAAGTCTATTTAATGATGATATGTCATTCCCTTCCTTCATGCAATCATTTTCAGGTCTCTGTTCGATCCGAACCGTAAAGTACTGGTGGGGCCCTTACCGAGTCCTTTCGGTTCCTTACCGAACAGGCCTTCATTTAGATGATAAGAATCACTAATTTTTTGGTAATTTCTGAGCCCATTATTTCTTTAACATTCTCAATTTACACTTTCTCACTCCCTTTAAATCATTTTACTTAATTTACAATCATTTATTTTCTTTATGCATTCAGACGACACAATACTACTGGGGATGTTTAACATTTTTCCTTCCAAAAATATCCACAGACATCAGGCCAACCATGCTCTGATACCATTAAATCTGTAACGTCCCGTTACCACATTTTTCACCTTATTTTACATAATTTATCCGGTTGGGCTGTCTGTGATACTTCACTTTACATTTGATGTTAAACAATTTAATAAAATATTGTTAACATTATACACATCCCCCTATCTTATTTACAAATATGTAGTATTGTAGACATGTCTAAATACAGAAAATAAATGATCGTACCTGATATATCTTAGTCGGTCTGTCACATTGTCCATTATGTGCAGCCGTAATCCACAAATATTGGATCTCACCATCATCAAACCCTGAAATGTTAAAATTGGGGAGTGAGCAAACCATGGCTCAGTAAGAGAGTTATATGCTACATTGATATTCAGCTATCTATATACTGAAAATAATTTTTTTTTCATTTTCTTTAAAATCTTCATAGCTGGCTCTAGGCTCACATGTAGGAAGGATACTACAGTCGGCTAGGGATCCAGATAGAGTAAGGTAGGTATTTTAAAATACCTTACTTGTTCCGGAACTAGAAGCAACTGTAGAGAGTACAAATTTCCGTTGTTTTCAAAACAATATAATTTTCGTTTTCCACAAAGTAAACCACTTATTTCTTTTCACTTCAGTATACTTTAAAACACGTGACAGTTCAGTAATAAAAACAGTGGTTTACTTCTCTTCTCTTCTCTTCAGTACAGTAAAAACAGTACAGTACAGTACAGTAATTTGTAAATATCCAATTATTGGATAATTACTTCTTCGATTATTTCTATCTTAGAAATAATTCTTATGTTATTCTTTTAGAATGAACATTTATTTCTCTTTTCAAATCAGTAACCGTATCGTATAGTTCAGTAAAACAGTATATTCAGTAAAACAGTAATTCGATACGATTCAGTAAGTAACAGTAAACAGTAACTGGTAGCTTTCAGTTCAGTAAACAGTAAATGGTAGCTTTCAGTTCAGTATGCAGTAAATGGTAGCTTTCAGTTCAATAAAATAGTAATCAATGGCTACCATTTCAGTAAACAGTACAGTTCAGTAACACAGTGTTTTGGTACGGTCTTTCATCAGTAAACAGTAAACAATACAGTAATTCAGTACAGTAAACAGTACAATACAGTAAATAGGATTCCGTAAATCCTTTCAGAAATCAGTAAACAGTAAGCAGTAAGTGAGACTAGGCAACACCCTACAAGTAAATCATGCTATCATCATCCACTAAGGGACACAGTAACAGTAATGAGATCTATGGCCATGATCTATAATATGTCCTCGGTGTACGCTTGCTAGGCAACAATCCGGGACGTTGATGACTAGCTGGTCAATCAGCCACGTGACAGTAACAGTATATGTGATGCATGAAGCTCGGGCCTAAGTCTCAGAACAGTGTAACCGTACCATAGCCTTTATGGATTTTAAACACAGTAAATTAAAATATTTCACAAGTATCCATAAGGCTCACATGTAATAAATCATCACCTTTATGAAATAATTAAATTAAAATAACATTTCTCAAAATATTTCATAAAGGTATAAATCATATTTTCCATACGGTGAAAACAGTTTATAAATCATTACTGAAAAATAGAAGGGCAAAACTGTCCTTTTTCCTCCGTAAAACCATATACACGCTTTTTCGTGCATTCAATTGAAAACATGGTTTTATAATTATCGAAATTCAAATAAATTATTTTTATAATTTATGAAAATAAAATATTTATTTTCTAACTTTAAATTCCCATCACCATGTTTTCTTCTAAAAACACGTGTAGAGACCTTTAGTCTCAAAATCATAGTTATTCATCATTTCTTAACCTTTATGGAATTTTCATAATTAATTATTTCCATAATTAAAACCATAAAGGTTTTATATGAAATCAAGTGAATATTTAAGAATATTTATAAAAATATTCACTTTAGTCTCTTTTTTATTTTCATCTCGTTTCACGTGAATTATCACCTACAGGGTGAATTTTCGGTGATTTCCTTTTCACCATTCTCGAAAACATGAATATTTTAAAATCAAATATCGTTATATTCATGTTTTATGAAATTTACTTAATTTCTCGATTTTCGTATGAAAATCGTTTCACGTGAAATCAAATCATTTATTATGATTTTCGGTAAATTTCAGTAATTATTTGATAATTTTTTAGCAGTGTAACGGCTGCTGATTTGGCTAGCCTCCTGTACGAAAAATACAGTTTATATTTTTCAACCGGTATTTCACCACAATTTGAAATCGATAAATCACCACAAATTTCAAAACTAATCATTATAAATTGCATTTATAAATTAAATGCATAATTTAAAACATGTGGCCGAATATCCTTACAGGCGGCACATGTCTCCCTTACCTATTTCGGGTCGGCGATTGCATCTCGAAGGTCGCGCCCGTGTTCACCTCGCCTGATTCCATCGGCTCGGTCATCGAGGGAATTTTCTGGAATTTAAATTCCAAAATTTAGAATTTTTTCATAATTATTTAAATAAATAAGTTATTTAAATAATTTAATACTTTTCGGGATTTCTTACCAATTCCCGTAATTTTCGAATTCTCGGGAATTCTCCAAATTCCTGAAATTCCTTTTTCTCTTTCTCTTTCTTCTTTTTCTTTTTTTTTTTCCTTTCTTCTTTTTCTTCCTTCTTTCTTTTTCTCTTTTTTTTTTTCTTTTTCTTTTTTCCTTTCTTTTCCCGTCAGACCGGTTTAGCCTCCTTCCTCGCCGTTCCTTGTTGGCGGCCGCACGGCGAAGCTACCAGTGCCCTTCGTTTGCCCTGGATCAACGGCACGGCGATGGATCGAGTCGATTTTCCTTCGGTTTCTTTCGCCTCTTCGTCGGCCTCCCTCCGCCGTTCACCGTCTCAACCGTGGCCTCCCACGTCTTCCTTTTCTCCGGCAAAGCTTCGGTGGCAGTGGCGGCGACTGATTTGGCCGACGCCGTCCGTTCCTCTTTTCCTTTCCTCCCTCGATTTTCGCCGATTTCTGCCACTGTTTCCTTCCTTTCTTCCTCCGCCAATGGCTTCCTTCCTTTCCTCTTTGGCCGACGACGACGTCCCTTCCTTTTTCCCTCGCCGACGGTGGCAGCTCCGCCACCGTCGGTTCTGGCTGGGGAGGATCGGGTTTGCTCCCCGATTCTTCCTTTCCCCTTTTGTTTTCTTACTATTTTTAGTGTATAATTATACCATATACTATATATTATATACTATAACATATATTTTATACATATAATATATACTATTTATTATACATATATTATTTCATATATAATATACTACAATATATTATATATAAAATACATGTATATTGCATATTATAAAATATATGTCCAGTAGTATATATATATATATGTATATTTATATATTTTTAATTTAAATAACCTTTATATAAATATTTTCTTACACTTGAATGTAAATTATTATTTACATTTTTTTATATATGTATATATTTATATATACATAAAATGTCATACTTGAATACATATGTATTATTTCAATTTATCAAATAGTATATATACTTATATATACCAATGTATATTTAATATATACTATATACCATACGATATTTAAATACATATGTATTTGCATGAAAATACATTTATAAATATATAATTATATAAATATATTTCACATTTCCTTTCTCATTTTCTTATTTAATTTGGATTTCCATTTATCCAAAATAAATTTCCTCCTTTCATTATTTTTCATATTTCTCATCTTATTTTCCTTCACTAGGATTTTTCATTATCCGTTCCTTTCTCAATTCTCGAGATTTTCACCAATATCCCGTTCTCCCAATTTTATTTATTTATTTCTACTTATTTATTTTCTCCAATATTTATTTTCAATATTTATAATTTCTAATAAATGAAAAATTTTACGGTTATCACATCCGGGCACAAATTTAAAAATCTGAAGTCCTTCGGGCACAATTTTAAGTCCTCCGGGCACAAATTTCAAAATTTCAAATCCAACTTCAAATTCTAAGTCCTCTGGGCATCAATTTTAAACTTTTTAAGTAAATCCCAAGTCCTCCGGGCACCAATTTTAAACTTTTCAGATAAAATTTCAAGACCTCCGGGCACCAATTGTAAGTTCTCCTGGCATCAATTTTAAACTTTTCAAGTAAATCCCAAGTCCTCCGAGCACTAATTTTAAACTCTTTAGATAAAATTTCAAGACCTCCGAGCACCAATTGTAAGTCCTTCCGGCATCAATTTTAAACTCTTCAGATAAAATTTCAAGACCTCCGGGCACCAATTGTAAGTCCTCCGGGCATCAATTTTAAACTTTTCAAGTAAATCCCAAGTTCTCCGGGCATCAATTTTAAATTCTTCAGATAAAATTTCAAAGCCTCTGGGCATCAATTTTAAACTTTTCAAGTAAATCCTAAGACCTCCGAGCACAATCCTAAGACCTCCGGGCACAAAGTAGAAGTCCCCCGGGCACCAATTTCTAAGTCCTCTGAGCATAATCGTAAGACCTCCAGGCACAAATTTCAAGTCCTCCGAGCACTAGTTTTAAACTCTTCAAGTATAATTCTAAGACCTCTGGACACAAATTCTAAGTCCTCCGGGCATAAATTTCAAGACTTCCGGGCATAAATTCTAAGTCCTCCGGGCATAATCTCAAGACCTCCGGGCATAATCTCAAGTCCTCTGAGCACCAATGTCAAATCTCTCAAGTAAAATTCTAAGTCCTCCGAGCACAATTCTAAGTCCTCCGGGCGAAAATCTTAAGATATCAAGGCAAAATTTTCAAGTCCTCCGAGCATAAATTTTAAGTCCTCTGGGCAAGATTTTTAAGGTTTTAAAGTTTCATTGCCTCTGCTGTAAGAGGAGCACATTGTCAAAAAAAAGGAGGGGGGGTTTTAAAGTTTCATTGCCTCTGCTGCAAGAGGAGCACATTGTCAAAAAAAAAAGGGGGGGTTTAAAGTTTCATTGCCTCTACTGCAAGAGGAGCACATTGTCAAAAAAAAGGGGGGGTTTTAAAGTTTCATTGCCTCTGTTGTAAGAGGAGCTTTCCCAGGAGGAATTTAAAGTTTCATTGCCTCTGCTGCAAGAGGAGCACATTTCCAAAAAAAAATTAAAAAATTAAAGTTTCATTGCCTATGTTGCAAGAGGAGCACATTTCAGGGAAGATTTTAAAGTTTCATCACATCTGCTGCAAGAGGAGCACATTTCAGGAAAGATTTTAAAGTTTTATTACCTCTACTGCAAGAGGAGCAGATTTCAGGAAGGAATTTAAAGTTTCAATGCCTTTACTGTAAGAGGAGCACTTTTACAAGAAGAATTAAAAAAAACAAAAAAAACAAAAAAACAAACGAACAAAAAAAAAGAAGAAGACAGAAGAAAAGGAGAGAAGTGGGTCATAAGCCGGACAAAATTGTTGTCTTTTGTCTTTGCTCTATTCCTGATTCTCAGTAATGAGTAAAGAGGGGCAGCTGTTGACACTTAATTTTGTCCTATTATTATTATTATTATTATTATTATTATTATTATTATTTTCTGTTCTTCTATTATTATTATTATTATTATTATTATTATTATTATTATTATTATTATTATTATTATTATTATTATTATTATTATTATTTTATGTTCTTCTATTATTATTATTATTATTATTATTATTGTTATTATTATTATTATTATTATTATTATTATTATTTGTCTTATTTCAGTCACATTTAATGGCCATTTTGTCGGCTACGCTAAAGCAAAATTTTGCCTAGCCGCCGGTACCTCCAGTCCCTCCCCTGTCTCGAGCCTCACCAAAGATTCAGCTTCCCCATGCTATCAATCCCATCCCTGACCAGTGCCTATGACAACCGGAAGACAACCTATGATTGATTCTGTAATGCTAGGCAAAAGGTGTCCCAAAATTTGTTTAAGTGGACCCAAAACAGAAGGATTTTTCTTCTTCTTCTGAGGTCTTCTTCTGGGGGCAGAGAGAACGGAGACTCTGAAAATCTACTAAAAAACAACCACCCAAACAACTACCCTTCCAGTACCCATCCTACCACCGGAACCCCACTGTCACCAAACCACTCGCCACTACCCGAAGCCCACCAGCCCTCAACCATTCAACACCACCACCAACCCCAAACACCATCACCAAAACCACAACAAACCCCCTAACCCAGATTTGGAAACCTCATAACCGAGACCCCAAAACGCAAAACCTAAACCCAAAACTGATCTTCATATACCTGCAAGAAAAATCACAACAAACTCTAGCCAAGAATAGCCAAACATCCACCAGAAATAAACAAAACAAAACACCAAAAAAAAAAAGAAAAAGGGTAAGGAGGCTGTCGGTCTTAGTCAGATCTATGAGGTTAGGGTTATTTTTGAGTGAATCGGATGTCAGAATCGAAAGAGGAGGGGGAGAAGCTTCGGAAAGTAGCAATCTTTTTTATTTTTGGCCACTAAAGACGGCGACCAGGGGAGGCGCATGGCGGTCCGGCGGTGGCCGAAAATCGCCTGGCTGAGAGCCTCTGAAGGTTTGATTTTTTTGTAAAAGAGGTGGAAAAATGAAGAAATAAAAAAAAGAGGTTTTTATAGCCGAAAAAAAGAACAGAAAAGAAATGATCCGCACGTGGACCCGGATCTGACCTAGGATCTGCGCGCGCGGCCCACCGAGGAGGGAAAGATCCGCGTGCCAGCCGACCGACCCGATTTGCTCGCCCGACCCGCGTGCCTCAAGGCCACCTGACCCAGTCCACTGACTTTGGCCCCATTTGGAAAGCTACCGGACTTGATCCTTTTGGGCCCTTTAAATTGGGCTATGCTGCAAGGGTTTCTTTGGGTTTTAAAACCCAATCATTTGGGTACATTCTAGCCTTTTATTTATTTACTTAAGTCATTTGCTTTGAGTTTTTTATAATCTTTATATTTTCATATTAATACATATACGCATACAAAATTTTCAGTTAGGATTTACATTTTAATTAACCAAATTTCATGATTTCAATTTTAAAATATAAAAAAAAATCTTTTTGTACTAATTATCGTGTTGGCAAAATATGTATTAGAAAATTAAAATAAATGAATGTCCGATGATGGGATGTCATGAAACTCACAAATAGTGATTTCTTGACTGATCCCTAGGTGAGAAGAGTCTACCAAATGTTACCAGAATATTGAGATATTTAGTATGATTTTTTCAATAATTTAAATTTTTATTAAAAATGAAAACAAATAATTTATTTTTTTATTAAAAAACAAAGAAAAATAAATAATGAAATTTAATAATTAAACAATCTTCCGATGATGGGATGTTATGAAATTCACAAGTAGTGATTTCTTAATTGATCCCTAGGTGAGAAGAATTAACTAAATGTTACCAAAGTATTGGGTATTTAGCTAAATTTTTCAATATTGAGAGTTTCATTAAAAAAGTCGAAATATAAAGTTCTTTTATAAATACGTGTGCATCATTCATTATCTGTTTGCATCATATAATTTTTGAAGCGAGTGTGAATCTTTCGATGATGAGATTCTATATAACTCACAAGTAGTGATTCTTAAGAAATCTCTAGGTGAGGAAATTATCCGAAATGCTACCAGAAGTATTGGGGTACTTCGGGATAATTTTCAATACAAAAGATTTTCACTTATTTCAAATAAAAAATAAAATTTAAATGTTTCAAAATTAATACAAATAAAAAATGATTTCAAAATAAATGGAGTTCTTATGAAATATTAAATTAAGACCATTTTATTAAAACCAAAGGATAACCCATGATTACAATGGTACCGTTTTTTAAACGGGCGTTGTGGGGGTGCTAATCCTTCCCCACACGTAACCGTACTCCCGAACCTAATTTTTGTTTTCGTAGGCCAAAAATTATCTTTGTAATAAAACTTAATTAATTTTGAGATTTTGTTAAAAAGATAAAAATTTTGAGGTGACCAATCACACCTTGTCAAAAAAGATTGGTGGCGACTCCCTTTGTTTTTAAATGTTTTCAAAATTGTCGAGCGGTCGAGTTTTCGAACAAAATCGTTATGACATGTAGAATTCACAAATCATATTTCTTTTACTTTTAAAACTGTTTAAAAAAACATGTAATGTCCTAAAACATCTCATATTCACTTTAATAGCTTGTCTAAAACATGTATAGTCTCAAAACATTTCTCATATACTATAAAATCATGTCAAGTTTAGAGTTCATATCAAATAAAACTATACTCTAGACAACATAACATATTAGGTTTGAGACTAGGCTAAATCCCTAATACTTTATCAATAAAGACTTTGTTCACTGTAGCTAGCAGTAAGAAATCATGTTATTGTCCCTGGAAACCAACTAGGATGCTATTTATGGCCATAGACCTCATGTCTCTTAGCCCCATTGATCAGGTGCGCTGAGCGCGGTCTAAGATTATTGTTGGACAATCATCTGTACTTAATGAGAAATTCCAAATTACGTAGTTTCCACTATGCTTTATTGAGTTTAACTTTCCTAGAATGCCCATACTCTCATAAAACATTGAAACCTTTAGCTTTTCTTATCAAAGTTGTGTAAAATATATAGTATATCTCTTTAAGATCATTTATATATAGAAATATATTCATGTATACCATATACTTTTTTTTCAAAAATAATCAATAATTTAAGGCATTCATGTAAGCATTAAATGGATGCATTCTTTCAAAATCTCAAGTCATAAAAAGGTGTGCTTAAAAGCGATGCAATTTAAAACATGAGTTATAACATTATAATGTAGTACCCATGTAATGTGTTAATGCAGTAACATTTGGTATAAGCTATCCATAATGTCAAGTCCTACTAGTATCCTTACTCTTGAAGCACACTAGTATAGCACCTATATCCAACCTATTCTAGGGATTATTCAATCGCAAAACCAATAACATGCAATCATTCCATCAATTATCATTATACCACAATCATATCATTCTTCATGTATTATTAATCCCTAACCATTAATTATCACAATCATCACTGACCCTAACTATACCTATACAATATAATTCTAAGTCTGAATTATATAATGTCTTACCGACTCCTATGCTTAGAGCTAATGCGTTGAGCTTAGCCTGAACTCGAGTTGTCGCCTTAGCCCGTGCTACACCTTAAGCATGATAGTGCCGGATTAGTGCCAATTTACAAGAGTCATTTTCTAATTTAATTTTATAATGTGTAGCATTCTAAAGTTGTCTTACGATTTAAAGCTTAACGTGCATGAGATCCGAGCTTCGCACGTGTGCTTTAAATTTCAATTATACACCGGGCTTAGCACATACACCTTTAAACATAATTGATTCAATATGAATTTCAATAAATACTATGCATATATATATATATATATCAAAATTTAAACGATCTTACTTACCAGCTAACCTAGGCCAAAGATTATATATATTTATATATATTTCTTCTTTTCTTTTCTTTACTCTGTTCTTTTCTTTTCTTCCTTTCTTTCCTTTCCTTTCTTCTTTTCTTTTCTTTCTTTCCTTTCTTTCCTATTAGTCATACATATCACTCTGCAATAATAATCATTTAACCCAATATCAATCCAATACTGCATGCACATGATGTTTCTAAGCTTTTATACAGTTTCAATCATGTGGCTTTCGGTATAAAATCACGTGTAACATAGTACTATTCAAATCATGTTAAGCACGGTATACAATCATGTACAAAAGCATGCACAATCCAAAATCATTTCACAAGTGCAATTCAAAATATGCACAGTCTCATACACCTCATGTATACTATAAAAGTATTCAAAGTTCAAATTTCGATTCAAATGTACATGCTTATTCAAAAGTTTTAAAACAATACTCAGACTATCATCTAGAGTTCAAAATCAGAGGTTCAAAACAATACTCGAACTATTGTCTCAAGTTCAAAATCAAAGTTTCAAAACAATAGTCGGACTATTATCTCGAGTTCAAAGTCAAAGTTTGAAAACAATACTCAGACTATTGTCTCGAGTTTCAAATCAATAATATAGCATGACTTAAAACACAAATCCAAAACTGATAGTAAATCATATTTGATCATGTTCAAATAATAAGGCTTTAGCATCGCTCAAGCCTTTCACAAATACGTGATAAAGTTCAAAAAAATAAGTCTTTTCATACTGTTCAAACACAATTCAAATTAATTTATATTCAAAATCGAATTCAAAAAGAGTTAGAGTCTAATCATATTGAACTCATCAATAAGTGTTATCTAATCATACTACAGCTAATCAATGTGTCAAACATCCTTGGACTAAGGAGCTATCTATGGCCATAGATTTGAAAACCCTAATTACATTAATGTCACGACCTGAAGGCCAATGACATCCGCTTAACACTTACTTGATTTCTTAGGAAAATTTCAAACTAATTTTTTTTTCTCTACTTACGGTTTGTATTCGGTGTTAGTGTAGTATCTAAATCCAATCCTATCTTACTCATATTATTTCTCGACCTAAGTCACATTTCTCAAGGAGTTTTTTCTTATGATTTTCGTCTTATTTTACTATTCCCAAAAGAGACAAGTCGAAAACCTCCCTTTTGTATTTTATCAATTTCCCCAGGAATAATTTCCTGCACTAAAACACATTTTAAATCACATAACACAGCAGCTGGTGTTTCTCCACAGTTTCATGCAATCATGTATTTCAAAGATCTCGAGAGTTTAACTATTACTAAGTTCGTATCTACCACATACATAATTCAAAACATACATTAGGACCCGGATCGGACTCGATAACCACCTAGACTTACATAGTCATCTAGTGCGATCCAAAGTTACATCCCGTACACTTTCCTAGTACTGTGAAATTTAACGTACACATGATTATCAAAATGATATACTAGCAGTATACCTCAAAATACAAAATGCTAGCTCCGGAGAACGCAAATGAGTACCACTACTAGGTACGGTTTCTCGGGAGACTACACGAAGCCTGAGCCGGCTATCAACTCGTATGATCTGCAGATGTTAAAATAAAGGGTGAGCAATCCACGGCTCAGTAAGTAGTTTAAATAAAAACATACTAGGCTCATATCGCAAAACACGAACATACATGCTTGAATTATTGTAAATTAGCATGTATGGATTATACTAAGGTTTATTATCATTCCGTAAGTGCACAAACGTCATAAACTTGTTCATACTTACATTTCATCCTTGATTTCACAAGGCATCATTCTCTTTAACAGTACGAGTAAGTGTGGAAGAACGAATATTCAAGTAGCACATGTTCAAGTGGCATATATAAACATAATCCAAGAATCGAAAGAAATAAACATTCAAGTAGCACACGTTCAAGTGGCGTATATAAACATAATCCAAGAATCAAAAGAAATGAACATTCAAGTAGCACACGTTCAAGTGGCATATATAAATATAATCAAGAATCGAAAGAAATGAACATTCAAGTAGCACACGTTCAAGTGGCATAATAAACATAATCCAATAATCACACACATCATATGTCATATGCATAAGATCTATTATATCCTTCGACCTTCTTCGCATTCACAAATCACTATCACTTACTTTTCGTCACAATAACCTACGATTTCTCATATTTCGTAGGAACTCGTGTAGCACTTAGTTCCCGAAGGACTCTAGAGGTGGCTCCTACGGTACAGAAATCGAGTCTTTGCTCGGTTTGGCCTTTAGTACTTAGACTGACTACTAACACATCGAAACTAGTGTAGCACTTAGTTCCCGAAGGACTTTAGAGGTGGTTCCCACGGTTCGGAACTCGAGTCTTTGCTCGGTTTGGCCTTTAGTACTTAAACTGACAACTAACACATCGAAACTCGTGTAGCACTTAGTTCCCGAAGGACTCTAGAGGTGGCTCCCACGGTACAGAAATCGAGTCTTTGCTCGGTTTGGCCTTTACATCAAAACTCGTGTAGCACTTAGTTCCCGAAGGACTCTAGAGGTGGTTCCCACGGTTCGGAACTCGAGTCTTTGCTCGGTTTGGCCTTTAGTACTTAGACTGACTACTAACACATCGAAACTCGTGTAGCACTTAGTTCCCGAAGGACTCTAGAGGTGGCTCCCACGGTATAGAAATCGAGTCTTTGCTCGATTTGGCCTTTACATCAAAACTCGTGTAGCACTTAGTTCCCGAAGGACTCTAGAGGTGGCTCACACGGTACAGAAATCGAGTCTTTACTCGGTTTGGCCTTTAGGACTTAGATTTCTACAAATATGACTAGGTGCTAATTGAGGTCTATTAACTCAACATCGGGCGCGATGTGTATATTTGATATTCAAATCACAAATCCATACTCGAAGCATAAAAATATGTTAACATATTCAGTAATCATAAGAGAGCCATCACACATAACATATTACACAATTCAGCAAAATCACCTTTCAAATAAGCGTATTTCACAGGCACATTATGTCCGATTTAAAAATCCTACCATACTTATTCTATTTGTCTTACCCGTAATGTCCGACCAATATCCTATATAAATTTAATTAATTATTTAATGAGGGTTCTTTCATCTCTTACGAGATGATACTAGTAAGATTTATTTAACCCACTTACCTCGATGTTTGGTAGGTTACCTTTCCTCGATCCTCAATTCAAGCTAAACTCCTACCCCGCTCCAAATTCACTACAATTAAATCAAGTGATGTTTCAATAATATGTCTTAATTACGTTTTGATCACATGTCAATTATATATCTTAGAATCTAAACTATGCTAACTCATTTCTTTGGCGAGGGACTAAATTCTTTATGTGTCTCGCCAAACATTACTTATTCGATTTAATAACTCTTTACTTATATTCTTTATAAGATAATAAGAGGTTTATTAATTTGTATATGCTATTTCCCTTTCATTAGATATATATTTATATATATAATCGGATAGTTATATAATTATAACTATATCTTAAACACTTATTGTAACGACCCGTTACCATATTTTTCACCTTATTTTACACAATTTATCCGGTTGGGCTGTCTGTGATACTTCACTTGCACTTAATGTTAAAAATTTTAATATAACATTGTTAAGATAATACACATTCCCCATCTTATATACAAAAATGTAGTACTGTATACATGTCTAAATACAGAAAATAAATGATCGTACCTTATATGTCTCAATCGGTCTGTCACATTGTCCTTTATGTGCAGCCGTAATCCACAACTATTGGATCTCACCATCATCAAAACCTGAAATGTTTAAAATTGGGGAGTGAGCAAACCACGGCTCAGTAAGAGAGTTATATGCTACACTTGATATTCAGCTATCTATATGCTGAAAATAATTTTTTTTCATTTTCTTTAAAATCTTCCTAGCTGGCTCTAGGCACACATGTAGGAAGGATACTACAGTCGGCTAGGGATCCAGATAGAGTAAGGCAGGTATTTTGAAATACCTGACTTGTTCCGAAACCTAGAAGCAACTGTAGAGAGTACTATTTCCGTTGTTTTCAAAACGATATAATTTTTGTTTTTCACAAAGTAAACCACTTATTTCTTTTCTCATCAGTATACTTTAAAACACGTGACAGTTCAGTAATAAAAACAGTGGTTTACTTTTCTTCTCTTCGGTACAGTAAAACACGTGACAGTACAGTAATTTGTAAATATCCAATCGTGGATAGTTACTTCTCCGATTATTTCTTTCTTAGAAATAATTCTTATGTTATTCTTTTAGAATAAACATTTATTTCTCTTTTCAAATCAGTAACCGTATCGTACAGTTCAGTAAAACGTATATTCAGTAAAAAGTAAGTCGATACGGTTCACTCAGTAGACAGTAAACAGTAGTTGCAGTTCAGAAAACAGTATAAGGTAGCTTTCAATTCAGTAAACAGTAAATGGTAGCTTTCAGTTCAGTAAAACAGTAATCAATGGCTACCATTTCAGTAAACAGTACAGTTCAGTAATACAGTGTTTTGGTACGGTCTTTCTTCAGTAACAATAAACAGTACAGTATAGTAAATAGGATTCCATAAATCCTTTCAGAAATCAGTAAACAGTAAACAGTAAGCAGTAAGTGAGACTAGGCAATACCCTACAAGTAAATCATGCTATCATCGTCCACTAAGGGACACAGTAACAGTAATGAGATCTATGGCCATGATCTATAATATGTCCTCGGTGTACGCTTGCTAGGCGACAATCCGGGACGCTGATGACTAGCTGGTCAATCAGCCACGTGACAGTAACAGTATATGTGATGCATGAAGCTCGGGGCCTAAGTCTCAAAACAGTGTAACCGTACCATAGCCTTTATGGATTTTAAACACAGTAAATTAAAATATTTCACAAGTATCCATAAGGCTCACATGTAATAAATCATCACCTTTATGAAATAATTAAATTAAAATAACATTTCTCAAAATATTTCATAAAGGTATAAATCATAATTTCTATACGGTGAATACAGTTTATAAATCATCACTGTAAAAATAGAAGGGCAAAACTGTCTTTTTCCACCGTAAAACACATATGCACGCTTTCCCGTGCTTTTTATCCAAAACATGGTTTTCAAAGAAATCGGGATTTAAATCAAATATTTTCATAATTTATGTAAAAATAAATTAATTACTTTCCAAATTCAAAATCCCTTAACCATGTTTTTCTTCTAGAAACACGTGTAGAGACCTCTAGTCTCGAAATCATGGTTTCCCATCATTTCTTAACCTTTATGGAATTTTCATAATTATTTATTTCCATAATTAAAACCATAAAGGTTTTATATGAAATTAAGTGAATATTTAAGATATTTATAAAAATATTCACTTTAGTCTCTTTTCATTTTCATCTCGTTTCACGTGAAATATCACCTACAGAGTGAATTTTCGGTGATTTCCTTTTCACCATTCTTGAAAACATGAATATTTTAAAATCAAATATCATTATATTCATGTTTTATGAAATTTACTTAATTTCTCGATTTTCGTACCCGAAAATCGTTTCACGTGAAATCAAATTATTTATTATGATTTCGGTGATTTTCGGTAAGTTTCAGTAATTATTCGATAATTTTTCGGCAGTATAACGGCTGCCGATTTGGCTAGCCTCCTGCACGGAAAATACAGTTTATATTTTTCAACCGGTATTTCACCACAATTTGAAACCGATAAATCACCACAAATTTCAAAACTAATCAATATAAATTGCATTTATAAATTAAATGCATAATTTAAAACATGTGGCCGAATATCCTTACAGGCGGCACATGTCTCCCTTACCTGTTTCGGGTCGGCGACTGCCTTTCGAAGGTCGCGCCCGTGTTCACCTCTCCCGATTCCATCGTCTCGGTAATCGAGGATGATTTTCTGGAATTTAAATTCTAAAAATTAGAATTTTTCATAATTATTTAAATAAATAAATTATTTAAATAATTTAACACTTTTCGGGATTTCTTACCGATTCCCGTATTTCCGGATTTCCCGTAATTTTCGAATTCTCGGGAATTTTCCAAATTCCGAAATTCCTTTTCTCTTTTCCCTCTTTCTTTTCTTTTTTCTTTTCTTTTCTTTTTTTTTCTTTTTCTTTTTTTTTCTTTTTCTTTTCTTTTTCTTTTTCTTTTTCCTTTTCTTTCTTTTCCCGCCGGACCGGTCTGCCTCCTTCCTTGCCGGTTTCTCGGCGGCTCAGGGGCTCAGCAAGCTGGCCGGCACCATGGCGAAGCCGGATCTGGCCTCCGTTCGTCACGAATCGACGGCACGGCGGCGGATCTACTCGGTTTACCTTCGGTTTCTTCCCCTCCTCCGTCGGCCTTCCTCCGCCGTCGTTGGCCTCACCGGTGGCCTCCATCCCTTTCCTCTTCTTCCGCCGGTGCTTTGGCTGTAGTGGCGGCGGCCAATTCCGCCGGCACCGCCAGATCTGGTTTTGGTTTCTTCCTCGGTTTTTCGCCGTTTCGCGTCGATTCCTTCTCCGTTTCGCTTCGCCGGCGTTGCCGTCGGCTTCCTTTTTCCTTTGCGGCGACGACGCTTCTCCTTTCCTCTCTCTTTTCCCTCGCCGGCGGCCGCTGACGGGGGCGGCTGCGCCTGGGGAGGCAGAATCGGGGTCTTCCCGATTCTGTTTCTTCTGTTTCCCCTTTCCCCTTTTTGTTTTTATTTTACTTACTATTTTTAGTATATTTATATAATATATACTTTATACTATATACATATAATATATATACTATATATTACACATATATTACAATATATATTATATATAAATTATATATATTGTACATTACAAAATATATATCTAGTATATATATTTATGTATATTTATATACTTTAAAATAAATAACATTTATATAAATATTTATATAAATGTAATACTTCCATATATATATATGTATTAACAATATATATACCTTTAAACTTTAATGTAATTTAATATTTACATTTCCTCAAATATGTATATACTTATATATACATAAAATGTCATACTTGAATACATATGTATTATTTAAATTTATAAAATAGTATATATATACTTATATATATACTACATACCATACGTATTTAAATACATATGTATTTGCATGAAAATACATTTATATATAATATATAATTATATAAATATATTTCACATTTCCTTTCTCATTTCCTTATTTAATTTGGATTTCCATTTATCCAATTTAAATTTCCTCTTTCCATTATTTTTATTTTCACTTCCAATTTCATCACTTCCTTAATTCTCAGAATTTCCACAATATTCCGATTCTCACAATTTTATTTATTTATTTCACTAAGTTTCCAATATTGATAATTTCCCATAAATGGAAAATTTACGGTTATCACATTCTCCCCACCTTAAGAAATTCGGTCCTCCGAATTTAACTTAAGTCCAAAGGTGGTATATGCTGTATACTTACGACTTCTGACCTCTAGGTCATCCTCCAAGTAATACTGCCAGTACACTTTCAACATTAAGAGTACTTTAGACCACTACATGCTGTCTTTCATCACATATATGTCTATACTCCCGTAAGTTCATTTATCAAATCGGGAGTTATTCATTTATACTCTTTTCATATAAGAGTCCATGCACAGTTTTTTCATATCATAGCTAATCTATGCTGTTCATCATCCATTTTTCTCACTTAGTGCCAAGTCGATATAGTTTAAAACTATCAATTACACATATCAGTCAGTTATATGTAATTGTCCCAGTAGCTTATACATCTCATGCACACGCTCTCTCAATATCATGGAACGTTTACATCTCACGCTCATATATATATATATATATCAGTATGGAGCAGTGCTATCAGTACACTTGGGATCTCGAAGCCTTTTGCTATTTCTCATTAAGCATATGGCAACTCAAAGACTCCCATCACATGTAAGGCTCACTGGAACTGTACATACACATTCACACCGTTTAACACTTATACTTCGACTACAGCACTAGGAATCTAAGAGTCTGATAATGGAAGGTGATTCTATTCAGATCATCAGTCTTTAATCACTTCCATATTATCATTTCTCTTTTGGACTCTTTATTATTCACAGTATTCATTTTCTCTTTTATTTTATTAAGGCTGCATCTCACTTGCAGACTTTATTATTAATCATCTCTTACAATTATAGCTCATGAGACAATCATGTTCTCTTCATGTAGTATGGTCATTCGATTATTGAATCCTCAATTGTCCATTTAATCACCACATTATCCATATAGTTCCACCATTTATCATTTCAAGGTGGTTATGTGTATGTATAACACTTTTCTATTTAGATACTGGCAGTAAACATATCGTTCCTCTTATTCCTTTGAGTACCATTACTCTCACTTATCAAATCTGGCCTGTTTTTACATATTGCCATTGTCATGTGATAACCATCACGAGATTATTTTTCAATCTTAATTTCGGGAGCTATTTCATGTTCCCTGCTCATTATGCAACTTATCTTCTTATTTCATTTCCGTATTTTCACTCCCATCATTTCAGTCGATTTTCTCAAGTGGTATGGTATTCTATAGTATAAAATCTTTTAACATTCTGCATACCATCTCTTCTCTCCCCACTTATCCGTTTACCGACTTTAGTTTCTTTAATTATATCTCATTAATAGAGCAGCTAGTCTCATAATTCTTTTATATATTGGTAGTAGTATCAAGCTAGACTCCTTATTAATTTTGTATCTCCCAGGAAGAGACACTGTCTGGCCAATTCTCTTATTAGCCAATCTTAACACAAATCCATAATCTTTAAGAGTTTAAGGGTCATACCACAATGCTGCTCATATTTCATTGTACTTTAGGCTCTATCAGTATTTCATCAATTTACTCATGTATGGATGCCTCATTCTGTAGGCCTATATACCTCACAAGGCAAATTCATTAACCTTGAAACCTCAATAGAAACTCGTAAAATTCACTTCGAGTTCTAATCATCATCTTATGGACACTAGTCTCCAATCTTTTATCTAAGGACGCTTTATACTGAGGCTAGTCTTATTAACTCCTCATGTATCTCTGATTAGATCAATAAAGCGTCTATTTTCATGTAGATGAATACTTGTTCTTCATGAGAACTTTATTAGATGGTAAACATTTACTATATCCCTTTATTTCATCTACATTTCAATATCATCAGTACTTCTCTCACTTACACTTATACAGATAACTTTCTTATCCTTAATTTACGTTATTTGTATTTCCTTCAATCACACATTTACAAGTGAATTTCATTATTCACACATTTTCCAGAGTTGTTGTAAAGCTTTCGGACTCTTTCTATATCCTCCGATATAAGCTCAGAATTAAATTTCATACTATCAACCGAGCCAATGTTAGCTCGATTTCTCCAATCTATACAACTCTGAAAAATTTATCGGGGATCATATCCGATATTTTCTTTAGTCACACATCTCTTATTATTTTGGACATTTCATCTCATGTCCTATCATTTTCACTATATAACCCAAGGTAGAAACACTTAATATTCAAATCATTTTGAAATATTATCCACCTTGATTTTGTTATTTACTCATACTTTACAGCCTTACGAATCTCATTCCAGTAAGCTGTAGTAAGTACAACAGTTATCAACACATGTTACAGCTAACCAATTTATTATCTCTGTAATTTGCTTTAAAATCCATTTCATTTAATAGATTCAGGTTTAATTCCCTTGAGTATGTTATCCACGAGGTTTGAACCCTGGCACCTTTACGTACCTAGTTCCTTTCACTCGTGTTGCCATTAAAATAATTGTAAGAGTCTCGCCCGTTCGTATCGGCCGTCGGCGAGCATCCCTTAGGCGATCCTTTCGCCCCAGGTTTACCCTTACTAGTGAGTCGACGATAACATAGTTCGCCTGCATCTCATAACACGTGATCTACTACGGGTCGCCCATCATTGGGTCGCCCATCACAGTTCTGTCTCAAGGGTCTTGAAGAACTTAGGTTAGCTGTCATCTTCTTCTTATCATTTTACTGTTCGTATATTTAAACAGTACTCCACATAGTACCTCATTCTGTAGTACATATTTCAAGATATTTCGGTTCTATATAAGATTATCTATTTGTTACCTCAAAGTAGTAAAATATATAGAACCGTAATTAACCACACCAATATGTATTTCATTATCTATACTATTCACCTCATCAGTCAATTCCTGTAATCAATTCACTTTTCATAGTATTCAACGATCCCGTTCAATACACTCTTAATTTTCGGCCCTTACAATCAATAACTGGGCCAATCATATTACAACATTCCACTACACTCTTTGGATCGCATCATATAAGGCCTCGGCCCGTCCGCCGTCCGCCTGTACACATCTGTACTGCCCTCTTTGAGAATGCCCAGCCCGTCCACTGAGTCACCCCTCGAGGATCTATCGCGAGGCCCAGCCGTTCACTAGGTCACTCACAGTCGCGTCCATAATCTAAGTGTCAGTGGAATCAGTAATAGGGATCGTTATATTCATATGACATCCTCTATGCCATTTATAACTCCATTACTATCAATGGATTCCAATTCAGCTCGATTTTATCACTATTCCGAACATCACCCAACATAGGGGCATTTTCGTCATTTCGACATTTATTTCTTTCTCCTCAGTATACATTGAAATCAATGATCTGATCATCTATGTGCTGATATTATCCTTTCTCATACTAATATCAGTCATTTCAGATCTTGTTCGATTTCGACAGAGAAGTCCACTAACATCCATAATTGGATTATTTTACTTGTAATTCAGCTTTATATCAACATTTTCTCTGTCAAATCAATCAATTCCAAGCTCTGTTGGTTTATTTTAACTCCCTGTAAAATTTTGGAGTCAGGGGTATTTTGGTCATTTTTGGTCAAAAATTTTCTCTCTCTTCAAATTACCCTCAATCGGTGATCTTACGATCTATTTAATGATGATATTTCATTCCTCTCTTTTATACCATCATTTTCAGGTCTCAGTTCGATTCGGACCGTAAAGTACTGGTGGGGCCCTCACCGAGTCCTCTCGATTCCTTACCGAACAAGCCTTCATTTAGATTATAAGAATCACCAATTTTCTGGTAATTTCTGAGCCTATTATTTCTTTAACATTCTCAATTTATACTTTCTCACTCCCTTTAATTTATTTTTCTCAATTTACAATCATTTATTTTCTCTATGTATTCAGACGATACAGTACTACCGGGGATGTTTAACACTTTTCCTTCCAAAAGTATTCACAGACATCAGGCCAACCATGCTCTGATACCATTAAATCTGTAACGACCCGTTACCATATTTTTCACCTTATTTTACACAATTTATCCGTTGGGTTGTCTGTGATACTTCACTTGCACTTAATGTTAAAAATTTTAATATAACATTGTTAAGATAATACACATCCCCCATCTTATATACAAAAATGTAGTACTGTATACATGTCTAAATACAGAAAATAAATGATCGTACCTTATATGTCTCAATCGGTCTGTCACATTGTCCTTTATGTGCAGCCGTAATCCACAACTATTGGATCTCACCATCATCAAAACCTGAAATGTTTAAAATTGGGGAGTGAGCAAACCACGGCTCAGTAAGAGAGTTATATGCTACACTTGATATTCAGCTATCTATATGCTGAAAATAATTTTTTTTCATTTTCTTTAAAATCTTCCTAGCTGGCTCTAGGCACACATGTAGGAAGGATACTACAGTCGGCTAGGGATCCAGATAGAGTAAGGCAGGTATTTTGAAATACCTGACTTGTTCCGAAACCTAGAAGCAACTGTAGAGAGTACTATTTCCGTTGTTTTCAAAACGATATAATTTTCGTTTTTCACAAAGTAAACCACTTATTTCTTTTCTCATCAGTATACTTTAAAACACGTGACAGTTCAGTAATAAAAACAGTGGTTTACTTTTCTTCTCTTCGGTACAGTAAAACACGTGACAGTACAGTAATTTGTAAATATCCAATCGTGGATAGTTACTTCTCCGATTATTTCTTTCTTAGAAATAATTCTTATGTTATTCTTTTAGAATAAACATTTATTTCTCTTTTCAAATCAGTAACCGTATCGTACAGTTCAGTAAAACAGTATATTCAGTAAAACAGTAAGTCGATACGGTTCACTCAGTAGACAGTAAACAGTAGCTACCAGTTCAGAAAACAGTATAAGGTAGCTTTCAATTCAGTAAACAGTAAATGGTAGCTTTCAGTTCAGTAAAACAGTAATCAATGGCTACCATTTCAGTAAACAGTACAGTTCAGTAATACAGTGTTTTGGTACGGTCTTTCTTCAGTAACAATAAACAGTACATTATAGTAAATAGGATTCCATAAATCCTTTTAGAAATCAGTAAACAGTAAACAGTAAGCAGTAAGTGAGACTAGGCAATACCCTACAAGTAAATCATGCTATCATCGTCCACTAAGGGACACAGTAACAGTAATGAGATCTATGGCCATGATCTATAATATGTCCTCGGTGTACGCTTGCTAGGCGACAATCCGGGACGCTGATGACTAGCTGGTCAATCAGCCACGTGACAGTAACAGTATATGTGATGCATGAAGCTCGGGGCCTAAGTCTCAAAACAGTGTAACCGTACCATAGCCTTTATGGATTTTAAACACAGTAAATTAAAATATTTCACAAGTATCCATAAGGCTCACATGTAATAAATCATCACCTTTATGAAATAATTAAATTAAAATAACATTTCTCAAAATATTTCATAAAGGTATAAATCATAATTTCTATACGGTGAATACAATTTATAAATCATCACTGTAAAAATAGAAGGGCAAAACTGTCTTTTTCCACCGTAAAACACATATGCACGCTTTCCCGTGCTTTTTATCCAAAACATGGTTTTCAAAGAAATTGGGATTTAAATCAAATATTTTCATAATTTATGTAAAAATAAATTAATTACTTTCCAAATTCAAAATCCCTTAACCATGTTTTTCTTCTAGAAACACGTGTAGAGACCTCTAGTCTCGAAATCATGGTTTCCATCATTTCTTAACCTTTATGGAATTTTCATAATTATTTATTTCCATAATTAAAACCATAAAGGTTTTATATGAAATTAAGTGAATATTTAAGAATATTTATAAAAATATTCACTTTAGTCTCTTTTTCATTTTCATCTCGTTTCACGTGAAATATCACCTACAGAGTGAATTTTCGGTGATTTCCTTTTCACCATTCTTGAAAACATGAATATTTTAAAATCAAATATCATTATATTCATGTTTTATGAAATTTACTTAATTTCTCGATTTTCGTACCCGAAAATCGTTTCACGTGAAATCAAATTATTTATTATGATTTCGGTGATTTTCGGTAAGTTTCAGTAATTATTCGATAATTTTTCGGCAGTATAACGGCTGCCGATTTGGCTAGCCTCCTGCACGGAAAATACAGTTTATATTTTTCAACCGGTATTTCACCACAATTTGAAACCGATAAATCACCACAAATTTCAAAACTAATCAATATAAATTGCATTTATAAATTAAATGCATAATTTAAAACATGTGGCCGAATATCCTTACAGGCGGCACATGTCTCCCTTACCTGTTTCGGGTCGGCGACTGCCTTTCGAAGGTCGCGCCCGTGTTCACCTCTCCCGATTCCATCGTCTCGGTAATCGAGGATGATTTTCTGGAATTTAAATTCTAAAAATTAAAATTTTTTTCATAATTATTTAAATAAATAAATTATTTAAATAATTTAGCACTTTTCGGAATTTCTTACCGATTCCCGTATTTCCCGAGATTGCCCGTAATTTCCGAATTCTCGGAAATTTTCCAAATTCCCGAAATTCCTTTTCTCTTTTCCCTCTTTCTTTTTCTCTTTTCTTTTCTTTTCTTTTCTTTTTCTTTTTTCTTTTTTTTCTTTTTCTTTTTCTTTTTCTTTTCTTTTTCTTTTTCTTTCTTTTCCCGCCGGACCGGTCTGCCTCCTTCCTCGCCGGTTCCTTGCCGGCGGCCGGTTCTCCGGCTGCTCAGGGGCTCAGCAGCTGGCCGGCACCATGGCGAAGCCAGATCTGGCCTCCGTTCATCACGAATCGACGGCACGGCGGCGGATCTACTCGGTTTACCTTCGGTTTCTTCCCCTCCTCCGTCGGCCTTCCTCCGCCGTCGTTGGCCTCACCGGTGGCCTCCATCCCTTTCCTCTTCTTCCGCCGATGCTTCGGCTGTAGTGGCGGCGGCCAATTCATAATTATTATCAAAATAGCACTATCCACAAGGGATTAAATTGATAATTATTATCAACATAGCATTATCTTGGGAAATTATCCATCACGGCTCATATTCATATTTCTCAGGTCCTTTAGACATTCCAAATCAATCTTTATTAAGTATTACATCAACTCAGCACAGTTTAACAATATTTCTTTGACTGTAAGTCGCACTACAATTACATCATATATTATAATCCAAGTCATCAATATCATATTCATGCATATGGATACTTCTCATAACTCATTTCACTAACTGAACCATCCTTGCTACTCATTTCTCTTTCACATAGTATCAAAAAACGTATTTTTTAAGCTTCCGAATCACCAATTACCACACAATATCACCTCATCACATTATTATACAGACTCAAGGATCAAGTGTCACAGCCCGTGACCATATTATTTCACATTTTTCCCACACATTTTAATGGTTAGGTTGTCTGCGATGCTTTACTTTTCACTTTAATTCATTTAAAATACAATATTCGTAATTTCATAAAAGTAACGAAATTACATGTTTACAAATTTTATTTGTAGACAATACTTACATCCCCTTATTAATACAATGCTGTAGTACTGTAAATCAAAAGTCTGAACATATAAAATAAAATAATTGTACCTCCGAAAAAATTCGAGCTGTCATATTTTGCCCAGATACGCAGCCGAGATCCTCGAATGCAAGATCTCACAGTCACTATAAATCTGAAATGTTAAAAGTAGGGGGTGAGCAAACCACAGCTCAGTAAAGGAGTTATATGCAATGCTTGATATCCAGATATCTATATGCTATCAAAACCTTTTTCGTATTCCTATAAGTACACTAGGTTCATATAGGAAGGATACCACAGTCGGCTAGGGATCCAAATCGAGTTCGAAAGGAATTTTGAAATACCTGTCTTGTCTCGGAACCTAGAATCAACTGTAAGGAGTAATTAATTTCGTATAATTCAAATCCTTTTTCCTTTTTATTCCATATCATGTTCATATTCCTTTTAAAAATAATGCTTTTACGAAATAAAGCATTTAAATAAAATAACTAATCTTCATATATTCTTTAAGAAGAATATTAGTCTAAATCATCATCATTTTCATCTAATCTCATTTCATATTTTACTGTACAAATCATAATTAGTACAGTACTTTAGATAGCAAAATAAGCTATTAAAATCATTTCCTTATGATATTTACATCATTTAAATCTAATATTCAATTTTAGATCATAATAAGAATATTAGATTTATAAACTCCTCTTTCCTTTTGAAAACATGTCACATGTTTATGTCACATATAATCTAATATTCAATTTAAAATCATAGTAAGAATATTAGATTTATAACCTTTTTTTTTTCTTTTTGAAGCATATCACATTTCATATCACATATATTATAAAAATGATTATGTAGTACAGTACTCAGTATAGTAATAAAAACTGTAGAAAAGTACTGTAAATCATTTTTATTTTTTCACATTTTGTATAAAACATTTCCTTTGTAACCTGTCACATATCATATAAAACATTTCACTTTTTAACATATCACATATCATATAAAACATTTCCTTTTCAACATATCACATATCATAGTGGAGACTGAGGCAATCACCCATATCATATCATGCTATAGACCTCGAAGGGTAAAGAAATAACATATCAGATCTATGGCCATAGTCTATAATCATCCTCGATGGATCACTGATCAGGTGTTGACTGGGACTACATATCACATATCACATGTCACATATCACATATCAGCATGATAAAGGGGTAAACTAGTCTCAAAATAGTGTTTTTCATCGTCAATATACCTTTATGGAATTTATAAAAATAAATAATTTCATAATTAAAACCATAAAGGTTATATAATAAATCAAATGAATATTTAAGAAAACATTTATAAAATATTCACTTTATCCCTTTTTCATTTTCTATTTCATATCACATACAATTCATATATCGGGAGAATTTTAGGTGATCTCATTTTCACTAATTCCAATAACATGAATATTTTAAAATCAAATTCGTTATATTCATGTTTTATGAAAAATAACAATTTTCCTCATTTTCGTGTGTTGGAAATTATTTCTCAATGTAAGAAAATCATTTTTAATGATTTTACATAACTTTCTAAAATTTTTCGGTAGCATAACGGCTGCCTATTGACTAGCCTCCTTGCATAAAACATACATATTTATATTTTCACAGCCAGCCAATTTCCACAATTTCCAACCAAATCAATTCCCCAATCATTTCATAAAATCATGCATATTTAACTAATGCAATCTAGATATCCTTACAGGCTACATATGCATCCCTTACCTGTTCCGTGTTAGCGACTTTCTCACTAACGTCGCGCGTGTAATCCTCTTCTCCTGATTTCCATCATCTCTAATCACTGAGTATGATTTTCTACAAATTCAATTCCATACTCAATTTAGAACTTTATTAAAATTATTCAACAAAATAATAATAATAAAATTATCGTAAATTTTTGTTAGCTTTAAATTGCCATATATATTTTGAAATGACAAAAACTTAAGTAAGCTTTAATGTTTCAATTCATATTGTAAATTTGCCTTATCACACATGATTTTCTCAATCCATTTTTAAGTGTTCATATCAAACTTTAAGACCATGATTTAATGATATATTCTTATGGGTCTTAATAGTTTATAAAATGGTTTTCAATATTAAGTAATTTTCTCAAGAATTATTGAACATAAGTTTAGAAAATTACTTATAAGTTTTAGGACAATATTTTCATTTGAGAAAGTCAAGAAAAACTCCCTTAAAGCTTATAAATGTTTTGGGTTGAATTAAAATCACAAGCCATATCATTTCTAACCCAAAAGTGCAGGAAAAACTCATTCTAGAAGCATGGGATCGATCCCCTAAGGAAAGGGATCGATCCCTTTATGGCAGAATGCCTCCAAGGCCTAGAATGAAGCATGGGATCGATCCCTTTATGTTAGAAAGTCCCCAACGGCTAGTTTCTGTGAGATACAACGGCTAGTTTCTGTGAGATACAACGGCTAGTTTCTGTGAGGGCTCCAACCAACGTCCATAAACCATCCAACGGACTATAAATAGAGGCTTAGAAGCTAAAGGAAGTAAGAGGAACTACTCAATCAACTCCAATACTCATTTTCCTCAAATCTTCAAGCCTCAACAACAAATCAAGAGCTACAAAGTCTTTATCTTCCATCATTCACATATCTCTTGTATTGCTTAGCACAAATCTTGTATAGGCTTTCACTTGTGCCTAATTTCTGTAATCATTTGCCTACTTAGAGGTCTTCTTTGATTGCACCACTTGTAAACCAACTCATTACTTGTAAAAGGGGTGGTTTCTCTTTAGCCTTAGAAAAAGAGGGAGGTTTCTCTTTAGCCTAGAAAAAGAGGGAGAAGAGGTTTCTCTTGAGCCTAGAAAAAGAGAGAGGTTTCTCTTGAGCCTGCAAAAAGAGGGAGTGTAACACAAATTCAAGTATAGTGAATTTGGGGAAAATCCTTGGGAGCGTCTCAAGTTAGAAGACGTAGGCAAGTTGCTGAACCTCTATAAATCGCTTGTGTAAATCTCTCTTTCCCTACTCTATTTACTTGCAATTATATTGTGCTTATTGAATTGAATTTATATTGCATGCTTGAGTAGTCTAGAGAACTTAGAAAATATCAATCTAAGCTAGAGAATTTAGAGGAACCGAAAAACGAACCTAAGGTTAGTAAAAACCGATTCACCCCCCCTTTCGGTATAGCCTATAGAGCCAACAATTTTTTTTACCCTTTTTCTTCTTTTTCCTCCTTCTTCTTCTTTTTCCTTTTTCCTTTTTCTTTTTTCTTTTTTCTCTTTTCTTCTTTTTCTTTTCTTTTTTCCTTTTCTTTTTCTTTTTCTTTTCCTTTTTTTGGTCTGAACTGATTCAGGCTAGTTCAGACCCTTCCTCGCAGGTTCAGCCTTCATCAATCGGTTCAGCCACTGTTTGTCAGTTCACCGCCAGTTCGGCATCTCCATAGCTGGCCGAGGTTGTGCTGAAGCCGTTTCTGGTCTACTTTTCCTCCCAATCGGGGGCAAATCTGGTGGTAGTAGCCGATCTCCTTTTCCTCCTATTTTCTCCCTCTCTTTCGTCTTTCCCTTCACCACCGGTCCTTCTTTCCTTTAGGTTGCCCTCACCAGTGTCGAAGGTGGCACTAGCAGTGCCCGAATCGGCTGGCACCGCCCCTTTCTTTTTTCCTTTCTTTTCCTCTTTTCCTTTTTTGTTTTTGCTTCATTTATTCCCTTTTCAACTTCGGGCCGTTGTCGGTCGCTTCTTCTCTTCCTCTTCTCGCCGGCAGTGCCTCTCTCTCCCTCCTCTTCCTTCTCTTCTCTCAACCGACGGGGGTCGGCTACATGGTTTTCTTTCCTTTGTTTGTAACAGAGGAGAAACGGGGTCGGGTATACTGATCCCGTTTTCTCTTTTCCTTTTTTTTTATTTATAAGTATTTATATTTATAAATATATATATATAAACATACAAAATATAATTATATATATATAAATATACTATATTTTCCATATATATAGATATATATTTGGTATTTATAATTTATATATATCTATACACTTTAATATAAAATAATATTTATATTTCATATGTATATTTATATAATATTTATAATATACTTATATAAATACATAAATATACACATTTTTATTTTTCTTTAACATTTAAAATATATTTATATAATATAATTATATAAATATATAAATATACACATTTTTATTTCTTTTATTTTTGGATTTCTTAATATCCAAAATAATTTCCTCAAATTCATCACTTCATCACTTTTGAGAATTCCAACAATATTCCCATCTCGTAAATAAATTTATTTATTTATTTTCACTAATCTATTTACATTAAAATTAAATTTTCGGGTTGTCACAGCCCGTGACCCTATTTTTCACCTTATTCCATATGTCTTATTTGGTTAGGCTGTCTGCGATACTTTACTTTTCTTTTACATATAAACAATTACATATTAAATTATAATATGAATTAGATCCCCTATTTTAATTCATAAGGAATAATACTGTAGATAAGTCTAAATACAGAAAATAAATGATCATACCTTATTAAATAAATCAAGCTGTCGCATCATCCCCAAATGCACAGTCGAAGTCCTTTAGATGTCAGACTCTTAGTCCTCGAAAACCTGAAATGTTAATATTAAGGGGTGAGCAAACCACGGCTCAGTAAGGGAATTATATGCCTCACTTGATACTCAGCTATCTATATGTTGAAAAACTTTTTCATTTTTTCCTATGGGCTCTGGGCGACCATGTAGGAAGGATACTACAGTCGGCTAGGGATCCAGATGGAGTAAGGTAGGTATTTTGAAATATCTATCTTGTCCCGGAACCTAGAAGCAACTGTAGAGAATAATTTCCTTTTCGTTTGGAATTTTAATCCTTTTTACCTTTTTATTCCATAACATTTTCATATTCTTTTCAAAATAATGCTTTTATAAAATAAAGCATTTAAATAAAGTAACTAATATTCATATATTCTTTGAAAAGAATATTAGTTAAATTCTCATCATTCTCATTTAAAACTTATTTCATGTTTTACTGTACAACCATAATTAGTACAGTACTTTAAATAGCAAAATCAGCTATTAAATCCTTTTCGTATAACATATATATCATTTAAATCTAATATTCAATTTAAAAATTAAAATAAAAATATTAGATTTATTTTCCTCCTCTTTCCTTTTTTTTTTTGGAAAACATATCACATATTCATGTCACATATAGTCTAATATTCAATTTAAAATCATAGTAAGAATATTAGACTTATAAACTCTTTTTCCTTTTGAAAACATATTACATGTTCATATCACATGTCATATGAAGATCATCTCGTAGTACTAAAATCAGTACTGAAATAAGCATTATGTAAAATGCTGTAAATCACTTTCATTTAACTTATCACATATCATGTAAAATGTTTACATTTAACATATAACATATCATATAAAACATTTCTCATATATGGAGACTTAGGCACGCACCCCCAGCCCATCCACTGGGTCGTTACTCATATCATGCTATAGACCCCGAAGGGTATAAATAATCATGTCAGATTTATGGTCATAGTCTATAATTGTCCTCGGCGGATCACTGATCAGGTGTCGACCAGGACTACATATCACATATCACATGTCACATATCAGCATGATAGGATGCCATCTAGTCTCAAAACCGTATTTTTCATCATAAAATAATCTTTATGAAATTTATAAAAATATATAATTTCATAATTTAAAACCATAAAGGTTATAAAATCATTTAGTGAATATTTAAGAAATATATATAAAAATATTCACTTTATTTCTTTTCATTTTCCATCTCGTATTACGTGTAATTTACATATCAGGAGAATTTTCGGTGATTTCATTATCACCATTCTCGAAAACATGAATATTTTAAAATCACTTTCATTTTATTCATGTTTTTATGGAAAATATTCATTTTCTTGATTTTCGTGGTTAAAAATCATTTCTCGTGAAATAAAATCATTTATTATGATTTTGTGAAATTTTCTAGAAATTTTTGATAATTTTCGATAATTTTTCGGCAGTATAACGGCTGCTGATTGGCTAGCCTCTTGCACGGAAAATACAGTTTATAATTTCAACTAGTACTTCACCACAATTTTCCATCCAATCATTCATCGCAATATTTTCATAAAATATTTCATAATTAAAATCATGCAGACTGAATATCCTTACAGTGCTGCACATGCATCCCTTACCTTTTCCGGGTCGGTGACTTCCTCTTATCGATCGCTCCCGTACTCTATCTCTCCCGATCCATCGTCTCGATCGCTGAGAATAATTTCTGAAATTTAAATTCTAAATTTAGAATTTTCATAAATAGTTTATTAAATTTTTTACTCGAAATCATTTTCCGGAATTCTTACCCAATTTCCGTAATTTTCAAGTTTTCGAATTTCCCGAGATTTCTCGTAATTTCTGAAATTTCCAAATTCCGAAAATTTCCTTTTTCTTTCTCTTTTTCTCTTTTTCTTTCTTTCCTTTCTTTTCTTTTCTTTTCTTTTTTTTTCTTTCTTTCTTTTCTTTTCTTTTTCTTTTACCTTTTCTTTTTCCTTTCCCTTTTTCCTTTCCTGGTCGGACCCGTCAGACTGGTTCACTGCCGGTTCTTCTCCGACAATCGGTTCTCCAGCGGTTCGACTACTCCTCAGCTGGCCGACGTCAAGGCGAATCTACCGGTGGCCTTCGTTCAGTTTGGTTCGACGGCACGACGGTGGATCTACTCGGTTTAGATCGGCCTCCTTCTGCCTCTTCGCCAGCCTTCCTCCGCAGTTCTCCGCCTGACTGGTGGCATCTCACGTCTTCCTCTTCCTCCGGCGAAGCTTCGGTTGCAGTGGCGGCGACCAATTTGGCCGGCACTGCCACTTTCTCTTCTCTTCTCCTTTCCGGTTTCCACCGGGTTTTTGCTTCTGTTTCTTTATTTTCTTCCGCCGCCGGCAGCTTCCTTTTTTCTCTGGCCGGTGGCGTCTCATCTTTTTCTTTTTTTTCCTC
Source organism: Heritiera littoralis (assembly GCA_031772115.1). NCBI lineage: Eukaryota > Viridiplantae > Streptophyta > Magnoliopsida > Malvales > Malvaceae > Heritiera > Heritiera littoralis. Next base: position 110,905 of record JAPDPK010000021.1, read on the forward strand.
ACCGATGGTGGCAGCTCCGCCACCGTCTGCCCCTTTGGCTGGGAAGGGTCGGTTTCCCGATCCTTCCGTTTCCTTTCCTTTCCTCTTTTGTTTTCGTTATTTTCCTTATTTAGTATATATTATATTATATACTATAGATTATACTTTATACATATAATATATACTATATATTATACATATATTATTTCATATATAATATACTACAATATATATTATATATAAAATATATATTGTATATTACAAAATATATGTCTAGTACATATATATGTATATTTATATGTTTTAAATTTAAATAACTTTTATATATATTTTCAAACTTTAATGTAAATCAATATTTACATTTCTCAATTATATGTATATACATTTATATATTCATAAGAGATTATACTAAAATACATATGTATTATTTAACTTTATAAAAGAGTATATATATTCATATATATACAAACGTATATTGATATATACTATATAGTATTCACATACATATGTATTTGTATAAAAATACATTTATATAATTTGTAATTATATAAACATATTTTATTTTCATCTCTCATTTTCCTTATTTAATTTGGATTTCCATTTATCCAAATTAAATTTCCTCTTTTCATTATTTTCCATAATTTCATCCTTCTCCTTATTTACAATTTATCCAAATTTAAATTCCTCAATTTCCTCACTTCCTAAATTTTAGGAATTTCAACGATATTCCATCTCGTAAATAAATTTTATTTATTTACTTTATTTTATTTATTTCCTCTTATCTGTTTTCTTTAATATTAATTTTCAAAAATAGAAAATTTGCGGTTATCACACGGGTAATTAATACCAAAAATAGAAAAATTCTTGGTTATCATATCAAGAGACTCGACTTGTACACTTATTATTCCACATTTTAGTTTATTTTATTTATTTTTTCAAGGGCTTTTAGCGGCAATTGATCATACATGCGTCAACTTACTTATCTACATTGTATAACTTCAACATTTACCTTATACAAGTAGCACACCATAGTCAAAGTTCACGTTCACATATACCCATACAATAGTACTTACAATAATTCTCTATTTCCATAAAATCATCTCATCGTGCTAATTAATTACCAACAATCTTATAACATTAAGTCCACCTCGTGGTATACTCGTACATAATTCATTCACAGAGGTCCTTAATTCACACACACTCATATATTTTCGTATTTGTTTAACATGTCTTTGCTACATCTACGAAGATCAAGTAATATTACAATAGCACTGCCGATAATTCTCTATTTCCACAAAATCATCTCATCATGCTAATTAATTACCAACAATTTTACAACATTAAGTCCACCCCGTGGTATACTCATACATAATTCATTTATAGAGATCCTTAATTCAAGCACACTCATATATTTTTGTATTTGTTTAACATATCCTCGCTACATCTATGAAGATCAAGTAATATCACATGTTAGCCATATATGTTATATATATTTATATATTTACATATATTTCATACAAAAATCATAATGATAGTTCTCCTTTTAACTTCCTTAAGACCTTCCAGTCTCAAAATCATCTCTAGTGTCATTCACAACTTCACAAACTTATATGATAGTATTGATTCCCATGATCAATCACATTTCATCATATTCTTATAATATTCCATCAATAATGTCCCAATAAATATCATTACCGATTTCTCAACTTTCCATCATCATCATAATAACATATTAATATCATTTAATATTATACTATCAATTAATCTATACAAGATAATATTACAACTCACTTATAAATGCATCTTACCATGACCATAATATAAATTGCCATGTTGTCAAGCTCAATCAATTACATCAACAAAGCTACACATCCTAACTCATAAAATCATTTAATCACATTTTCAATAACTACCAATTTCATTATTCGATTCTCAAATAAATCAAACTAGAACAATATAATTAGATCTTTGACTTGTATAAGGAATCGTATGATAATTCAAATTAAAGTAATCTAACAAAATATAAACCTACGACTAGCTTATATAAATATTTTACTAATTCGCCTCAAGTATAGCAATACTTGGCCAATTCCATAATCACCACTTTATGAGTTTCACCTTGTTCTTTGGCTCGAAGCTTGAAAAATTCCACAAGATTCTTTTTTTCTTCCCTTTTCCTTTCTTTTTGTTCAGTTTAGTCCAGTCCTACAACTCCTTGTTCCAGCCTTGTTTTGGCTTCATTCCAGTACCCTGTTCAAGCCCCTGTTTTGGTACCCTGTTCAGCCCTCCTTCTGCACCTTGTTTTGCTTCATTTCTAGCACTCAAGACTCTTCCGAATCACCTTCGTTTCAGGCTGTTTCTAGCACTCAATGATCACCAACTTCAACCCCAAAACTCCCTCATTTAGCCTTGTTCTCTCTAGCCCCGACAAAAAAGGCCTTTGTTTCGGCCCTAAATTAGTGGCCAAAGGCAGCACCTTACTCTTCTGCAACAGTTTTTGTTCAACACCAACGACAACCTTAAACAAACCCAACTTCAGCTCTGATTTGCCAATGTTCCAGCCACTGTTTCTTCTAATGTTTTAGGCCTAGCAACCAACCTTCTTTAGCCTTTGATCAGACACTTATTTGGCCAAGCTTTACCTCTTTCTCTTCCAATTTTGGCACCCTTTCAGTCCTTTTAAGCATGCCTCTTTTGCTACCATCCTCAGTTACTCACAGTGGTGAGGTAGTAGCTTCATTCTTTTTTTTTAATTTTCTCCTCATTCAACTCTCTCTCTCCCTCTGTTTCTATCTATTTGTCATATCTTGTATATATATATATATATATATATATATATATATAAAATATTTTATACTTTTCCACACATATTACAAGGGTTGAGTTGTCTGTGATGCCTTTATTTCCCCTTTTCTTTTCACATTAAACATTTTATAATCATCATTTATAATGAGATAAAATTATTATGTATATCATAATTCATCTACTATTTACATCTCCTGTTTATTATACAATATAGTAACACTGTAAAACAAGTCTGAACATATAAAGTAAATGATTATAGCTCCAAGGTTTCCACTAGACTGCCTCGGGGTACTCAAAACGCATCCGAAATCCTCAAAAAGTAAATCACGCAGTCACTGGAAATACTCTGTGAAAGTAAAAATAAAGGAGTGAGCAAGCCACGATTCAGTAAAGAAATTGTATGTAAATCTTGATACCATGAAAACTATATGCCATAAAATCCTTATTTTCTTATAAGTACACTAAGGACCGTAAATGAAGGATACTATAGTCAGCTAGGGATCTCGATGGAGTAAGGAGGGTATTTTGAAATACTTGTGTTGTCCCGGAACCTAGAAGCGACTATATGGAGTAATTATTGATTTTTGAAATAAATAACTTTTTCCATAACATTTCATATTTATTTTCGAAATCAATGCTTTTATATATTAAAGCGTTTAAATCAACTAATCTAATATTCAAATAAAATCATAAAAAGAATATTAGATTATAAATCATCATTTTCCATTTGAATACATATCACATATATCATTGAAAATCTCGTAAACAGTATTGTACTCAATTTAGTATAGCTAACTATTTAAAAGTCATCATCCATCTCATTGAAAACATATAAATAATCATTTATCATTTAATATCATCATCATGTAAAACATCATTTTCATCTCATAAAAATAGTGGAGACAAAGGCATCATCCAAAATATACCATGCAATAACCCCCGTAAGGTATAAAATCATCAAATGAGATCTATGGCCATAGTCTAGATTTGTCCTCGGTCGTACATTGATAAGTGTCGACTGAGACACTGAAACATATCATATATCACATGTCACATATTACATATCAGCATGATAAAGGGGCCTATCAGTCTCAAAACAATATTCTCATCATCATTTTACCTTTATGGAAATATAGAAAAATAGTTAAAATCATCAATTAGTCCATAAAGGTTTTAAATTATCATATAGTGAATATTTACTGGAAATAATTTATAAAATATTCACTTTTTAACTTTTTACTTTATAAACCACATCTCACATTGTAAAACATGTAGGACGAATTTTTCGTAGCCTCACTTTCATTACATTCGATAACATGAATATTTTAATAATATTTTTTGGTATATTCATATTGTATGAAAAATATTAAACATATTATTTCCAAGGCTAGGAAATCATTTAAATATGCATCAAAATATTTCATGACTTTTTTATAGAATTTTCTAAGAAATTTCAGCAGCATAACGGCTGTTATTGCCCTAACCTTCCTGCATAGTCAAACACAATTCAAACTAGCCAAACCACAATTTCACAATTTCCAAGGCATTTCATCTCTAAAACATTCTTATAAAATTTATTGCATCGAAATTATGCATTCGAGATATCCTTACAGTTCACGTATGCATCCCTTGTCTAAGCTAGTCGACCTTTTCGGGTGCACCACTCGTAAACCGTTACTCCCGGGCTGTAGAAAATTTCACCAAAAATATTAGCTTATTTAATACTTATTTTTAAACTATTATTCATGTCTAAGTGCAGCCACATTGGACACTACAAATATTTTTGCAATATAATTTCTACCGGTAGTATAACACAACTTCTTCGTTTTAAGTCGGATTTTAAATTCGAGCATACCGACAGACTCCTTGTAATTTCCATAGTCTAAATGTATCCTCAAATCATCAAAACCAGCCATGCACAATGGTCCCCTGACCATGACCGAAATCATCATTAGCCAAAATCATTGGTTTTTCAACAAACTAACTTCACATTCTTGTTTACCCATGTTTGTCTTAAATTTTGGCATCATTTTTATGCATGAAAAACCACACTTCCCCTAGGTACATGTCATGCTCGAAACCCCCTCCAATGGTAACATTTCATTTTGCAAGATTTAATGGAAACTAATGATAGAAACATGCTTAACATGCTTAAAAGAATAATTCTACACCATTAGAATTCAAGGAAGCTTAATGTATGGCAATGTGACTTACCTTGGCCGAATCTTTGAAGGTTCCTTTCTCCTTGTTTTGTGGCTTATACAAAGATCTATAGGTATAGATTGAAAGAGGGGAGTGAGTAGAATGTTTTTCTAGTTATATGTTTGTTGAGAAGAAAAAGTTTTAAAGGTGTTCTTCTTGGTTTCTTTTCTTTTCTTCTTTTCTTCAAGAATGGCGTGGGGCTGGCTTAGGAAGATGATGAATAGTGCTTTTCAGCAGTTGATGGAGTTTTAAAGACTCTTCTAGAAATAGGCCAAATGACGAAAATGCTCCTAGTTATGTAAATTTCAGACAATTTTGCCCTTAAGCTTCCGTAGTCATAAAAACTATGTAATCGTACTCTAAAATTTTGGATTCCATCACCAAATACTCATATTTAATGTATGTATCTTGATGAATAAAAGTGGTTTTGTCAACGCGCGGTACACTGAACGCATGAAATTACAATTTTACCTCTTACGACTTACCAATGAAATTCTTTGATTTAACCACCGATTCGATAAATCTCTTGACACTATCTTAACCTTCTTTTCATGTAGAATATCATGGTATTTTTACTTCGTCCCAATTCATTTTAGTTTGGGTACAATTTACGAAAATACCCTCAAGACATAACCGTCATTTTCCAATTTGTTTGTCACACTTCCCAAAATAATGGAAATGAGGTATCTTGGCCTTGAAATTTTCATAATATCATTATTACACTATCTGTACACTGTTCCTTCAGTCGTATATACATCTGGGCATAAAAATGCAAGTGCAGCCCACATCACTATTTACTTATAATTTACAAAATATATTCAAAAATAAATTAATAATTACACATATATGTATGTTTAGTACAAAAGAATCGGTTCTCACACAATTTTTTTGGGCTATTGCTGGTCAGACAGGGGCAAAGGCGACAGCTCCACCTCTCTCACTTCTCTTTTCGATCGTCAGCGTAGTGGGGTGGGGCCAGCCTATGACTGCATGTGACAACAGGGGCTCTGTCTCCCTCCTCTCTTCTCTCTTCTCGGTTTAGTTTAGAGATCCCTTCCTGTCAGCTCTTGTTTTTTTCTTCCCTTCCTGCAACGACTCCCTCCTTTATCTACCTTTTTTTTGTTCTAAATTTTTTTTGAGTTTGCTGTAAGCAGATCTGTTTTCACAAGCAAGCTTCCAAATATATTTATTTTATATAATATATATTAACTCATTTTATATTTATATATATCAATAATATAAATGTATATATACATTTTTCATTTTTTATTATATTATATATTTATATATTTTTATAATATAAATATATTTATATTCTAACCATTGTACACAACTAATTAAATATATTGGTCCCATTAGTGATCCTTTAATTTAATTTGCTTCAACTGCCTATTGGCACCCACAATTAAATGTCCTTCACCTAAATTTCCATTATTCTAATTTCCATCTAGTGGGATATCTTAACTTATCACGTTTTTCTATCTACAAAGTGCAAGAATTCGCGGTTATAACACATATACAATTGTATATTTACACATGTAATTTATGTAGAAATATACATATGTATTATATTATTTTTACTTCACCTAATCATTTATTTTTTTTATATATAAGTAAGTATGTATGTAGGTATGTATCTATTTTTTTTTTACATTTAATTATTCGTATATATGTCTACAAACATGCATGCATGTTACGTGCATTTCGTTTGATTCATGTGTGTATGTAACCATATATGTGTGTGTGTATATATATATATATATATATTTACATATATACTTTTACCTATATATTTTTACCTCTAATTGCACCTTGCTACAAACTCTATATATTTTTACATATATATATATATACACCCATAATTTCGACTCCTCTTGTATCCATTTAGCGTACATTGCCTATATTGTATAAGTGTACGTTTCTCATTATTCTCTGCTTCTATTCTTGCATCTTCATTTCGATAATTATGAACTGCAATCATATATTTAAAATTCACAAATTACATTATTGCATTATATACACTTCCAATTACACGTTGAGTATATGATTGACTTAAGAAAATTGTTGTTCTCACATTCTCCCCAGTTTAGAAAATTTGGTCTTCCAAATTGCTCCAAGTTATCCTGGAATAGGTGAGGTTGCTTCTCTTTCAGTAAAGTTTCCAACTCTAACTTCTTCCAAGGAGTGATGTTGCCAGAGTACTTTTATCAAGGGAATCATCTTAGACTTTAATACCTTATCCTTCTCATCCAAGATCCAAATAGGTATCCCAATATAACTCAAGTCTGCCATTGTAAAAATTGCGAAACTTTGTACCATGTTAGGGAATAAATAAAAGACATAAGATAAGCTAGTACTAAGATATATTTTTGTAATTATTATTCTTATGTCAAGTAATGAGAATAAAGTGTCAAATTAGTGAAATTAGAAAATAAATAAATTATACCTTTATGTAATTTAGAAATCTTATAACTAAGTTCAAGAATTATATAAGAACAAATAGATGCATATGTTTCGCAAAATATATGTATATTTATTTTAATAAAACGAAGGACACAAGTATGCTAAAGTAAGTGTAGTGTACTTGAACATTAAAACAATTAAAATATATAAAAGTGAGGAATACATAGATATATATATATATATGTATATATATATACACATATACCTATTGAGTATTAAATATGTATATATATAAATATATGTAAATTTTAACGTAAAAGAGGAATATATATGTATATACACATACCTCCATTAAAAATATATTAGACAAAATATATATTTATATTTATGTAGATAAGTATAAATATATATATATATATTATATGTAATACTTGAAATAGATATACACATACTTATTATATATATATATATATATATATGGAAATACAACAAAACAAATAAATATATATATATATATATTAAATACATATATATTAGTTACATATATATATATATATATATATATATATTAGTTTTGTAACTATAATTATAGAATATATAATATAAATAATTGTGATAGGAATAGAAAATTTAAAATAAAAACAAATTTAAAATAAGTTAAAATAAGACTTAGTGGCTTCTTGGCAACATCAACTAAGGCTTCTTAAAGAAGACTTGGAAATAAAATAAGAAAATGAAAGTGTAAGAGAGAAGGAGAGACACAGGAAAGAACCAGAAGAAAGAAAGAAAAGAAAGAGCTGTCGGAAGGAAAAAGAAAAAAAAAGAAGAAATGCACAAGGAGAAAGAAAGCCAAGAAGATTTCGGTCAAGGTAAGATTTGTCCAAAAAATTTATGGCTTTGAATTGTTTTAAGGTTGTGTTCCTAGTGTATTCAAGTTGTAGAAAAAGATTATGGCATTGGATTTACCTAAAAATGGCTGAATAAAAATGTGTCATATTTATGGGTTTTGGCCAGCTATGGTTCATGATGAATGCATGCATTTTGTTGCATGAAATTGGTAGGAAATGAAAGCTAGAAAAGGTTTAAGTAACATAGAAACAATAGTTTGAAGAAAGGATTGAAGAATCAAGAAAAAATGGTAAATGGGGGTTTCGGCCAAGGTTGGTTTGGGCATGATTTAATGCTTCATTTTAGTATTTGATGAATATACTAAGTGAATAGAAAATGTTTATAAGGTTAGAGTTGAAGAAAGAAGAGAAACAAAGTGCTAAATGTAGATTTCAATTTTTGCTGGAAAACTGTCTATCTGAGCTACATATTTAAAAATTCAGTTTGGGGGTATTAGAAAGAAATAAATTTTGGAAAAATTATAACAGATAGCCTCATGAGTTAGGAAATATTCAGTTTGGAATTACCTAATTTGGAGCTGTATAGCCTGACATATAGGCAGCTGAACACAGGGCACTCAGTACAGTAGGCGAGATGCTCTGTGGAAAGTTTGAAAAATTGTAGAAAATAGCACAGATAGAATTTGGCTGCAAGATTTATGTTTCTAGAAAGATCAATGAGTTAAGAATAATATGGTTCTGAGTTTGCACAATTTAGACAAACCTATCTTGAGATATGGCCTAATTTATACATAGAGGTCAGTACACAATCTGCCAGAATGCATCCGGAAATAGGGTAACTTTGAGGAATTATTAAAAATAATTCTGAAATGATAAAATTGTAAAACTTGCTATTCTGAATATGGAATTGGATTAAGATTCATATGGTTTTGGGATTCAAAATTTTGGATATCCCTATAATTAGTAATATAAATTTTAATGCAGAAAGGTCAAAAAACCATCCTGTCATATGGGTCAGAATTGGGCTGAACTTTGGAAAATTGTGAGGAACAATATGGAATGAACTAGAAAATGAGCTTGATACTTATGGATAGGGAATTAAGTCAGATTACATATATAATTGGTGGTGCATTAATCAGAATTCAATATTTTCCGTTATGAATAGAAAGGCATTGATAGGTTGGAAATTCTTATAAAGAATAATTCTACCTTAATGAGTAGGATTTCTAAGAATGCTTAGTGTATTTGTAAGTTTCGGAATTGAACTTGTATGACTCATCTTCTGCAGCTCCGAAGCTAAATAAACAAAATGGGAAAGGAGACAAATAAGGACATAATCATTGGTTCAAGGCCACAAAGTGTACGGTTTGAATGAAATAACACCATACAGATAAGAGGGAAGTGTGTGAGTTGTAGAGATATAGGGAATGCATGTTTTATTGAGATAAATTTTATGAAAATGTTGAGAAAATGATTTGATTTGAAACATGCATGAATTGTGGTTGAAAAGCTGGTTCTATATACTATAATCTAGATGCAGGAGGTTAGAAATTCGCAACTGTTATGCTGCCGAAATTTACCAAAATTATTATAAAATATTATAAATATTTTAGTTGCTTGAAATTAGGTCTAAGAACATAATCAAAGACCATTTGCACAAATTTTTTCATAAAGTGGAAATTATAAGAAAATTATTTAATTTGAATATTCATGTTTTAATATTTTGATTTAGTGAGAAATTATTTATGATTTATGAAATATTAAATATTCAAAATGAATATTTATTTATTTATTTTCTCACTATATACATGGATATCAACCGATTGGTTTAATGTGTTGGAAAGGAAAATAAATACCTTGTGGAAATATTGATTTAAATAAATGAATTGAATTGTAGTGACTTGGAGCGGTATAGGAGCTCGAATCTTAAATTTAGAAGACTGAGGAAGATGATTTCAAAGCATTGAGGTAAGTGGGTTAAATAAACCATACTAGTATCATCTCATAAGAGATGAAAGAAATCTTTATTCGATAATTATTTAATTTATATCAAGTTTGGTGAAATACGATGGAAAAGACTACGAGGGTAAGTCTTGGTAAGATACAAGTTGACTTGATGTGTTCGTGAGTAGTATTCATCCGGAATGATACCTTATTTGTGACTTGTGCATTATGTGTATGACTTGTTTATGCTTACTGAGCATATAGAATCGTATAAATTGTCGGTGCCTGCATTATGAGAAATACATGTGATTTATTAAGTTGCACCAAGTAAGCATGCTAATATATGGCGATACTTTGGGAATGAATATGTGAAGTAGTATACAGTATATATATAGCTTACGATGTTTAAATTCATGGACCTTGAATAGCACCTAGTTGTATTCATTGAAACTAGGATAATGGAAATGTATGACAACTGATGTATGTATGTGACTCGATGTAACAACCTGAGTATACAGTATTACACAATATTTCCTCATGATTTACACATTTTTACCGGTTGGGCTGTCTGTGATGCTTTTAACACTTGCACAATACAGTAATAAATGATAAACATTTATTTATTTGAATAAATTCGGAATATAAAATTTTTACTATATTTCGTACACTTTACATCTCCTGTTTTTATTTTACAATAAAGTAGTACTGTATACATATGTTTGAATATAAAAGAAATGTGACTGTACCTTTAAAATTGACGCACTTTGCCCCAGTGTACAATTTATAGCTTTATTATCTGAGGAAGCTCTCAAATCATCCTTAAATTTAATCTGAAATGTTGGGAAATAAAAGAGTGAGCGAACGACGTGCTCAGTAAAGGAGTCGTATGCTGCTTGATATAATGAAATCTATATGCAGCAAAACACTTATCTTCCTTATGGTGTACTAGGCACTGTAAGGAAGGATACCATAGTCAGTCGGGAATTCCAGATGGAGCATGGAAGGTATTTTGAAATACCTGTCTTGTCCTAGAAACCCAGAGCGACTATAGGGAGTAATTAAACAATTTGTTTTATTTAAAAACAAATTAACTTTCATTTCTCATAAGTAATCAATGTTATAAACCATTTAACATTTCTTTTCAGTAATCCTTTCCAAAACACATGACAGTATAGTAAAACAACAGTACAGTGAACAGTCACTTTAAAACTGTAGAAATAGTAAATATCTTTTCAAATCAGTAACTTATGAGAATCCAAATTATTGGATAAACAGTTCAGTAATTATTTCTATTTTAGAAATAATTTTCATAATATTCTTTCCCAGTAAAACACTAATTCTCATCTCAGTTCAGTAAATAGGATTCAGTACAGTTCAGTTCAGTAAATAGTATTTCACAATGTTGTTCAGTGCAGAAGGATAGTTTCAGTAAAATTCGTTTCAGTAAACGATGAAAGGTTTTTTGTAAACCTTTTTACTTTAGAAATACTAAAATGTTCATTTTGGAACATTTTAAATTTATGAAACATTTAAATCCCACAGTACAGTAACAGTAGATGTAAAACCGTAGAAACCGTAGTAATCATATCCGATATGGTAATTTTCAAATATCCAAATAATGGATTAAACAGTATAATAATTATTTCTATTTTTAGAAATAATTCTATCATTCTTTTCTCCAGTAAACAGTGGTGTTCATTTCTTTTTAATAAACAGTAAACAGTACTTTTCCAATTCAGAAATCAGTAAACCACAGTACAGTACAGTAAACAGTAATTAGTAATTTCTCTTCAGTAAACAGTAACGGTTCAGTAAAACAGTTAACAGTAGTTCTAAGTTCAGTAACCGTAAACCGTAATTCAATAAAATAGAACTTGTAGTTCTCAGTTCGATAAAGCACTAAACAGTGAATCACAGTTCAGTAGTAATAAACAGTAGTTCACAATTTCATTAAAGCATAAATCAGTGACTCATAGTGCAGTATCAGTAAACAGTAAGTTGAGATTAGGCATCACCCTACATGGTATCATGCTATAATCGTCCACTAGGGACACAGTATCATCCACTAAGGGACACAGTACAGTAAATAGTCTAGATCTATGGCCATAGTCTAAAGGTAATCCTCGGGTACACTTGCCAGGTGACTCTGGGACTGCTGATGACTTGGCGAGTCTATCAGCCACGTGAACAATAACAGTATAACAGCAGTAAGCATGAATCTCGAAGCCTAAGTCTCAAAATCAATTTATTTTCTCATAAAATACGTTTAAGGAAATTTCATAAATTAAATCATTTATTTAAATAATTATTTCCCAAAAAGGTATTTATTTTCTCCTTTCCAAATACAATAAATCAATCGGTAAATATTCATGTATAAAGTGAGAAAATATATAAATATTCATTTTGAATATTTAAAATCATTTGAATCATAATTAATTTCTCACTTATGTAAAATTTTAAAACATGAATATTTAATTTTCATATTTCTCTCATAATTTCTATTTTATGGGAAATTTCTATAAATGGTTTCCACATATGTCACTTGACTCAAATTCAAGCATCTAAAATATTTATAATATTTTAGAATATTTTCAGTAAATTTTTCGACAGCATAACCACTGCGGATTCCTAACCTCTTGCACTGAAATTGCAGTATATAAACCAGCTTTTCAACCACAATTCATGCATGTTTCAAACCAAATCATGTTCTCAACATTTCCATAAAATTTATCTCAATAAAACATGCATTCACTATATCTCTACAACTCACACACTTCTCCTTTACCTGTACAATGTCATTTCATTCAAATTGTACACTTTGTGGCCTTGAACCAATGATTAGGTCCTTATTCGTCTCCTTTCCCATTTCGTGGATTTAGCTTCGGAGCAACAGAAGATAAGTCATACAAGTTCAATTCCGAAACATACATATACACTAAGCATTCTTAGAAATCCTACTCATTAAGGTAAAATTATTCTTTATAAGAATTTTCGACCTATCAACGTATTTTTCTTCATAACGGAAAATATTGAATTTCGATTAATGCACCACCAATTTTATATGTAATCTGACTTAATTCACTATCCATAAGTATCAAGCCCATTTTCTAGTTCATTCCATATTGTTCCTCACAATTTTCCAAAGTTCAGCCCAATTTTGACTCATATGGTAGAATGGTTTTCTGACCTTTGTGAATTAAAATTTATATTACTAATTATAGGGATTTCCAAAATTATGAATCCTAAAACCATATCAATCTTAATCCAATTCCATATTCAGAATAGCAAGTTTCACAATTTTATCATTTCGGAATTATTTTTAAAAATTCCTCAAATTTACCCTGTTTCCAGAGCCATTCTGGCAGATTGTCTACTGACCTCCGTGTACAAATTGAGCCATATCTCAAGATAGGGCTGTCAAAATTGTGCAAACTCAAAATCATATTATTATTAACTCATTTATCTTTCCAGAAACATAAAGTTTGCAGTCAAATTCAATCTATGCTATTTTCTACAAATTTTCAATATTGACACAGAGCATCTCATCTACTGCACTGAGTGCCCTGTGTTCAGCTGCCTATATCTCAGGCTATACAACTCCAAATTAGGTAATTCAAAAACTTAAGTTTTCCTAATTCATAAGGCTATCTTCCATAATTTTTCCAGAATTTATTTCATTCTAAAACTCCCAAACTGAATTTGTTAAATTGGGTATCGGACAGGACAGAATTCCAGCAGAGTTGAAATCTACTCTTAACATTTGTTTCTCTTCTTTTCTCAACTCTAACCTTATGAATATTTTCTATTCACTTAGTATATTCATCAAACACCTTCCATACATTAAGTTTCAACCAAAATTACTCACCATCGTGGCTGCCCTGTTCCCAAACAGCATTTTCCCCGCCATTTTACTGCAAGTTACGGTTTTGTAATTCCACATCTAATCCAAGTTTCAATAGTTTCTACTCCTCAATTTCAATTTATTCTTACTTAAAACATATCAAAATCACCAAGTTTTCTTCAATTTATTTTCAAGATCAATTGTATCATGGCTATCAAAATCAATTTTTATTTAATTTACCAGCCATGAATATATCCTACTAGCCTTGTACAGCCTTAAACAACACAAATCATAAAACTAATCTCATTTCATCTCTTACCTTTCTTCCCAAACGGAGCCCAACAGTCCTCAAACCCATGCTGAATCCTTCACGTCAACCTCCAATTTCCAGATTTAAGATGGTTTTAAGATGGAGAACTAACCTTGTAAAGAAGGTTAAATAAATCGGTGAAGGAAAGGTGAGGTTTCACAATACACCGTGAAGGATTTGGAAGAAACAAGGAAGAAACGTCCAAGCAGTGGAGGAAAGTCGATTCCAGCAGAATAAATGGGAAAGACGGTGACAACTGGTTGATTTTGCTGAGTTTAAGCTTTATTTAGTCTTCTATATTCATGCCTCAACCAATAAAAATTTGCCATGTAGTCCACTAATCTCATATATATATATATATATATATATATAATATATATATATATTTTAATTGAAGTCTACACCAAAATTGTTGGCAGCAAGCTTCCACGGGAAGCTTGCTGACAGCAGCTTCCTTTTTTTATAATTATATTATAAATAAATATATATTTCTATTAATATACATTTATAAATATCCATTCACAATTTTATATGTATAAATATATCATTGGCATATACTATCTTCAAAACATTAGTTTCATTTTTTTTTTTCAATTGCTTTACTGCCCTTATAATCAACTTTAAAAATTCATTGAGATCAATCTAAAATGTATAAAATGAGCCATATATCATCGGAAAATTCTTCGAGTTAACTTTCCAAAGAATTTTACGATTTATTGTTTGAATACTCCGATCAAAATTTATAATCGAAACACTATCCATTTGTCATTCAATCCTCATGATATTTTTATCCTCAAATTTCTAATCTTTAATTCAATTTCCAAAAATATATTTTCTCACTCATATCATTGTTTGAGCAACGAAATCTAAGTGGGATACATGTCCGTACATGTATAGTATAGTAAAATCGGATCTTACACTCGAAGACTTGAATGATTTTTAGAACATTACTACTAGAAATCATACGTCAAAATGGCAAATCCGAGTAAAACTCATTCCTTTGTACCGTGTGAGCCACTTCTAGAGAACTCAAAGGAACTACGTGCTACACAGATTCTTTGGAACTGTGGGAGCCACCTCTAGAGTCCTTTGAGAGCTAAGTGCTACACAAGTTTCGATGAACCATTAGAAAGCATGCGCCATAGAAGCCCGTGTGAGCCACCTCTAGAGAACTCAAAGGAACTACGTGCTACACAGATTTTTCGGAACTGTGGGAGCCACCTCTAGAATCCTTTGAGAGCTAAGTGCTGCACATGTAATGATGAATCATGGGAAATCATATGCCAATGAGACAATGGATAAACGATTGTGATATGTGAATGTGACAACTATCATTAGATAAGATAGATATTATACCTATGACAGAGAATTGGAATAATTGTTGAACTTTACTTATATTATGCTATAGCATCATGTGCTATTTGAAATGGTTATTTATTTCACGCTTAACTATATCGATGAAAGGAAAGAAAAGGATGATATTGTGCGAGTTAAAGATATGAAGAAAAGTATGAATGAGCCTATACAATCTGTTGTAGATTATATGATAGTAGCTAATCTTGACAGAGTGCATACATGATATTTTATGGAGTTCATGCATGTATGATCATATTTTACGATATGAGCCTAGTTTGTATTTATTTAAGCTACTTACTGAGCCGTGGATTGCTCATCCACTTAAATTTAACATCTACAGATCATACAAGTTGATATCCAGCTCAGGCTTCATATAGGCTCTCTCGGGAACTGTACCTAGCTGTGGTACTCGTCTACGTTCTCCGAGCCTTGCTTTTGTGCTGTTGAGGTATACAATGGTATATCATTTTGATAATTATGCAAACTTTATTTTCACAGTACTAGGAAGTAAATGGGATGTAACTTTGGATCGCACTAGATTATTATATAGGTTTATGTGGTTATCGAGTACGATCCAGGATAATATCATTTTTTGAAATACGTATAAACTATAAACAAAAGAATGTGGAATTACTAGTGAGATGGATCTTGAGAAATATGAGATGCATGATTGTATGAATTGTGGAAATTAAAGCTGGCTGTATTGTGAAAGTTAGAAATGTATTTTCAATGCAAGTGATTTTACTGGGAAAATTGATAAAATACAAGGGAGAGGTTTTCGACCCATTTCTTTTGGGATAAGTGAATATGAGGCTAAAAATAGTTATATTCACCTTGAGATTTATAATATAGCTAGAGAAATAATATTATTAAGGCAAGATTTAGTTTAATTATTACACTAACACCGAATACAAACTATAAATAGAAAAGAAAAATTTAGTTCTTAATTTTCTACATGAAATAAGGTAAGTGTTAAGGGAACGTCATGGCTTTCGAGTCGTGATAGCCATGCTCTCTGACGCCTCATATTCAATCACGTAGGTGGGATTTTGATGATACTTCTTAAGCATAGATACAAGGAAGATATAGTACTCACCTGATAGCTCGAGTGGTATGGTAGTCAGTAAGCCACGTTGCCAATCTTATTGTGATGCCTCAATGTGCACCTTTAGGTCACCGACCCAGGCCGTCGCATCGAGCAGGTCACTTAATGTATTGTCCACTCTGTGGTGCATCCTGTAGGGCTATTGCTCCACACGGGTTTGTCGGAGTGTGCCAATTGGCCATAACTCCAATTTGCGTCCGGAGGAATTCGAACCCTTGACACCTTGCGGTGTCAATCCCTCCTAACCAATTGTTTATATCCTAAACAATTGGTTAGGAAGGATTAAAACTTGCAAGGTGTCAAGGGTTCAAATCCTTCCGTATGCAAATTGGAGTTGTGGCCAATTGACATACGCTTCGACAAACCCATGCGGAGTGGTGGCCCTATAAGGTACACCTCAGAGCAAACAATATGGTTGAGTGACCTGCTCAGTGCGGTGGCCTAAGTTGATGACTTGTAGGTACACACTGAGGCATCGCACTTATCTTGTATCTCAAACGGACTAATATATTGAGGCTTAGCTTTCCTTTCTTACCAAATCTAGTTATGCCTTTAGACAAAGAGTCCCTCAATAATACTCTATCTCCAGCTTGAAACTCTAAGTGTCACTGTCTACTCTGAGCTGTCCTTACCCAAACATATATCAACTTCACACCTTCAGAAGTTTTCTCTACTTATTTCGAAGCACATATCTTGCCCTTATACCCTAACAATTCTATCATCACTAATCTCATATTCTTAATCTTGATTTGATTATACCTTACCCTAAATGATGTTTGAGGACATCTTTCCTTTCAATTCTCAACTAAAGGTACCTTAATCTCAAATCAATCTTATAAATTACTTGGGCACCCTTTAACTCATCCAATAAGTCCTCAATCCTAGGAAGTGGTTATTTATTCTCAACTGTCACTTAATTTAATTGCCTATAATCTATATATAACCTTAAATTATCATCTATCTTTTTCACTAACAATGCTGTAGTCCTTAAAGTGACACACTTGGGCGTGTGAATCCCTTCTCTAGCAACTCTCGTAGTTGCTTTTTAAGCTTTTACAACACTGATCAATGTTATCCCAACATATAAGGGTGCTTTCTTTATCATTTTCTCTATCTCCATTTCATGTCAAAGTTTTATAAATTTCAAGGTCAGATTTCCATATTATCACTTATTCTAAAGGTTGTATCGTTCCCATATTAATTTCAGAGTTCAATACTCGATAAGACTACCAAATTGGATTTATCTCGTAAGTTCACACCTTGTTACCATTCGTCCTCTTATAATTTAAAAACTATCAAACTAGGTCAAAATCAATGCGAAGACATGATTATCTTGAGTCTCTTAGTTTACACAATATTAGCTTCCACATCAATTTGTTATTTTGCACAACATGCCCAAATAATCTACAATTTCCATTCAAAGACCTCCATTCTATAACATGTGTTCTTTTCAACTCTACTAGTGAGAAATCTAAAGAGTCTTGTAGGTATCAAATCAACATTGTTCAAGACCATAAGGTTTAATTTACTAAACTTTCAAAATTCACGTAGTTCAAACGATATATTTCAAAAGTCGAGTAATTTATGAGGTCATGCACTTTCCAAATCATATTCCTTCTAAATCAATGGTTTTTTGAAGTCCATGCAATTTCAAAATATATAAAATCCAGTACATCTTTTAAGTCCATATGGAGGTTAGGTAATAGTTCTTATTGAGACATTTCAATAAAGTTCATTTCCTATCACACGTTGTGAAAAGGTTTACATAAATTTCCTGCCATTATCGTTGTCAGGCCCAAAATCCTACTGGTCCACTCTAATAAGCCCCATTGAACCCTGTTTATCAAAGCTCATTAAGGATGCCTAATCCCTCAAAATCCAAAACTTTCGCATTTTGACATTACTTTGCAATCCCAATAGCTTTCAAAACAAGCTTTGACCCTGCATTCGATCATATACCTTTTAGGTATAACAAGTTCATCGACTTAAAACCATTCAATCTGATCTTTTATTTCAAATCTAAGGGTTTATAGAGCGATAATTGCTTAAGGCTAAATGTACAGCTTCAACTCTTGGTCATCGCATAACCTATTCCTTAAACCAGACTATGCCCAATCACTCCACTATCATTTTCATCAAACATAATTTCTTGCCTCATTTGTGTGACTAGACAAGTATATCATATAAATCTCCATACCTCCAAATTCCATATAGGTCATTATGCATCTAATCTCGTTGTAATTTACAATACCTTATAGGCCATTGTATTACTTATAGAAGCTTCAAACCATCCACACCTTAGAGGTCTTCTTTAGATTATTATCATTTAATTTCCAAGCAAAATGCACATGCATTTAAAACACTTTTCTGCACTTGTCGGGCACTTAACATTTGGGTATTTACAGTACTATGGGATGTAAACTATTCAGAGTAATCTACACTGATATTACTAGACAAACATCGCTCTGATACTATTAAATCTGTCATAACCCGAAGGTTGTGACATGTAGTTTACACTGACATGTACTTTACACTTACGCTTATTCTAGTTAACAAATTTATGAACTAAATTTTTCTTTTTTGTTATACAATTTATATTCCATGCCAATGTAGTAACTAAACAATTTCTGTTCATTCTTTAATTCAAAAATTATTTAAATTACTCTCTAAGAAAGGTAAGAATCATTTTTAGCCAATAACTTATTGTTTATTAGAGACAAATTGAAAATATCTCCTTTATATTTTGAGATTTTCCCTAATTAATGACTAATAATTCATCATAGCGCAACACAACAATCTTTCCCACAGTTCACATTATATTTATCAAATAAGCATCATTGCAACAGTCCTAATATCCACAAATACTGACTAGATACATATCATGTACCATTAAAATAGTATATTGACCATTCGTTATCCTAGTTTACATTCCATCCTATAGTACCGTACAAAAATTAGCCTAAAATATTAAACACGTAGAAACGAATATGTATATATATATCCATAGCAATCATTTGGAGTCACCTTGGGAGTTAGGCCGATGTTTTAGGCCTGTGACTAATTTGGATAGCTCCAAAATATAAATAGCATATGTGATGGAAATTCCGTTATTGATAGTTTATTATTTTTGTTAATTCAATAACTATTCGATTGCTAAAGGGAATTAGCGATGGAAATTTCATCACTAATGTGATGAATTCTGTTGCTAATATGATGAATTTCGTTGTTAATGTTATGAATTCCGTCGCTAATTTAATAAATTTTTTCACTAATTTGACAAAATTGTTGTTAATTCCTATGAATTTCAATAAAAAAATGTATTCTGAAATTTCTGAAACAAATTATATATATTTATATAAAGAGAGAGAGAAATACTTAAAACATTCAAATCCATATATATAACATCTAAAACAAACACAAGATTTATACATAAATCTATAAAACACACATTATAAAAAAATCTGTCAACATCTATGAAAGTAATTAAGTTATTAAATATACATAAACATTATCTTAAAAATCAATTAACTAAAAAACCTCTTCTTCATCAACACCACCACCACCATCGTTTGTAAGTTAAAAAAAAAAAGACAATAGTATTGAAGTTCATCATATAAAAAAATAATTAACAACATAAACATAAGAGAAATATAAATATAATAAACATAATAGATTTACAAAAAAAAATAACAGAGAGAAAGAGGGAAAATTGAGAAAAAATGAAAAGAGAGACAGGATGGGGGCAAAGAAGATAGGGAGAAGGGAAGGAGGGGAGAAAATGAAGAATAGGAAAAAATATAAAGGATTTGGCATGCATAAAGGAGAATATTGTGATGTTATTACCGTTGGATTAATGATGGAAATTCCATCGCTAATGCTATTTCGAAATTTTTCATACTATTGCGGAGGTAGGAAAAATTCATTAACATTGGAATTAGCGACAGGATTTTTCGTAGCTAATTCCGTCGTTGAAAGGCATTAGTGACGGAATTAGCTACGGAAAATTCCATTGCCAATGTCTTAAATCAAGAAAAAATAAAAAAAATTACAAAATAAATAACTTTTCATCATTTTACATCAGCGACGAAAAATTCTGTAGCTAAATCCATTATTGAAGTCTTTTAATGACGAAATTAGCTATAGAAAATTTCGTCATTGATGCCTTAAATAAGGAAAAATTAAAAAAAAATGAGTAGCTTTTCATCATAAGGCATCAGTGATGGAATTTTTCATAGCTAATTCTATAGCTATTGCGATAGAATTAGCTACAAAAAATTTTGTCGTTGATACCTTAAATCAAGGAAAATAAAAATTAGAAAATGAATAACTTTTCATCATAAGGCATAAGCGACAAAATTTTCCATAGCTAATTTTGTCACTGAAAGAAAAAAATCAAAAATCAAAAAAATAAATAACTTTTTATCATAAGACATCAGCAACGAAATTTTTCGTAGGTAATTTTGTCGTTGAAACCTATCAGCGATGGAATTAGCTACGAAAATTTCCATCACTAATGTCTTAAATTATAAAAAAAAAACTCAGAAAATAAATAACTTTTCATCATTTTGTATCAGTGAAGAAAACTTTTGTAGCTAATTTCATCACTAAAGCTTTTCAATGATCGAATTAGCGAGGAAATTTTTCGTCGCTGATGCAAAATGATAAGTTTTTCTTTCATCGATTCAGTTGCTAATTAAGGCACCAAATGAACAGTGCCTTTCTGCCATATTTATTAAGGGAATTAGCGACGAAACTGCTTCGTTGAACTTACTAACGAAATTTCGTTGCTAATTCGAAAAGTGTCTCCGTCACTAATCCGTTGTTAATCTGTTACTGATACTGATTTTAAAACTTACGCATAAAAGTAACTTGAATCAAAACATGCTATGCGTGAAATCATGTATGCATCAATAATATGCCACTACATACTCTATATGGTTACCTAGAGTAATTAATGCAAGTCATGCAAATGTACACTTAGCTTTCACATGCGCAACAAGGAAAGTCTATATATTCTCTTGATTCATGCACAATTCACTTCACTCAACATACAAGCTTATCTGGTGTCATGACCCGTGACCACATTTTTCATCTTCTTATACACATCTTAACCGGTTGGGCTGTCTGTGATACTTCACTTGTACTGACTGTTAAACAATTTTACAATGTATTGTTTATATTATACACATCCCCTATCATAATTTATCAGATAAGTAGTACTGTTGACATGTCTAAATACAGAGAATAAATGATCATACCTCAAATAAACAGTCGGTCTGACACATTGTCCTTCGTGTACAGGCAGGATCCACAATCCACTGAACTCACATTCATCAAAAACCTGAAATGTTGAAAATTAAGGGGTGAGCAAAAGCACGGCTCAGTAAGAGAATTATATGCCTCACTTGATACTCAGCTTCCTATATGCTAAAAATTTTTTTTTCATTTTTCCTATGGGCTCTAAGCTCGCATGTAGGAAGGATACTACAGTCGGCTAGGGATCCGAATGGAGTAAGGTAGGTATTTTAGAATACCATACTTGTTACGGAACCTAGAAGCAACTGTAGAGAGAAATTTTCATTTTGTTTTGAATTAATAAATCCTTTTTCCTTTTCAATCTTTCATAACCTTTTTCATATTCTTTTCAAATTAATGCTTCTACGAAATAAAGCATTTCTATAAAATAATTAATATTCGTATATTCCTTGAAAAGAATGTTAGTTAAATCATCATTTTATTTCTTTAAAATTCATTTCATGTTTTAATGTACTCTCTTAATTAGTACCGTCCTTTAAAAAGCAAAATAAGCTATTAAAATCTATTCCATTCTTAAGTTCACAAGGCATCATTCTTTTTATCAGTATGATTAAGTGTGAACGAGACGAACATTCAAGTAGCACATGTTTGAGTGGCATATATAAACAAAATCCGTTATATCACACACATCATATGTTATGTGCACAAGATCTATTTCATCCTTCGACATTTGTCGCATCCCCATCAGAACTTAGACCTTTACTAACACATCAGGACACGTGCAGCACTTAGTTCCCAAAGGATTCTAGAGGTGGCTCACACAGTAAAGTCATCGAGTCTCTGCTCGGTTTGGCCTTTACTAACACATCAGAACACGTGCAGCACTTAGTTCCCGAAGGATTCTAGAGGTGGCTCACACGGTAAAGTCATCGAGTCTCTGCTCGGTTTGGCCTTTACTAACACATCAGAACACGTGCAGCACTTAGTTCCCGAAGGATTCTAGAGGTGGCTCACACGGTAAAGTCATCGAGTCTCTGCTCGGTTTGGCCTTTACTAACACATCAGAACACGTGCAGCACTTAGTTCCCGAAGGATTCTAGAGGTGGCTCACACGGTAAAGTCATCGAGTCTCTGCTCGGTTTGGCCTTTACTAACACATCAGAACACGTGCAGCACTTAGTTCTCGAAGGATTCTAGAGGTGGCTCACACGGTAAAATCATCGAGTCTCTGCTCGATTTGGCCTTTACGCCATATGTACTTTCCACTGTCTTATCAGATCTCATGTAGTACTTATGATCTCATATTCCATTTAAGATCATAGAAAGAATATTAGAATTATCATTTCTTCCTTTTTGAAAACATATTACATGTTTGTATCTCATGTCTTATGAGAATCATCTCACGGTACTATAATCAGTACCTAAATGAGCATTTTGTAAAAATTGCTATAATTCGATTGATTCTCTTATCATATTATATAAAACATGTTCTTTTCACATGTCACCCATCATGTATCACATTTTCCGGTTGGCATATTCCATCTTATGTAAAATACTTTCCTTTTTAACATATCACAAATCATTTATGGAGTCTAAGGTCGACATCAATCTTATCATACTATAAACCTCGGAGGGTAAGAGAATACGCCGGTCAAATCTATACCCATAACCTATATTGTCTTCGGTGGATCACTGATTTAGGCGTCGACCGGGACTAAACAGGTCACATATCATGCATCAGCATGATAGGAATGCCAACCAGTCTCAAAACCGTATTTTCATCATAAAATAAACTTATATGGAATTTATATAAATATAAAATTCCATAATTTAAAACCATAAGGGTTAAAATCCTTTAGTGAATATTTATAAAAATATTCATAAAAATATTCACTATATTTCACTTCATCTTTCGTCTCGTATTTCGTGTAATTTATCTATTTCGAGAATTTTCGTTGATTTCGTTGTTACCATTCTCGAATAAATGAATATTTTAAAATTCCATCTCATTATATTCATGTTTTATGAAATTTAGTAATTTCCTCATGTTTCATGATTTACTATCGAAATTCGGAAATAAAATCATTTAATATGATTTTATAAAGTTTTTCTAAAATTTTCGGCAGCATAACGGCTGCCGATTTACTAACCTCCTGCACGGAAAATACAGTTTTAAATCTTTCAGCCAGTACTTCTTCCCAAATTATTTTCAGCAAATCATGCATCATAATAATTTTCATAAAATTTTTGCATAAATATTTCAATTTAAAATATGCAGACTGAGTATCCTTACAGTGCTGCACATGCATCCCTTACCTTTTTTCGGGTCGGCGACTTCCGATTATCGATCGCGCCCGCGCTCTATTTCTCCTGATTCCTTATCCCGATTGCTGAAAATAATTTCTGGAATTAAAATTCTAATTTTTTTGAATTTTTTTTTATAATTTATTTAATTTTTCTGAAATTAAATTTCCGGAAATTTCTTACCGAATTTTCGTAAATGTCCGGGTTGTCGAATTTCCGGGAATTTTCTGAATTCCCGAAATTCTCCTTTTTTCTCTTTTTCTTCCTTTTTCCTCTTTTTCTTTTCTTTCTTTCTTTTCTTTTTCTTTTTCTTTTTCCTTTTTCTTTTCTTTTTCTTTTCTTTTTTCTTCTTCCTTTCCCGGTCAGACCGGTTCAGACCGGTCCAACTCCTTTCCTCGTCGGTTCCTCGCTGGCGGCCGGTTCTCCGGCGGTTCAGGCGTCCCTCAGCTGGCCGGCTGCACGACGAACTTGCCGGTGCCCTCCGTTTGCCCTGGATCGGTGGCACGGCGGCGGATCGAGGCGGTTTTGCCTCGGTTCTTCTTCCTCTTCGCCGGCGTTCCTCCGCCGTCCATTGCGTCTCTGGTGGCCTCCATCTGCTTCGTCTTCCTCCGGTGAAGCTTCGGTGGCAATGGCGGCCACCGATTTGGCCGGCACCGCCGTCGGCGTTTTCCTTTTCCTTCCCGATTTTCCTTCGTTTCTTCCTCTGTTTCCTTCTTTTCTTCCGCCACTGACAGCTTCCTCCCTCTCTTCCTTTGCCGGCGACGTCGTCTGCACCTTTTTCTCTCGCCGGCGGTGGCATCTCCGCCACCGATGGTTGCGGCTGGGAGAGTCGGGATTCCTCCCCCCGATCCTTCCTTTCTTTTCTGTTTTAGTTTTATTTCCTCTTTTAGTTTTTGTCTTCTTTCCATTTTTAGTATACTATATACTATATATTATACCATATATTTTATACATATAATATATATTATATGTTATACATACATTATTTCATACATAATGTTATACAATATTTATTATATATAAAATATATCTTGTACATTACAAAATACATGTCTAGTATATATATATATATGTATATTCATATACTTAAATAACATTTATATATACAAATTATATAAATGCTATAATAAAATATTTATACATATAAACTTTAATACAAAATAACATTTACTTTTCTTATATATTCATATACTTTTATTTAAAATAATAATATATATATATATTTCATATATATATATCTGTACATATATATTTTTAATTATATAACTACATTTTATAATATACACGTGTATTTATTTAAGACAAAATAGTATATATTTCATTTTTTTATATATACTAATATTCATATACATACATATGTATTTATATAAAAACATGTGTAAATATATTTATATAATTTAATTATATAAATATATAATATACGCATTTTTATTTTATTAATTTTGGATTTCCATTAATCCAATTTAAATTCCTCCTTTTCTTATTTTCAATAACTCCGACTTTATTATTATTATTATTATTATTATTTTTTATTTTCATTTAATTTCCTCACTTTTCTTAATTTCGGGAATTTCAACTATATTCCCATCTCGTAAATAAATTTTATTTATTTACTTTAATTTATTTATTTCCAATAATTGAAAATTTTACGGTTATCACATCTGGTCACAACACGTAAGGCAAAAAACAAGTTTTCAATCCAAACCAACTGTAGTCCAAAAATCATAATTCAATTTCATTTTCAATCTTACCTTTACTTACCTCAATTGCCCAATCAATAACATTGCATCGTTTAATTCAAAAGCTACAATAGTTAGTAAGCAAATCATCTCATACGAGATGATTTTAGCAAACTTTACTTAACCCACTTACTTAAATGCTTAGCAATTATTTCCTTCAAGCTTCTTCGCCGCTTGAAGTCACTATGGTACCAATGCTTGGTACTTTAAACACCACTATAGCACTTCTTAACTTAGTCTATCATCTTGATTTCCATAGGTTTCCTATACCACCAATACACATCATAATTCACATTTAGGATTTACTCCACTAAGGTATTGTTACTCTAAATAAATCTTATGCTTCTACCACACTTCCCTTATAAGTGTCCAAGAGGTATTAATTCAACTTTATTGTTTTTTTTCAAAGTTTTTAACCAAATCCTACACCAAGGATTAATATTTTCATGTCATACAAATTAATTATTTGTACTTATATATATTCGTATATGAAACTATATATTATACACATCAACCTTAAACCAAGGTATGATTTTGTAACAGTCCAAATGTACAATAAATCACACATTTTTACACATAATTAACAGTTGGGTCGTTTGCGATGCCTCTAACACTTAAATAGTAACAGTGATAAACAGTAAACTTTTATTAATTTACAAATCCGAAATATGAAATTTAACAATATTCCTTAACATATTACATCCCCTGTTCCTACTTTACATTTTAAGTAGTATTGTACAATAAATCTGAATATATAAAGAAAATACAAAATACCTCCATGATCGACACTATGCAGTCTCAGGTAACCGAAATCGCAGTCGATAACCGTGGAATGGTATATCTCTTAACCATATGTAGTATCCTGTGGAGTGGAAATAAATGAGTGAGCGAAATGTGATCAGTAAAGGAGTTGTATGTAAGATTGATATAACGAAGACTATATGTGAGAAAATATTTATTTTCTTAATAGTTCACTATGCACAGTAATCGGAAGGATACTATAGTCAGCTAAATAATCCAGATAGAGCATGGAAGGTATTTTGAAATACTTGTCTTGTCCCGGAAACCCAGAGCTACTATAGGGAGTAATCGATAAATTGTTGATATGAAATAATTTAATAAAGTTTTCAATAAATAAATGGTAAATAAACCATTTAATTTAATCACTTCACTAACACTTTAAAACACGTGATAATGATAGTAGTAAAAACAGTACAGTAAACAGTTGAATTTGAACAGTGGTAACAGTATATAAATCAGTTCAGTAACAGTACGATAAAACACTTCAGTAAATAGTGAATAATAGTTTAGTACAGTAAACACTTAAATTTCACATCATAGTAATAGTTTAGCAATAATGTCATAAATATTTTCAACTCAAGAAACAGTATATTTCAGTACAGTTCAGTAAACATTTAACAGTAGGTTGAGACTAGGCAACACCCTAAATAAATCATGTTATAAATATCCCCGAAGGGAAACAGTAATAGCATATAGTAAGATCTATGGCCATAGTCTATAAGGTATCCTTAGTGAACACTAATCAAGTGACACTGGGACGCTGAAGATGCAATCAATATCTACAGCACAGTAACAGTACAGTAAACAATGAGCATGATAATGGGACCTAACAGTTTCAAATCATTTTATTTATAGTAGAAAATACATTTAAGGAAAATAAATAAATATCATTAAAATTTAGAAAATTCCAAAAAGCTATTTTAAATTCACATTTAACAATACAGTGAAAACAGTCAATAAAATATTCATGCTTCAATGAGAAAATTTATAAACGTTCAATTTTGCTATAAAATATATTAAAAAACATATTTATGATCTCACTTTAATAAAATTTAATGAATATTTAATGAATATTTTTTGGTAAAATTCCAATTTATGGAAAATATTGGAAATAAAACTCCAAAACACACAATTTCACTCATTTTATGCATTCAAAATATTTCATGATATTTAAAATATTTTTAAAAAATTTTCGACAGCATAACAACTGCGATTTCCCTAACCTCCTGCACTTAAAACACAGTTCACATAACAATCGTAATTCCACAATTTTGCATGATTTCAAGGCAATTTAACACCAAAATAATTTCATAAAATCATATTCATAAAAATCATGCATTCGCTATATCCTTACGGCTTCCACACTTGTCCCTTACCTGTCCCGTATTTTCGAACTTCTCAATAACGTTATATGCGATCCACTTAACCCGGTTGCAAAACAATTCCACCAATAATTTTCTTTAATTTTCCTCTAATTTTTGAGCTATTAACCTCCATACTGCCTATGCCTAACCAGTGTAACTTACACTGATAGTAAAACATAACTTTCCCATTTTAACTCCGATTTCAGATCCGATTTCACCAATGATATTTTGTTAATTTCTACATTAATTTGGCATATCAAATACATGAAATGCAGCACAATGACACCCTCAAAGAGCCTTGGCCGAAACCTCCCATATGTCAAGCTTAGTGATTTCAACAATCTAACCTTTCTAACCTTTAAATCTATGTTCATTTTATCATTTCCCATCATTTTCATGCAAAGAACTACATGTTTTCCTTTGGTTCTTATGCAAATTGAAACCCCTTTTAATGGTTGATTTTTATTTATCCAATATTAAGCAAACCTAATGCTAGAATCAAAATCTACACACTTGAATTAACCTAAATACAACCTTGAAATTAAATGAAACCTCAAAACATGGGAGATCTTACCTTTGGCCGAACACCTTTGCCCCTATTTTCTCCTTGTTTTCTTCTTTATTTGATGAGTTAATGGTATCAATGAAGAGAGGAGAGTGTATAGATTATTTTTCTAGAAATAAGTTTGGTGAGAAAATAACAATTTCCTATAGTTTTTCTTGATTTTCTCTCTTTTTCTTTCTTTTTCTTCTTTTTTCTTTCTCAGTGTCGTGGGAGGTGAGGGAGAAGAGAGTGAATAGTGGTCAGCACTTATGGGCTGAATTATGAAGATGTTTCTAGAAGGGGGCGAAATTGCCATTTTGCCTTTGGTTATGTAAATTTCGGATAATTTTGCCCTTAAGTTTCTGTAGTCGTAAAAACTATGTAATTGGACTCCAAATTTCGAATTCCATCACCAAATAATCATATTTAATGTATCTTGATGATTGGAAGTGGTTTTGATGAGTGCGATGCACCGATTGCATGAAATTACAATTTTACCCCTAATGGATTGCCAACCAAATTTTTTGTTAAACCACAAATTCGATAAATCTTTCGACACTATCTTATTCTCCTTTTCATGTAAATATCATAGTATTTTTACTTTGTCCCAATTCATTTTAGTTTGGGCAAATTTACGAAAATGCCATCGAAACGTAACTGTTATTTTCAATTTGTTTTCCACACTTCACAAAATAATACAAAATAATATAAAAGTTACTTTTAAACCTCAAAATAATCATTTTATATTTATTACACCCACTGTACACTGTATTATCAGTCTTGAATCCATCAAATCTATAAAAAATTAAGTGCGGCCCACATTACATTTTCCACTAAAGTTTACATATACACTTATATTTACTTAATAATTAAATACATAATCACATGTACAATATCATAGAAATAGGTATCACATTTTCTCCCCACCTTTAGGAAATTTGGTCCTCCAAATTTCACCGGACTGATCACTGAAATAGCTCTAGATACTTCTCACGTATTAGGCTTTCTAACTCCCAAGTTGGCTCCTCCTTAATGTGATACTGCCAGAGCACTTTTTCCAAAAGAATAGTCTTAGACCACAACACTTTATCCTTCTGATCCATGATTTATACTGGTCTCCATGTAACTCATCTCCTCTCTAATATCTAGTGGCTTGTATCAAATTACGTGGAAGGATGTGGATGGTATTTCCTTAACATCGAGACATGGAACACATTATGCACTCTTGACAACTCTGGTGGTAGTGCCAACTTGTATGCCACATCCCCCATGCGATCTAAGATCTCAAACGGTCCAATATACTGAGGACTCAGCTTTCTTTTATTTATCGAATCTCATTATTCCCTTGGAAGGTAAGACCTTCAAAAACACATAATCACCCACAAAAAACTCGTCTAGTATTTGCATAACTTTTCTACCAACTCTGAGCTGCCTTTAACCTTTCGCAAATCACCTGTACATCTCGAGAAGCTTGCTCTACCAAATCAGGAGCTAAAAGCTTACGGTCTCCCACTTCTTCCCATGCTATCAGGGATCTACATCGTCGGCCATACAATGCCTCATAAGGTGCCATGCCGATGCTTGCCTGATAGCTGTTATTATAAGTAAACTCTACTACAGCTAGGTGATCATCCTAAGAGCCTTCAAAATCTAGTGCACACACTCTCAACATATCCTCGAGTGTCTGTATCATACGCTCGGATTGTCTGTCAGTCTGCGAATGAAAAGTTATGTTGAAATTTAGCTGGGATCCCATGGCCTCCTGAAATCTCTCCTAAAAATGAGATGTGAACCGGGAATCCCTATCAGAAGTAATGCTCACTGGAACACCATGCAACCTCACTATCTCTCTAACATATAGATCAGCTAAGGCACTAACTGATCAGTAGATTTAATGGCTAAGAAATGAGCAAACTTTGTCAATCTATCCATAATCACCCAAATAGCATCATAACCTCTTCGGGTCCTTGGTAAACCCATAATAAAATCCATCGTCACATGTTCCCATTTCCACGTAGGAATCGATAGAGGTCGTAACATACCTGCAGGTTTCTGATGCTCAATCTTAATCTACTGACAGGTAAGACATCTAGTAACATACTTTGCGATGTCTTTCTTCATCTTAGGCCACCAATATACCCTTTGTAACTTCTGGTACATTTTAGCACTACCTGGATGCAGAGTGTACCTAGAGGTATGGGCCTCTGATAAAATCAAATCCCTTAGATGCTGATCACTGGGAACACAGATACTGCCCCTGAACCTCATAATACCATCGGTTCCAATCTGAAAGTCTAACTGTGCTCCCATCTGTACATGACTGGCAACTTCGATAAAATAAGTATCCTTCCTCTAAGCGCCACTGATTTGATCCATCAAATCCAGCTCTATTCTGAAACTCGTCGTAAATCCATATCTGTTAGAGGAAATCACATTCAGACTGAAGCTCGAAAACTGCTCTAAAAAATCGTGCTCCTTGACCATTATGTATGATACCATACCCATATGCTTGCGGCTCAGTGCATCTGCCACCATATTAGCTTTCCCCGGGTGGTATAAAATCTTGCAATCATAATCCTTTAACAGCTCCATCCATCGGCCCTATCTCATATTCAACTCTCGCTACGAGAATAGATATTTCATACTCTTATGGTCTATATACACCTGAAATTTCTCCTTATATAGATAGTGCCACCAAATCTTCAATGTAAACACCACTGCTACTAACTCCAAATCTTGCGTCGGGTAGTTCCTCTCATGATCTTTTAACTATCAAGAACTATAGGTGATAACCTGACCATTCTGCATAAGTACATATCCCAATCCCTATGCGGAAGCATCTAAATACATTGAAAATCCACCAGATCCGCTGGGAAGGGCATGTATGGGTACAGTAGTAAGTCTCCGCTTTAACTCTTGAAAACTATGCCCACACGCATCTGTCCACTCGAACTTTACATCCTTACGTGTGAGTCATGTCAATGGAGTAGCTAGTCTACAAAATCCCTCGACGAACCGACGATAGTATCCGGCTAGACCCAGAAAACTCCGTAGCTCTGTAACAGTCTTAGCCTTGTCCCACTGTGTGATGGCCTCTATCTTGGATGGATCAACAAACACCTCATCCTTCGACACTTAGTCTTAGGCTTGTCCTATTGTACGATGGCCTCTATCTTGGAGGGATCAACAAACACCCTATCCTTCGACATTATGTGTCCTAGAAAGATGATATGATCTAGCCAGAATTTATACTTACTGAACTTCGCATATTAGCTTCTGGTCTTTGAGGGTCTGCAAGATTATGTACAAGTGCTGCTCGTTCTGAGGGTTTGCATCACCAGAAACTCATAATGTCCATACCGAGTCCGGAATGTTGTGTTATGAACATCTGACTCCCGAATCTTTAATTGATGATAGCCTAATCGGAGATCTATCTTGGAGAACACCTGTCCACCCCTGAGCTGATCAAATAAATCATCAATCCTGGGTAGGGGATATTTGTTCTTAATGGTAGCCCTATTCAGCATCCTGTAGTCGATACACAACCATAGGCTACCATCCTTCTTCCGGACAAATAACACTGGAGCACCCTGTCGACCCTAAAAGGAGCCTACACACTAGTGCATGTGGTCTTCAAGTAATACGGAGGTAAGTCCGATAATATCGTCCCATAGAGATTGGTGTCGCGAAGCCTAGCTAAGTATCGATACTATTATCTATGGTATATCCTAGCAAATTATGAAAGTTTGTTTACTTGGGTGTGATCTACAAAGGCAAACAAAGCAAAATAAAATAAAATAAATGAAAATAACAACATTAAAGTAAAATAAAAGTAATCGAAATTAAAAAGCTAATAAGAAATACTTACAGTAGAAATGATGAAAATAAAATAACTGCAAAAGAAAAGAAAGAAAAATGCAAATTAGTAAAATGGAAGAATAAAAACGTAATTTTCCAACTATATGGGTCTAAAATGCAAATAATGAAAATATGCATAAAAATCCTAAACTGAAAATAAAAATGTATGAACTTGTAAAAAAAAAAATTTAAATCAAAACTAATGCAATTGAAAGAAAAATGAATTAATGCATGAAGTTCCTAAACTAATGCATGAAAATGCCTAAGTAAATGAGCCTGAAATTAAACCAAACTTTACCTAATCAAAGAACTATATGAATACTACCCTAAAACAATACCTAAATGCATAGAATTAATGTGAATATAAAACCTGGATAGAATTGAAATTTAATGCAAAATTGAATTGAAAATGTAACTAAATGCTCATGAAAATTATCTAACTTAACATACACTTAGACCACTAATTGTATGAACCTAAAATGAATTAAAATTAATGAAATATGACCTAAATAATGATCAAAACAGTAAGTAAAAAAAATCTGGACAGTAAACTCCGAAGGAACGCCTAAGCTAAGGAGATTAATGAAAATGCAATGTAAAATGCTTCCTAAAATTACCCTAATGCTTCCTAAAAATCCTAAGATGAGTACTTCACACTAACATGCTTTAAAACTAATGAAATGCACCAAAATTGAACACTAAACAGCCATGAAATGCTAAAACAGTAACTGCAAAACTGATCAGGAAATCAAAATGCAATGCATGAACAAACTATGAAATGACTAAGGAAACTAATCCAAATTCCTAAAATTTACATGATGTAAACATGAGATTATACTACTGGAAATGCACTTAAAATATGCCAAAAACAGACCAACAAAATACCACAAAGGACGCCTAACAGCAGCAAAAATGACAAGGTAGAATTTGATGCAAACTAAGTGAGATGCTAGTTGTAACTTTACTCAAACACCTAATTTACTCAAACCTAAATGCAATACCCTTAACATATATTCTAAATGACCTAAGAAAAGCTTAAAATACCTTCAAAATAGAACTGAAACTGCTAATAAAATAGCGAAAACCAAACACAATGCATAGTACGTAGCTAACGCCTAATTTGAACCAGCCTACTTTAAATATTTTTTTTATTTTTTAAAAATATTTTTAAAAACTGTTTTAACCCAATAAACTAGACTCCTAACTCAGTAGAATAAAAATAATAAAAAATCATTTTAAAGTTTGAAAATAGAAAATAAAAATACCTACTCTAGACTAGCCTAAAATAAGACAAACTCCCTACATATCCAAATTCAAACATTTTTTTTTAAAAGATTTTTAAAAACTGTTTTAACCCAAAAATCTAGACCCCTAAAACAGTAGAAATAAAATACTAAAAATTCATTTAGAAGCTTAAAAATATAAAATAAAAATTGCAAAAGGAAACTAAGGACCAAGCTCCCTCACAAGAGCTAAGGAGATGATTTTTCAACCTCTCAAGCTCCCATGATCATGGGACTCAATCATGAACCAAAATAAGAGAAAATAAAAGAGTAGAAGATAATTAAAGTTGCTGGCAATTTAAAGGAACAAAAAAAAAACTTAAGTAAAGAGTGCAAGAAAATAATAAAGAGTAAAGGAAAACATCATGAAAACTTGTATTTAACATGAAAAAATGTAAAGAACATTAAGGAAATAAAAATGGTGGCTGCTCTAAACTTGTAAAGACATAAAAATGTTGCTAGAAAAACAATAAAATTAAACCCTAGGCAGCCCACCCTAGGTTAGGTCTCATAAAGTTGCTTATATAATCACTTAACCTAGGGATACAATGGTAATTTCCTATCCTAGATGAGTTAGCATTACTTGCCACTTGTCTTCATGTCCTTGGCTCTTCAAAATAGATATTCTATTTCATTCAAGTGCTCACATCAGCCATGGACATCTCATCTCTTCTAGCACCTTTCTTTTTGTTTTCTAATCCACATAAGTATGCAAGGTAGCAAGGGCATGTGTCCTCCATGTGTTGGCATGTGTCTTTTGTTCTTATCTACTAAGAATGAGTAGGATGATGACATGTGGCATGTTAGATGTCAATAGATGAGAGAGAAAATGAAAAGTCATGCTCTCTTGTCTTGTAGTGGTCCAATCTCCTTTCTTGCCCATTTTAGTCTATTTTTACTAAAAAGACTGAAATTCATGTAAAATTTATTTTTTCTGCAAAATATGAGGAATTTAATAAAATTAGGGGAATAATTAATAAAATCATGGCAGAATTAAATAATTATTAATCAATAAAGTACTAAAATAACTCTATTTTCATAGATTTATCACACCCCCAAACTTGAGCTTTTGCTTGTCCTCTAGCAAAACAGAACATAAGTAGGAGATGACAAGTACCAAACATATTTATTCTCTCAATCATCCTCTAAGATAAAATACAAATTCCAATTTCAAAGACTCACAATCATAGATCAAACACTAGGTATCATTCAATCATAAGTCTTAACCCAAATTGGAATCCTTGTCTGTGCGTGTAATGTCAGTCTCACTTCAAAGTACACAATTTGGATTAGTTTATGCAAACATAAAGATGCAAAGTCAATGATAAGTGATCACTTCCATATGTTTGCTTTTCACTTCTCTCTCCACTAGTGTAGTCACACTTAACCAAGAATCAATAGGTCTTTATTAAGCTTGTAATGTAAGGCTAGGGCTAAGGTATGATAAAGGAAATTTAGGCTCAACCCCTAATCATGCACTACTCACTAGGATCTACGATGTTTAGAGCTCTAACCAACCACCCCAAACTTATTTCCTTTGCTATACACTTTATTTTCTTTTTCTTTTTCTTCTTTTTTTTGAATTTTTTTATATTTCTATTTTTTTTTCTTCTTCTTTTTTTTCTTTTTTTATATATTTTTATTATTATATTTTTTTTTTGCTTTTTCCATTTTTTTTCTTTTCCTATACCCATGTGTACATAGCTCTAATGATTTCCTAGTTAGTCACATGCTTTCGAGGTAAAGGGTAGGAGCATATAGTTATTTGGCTAAGAGAGAGTAACTATGTGGGTGCATATACAAAGAAAAGCTAATTTGGCTCAGAGGGGTGACTAAGGATAAAATATGTACAAGGTTAGCTAGAAAGGCTCAAACGATCAAAAGATGGCCTAAATCACTTTCCTAATCAAGTGTGATCTAATAATTTCGCCTCAAGAGAAGATCAAGCAAATTCTAGAATATGATACATAAAATCAAATGAACCAATGTGATCCTATATCCACGTAAGCCTTTTCTAAATATGCATACAAATCCATGATTATGACATGTGCATAAAAGTGAAGGTATCACAATCAGAATCAAGACAAATTCAAGAATTTAGCTTCATGCTTTCACCACAATCATACTTCTTAGTCAATTAGAATCAGACCAAATCAAGGGGTAATATCATAAGATTATGAGAAAACAACATGCTAAGTACTCAAATCATCTTAAAACAATTCATTTAAGCCCAAATTTTCAAAAATTTTGAAATATTTTTCAATTTTACACAAATTTTTCTTTTTGAAAATGCTCAAGTTAATCCCTTCCCCCAAACTTAAAGTGCACAATGTCCTTAGTGTGCAAATAAAATAAAGAAATGAAGCAGAGAATAGGAAACCCCCTAACATCCCACGGACGATCACTGTGAAGCTTGGAAAGGGGTGCTACTATAGAGAATACCTTTAAAAGCAAACAAAGAAAAACAAGCATCACATAGAAAAAGAGCAAAAAAACTGTACAAAAATGAAAAGAATATAAAATAAAAGAAAATAAAAAGGAAATAATGAAGCTGGGCTGAGTTTATAGTCCTTAGCAAGACTTTCAATCACTTTGCATCAATTTGGACCTGGAGTAATAGTAGAGGGACTAGGATTAGCTAATACAGTGACAGAATCTTCCCTATCATATCCTCCCCCAAAATACAACTTAAGCCTCTACCCATTAACCTTAAAGGGCTGCCTAATGGTCTCATCCATGATTTCTATTACCCTATGTGGAAAGACTTGTGTAATGGTGAAAGGCCCTGACCACCTAGACTTAAGCTTGCCTTGAAACAACTTCAAGCGTGAATTAAATAACAGAACCTACTGGCCCGGCTTGAGGTGTTTCTCCTTGATCTTTCTATCATGCCACAACTTAGTCTTTTCCTTGTAGAGCTTAGCATTCCCATATGCTTGTAACCTGAATTCATTTAACTCGTTTAACTATAGCAGCCTCTTCTCACCAACTGCTTTAAGATCAAAGTTCAGGTTCTTAATAGCCCAGTAAGCTCTATGTTCTAACTCTACAGGTAAATGACAAGCCTTCCCATAGACCAATTTATATGGTGACATCCTTATAGGTGTTTTGAATGCAGTCCTATAGGCCCATAATGCATCATCTAGCCTAAGAGAGCAATCTTTCCTATTAGGATTCACAGTCTTTCCAAAATTCCCTTAATCTCCTTATTGGAAATCTCTACTTGGCCATTGGTCTGAGGGTGATAAGCAGTAGCTACCTTATGCTTGACCCTATACTTCTTTAAAAGCGCCTCTAAAGTCCTATTGCAAAAATAGGATCCCTCATCACTAATGATTGCCCTAGGTGTACCAAATCTAGAAAAGATATTTCTTCTAAGAAACTTCATCACTACCCAAGCATCATTAGTGGGTACTGCTATTGCTTCAACACACTTAGAAACATAATCTACCGCCAGTAGAATGTACAAATTCCTATAGGAAGGAATAAAGGGTCCCATAAAGTCAATGCCCCACACATCAAATAGTTCCACTTCTAAAATGTTTGTCAAAGGCATCTCATTTCTTCTAGAGATATTGCATGTCCTTTGACACCTATCACACCTCGAAGCAAATAAGTGGGCATCCTTAAAAAGGGAAGGCCAGTAGTATCCACACTGAA
The DNA here is from genome assembly GCA_031772115.1 of Heritiera littoralis. Classification (NCBI taxonomy): domain Eukaryota; kingdom Viridiplantae; phylum Streptophyta; class Magnoliopsida; order Malvales; family Malvaceae; genus Heritiera; species Heritiera littoralis. The sequence goes on from JAPDPK010000021.1 coordinate 148,507, forward strand.
GTACCTTGGTAGCTGTTCTACTACCACCAAAGTGTCCCCCATAGTCAGAAGAATGACAGTGTCTAAGTATACTCTCTATCTCCTCACTGGGGACATACCTCCTTAAAATGTGATCTCTACACTGCTTGTACAGATAAGGCTCGTCCCAAACATAACTCTTGACATCATTTAAAAACTTCTTCTTTTGTTGGGTAGACAAATCAGGTGGTAACACATTACTAACCAAGAAGTTAACGTAGTTAGCATACCATGGTAAACTCAAATGACCATAAACAAATAACTGTTCATCTCGGAAGGGTTCATTAATCTCTATCCTATCCTCCACTACTCTACCCTCTAACCTAGAAAGATGATCATCCACTTGATTTTCTATACCTTTCTTATCTTTAATCTCTAGGTCAAACTCATGAAGGAGGATCCATCTAATCAACCTAGGCTTAGCATCTTTCTTAACAATAAGGTATTTAATAGCAGAGTGATCAATGTATACCACCACTTTAGTCCCTATGAGATAGGAGCGAAACTTATTGAATGCAAACACTACTGCTAGCAACTCCTTCTCAGTGGTGGCATAGTTTAGCTAAGCATCTATCAGAGTCTTACTTGCAAAATAGATGGCATGGAAGACCTTTCCTTTCCTCTGTCCAAAGACTGCACCTACAGCATAATCGCTCACATCACACATAAGCTCAAATGAAAGATTCCAATCCGGAGTGACAATAACTGGGGGAGTCACTAACTTTTCTTTTAAGGTCTTAAATGCCTCTAAACAATGCTCATCAAAATTAAACTTTGCATCCTTCTCAAGAAGATTACATAAAGGCTTAGAGATCTGAGAGAAGTCCTTAATGAATCTCCTATAGAAGCTTGTATGTCCTAAGAAGCTCCAGATGCCTTTAATAGAAGAAGGGGGAGGTAGTTTCTCAATGGCCTTTATCTTAGCTTTATCTACCTCAATCCCCTTAGAAGAGATCTTATGCCCTAGCATTATTCCTTCTTTTACCATAAAATGGCATTTCTCCCAATTAAGCACTAGGTTAGTCTCTTCACACCTTTTCAATACCAAAGAAAGATTATGTAAACAAAGATCAAAGCTATCCCCAAAGACTGAAAAATCATCCATAAAAACCTCAAGGAAATTCTCTACCATATCGAAGAAAATAGCCATCATACATCTCTGAAAAGTAATTGGTGCATTACATAGTCCAAATGGCATTCTCCTAAAAGCAAAGGTCTTATAGGGACAGGTGAAGGTGGTCTTTTCTTAGTCCTTTGGGGCTATGGCTATCTGATTGTATCTTAAATACCCATCTAGCAACTAAAAAAACTCATGACCAACTAGCCTAACCAACATCTGGTCAATGAAAGGCAAAGGGAAGCGGTCTATTTTAGTGGCTTTGTTCAATTTCCTATAATCCATACATACTCACCAACTAGTGACAGTCTATCACGACCCGTGACCACATTTTTCATCTTCTTATACACAACTTAACCGGTTGGGCTGTCTGCGATACTCACTTGTACTGACTGTTAAACAATTTTACATAATATTGTTTATATTATACACATCCCCTATCGTAATTAATCAGATAAGTAGTACTATTGACGTGTCTAAATACAGAGAATAAATGATCATACCTCAAATAATCAGTCGGTCTGACACATTGTCCTTCGTGTATAGCCAGGATCCACAATCCACTGAACTCGCATTCATCAAAACCTGAAATGTTGAAAATTAAGGGGTGAGCAAAACCACAGCTCAGTAAGAGAATTATATGCCTCACTTGATACTCAGCTTCCTATATGCTAAATATCTTTTTCATTTTTCCTATGGGCTCTAGGCTCGCATGTAGGAAGGATACTACAGTCGGCTAGGGATCCGAATAGAGTAAGATAGGTATTTTAGAATACCATACTTATTACGGAACCTAGAAGCAACTGTAGAGAGAAATTTTCATTTTGTTTTGAATTAATAAATCCTTTTCCTTTTCAATCTTTCATAACCTTTTTCATATTCTTTTCAAATTAATGCTTCTACGAAATAAAGCATTTAAATAAAATAATTAATATTCGTATATTCCTTGAAAAGAATGTTAGTTAAATCATCATCTTATTTCTTTAAAACTCATTTCGTGTTTTAATGTACTCTCTTAATTAGTACCGTCCTTTAAAAAGTAAAATAAGCTATTAAAATCTATTCCATTCTTAAGTTCACAAGGCATCATTCTTTTTATCGGTATGATTAAGGGTGAACGAGACGAACATTCAAGTAGCACATGTTTGAGTGGCATATATAAACAAAATCCGATATATCACACACATCATATGTCATATGCACAAGATCTATTTCATCCTTCGACATTTGTCGCATCCCCATCAGAACTTAGACTGATTACTAACACATCAGAACTCGTGTAGCACTTAGTTCACGAAGGATTCTAGAGGTGGCTCCCACAGTACAATCATCGAGTCTTTGCTCGGTTTGGCCTTTACTAACACATCAGAACACGTGCAGCACTTAGTTCCCGAAGGATTCTAGAGGTGGCTCACACGGTAAAATCATCGAGTCTTTGCTCGGTTTGGCCTTTACTAACACATCAGAACACGTGCAGCATTTAGTTCCCGAAGGATTCTAGAGGTGGCTCACACGGTAAAATCATCGAGTCTTTGCTCGGTTTGGCCTTTACTAACACATCAAAACACGTGCAGCACTTAGTTCCCGAAGGATTCTAGAGGTGGCTCACACGGTAAAATCATCGAGTCTTTGCTCGGTTTGGCCTTTACTAACACATCAGAACACGTGCAGCACTTAGTTCCCGAAGGATTCTAGAGGTGGCTCAACGGTAAAATCATCGAGTCTTTGCTCGGTTTGGCCTTTACTAACACATCAGAACACGTGCAGCACTTAGTTCCCGAAGGATTCTAGAGGTGGCTCACACAGTAAAATCATCGAGTCTTTGCTCGGTTTGGCCTTTACGCCATATGTACTTTCCACTGTCTTATCAGATCTCATGTAGTACTTATGATCTCATATTCCATTTAAGACCATAGAAAGAATATTAGAATTATCATTTCTTCCTTTTTGAAGACATATTACATGTTTGTATCTCATGTCTTATGAGAATCATCTCACGGTACTATAATCAGTACCTAAATGAGCATTTTGTAAAAATGCTATAATTCAATTAATTCTCTTATCATATTATATAAAACATGTTCTTTTCACATGTCACCCATCATGTATCACATTTTTCCGGTTGGCATATTCCATCTTATGTAAAATACTTTCCTTTTTAACATATCACCTATCATTTATGGAGTCTAAGATAGACGTCAATCTTATCATACTATAAACCTCGGAGGGTAAGGAAATATGCCGGTCAAATCTATAACCATAACCTATATTGTCCTCGGTGGATCACTGATTTAGGCGTCGACCGGGATTAAACAGGTCATATATCATGCATCAGCATGATAGGAATGCCAACCAGTCTCAAAACCATATTTTCATCATAAAATAAACCTTTATGGAATTTATATAAATATAAAATTCCATAATTTAAAACCATAAGGGTTAAAATCCTTTAGTGAATATTTATAAAAATATTCATAAAAATATTCACTATATTTCACTTCATCTTTCGTTTCGTATTTCGTGTAATTTATCTATTCCGAGAATTTTCGGTGGTTTCATTATCACCATTCCCGAATACATGAATATTTTAAAATTCCATCTCATTATATTCATGTTTTATGAAGTTTAGTAATTTTCTCATGTTTCGTGATTTAATATCGATTTTCGGAAATAAAATCATTTAATATGATTTTATAAAGTTTTTCTAAAATTTTCGGCAGCATAACGACTGCCGATTTACTAACCTCCTGCACGAAAAAATACAGTTTTAAATCTTTCAGCTAATACTTCTTCCCAAATTATTTTCAGCAAATCATGCATCATAATAATTTTCATAAAATATTTGCATAAAATATTTCAATTTAAAATATGCAGACTGAGTATCCTTACAGTGCTGCACATGCATCCCTTACCTTTTTCCGGGTCGGCGACTTCCGCTTATCGATCGCGCCCGCACTCCATTTCTCCCGATTGTTGAAAATAATTTCTGGAATTAAAATTCTAATTTTTAGAATTTTTTCATAATTTATTTAATTTTTCTGAAATTAAATTTTCGGGAAATTTCTTACCGAATTTTCGTAAATGTCCGGGTTGTCGAATTTCTGGGAATTTTTCGAATTCTCGAAATTCTCCTTTTTCCTCTTTTTCTTCCTTTTTCTTTCTTTTTTTCTTCCTTTTTCTTTTTTTTTCTTTTCTTTCTTTTCTTTTTTCTCTTTTTTTTTCTTTTTTTTCCTTTCTCTGGCCGGACCGGTTCAGACCGGTTGTGCCTCATCCCGTCGGTTCGGCCGGTTCGGTCGCCGATGGTCCTCCTTTCCGCCGGTTCACTCCTCCCACAGTTGGCCGACGTTGCGAGGATGTCGGATCTGGCCTCCGTTTCACCCCATCACCGGCAACGGCGCCGGATCTGGGTCCGTGGGTTTCGACCTCTTTCTCCCCTGTTTCCTCCTTCCTCCGCCGTTTCCTTCACCGCCGGTGGCCTCCTTCTCCTTGGTTGGTCCTTGTCGATGGCATCGGGTGGGGTAGCGGTGCCGGATCGGCCGGCACCGCCGATTTCTTCTCCTTTTTCTTTCGATTTTCCCCCTTCGCTTCGCGTCGTTTTCTTCTCTTTCCGCCTCGGGCCGCCGTCGTTCGCTTCTCCTCTCGCCGGCGACGCCACTCGTTCCTCCTCTCTTCCCTCACTCGGCCGGCGGTGGCAGCTGTTACTACCGCCGGTCTCTGCTGGAAGGCCCGATCCTTCCTTTCCCTTTTTTTCTTTTGTTTAGTTTCCTTTTTTTTTTGGTTTATTTTCTATTTTTAGTATGTAGTATACTATATATTATACACAATATAATATATTGTATGCATATAATATATACTATATATTATACATATATTATTTCATACATAATATAATATAATATATATTATATATAAATTATATATATTTTATATTATAAACATATCTCTAGTATATATATATATGTATTTTTATATATTTTAAAATAAATAACCTTTACATATACAATTTATATAGATATTATAATACAATATTTATACATATAAACTTTAATATAAAATCATATTTACCTTTCTTCTATATGTATTTATATAATTATATATATATACATAAAATATTATGTTCATATACATATGTATCATATAATTTTATGAAATAGTATATATTTCTATATATATACCAACGTATATTAAAATATATTATATAGTATTTTAAATACATATGTATTTGTATAAAATACATTTATATAATTTGTAATCATATAAATATACTTTCTTTTCATTTCTCATTTTCTTTATTTAATTTGGATTTTAATTTATCCAATTTAATTCTTTTTTTCCTCTCTCTATTATTTTTATTTTTACTTCCAATTTAATTTCTTTTATACGAATTTCCCAATTCTTTCACTTCCTCATTTCTCAGGATTTTCACCAATATCCCGTTTCTTGTAAATTTTATTTATTTCCCCTTATTTAATTTCTCTAATATTTATTTTCAATATTTCTAATTTCCAATAAATGGAAAAATTTACGGTTATCACATCCTCCCCACCTTAAGAAATTTGGTCCTCCAAATTTAACTTAAGTCCAAAGGCGGTACATGCCGTATACTTATGACTTCTGACCTCTAGTTCATCCTACAAGTAATACTGCCAGCACACTTTCAACATCAACAATACTTTGGACCACTACATGCTGTCTTTCATCATATATGTCTATACTCCCGTAAGTTCATTTCTCAAATCGGAAGTTATTCACTTTTACTCTTTTCATATAAGAGTCCATACACAATATATATTTTTTTTTATATTATGTCTGATCTATGCTGTTCATCATCCATTCTTCTCACTTAGTGCCGAGTCGACATAATTTGGTACTATCATATACTCGTGTCAATCAATTATATGTAAGTGTCCCAGTAACTTTCACATCTCAGGCACACGCTCTCTCAATATCATGGAGCGGTTACATCTCACGCTCATATATATAAATATATATATATATCAGTATGGAGCGGTGCTATCAATACACTTGGGATCTCAAAGCCTTTTGCTATCTCTCATTAGCATATGGCAACACAGAGACTCCCATCGCAGGTAAGGCTCACTGGAACTGTACATACACATTCACACCGTTTAACACTTATACTGCGACTAAGGCACTAGAGAATCTAGAAGTCTGATAATGGAAAGTGATTCTATTTAGATCATCAGTCTTTAATCACTTCCATATCATCATTTCTCTTTTGGACTTTTATTGTCCACAATATTCATTTTCACACTTATTCCATCAAGGCTGCATCTCATTTGCCGATTTTACTATAGATCATCTCTTACGATCATAATTCATGAGACTATCATATTCTCTTCATGTAGTATGGTCTTTAAATCTCTTTTCATAATTTAGATTCTGTGATTGAATCCTCGAATTATCCATTTAAGCACCACATTATCTATACAATTCCACCATCTCTATCGTTTCGAGGTGGTTATATGTACAAACATTTCTTATTTATATACTAGCAGTAAACATATCAATTATCTTACTCCTTTGAGTATCATTAATTGTACTTATCAAAGTTGGCTTGCTTTTACATCTTGCCACAATTATGTGATAACCAACACAATTCACCCTCAGTCTTAACTTCGGGAACTGTTTCATATTGATGTTCCTTTCTCATCATGCAGTTTATTTCCTTATTCCACTTTCACTATCGTTTTCATATTCTTACTCTCCGCCCTTTTTGTCGGTTTTCTCAATTGATATGGTACTATACTGTTAAGATCTTTTAAAATCTTGCATACCGTCTTTTTCTTTACACTATCCATCTACCGACTTTAATTTCTTTAATTAGATATCCTCAATAGAGCAGCTAGTCTCATCACTCTTTTATAGGCTGACAATAGTATTTAGCTAGACTCATTACTTTCGTATCTCAATCATTATCTTTATATCATAGACAGGTTCACTGTCATCTTGTCGTCTCGAGATCATATATCTCAAGAGTAGGTACTGTCTAGCCAAATCTTTAGTTGCAAATCTTAGCACAATTCCACAGTCTTTAAGAGTTTAAGGATCATATCACAATGCTGCTCATGTTCCATTTATACTTTAGACTCTATCAGTATTTCATCAATTTACTCATGTAAGGATGCCTCATTCTTTAGGCTTATCTACTTTACAAGGCAACTCATTACCCTTGTAACTTCAATCGAAACTTGTAAAATTCACTCCGAGTTCAAATCATCACCTTATGGACACCAATCTTCAATCTTTTATCTAAGGACTCTTTATATTGAGGCTAGTCTTATTAACTCCTCACACATCCCTAATCAGCTCCATAAAGCGTCTGTTTTCATGTAGATGAATACTTGTTCTTCACCAGAACTTTATCAATGATAGGAAACTAATACATCCTTTTCAATTCATCTACAACTCAATATCATTTGTATTTCTCTCATATATACTTATACAGACAGTTTCATTATTCTCAATTTTTCATTATCTGTATTTTCGTCATTCAGACCTTTACACGTGAATTTCATTATCCACACAATTTTCAGAGTTATTTTCTTAAGCTTTTCGGATTCTTTCCATATCCTCCGATATAAACTTAGAATTTAACTTCATATTCAAAATCGAGTCAATGTTATCTCGATTCCTCTAATTTATATAACTCTGGAAGTTCTATCGGAAATCAAATCTGATATTTTCTTTAATCATACATTTCTTATCATCTTGTGACCATCGTTCTTCAACTTTTCATCTGATGATGCCTTTTATAAAGATTGCTCTTATAAGCTCCTTATATGTCTCCGATTAAATCATTTCTAAGGCATCACTTCCGTATAGGTATTTATTCGTTCTTCATAAGAACTTTAGTGTGTAATAAAAATTAAATACATCATTTAATTCATCCTCAAATCCTATTATTTGTATTTCCATCCTTTACATCGATACGTGCGAATTTCATCATCCATAATATTTTCAAGAAAATTATTTTCTTAAGCTTGTCGGATTTCTTCTATATTCTTCGATACAAGCTTAAGAATAAATTTCATATCCACAATCGAGTCAACATTAACCTGATTTCTGAATCTATGTTACTTTGGAATTTATCGGAATTCTCATCCGACAGTTTCTTTAACCACACTTCTTTTATCATGTTGGACCTTTATCATTGTGTCCTATCATTTCACAATGTAGTTTCAAGGCAGAGACATGCAATACTCAAATCATTTTGATACATATTCTACCTTGATTTCATCACCTAGTCATGCTTTACAGCGTTACGAATCTCATTCTGGTAAGCTGTATCAAGTACAACGGTTCTCAACACACTTTACAGCTACCTGTTTCAATTCAATTATTCACTTTAAAACCATTTCATTTACTAAATTCAGGCTTTGTTCCCTCGAGTATATTCTCCACAAGGTTTGAACCTTGGCACCTCTTACGTACCTAGTTCTTTACTCTCGTGTTACCATTAAGATAATTGTAAGAGCCTCGCCCGTTCATATCGACCGTCAGCGAGCATCCCTTAGGCGATTCTTTAGCCCCAGGTTTACCCTTACTAGTGAGTCGGCGATGACATAGTTCGCTTGTATCTCACAACACATGATCCACTACGGGTCGCCCATCATTGAGTTGCCCATCACAGTTCTGTCTCAAGGGTCCTGAAGAATTTAGGTTACCTGTCATCTTCTTTTTATCACTTCACTATTCTTATAATTATTCTCTAACTTACAGTACTCCACACAGTACTTCATTCTGTAGCACATATTTCAAGATATGTCGTTCTATATAAGATTATCAGTTTGATACCTCAAAATAGTAAAACGTATAGAACCATAAGTAACCACACCAGTATGTATTTCATTATCGATACTGTTCACCTCATCAGTCAATTCCTGTAATCATTTCACTTTTCATAGTATTCAATGATCCCGTTCAGCACACTCTTAATTTTTTGACCCTTACAGCCAATAACCGGGTCAATCATCTGATGACATTCCACTACTATACTCTTTGGATCGCATCATATAAGGCCCCGGCCCGTTCGCCGTCCGCCTGTACACGTTTTATTGTGATGCCTCGGATTTGCCGGTCTCAAGTCGGAGGGGCCCGAGCCGCACCACTCATCCGTACTGTCCGCTCTGGGTTCTGGAGGTGGCCCCCGTCACACAGACGTGGCACTTAGCCCCTCACGGATTTCTTTCACGTCCATAATCTAAGTGTTAGTGGAATCAGAAATAGGGATCGTTATATTCATATGACATCCTCTATGCCATTAATAATTTCATTACTATCAATGGATTCCAATTCAGCTCGATTTTATCACTATTCCGACATCGCCCACATAGGGGCATTTTCGTCATTTCGACACTTATTTCTTTCTCCTCAATATACATTCAAATTAATGAATTGATTTTCTTTGTGTTCATAGTATCATTTCTGATACTTATACTAGCAATTTAGATCTCATTCAATTTCGATAGAGAAATTCACTAAAATCCATAATTGGATTATTTTGCTTGTAATTCAGCTTTATATCATTAATTTCTCTGTCAAATCGATCAATTCCAACTTATGGTGATCTATTTTGACTCCCGGTAAAATTTTGGGTAGGGGTATTTTAGTCATTTTTGGCTAAAAATTTTCTCTCTCTTCAAATTACCCTCAATCGGTGATCTTGAAGTCTATTTAATGATGATATTTCATTCCCCTACTTTATACTATCACTTTCAGGTCTCAATTCGGTTCGGACAGAAAAGTACTGGTGGGGCCCTCACCGAGTCCATTTCTGTTCCTTACCGAACAGACCTTCATTTAGACTAGAAGAATCACCAATAATTCGGTAATTTCTGAGCCTATTTTCTTCTTTAACATTCTCAGTTTATACTTTCTCACTCCTTTTAAATCATTTTACTCCATTTACAATCATTTATTTTCTCTATGTATTCGACGACACAGTACTACCGGGGATGTTTAACTCTTTTCCTTCCAAAAGTATCCACAGACATCAGGCCAACCAATGCTCTGATACCATTAAATCTGTCACGACCCGTGACCACATTTTTCATCTTCTTATACACAACTTAACCGGTTGGGCTGTCTGCGATACTCACTTATACTGACTGTTAAACAATTTTACATAATATTGTTTATGTTATACACATCCCCTATCGTAATTAATCAGATAAGTAGTACTGTTGACGTGTCTAAATACAGAGAATAAATGATCATACCTCAAATAATCAGTCGGTCTGACACATTGTCCTTCGTGTACAGCCAGGATCCACAATCCACTGAACTCGCATTCATCAAAACCTGAAATGTTGAAAATTAAGGGGTGAGCAAAACCACGGCTCAGTAAGAGAATTATATGCCTCACTTGATACTCAGCTTCCGATATGCTAAAAATCTTTTTCATTTTTCCTATTGGCTCTAGGCTCGCATGTAGGAAGGATACTACAGTCGGCTAGGGATCCGAATAGAGTAAGGTAGGTATTTTAGAATACCATACTTGTTACGGAACCTAGAAGCAACTGTAGAGAGAAATTTTCATTTGTTTTGAATTAATAAATCCTTTTCCTTTTCAATCTTTCATAACCTTTTTCATATTCTTTTCAAATTAATGCTTCTACGAAATAAAGCATTTAAATAAAATAATTAATATTCGTATATTCCTTGAAAAGAATGTTAGTTAAATCATCATCTTATTTCTTTAAAACTCATTTCGTGTTTTAATGTACTCTCTTAATTAGTACCGTCCTTTAAAAAGCAAAATAAGCTATTAAAATTTATTCCATTCTTAAGTTCACAAGGCATCATTCTTTTTATCAGTATGATTAAGGGTGAACGAGACGAACATTCCAGTAGCACATGTTTGAGTGGCATATATAAACAAAATCTGATATATCACACACATCATATGTCATATGCACAAGATCTATTTCATCCTTCGACATTTATCGCATCCCCATCAGAACTTAGACTGATTACTAACACATCAGAACTCGTGTAGCACTTAGTTCCCGAAGGATTCTAGAGGTGGCTCCCACAGTACAATCATCGAGTCTTTGCTCGGTTTGGCCTTTACTAACACATCAGAACACGTGCAGCACTTAGTTCCCGAAGGATTCTAGAGGTGGCTCAGACGGTAAAATAATCGAGTCTTTGCTCGGTTTGGCCTTTACTAACACATCAGAGCACGTGCAGCACTTAGTTCCCGAAGGATTCTAGAGGTGGCTCACACGGTAAAATCATCGAGTCTTTGCTCGGTTTGGCCTTTACTAACACATCAGAGCACGTGCAGCACTTAGTTCCCGAAGGATTCTAGAGGTGGCTCACACGGTAAAATCATCGAGTCTTTGCTCGGTTTGGCCTTTACGAACACATCAGAACACATGCAGCACTTAGTTCCCGAAGGATTCTAGAGGTGGCTCACACGGTAAAATCATCGAGTCTTTGCTCGGTTTGGCCTTTACGAACACATCAGAACACGTGCAGCACTTAGTTCCCGAAGGATTCTAGAGGTGGCTCACACGGTAAAATCATCGAGTCTTTGCTTGGTTTGGCCTTTACTAACACATCAGAACAAGTGCAGCACTTAGTTCTCGAAGGATTCTAGAGGTGGCTCACACGGTAAAATCATCGAGTCTTTGCTCGGTTTGGCCTTTACTAACACATCAGAACACGTGTAGCACTTAGTTCCTGAAGGATTCTAGAGGTGGCTCACACGGTAAAATCATCGAGTCTTTGCTCGGTTTGGCCTTTACTAACACATCAGAACACGTGCAGCACTTAATTCCCGAAGGATTCTAGAGGTGGCTCACACGGTAAAATCATCGAGTCTTTGCTCGGTTTGGCCTTTGCGCCATATGTACTTTCCACTGTCTTATCAGATCTCATGTAGTACTTATGATCTCATATTCCATTTAAGACCATAGAAAGAATATTAATATTATCATTTCTTCCTTTTTGAAGACATATTACATGTTTGTATCTCATGTCTTATGAGAATCATCTCACGGTACTATAATCAGTACCTAAATGAGCATTTTGTAAAAATGCTATAATTCAATTAATTCTCTTATCATATTATATAAAACATGTTCTTTTCACATGTCACCCATCATGTATCACATTTTTCCGGTTGGCATATTCCATCTTATGTAAAATACTTTCCTTTTTAACATATCATCTATCATTTATGGAGTCTAAGATAGACGTCAATCTTATCATACTATAAACCTCGGAGGGTAAGGAAATACGCCGGTAAATCTATAACCATAACCTATATTGTCCTCGGTGGATCACTGATTTAGGCGTCGACCGGGACTAAACAGGTCATATATCATGCATCAGCATGATAGGAATGCCAACCAGTCTCAAAACCGTATTTTCATCATAAAATAAACCTTTATGGAATTTATATAAATATAAAATTCCATAATTTAAAACCATAAGGGTTAAAATCCTTTAGTGAATATTTATAACAATATTCATAAAAATATTCACTATATTTCATTTCATCTTTCGTTTCGTATTTCGTGTAATTTATCTATTCCGAGAATTTTCGGTGGTTTCATTATCACCATTCCCGAATACATGAATATTTTAAAATTCCATCTCATTATATTCATGTTTTATGAAGTTTAGTAATTTTCTCATGTTTCATGATTTAATATCGATTTTTGGAAATAAAATCATTTAATATGATTTTATAAAGTTTTTCTAAAATTTTCGGCAGCATAACGACTGCCGATTTACTAACCTCCTGCACGAAAAATATAGTTTTAAATCTTTCAGCCAGTTCTTCTTCCCAAATTATTTTCAGTAAATCATGCATCATAATAATTTTCATAAAATATTTGCATAAAATATTTCAATTTAAAATATGCAGACTGAGTATCCTTACAGTGCTGCACATGCATCCCTTACCTTTTTTCGGGTCGACGACTTTCGCTTATCGATCGCGCCCGCACTCCATTTCTCCCGATTCATTATCCTGATTGCTGAAAATAATTTCTGGAATTAAAATTCTAATTTTTAGAATTTTTTCATAATTTATTTAATTTTTCTGAAATTAAATTTCCGGGAAATTTCTTACCGAATTTTCGTAAATGTCCGGGTTGTCGAATTTCCGGGAATTTTTCGAATTCCCAAAATTCTCCTTTTTCCTCTTTTTCTTCCTTTTTCTTTCTTTTTTTCTTCCTTTTTCTTTTTTCTTTTCTTTTCTTTCTTTTCTTTTTTCTCTTTTTTTTTCTTTTTTTTTCCTTTCTCTGGCCGGACCGGTTCAGACCGGTTGTGCCTCATCCCGCCGGTTCGGCCGGTTCGGTCGCCGGCGGTCCTCCTTTCCGCCGGTTCACGCCTCCCACAGTTGGCCGACGTTGCGAGGATGTCGGATCTGGCCTCCGTTTCACCCCATCACTGACGACGACGCCGGATCTGGGTCCGTGGGTTTCGACCTCTTTCTCCCCTGTTTCCTCCTTCCTCCGCCGTTTCCTTCACCGTTGGTGGCCTCCTTCTCCTTGGTTGGTCCTTGCCGATGGCGTTGGTGGCAGTAGCGGTGCCCGGATCGGCCGGCACCGCCGATCTTCCTTCTCCTTTTTCCTTTCGATTTTTCCCCCTTCGCTTCGCGTCGTTTTCTTCTCTTTCCGCCTCGGGCCGCCGTCGTTCGCTTGTCCTCTCGCCGGCGACGCCACTCGTTCCTCCTCTCTTCCCTCACTCGGCCGGCGGTGGCAGCTATTGCTACCGCCGGTCTCTGCTGGAAGGCCCGATCCTTCCTTTCCCTTTTTTTCTTTTGTTTAGTTTTCTTTTTTTTTTGGTTTATTTTCTATTTTTAGTATATAGTATACTATATATTATACACAATATAATATATTGTATGCGTATAATATATACTATATATTATACATATATTATTTCATACATAATATAATATAATATATATTATATTATATATAAATTATATATATTTTATATTATAAACGTATCTCTAGTATATATATATATATATATGTGTTTTTATATATTTTAAAATAAATAGCCTTTCCATATACAATTTATATAGATATTATAATACAATATTTATACATATAAACTTTAATATAAAATCACATTTACCTTTCTTCTATATGTATTTATATTATTATATATACACATAAAATATTATGTTCATATACATATGTATCATATAATTTTATGAAATAGTATATATTTCTATATATATACCAACGTATATTAAAATATATTATATAGTATTTTAAATACATATGTATTTGTATAAAATACATTTATATAATTTGTAATCATATAAATATACTTTCTTTTCATTTCTCATTTTCTTTATTTCATTTGGATTTTAATTTATCCAATTTAATTCTTTTTTTTCCTCTCTCTATTATTTTTATTGTTACTCCCAATTTAATTTCTTTTATACGAATTTCCCAATTCTTTCACTTCCTCATTTCTCAGGATTTTCACCAATATCCCGTTTCTCCTAAATTTTATTTATTTCCCCTTATTTAATTTCTCTAATATTTATTTTCAATATTTCTAATTTTCAATAAATGGAAAAATTTATGGTTATCACACAGTCCTAGTAAGGATGAGTTCACTGTTCTCATTCTCTACAACGGTCATCCTTGCTTTCTTAGGGATAGACTGAACTGAACTCACCCAAGCACTATTTGAATGGGGTATATAATTCCTGCATCTAACCACTTAATTATCTCTTTCTTGACCACTTCATTCATTACTGGATTCAGCTTACGCTGGTGCTCTATGGAAGACCTATACCCTTCCTTTAGAAGTATCTTGTGCATATAGACTGAGGGAATAATACCCTTTATACTAGCAATGGACCAGCCTATGGCCTTCTGGTGCTCTCTCAATACCTTTAACAACTTCTCCTCTTGATCAGAAGTGAGAGCAGCAAAAATAATGACTGGTTGAGTAGAGGACTCACCTAGATAAGCATATCTAAGGTGTGAAGGTAAAGGTTTTAGCTCTAAAGTTGGAGGGTCACTAATGGATGAGTGGATATCTAAAGCTGGGGAGGATGCTGTGTCAATAGTCTCAAATTGAGTTATCTCCATCAGTGGTGAAGGCTCTAATAACTGCAAAGCCTCAATTACGTCATCATCATCCTCCTCATACTCCTTTAAGTGAACAGACTTAACTAAGGAAGCCTCTAAAGGATTCACAGTGTGTGACCTAGAAAACTCCTTAACAATGTCTCTGTCTACTACATCCATACGGAAACAATCCTAAGAGTCATTAGGATATTTCATAGATTTAAAGACATTAAATGTAACCTCCTGATCCTGAACTCTCATAGTAAGCTCTCCCTTTTGCACATCGATAAAGGTCCTACCAGTAGCTAGAAAAGGTTTGCCTATAATGATGGGAACTTCCCTATCTTCCTCCATGTCAAGCACTATAAAATCAGCAGGGAAGATAAACTTATCCACCTTCACTAAGACATCCTCAATGACCCCTTTCGGATATTTAATGGACCTGTCTGCTAACTGTAAGGTCACTATGGTAGGCTTTACATCACCTACTCCTAACTTCTGGTATATAAACCATGGCATCAAGTTAATACTAGCTCCTAAATCACATAAGGCTTTACCAAATAACTAATTACCTATGGTGCAAGGAATGGTAAAGCTAGCTGGATCTTTGGGCTTAGGGGGTAATCTTCTTTGAATAATGGCACTACATCTCTCCGTCAATGCCACTATCTCATAATCCTCTAATCTTCGCTTCTTCGAAAGGATATCCTTCATGAACTTCACATAACGGAGCATCTGCTCTAAAGCATCAACGAATGGAATGTTAATGTGAAGCTTCTTAAACACCTTTAAGAATTTGGAGAATTGCTGATCTAACTTTTAATTTTGAAAGCGTTGAGGAAAAGGTATCGATGGCCTAACAGGAGAAGGTATAGTGCTAACAGGTGTAGAACTAGAGGGTGAAGAACTAGATGAAGAAGAAAAAGTGCCAACCTGAAGCTTCCCTACAACTGTATCATCCTTTACCTGCTCTTTCCTAGCTACCTCACTAGAACCTAGGGGCTTTGCCACTACGGGCTCAACAGGAGTGGACCTAGCATGTGAATCAACTAACTCTCAACCACTCCTCAAGGTCATTGCCTTAACATGCTCTTTACCCTCCCTTCTTATAGGATTAGCTTCAATGTTACTAAGAAGGGTTCCTTGTGGACATTGGCTGAGAGCATTAGCTATCTGTCCAACTTGGACTTCCAAGTTCTTAATGGAAGCAGCTTGATTTTACAGGATAGTTGTAAACATCTCCTCGAGTGAGGGTTTCTTCTTAGCTGCAGGCGCAAGAATGTGTTGGGACTGAACAGGCGGTGGTGGTGTTGGTTAATGGTGCAACTTATAAGGTGGATGAGAAGTATGAGGTGGTAACTGATGCTGGTGTGCTAGCACATGAATGGGTGGAGGTTGACAACCTAGGGGTCCTAAAGGTCTGGAAGTGCATGATTGCCCTTGATTTTAGCTCTAAGAGAAATTAGGGTGATTCCTTCACCCTGGACTGTAGGTGTTCAAAAAAGGGTTGTTCTGCTACCTCTGGGGTGGAGCAACATACTGAACGGACTCTAAATTTAGTGGGCACCTATCTATTGAATGGGTGCCACCACAAAGATTATTTAGATTGAAAGGACTCTATATTGAAAGGATAAGATTAGGGCTAGGAAAGGATTAGGTACTGAGGGACTCTACCTTCTTTGTCAATGTGGCAATTTGTGAAGTCCAGGTAGAAAGAGCATCAAGCTCGTAGATACCAGCTGCCTTCCTTGGTGTACGTCGCTCAGTTGACCACTGATAATTATTAGTGGCCATCTTGTCCAACAGATTATAAGCTTCCTCCTCCGTCTTGCACATAAGTGCTCCTCCTGCCATAACATCGTTGATCATCCTATTCTAGCTAGTTAGACTATTGTAAAAGGCATGCACCTGTAGCCATAGGGGTAGGCCATGGTGTGGATACTTCCTAAGTAAGTCCTTGTATCTCTCCCAAGCTTCATATAAGGACTCACTATCAAACTGGGTGAAGGAGGAGATATCATTTCTTAGCTTGGCCATTTTGGAGGGAGGGTTGAATTTGGCTAAGAACTGCTGGGCTAGCTTATCCCATGTACTGATAGATCCTAGGGGTAAGGAGGTTAACCAACTCTTTGCTCTATCCCTAAGAGAGAAGGGAAAAAACCTAAGCCTAATCGTATCTTCAAAGACTCCATTGTGCTTGAAGGTTTCACATATCTCGAGGAAATTGCCCAAGCGTGCATGTGGATCATCATGTGGCAACCCACTGAACTACACCGATGTCTGGATCATCTAAATGATGGCTGGCTTGATCTCAAAGTTATTCGCAGGAATTGCTAACCTCCTAATACCAGTGTAATATCCCCTTATGGTTGGGACAGCATAATCCCTTATTGTCCTAAGCTCTCTGTTATCTGCCACCAGATATTGCAGCAGAGCAATTTGTTTCACAATTTCAAGATCTAAGGGAAAAAATTCACAGCTCTTGGCTCTATGCATGCAAATATCAACAGAGTCCTAATGGTGTGTCTCTAGAAAGAAAATAAAAAAGAAGAAAATAAAAGAAAAGAAAAATCTAAGTGTTTTACTAATCTAACCTAAGGCTCTAAGTATTTACAAACTAAGCATGTACAAGCTAAGATTATACCTAAGCATAAGTTCTCCAATATTAACTAAATCTATGCCAGTCCCCGGCAATGGCGCCAAAAACTTGTCGGCCCTAAAAGGAGCCTACACGCAAGTGCAGGGGGTCTTCAAGTAATACAGAGGTAAGTCCGAAAATATCGTCCCATAGAGACTGGTGTCGCAAAGCTTGGCTAAGTACCGAATACTATTATCAATGGTTTATCCTAGCAAACTATGAAAGTTTGTTTACTTGGGTGTGATCTACAAAGGCTAACAAAGCAAAATAAAATAAAATAAATGAAAATAACAACATTAAAATAAAATAAAATAAAATAAAAGTAATTGAAATTAAAAAGCAAATAAGAAATACTTACAGTAGAAATGATGAAAATAAAATAACTACAAAAGAAAAGAAACAAAAATGCAAATTAGTAAAATGGAAGGATAAAAACGTAATTTCCTAACTATATGGGTCTAAAACGCAAATAATGAAAATATGCATGAAAATCCTAAAATGAAAATAAAAAAGCATGAACATGTAAAAAAAAATTAAGTCAAAACTAATGCAATTGAAAGAAATATGAAATAATGCATGAAGCTCCTAAACTAAAGCATGAAAATGCCTAAGTAAATGAACTTGAAATTAAACCAAACTTTACCTAATCAAAGAACTATATGAATACTACTCTAAAACAACTAAAATGTACCTAAAACAATACCTAAATGCATAGAATTAATGTGAATATAAAACCTAGATAGAATTGAAATTTAATGCAAAATTGAATTGAAAATGTAACTAAATGCTCATGAAAAATTATCTAACTTAACCTACACTTAGACCACTAATTATATGAACCTAAAATGAATTAAAATTAATGAAATATGACCTAAATAATGATCAAAACAGTAAGTAACAAAAATCTGGACAGTAAACTCCTAAGGAACGCCTAAGCTAAGGAGATTAATGAAAATGCAATGTAAAATGCTTCCTAAAAATCCTAAGATGAGTACTTAACACTAACATGCTTTAAAACTAATGAAATGCAGCCAAATTGAACACTAAACAGCCATGAAATGCTAAAACAGTAACTGCAAAACTGATCAGGAAATCAAAATGCAATGCATGAACAAACTATGAAATGACTAAGGAAACTAATCCAAATTGACTCCTAAAAGATTCCTAAAATTTATATGATGTAAACATGAGATTATGCTACTGGAAATGCACTTAAAATATGCCAAAAACAGACCAACAAAATACCACAAAGGACGCCTAACAGCAGCAAAAATGACAAGGTAGAATTTGATGCAAACTAAGTGAGATGCTAGTTGAAACTTTACTTAAACACCTAATATACTCAAACCTAAATGCAATACCCTTAATATATATTCTAAATGACCTAAGAAACTGTTGGATTATGCCCTTAGAACCATTCATTAGATGATTGACTTTGGCATTATTTATGTATCATGACATTTTATTTATTATAGTTCATTATTATATTTGTTTTATAACTGCGTAATGTAATCTTATATGATAATGTCCTTAGAATAGTAATAACACACTATTCTTAAAGTATCCCTAGTCAAGTATTATTGTGAACAAGGATAACAATGATACGATAAGACTAGTATGTGGTTGACTGATGACCATTGTCATGGATATAGGATATCAAGTCATCACATAGGTACATGTTAGAGAACTATGTATTGGATCGACTCTCAATGAGAACACTACATGGATTGTTATATGAGTGTCATAAGCGATTCTCATAGTGATGATGGTGTATGTGATCCTTTGACTTGAGATCATCAGAGATCCCAACATAGAGAATTGCATACTTTAATGCTGCTAGATGTCATTCGTAACAGGATGGACTATAAAGGTAGTAATTGGGTATGCCTTGATCTATGTAGAGGGATGTTGAGTGATCAAGATAGGATTTATCCCTCTTATATAACAAGAGTGATGTCTTGGGCCCTTTGATAGAGTGAGACTAAAATGCATGGCCGTGCTCAAATAAGTCAATATGAGATATTGATTTTATTTATTTAATTAGTCTACTCAGGAATCAAGAAACGCTGATTAGACTATACAAGTGTGACACATTCCATGACTTGTGTCTAATCAAGACATAAAAGGATAAAGGGATTAGACTACACAGTAACATCTATCACAAGTAAGGTTATGTCGAGTCATTGACATTCTCGTTACATGGGTAGCAATGATGTGTTGCTAGATACCGCTCATTGCCTGTGACAATTTTGTCATTGCCATTGTTTTGAGAACCTATTGGGTCGCACACTTAGAACAGATCAATAAGGAGCTTAATTAATCCTATTCTGAATTGGATTAAGGATATAACTAATCCTATTCTGAATTGGATTAGGGATATAACTAATCCTATTCTAAGTAGGATTAGAGTTCTGTTTGGCAGTAAATTTTAGGGTAAAATTTACTGCCTATAAAAAGGATGTTTTTCTAAAAACATAGCCGCACTTTTTAAAAAACAAAAAACAAAACATTCCTTTTAATCGAAGCTAGCAATTCGGTTATAAAAAAAAAAAAGCTCTTTAAGGCTTCTGATCGTGAGACGTTCAAGAGTCGTGAGATCCGTTCGTGTGGATACCATAGAGGCAGGAACGAAAAGTTGCTGCTTGTGATTCGACCAAAGACAGAAAAATCAGAGAAAACGTTAGGTAAAATCTCGAAACCCTAATCAGGCAACCCTCCGAATCGATCTTGGTGGAGGCCGAATGATTTAAATTCCGCTGCATGATTGTTTCGGTTTCCATCACTGGTATCCGAGCCAGATTCGGAGTCCCTGATTTGTTTTGATAAAAGCATGATCTCTGGTTACTTTCTGTTTATGATTACATGCAATCGTTTTAATGAGATTAATATGGATTAGAATGTATATGATATATTCAGAGGCTACAAATCGAATTGTTGAAATTATATATATGATATATATCAATTTCGATTCAACTTATATGTGAGATATAATCTGTGATGCGAATTATTAATAGCGTTTCTGTTCTGCATAAACGTTATGGATAATCTGTGATGCGAATTATTAATAGCGGTTTCTGTTCTGCATAAACGTTATTGAAGAAACAGAATAATGTCGAAAGTGTATAAAGATTGAAACACTTTTAGATAAGAGTTCTAATGCGACTAAAATTATAGTCAGTATGAGATACTGGCTGGAACATCCTGATAAGATTAGGACACTTCCGGATAAGGGGCGTTGGCAATGTCAATACTGTTGACCTTTTTTTTTTTCGGGGGAACCCCGCAGTCGGGTCATAATTCTTTTCAAATATGCCTCGTTAATAAAACTAAAATTTGAAATTGCATTACACTTGTTTGTATAACACGGTGGTTGTTGTTTGAGCATGGTGCATAGTTATAGCCCTAGCCCAATATGATTGTATTTTGGTGGTTGTAAATTTTAATAAATACGACCTGCGTGTCATGCCTTGTTCTTGAAATTCTTGTTGTACATTCTTTTCTCATCTTACTCCCCTCGAATGTAACTCGAGGTTTCTCTTAAACTATGTAATTGGAGCTGACAACCATGCAAAGGATGACCAAAGAGGCACTTGGAGAAGATGCTATTACCTTTAGGTTAAACCTTAGGGTTTCTCATTGGCTTTGGAAATCCATTTAGTTTGGGCTATAACTATGTCACGTTTATTTTATTGCTTAATTGCATGAGATGCATGGTTTATTTTGTACGTTTATGATATGAAAATCATATGATAATTTTAAAAAAGTAAAATTGGTGAGATCTTATTCAATAAACTAAGAAAATCCCTCAAATTAAATTAAGTCAATAATAGATGCCTACCAATGAATAGCACTCGTCAAGGCTAGAATCGATTTTGTTATGTTTGCTAAAGCAAAATATCATATCTATCTTAGTAAGACGCGATGGGATAATAGTGATATCCAAAGGCTATAAATTGGGTTGACTTAACTAGATTTCCTCAATAGGATTGGGAATTTAGAGGCATAAAGTTGGGCTTCCATTCATGAGATGAATTAGAACAAGTGTTGTTCACCCAACTATCCAAGAGTTACATGAGATGTAATTGGTAAGTGTTGCCTACCTAAATAGCCAAATCTTGGGCGATTAGCCAAAGCTAACTCTAGATAAGGTGAAATATGGATCTTGGCCCACTAGAGAAATTATGTGATAATTTTTCCGAATTAATAGTGAGGGTTGTTGATTCGATAAAAATAGTGGGAGCATCATTTAATAAATAAATATTTAATTAAATGAATGCATTCATGATACTTATATTTTGCATATTTTTGTTGTAGATTACCATGGCATCAAACACAAATAACACACTTTCACTGCGATCTGTCCTTGAGAAGGACAAGTTGAATGGGACAAACTTCCTGGATTGGTACAGGAACCTGAGGATAGTCCTCAAGCAAGAAAAGAAGTTGTATGTCCTTGAGATTCCCTTACCTGAGGAACCACCCTCTAATGCTCCAAGGGCAGAAAGAGATGCTTATAAGAAGCATCAAGATGATGCATTGGATGTTAGTTGCCTTATGCTTGCCTCCATGAATCCTGAGCTTCAAAAGCAACATGAGGAAATGGATGCGTTCGATATGATCGAGCATCTCAAGCAACTCTATCAAGAGGAAGCTAGGCAAGAAAGGTACAATGTCTCTAAGGCATTGTTTCAGTGTAGGATGGCAGAGGGGACTCCCGTTGGTACTCATGTGCTCAAGATGATTGGGTACATTGAAAACCTTGAAAGATTGGGATTTCCTTTGGGCCAAGAGTTGGCCACTGATGTGATTATGCAATCGTTGCCAGACAGCTACAGTCAGTTTGTTGTTAATTACAACATGAATGAAATTGACAAGACTCTGCCACAGTTACTTAGCATGTTGAAAACAGCTGAATCCAACATGAAAAAGGCCAAGCCCAAAGATGTCTTAATAGTTAAGAAAGCTAAGGGCAGGGCTAATGCAAAGGGCAAGAAAAAGGGTAATAAAACCAATGGCAAGTTCAAGCCCAATGATACTGCACTGAAGCCTAAAGGTGGGGTTGCCAAAGAAGGGAAATGCTTCCATTGCGGTGAGACCGGACATTGGAAGAGGAACTGCAACAAATACCTGGAAGAGCTAAAGAAGAAGAAAGGAAGTGAGACTACCACTTCAGGTATTTATGTTATAGAAGTTAATCTATCTACTTCTTCATCATGGGTATTAGATACTGGATGTGGTTCTCACATTTGTGTAAATGTGCAGGAACTCAAAAGGAGTAGATCGTTGACTAAGGGCGAGGTCGACCTACGAGTGGGAAATGGAGCAAGGGTTGCTGCATTAGCTGTAGGAACTTATATTTTGACATTGCCCACAGGGCTTGTTTTAGAATTAGATGATTGTTATTATGTGCCTTCCATCACTAAAAACATTATTTCTATTTCTTGTTTGGACAAGAAGGGTTTTTCATTTATAATAAAGGACAACTGTTGCTCCATTTATTTAAATGATATCTTTTATGGTAGTGCACAACTAATTAATGGTCTTTACATTCTAAATCTTGATATGCCTATTTATAACATAAATGCTAAAAGGATTAAATCTAATGATCAAAATCCAACATATCTCTGGCATTGTCGCTTGGGACACATAAATGAGAATCGCATTTCCAAACTCCATAAAGATGGACTTTTGGACTCATTTGACTTTGAATCATATGAGACATGTGAATCTTGTTTGATGGGTAAGATGACTAAAGCCCCTTTCAAAGGACATAGTGAAAGGGCAAGTGATTTATTGGGCTTAGTACATACAGATGTATGTGGACCTTTAAACACACAGGCCAGAGGTGGGTTTATGTACTTTATTACATTTACTGATGATTTCAGTAGATATGGCTATGTGTATCTTATGAGACACAAGTCAGAATCTTTTGAAAAGTTCAAAGAATTCAAGAATGAAGTACAAAACCAACTTGGCAAGAGCATTAAGGCACTTCGATCAGATCGAGGTGGTGAATACTTAAGCCAAGAATTGCTTGACTATCTTAAAGAGTGTGGGATTGTCTCACAACTCACTCCTCCATGTACACCACAATGGAATGGTGTATCTGAAAGGAGAAATCGAACTTTATTAGATATGGTTCGATCAATGATGAGTCATACAGATCTTCCAGAATCCTTTTGGGGACATGCATTAGAAACAGCTGCTTTTACACTGAACCGTGTTCCATCTAAATCGGTTCCAAAGACACCATATGAGATATGGACTGGTAAACGTCCCAGTATGTCTTTTATGAAGATTTGGGGTTGTGAGGCTTATGTAAGACGTCAAGTCTCTAACAAACTTGCACCTAAATCTGATAAGTGCTATTTTGTGGGATATCCTAAACTAACTAAAGGATATTATTTTACAATCCCACTGAGCGCAAAGTGTTTGTAGCTCGAACAGGTGTCTTTCTAGAAAGAGAATTCATTTCTAGAAGAACTAGTGGGAGAAAAGTAGAACTTGAAGAAATTCAAGAGCTACAAGATAGCGCACCCGATGTTGAGATGGAGCCTGAGCAAACACCACAAGTTGTTGTGGAACCAGAACCACAAGCTGTTGTGGAGCAACCGCCTGCTCAAGAGACACAAGCCTTGCGTAGATCAGTTAGAACACATCGTGAGTCACAGAAATATGGATTTCTAATGACTCAGAACGGTGATGTTTTGCTCATGGACCAAGATGAGCCTACTACCTATCAAGAGGCTATAACAGGGCCAGACTCTGAGAAATGGCTTGAAGCCATGAGATCTGAGATGGAATCCATGTATGCCAACCAAGTTTGGACCTTGGTTGACTTACCCGAAAGGGTAAAACCTATAGGGTGTAAATGGGTTTTTAAGAAGAAAACCGACATGGAAGGAAATGTTCATACCTATAAAGGGCGATTGGTTGCTAAAGGTTTTAAACAAATTCATGGTATTGACTATGATGAAACTTTTTCACCAGTCGCGATGATCAAATCCATTAGGATCTTGCTTGCGATAGCTGCATACCATGATTATGAAATCTGGCAAATGGACGTCAAGACTGCTTTTCTTAATGGAAAGCTACTCGAGGATGTGTACATGACACAACCTGAGGGTTTTGTTGATCCAAAAAATGCTGGAAAGGTTTGTAAGCTACAACGTTCTACTTATGGACTAAAGCAAGCTTCTCGAAGTTGGAATCTTCGTTTTGATGATGCAATCAAAGAGTTTGGTTTCATCAAGAACGAAGATGAACCTTGTGTCTACAAGAAGGTCAGTGGGAGCACTATTGTCTTCCTAGTGTTGTATGTAGATGACATACTACTCATTGGGAATGACATCCCTACCCTTCAGTCTGTAAAGACTTGGTTAGGGAATTGCTTTTCAATGAAGGACTTGGGCGAAGCTACCTATGTACTGGGTATAAGGATCTATAGAGATAGATCAAGGAAATTAATTGGCCTAAGTCAAAGTGCATACATAGATAAAGTGCTAAAGAGGTTTAGCATGCAGGATTCCAAGAAAGGATTCTTGCCTATGACACATGGCATTACTCTCTCAAAAGAACAGTGTCCTACAACACAAGAAGAGAGAGAACGTATGAGTAAAGTTCCATATGCATCTGCTATTGGATCTATTATGTATGCCATGTTATGCACACGTCCCGATGTCTCGTATGCCTTGAGCATGACGAGTAGATATCAAGTTGATCCTGGTGAACGTCACTGGATCACTGTCAAGAATATTCTTAAGTACTTGAGAAAGACTAAGGATACATTCTTGATATATGGAGGTGAGGAAGAGCTCATTGTAACAGGTTACACTGATGCTAGCTTCCAAACTGATAAAGATGACTATAGATTGCAATCTGGTTATGTGTTTTGCCTTAATGGTGGTGCTGTGAGCTGGAAGAGTTCAAAGCAGGCGACAATGGCCGATTCTACAACAGAGGCTGAGTATATAGCTGCCTCTGAAGCTGCTAAGGAGGCTGTTTGGATCAGGAAGTTCATAACTGAGCTTGAAGTTGTTCCTAGCATTGTAGATCCGATTGAGCTCTATTGTGACAACAATGGAGCCATCGCACAAGCTAAGGAACCTAGATCTCACCAACGATCCAAACATATACTACGGCGCTTCCATCTCATTCGAGATATCATCGAGAGAGGAGATGTGAGGATATGCAAAGTACCAACTGACGATAACATCGCCGACCCACTGACGAAGCCTTTGACGCAGCAGAGACATGATCGTCACACTAGGTCACTAGGTATTAGATACATGAGTGAATGGTCTTAGTGCAAGTGGGAGATTGTTGGATTATGCCCTTAGAACCATTCATTAGATGATTGACTTTGGCATTATTTATGTATCATGACATTTTATTTATTATAGTTCATTATTATATTTGTTTTATAACTGCGTAATGTAATCTTATATGATAATGTCCTTAGAATAGTAATAACACACTATTCTTAAAGTATCCCTAGTCAAGTATTATTGTGAACAAGGATAACAATGATACGATAAGACTAGTATGTGGTTGACTGATGACCATTGTCATGGATATAGGATATCAAGTCATCACATAGGTACATGTTAGAGAACTATGTACTGGATCGACCCTCAATGAGAACACTACATGGATTGTTATATGAGTGTCATAAGCGATTCTCATAGTGATGATGGTGTATGTGATCCTTTGACTTGAGATCATCAGAGATCCCAACATAGAGAATTGCATACTTTAATGCTGCTAGATGTCATTCGTAACAGGATGGACTATAAAGGTAGTAATTGGGTATGCCTTGATCTATGTAGAGGGATGTTGAGTGATCAAGATAGGATTTATCCCTCTTATATAACAAGAGTGATGTCTTGGGCCCTTTGATAGAGTGAGACTAAAATGCATGGCCGTGCTCAAATAAGTCAATATGAGATATTGATTTTATTTATTTAATTAGTCTACTCAGGAATCAAGAAACGCTGATTAGACTATACAAGTGTGACACATTCCATGACTTGTGTCTAATCAAGACATAAAAGGATAAAGGGATTAGACTACACAGTAACATCTATCCCAAGTAAGGTTATGTCGAGTCATTGACATTCTCGTTACATGGGTAGCAATGATGTGTTGCTAGATACCGCTCATTGCCTGTGACAATTTTGTCATTGCCATTGTTTTGAGAACCTATTGGGTCGCACACTTAGAACAGATCAATAAGGAGCTTAATTAATCCTATTCTTAATTGGATTAAGGATATAACTAATCGTATTCTGAATTGGATTAGGGATATAACTAATCCTATTCTAAGTAGGATTAGAGTTCTGTTTGGCAGTAAATTTTAGGGTAAAATTTACTACCTATAAAAAGGATGTTTTTCTAAAAACATAGCCGCACTTTTTAAAAAACAGAAAACAAAACATTCCTTTTAATCGAAGCTAGCAATTCGGTTATAAGAAAAAAAAAAGCTCTTTAAGGCTTCTGATCGTGAGACGTTCAAGAGTCGTGAGATCCGTTCGTGTGGATACCATAGAGGCAGGAACGAAAAGTTGCTGCTTGTGATTCGACCAAAGACAGAAAAATCAGAGAAAACGTTAGGTAAAATCTCGAAACCCTAATCAGGCAACCCTCCGAATCGATCTTGGTGGAGGCCGAATGATTTAAATTCCGCTGCATGTTTGTTTCAGTTTCCATCACTGGTATCCGAGCCAGATTCGGAGTCCCTGATTTGTTTTGATAAAAGCATGATCTCTGGTTACTTTCTGTTTATGATTACATGCAATCGTTTTAATGAGATTAATACGGATTACATGTAATCATAAACAGAAAGTAACCAGAGATCATGCTTTTATCAAAACAAATCAGGGACTCCAAATCTGGCTCTGATACCAGTGATGGAAACCGAAACAAACATGCAGCGGAATTTAAATCATTCGGCCTCCACCAAGATCGATTCGGAGGGTTGCCTGATTAGGGTTTCGAGATTTTACCTAACGTTTTCTCTGATTTTTCTGTCTTTGGTCGAATCACAAGCAGCAACTTTTCGTTCCTGCCTCTATGGTATCCACACGAACGGATCTCACGACTCTTGAACGTCTCACGATCAGAAGCCTTAAAGAGCTTTTTTTTTCTTATAACCGAATTGCTAGCTTCGATTAAAAGGAATGTTTTGTTTCGGTTTCCATCAGAAACACCTAAAATACCTTCAAAACAGAACCTAAATGCACTAAAACAGAACTGAAACTGCTAATAAAATTGTAAAAACCAAAAACAATGCATGGTACCTAGCTAACGCCTAACCTGAACCAGCCTACTTTAAATATATTTTTTATTTTTTTAAAAGATTTTTAAAAACTGTTTTAACCCAATAAACTAGACTCCTAACTCAGTAGAAAAATCATTTTAAAGTTTGAAAACAGAAAATAGAAATACCTACTCTAGACTAGCATAAAATAAGACAAACTCCGTACATATCCTACTTTAAACATTTTTTTTTATTTTTGTTTTAAAAGATTTTTAAAAACTGTTTTAACCCAATAATCTAGACCCCCAAAAAAATAGAAATAAAATACTAAAAATTCGTTTAGAAGCTTAAAAATATAAAATAAAAATTGCAAAAGGAAACTAAGGACCAAGCTCCCTCACAAGAGCTAAGAAGATGATTTTTCAACCTCTCAAGCTCCCATGATCATGGGACTCAAGCATGAACCAAAATAAGAGAAAATGAAAGAGTAGAAGATGATTAAAGTTACTGGCAATTTAAAGGAAAAAAAAAACTTAAGTAAAGAGTGCAAGAAAATAATAGAGTAAAGGAAAACATCATGAAAACTTGTATTTAACTTGCAAAAATATAAAGAACATTAAGTAAATAAAAATGGTGGCTGCTCCAAACTTGTTAAGACATAAAAATGTTGCTGGAAAAACAATAAAACTAAACCCTAGGCAGCCCACCCTAGGTTAGGTCTCATAAAGTTGCTTATATAGTCACTTAACCTAGGGATACAATGGTAATTTCCTATCCTAGATGAGTTGGCATTAATTGCCACTTATCTTCATGTCCTTGGCTCTTCAAAATAGATATTTCCATGTCATTTAAGTGCTCACATCAGCCATGGTCATGTCATCCCTTCTAGCACCTTCCTTTTTGTCTTCTAATCCACATAAGCATGCAAGGTGGCAAAGGCATATGTCTTCCATGTGTTGGCATGTGTCTTTTGTTCTTATCCACTAAGAGTGAGTAAGATGATGACATGTGGCATGCTACATGTCAAAAGATGAAAGAGAAAATGAAGAGTCATGCTCCCTTGTCTTGTAGTGGTCCAGTATCCTTTCTTGCCCCATTTTCAGTCTATTTTCTACCAAAAAGACTGAAATTCGTCTAGAATTTATTTTTCTGCAAAACGTGAGGATTTTAATAACATTAGGGGAATAATTAATAACATAATCAGGGATTTAAATAATTATTCATCAATAAAATACTAAAATAACTCTATTTTCATAGAGTTATCAACTGTAAATAGCAAAACCGTCTATTCAAAATCATTTCCATTTCCATGTAAATCATATGCATATACTTTTCATTTCATACCTCTTTTCATAATACATATCATTTTCATATCATCATGAAAACAGAGACTAAGGCATCCAATAACATTCATATCATGCAAGAAGTACTACTCCGTAGAGTACTAGAAATCATGTTGGATCTATGGCCATAATCCTAGAATAGCCTTAGTTGGACACTGATCAGGTGTCAACTAGGGCTATATACATATCACGTGTCACATATTACATGTTACATATCACATATCAGCATGATATGGTGCCTAGCAGCCTCAAAAACAATATATCATGTTCATAAAACCTTTATGGAAATAATTAAAATTAATTAATTCTCTAGTCATACCATAAAGGATTTCATGTAAATCATATAGTGAATATTCAGAAAATAATTTATGGAATATTCACTTAACACCATTTCATCATAAATTCCATTTCACTTCTTGTAAAACATATAAGAGGAATTTGTATAAATTTCATTTCTATTGAAATCGTAACATGAATAATATTTTCATAGTATTTATATTCATGTTTCATGAATAAATAAAATTCCTCTTTACAAGGCTATGAATTTGTAAAATTATGGAAATAAATATTTTCTAGTAATTCTAGAAAATATTATATATTTTAAATTTCCATAAACTCCATGCATTTCATATAAACATATTCTTATAGAACAATTTGCAAAATATTTAATTTTCCGAAATATTATAAATTCACACACGTATTCCCTTACCTTGTTTCGCTGTAGAAGATGCTTTGAGTTGCACCATTATACCTCTTATGTTACCGAAATATAAACTGCAAAATAATAATTTAATGTAATCAACCTTCGAGATTAAGTTCCTTCGCTTGTCTAATTCTTATTTAAATTCTCATTACTTAGAATATCAAATTCTCATATAATTTCACCATGGTAAATGAATATTCAATTCATGTTCCTTTTTGGTTTTGGCATCATTAGCCATTTTACCAAATCAATACTTCCCTTAAAGATTGCATGGCCGAATGTTATTTTCCATGCAAAAGTCTTTTGGTTTTTGACCTTATTTCCTTGTTATTTATACATACACTGATATATTTTCCAGCCACTTTAGTTGACTTGTTTTCCTATCATGTCTAAACCAATTCACATCATTCTTCTTTGTCTTTTGTTTTGGCCGAATGGCCTTGGGTAGCTGTAGGTGTTTTCTCCATGTAAATTATATATATATATATATCTTCTATACTTCACACTTTATTCTACCCATCATCTAGGTCAACTTAACCTCCATTTTTGTCCTTCTCTTTTTTGATGTTGCTGTCCAAACCGAGACTTATATTTCTTTTCTGTTTTTAGCCCACATTACTTCAGTTTTTGTCTCTAAATTGTGGCTAGACTTAGTACATCTTAGGTTGTCAAAAGTCCAGCATTCACACATATAAGGTCAACCAAAATCAACCTTTACTCCTCTCTTTTGTTTCTTATTTCGGCTGCCTTCACCAGCCATCGTTTTTTCCTCTCCACGTGCAGCCCCAATTTTCAACATGTTTCAGCTTCTATTTTATTTCTATTATATTGCTTTATATACTATAATTTAAGCTGCTACTTTATGCTATTTTCATACCAAAAAGTCAGTAATAAAGTCAGCTAAACTATCCAAGTCTTCATCAGTCGAAGAATTGCAGACTCTCTCCTCGATGGAGCCTTTGTATTAGGAAAGAATCAGAGAATATCCTCCATGAATCATGCCAAAATGAATCAGAAGATCAATCCCCTCCATGAATCATGATTGTAGATATTTTAGTATTTATTTTATTTCCTTTTAAGTATCTGTTTCTTCTGTATATATGTACACACCTTTTTATCAATAAAAGACAAGCTTTCTCTGCATCCACTACTGTTACTTCTTTATGGTGTCAGAGCAGAAATTGTCTCTCACGAGTCTTTTCGATCCCTAGCCTATTCTTTCTTTCTTAAGCCGTTTCTTCCATTCTTTCATTTTCCGAAACTTAATCATGGTTGAAGAAAGCACAGCAACTTCCTCCTTTAATCAAACCATCACCAACACATCCTTCGGTCAATCCAATCTCATTGCGATAAATGTCGCTACACAACTTCCCTTAAAATTAAGCCCCTCAAACTACTACTCTTGGAAAACCCAGTTTGATGCTCTTCTCTTTGGGTATGATCTACTTGGTTTTATCGATGGAACCAAGCCTTGTCCTCCTGTAGAAATTACAGTTGATGATAAGAAAGTCTCAAACCCAGAATTTACTCTCTGGATGAGACAAGACAAGCTTCTTCTTCTTGGAATTATAGGATCATTAACCACAAAGGTTATTCCGGTGGTTCGATCATGTCAAACCTCTGCTGATGCTTGGAATCGTCTTGCAAAACTATATGCAAATCCTTCTTCATCCCGAACCATGGGATTGGCAGAGCAACTTACCCTCATTAGTCGAGGCACACAACCTGTTGCTGATTATCTTGCGACGATTCGTGATATTGCTGATGAATTGGCTCTTGTTGGAGAACCGATTCCCAATCGGTATCTTATTACTCATACTCTTAATGGCTTAGGGCCAGAGTTCAAAGAACTTGCTGCTGCTATTAGAGCTCGAGACACAGTGATCAGTTTTGATGAGCTTCATGATAAATTGGTTGAATATGAAGCTTTTCTTAAACGTGAGGAACTTCGCACTTCTGGAAATCTTGGCACTCTTACTGCAAATGTTACTCGATTTTCTAAAAATGGAAATCAACACAATAGTAGTAAGAAGAATTTTCAGACCTACAAGGGATTTCAAGGGCAACGTCCACCAAACTCCAACAATATTCAAGGAAACACTTTCAATAAGAATTCTGCTGTGATTTGTCAATTTTGTGAGAAAAAGGGCCACACTGCTAAACAATGCTACACTGCAAAAAATTTCTTCTTTCCTTCAAAGGCATCACCCACTGCAAATCCAACTGCAACAACAAATAATTCTTCCTCAACATGGCTCCTGGATTCTGGTGCCTCCAATCATGTTACCTCAAATTTCAATAATTTATCTCTTCATCAGCCATATGAGGGTCCTGATGATATTGTTATAGGTGATGGTACAGGTTTGCGAATTACACATACTGGCAACTCTACTCTTTCAACTCCTTCTCATTCCTTTTCTCTTTCAAATGTACTTTATGTTCCTACTATGAAACAAAATTTAGTCTCTGTCTCCCAATTTTGCAAAACTAACAACACTTCTATTGAATTTTTTCCATCTTCTTTTTGTGTGAAGGATCTCTCCACGGGGGCACCTCTCGCTCGGGGGCAGAGTAAGAACAATGTCTATGAGTGGTCTACTATGGGAGCTCCTACGATATCGAAGCGTGCTTTTGTGGGATTCAAAGTCTCTCTCGACAACTGGCATGATAGACTTGGGCATCCATCTTCAAAAGTTCTTCGTTGTATCATCTCCCAAAATCATCTTCCAGTATCTTCTAATCAATCTTTGTCTTCCTTTTGTGATTCTTGTCATTGTAATAAAAGTCACAAATTATCATTTGGCACTTCCTCCCTAAAAAGTCATGCACCATTAGAACTTGTTTACACTGATATATGGGGACCATCTCCTATTCGATCCATTGATGGTTATTCATATTACATCATTTTTGTTGACCATTTTACAAAATATTCTTGGCTTTTTCCATTATCTTACAAGTCTGAGGTTTTTACAATCTTTCCAAAATTCAAGAATATGGTTGAAAAATATTTTAATTCTACCATTAAAACAATCTATTCTGATGGAGGAACAGAATACAAAGGCCTCATATCTTTTTTTGAAAGCCATGGAATTCAACATTTAGTTTCTCCCCCTTACACTCCACAACATATTGCTTCTGCTGAACGTCGTCATAGACATGTTATTGAAACAGGTCTTACTCTTCTTCATCGAGCTTCCTTGCCTCTTTCTCTTTGGTCTTTCGCATTCAAAACAGCCATTTATCTCATTAATAGGCTCCCTACACCTGTTCTGGATAATAAATCCCCATTTAAATCCCTCTTTCACACCAAACCCAATTATTCCAAACTTCGTATCTTTGGGTGTTTGTGTTATCCTTGGTTACGTCCCTATACAAAACACAAATTAGAACAACGGTCAAAGTCATGCCTTTTTCTTGGCTACTCTAATGTTCATAATTCATATATTTGTTTTGAGCCCAAAGATCACAAATTCTATATTTCTCGGCATGTTCAGTTTGTTGAAGGTGTATTTCCTTCTTTGTCTACGTTCAATGAACGTGACAAAATTAACTCCTACACTTTAAACATGTGGTCAGCTTCCTCTCCCTCTCTTAAAAATCTCAATTATCAACCAAATTCCTCCATAGATTTGTCTCAGAATTCAATCTCTCCTATTAACTCTCAATCACCTTCCTCCATTCTTAGTCCAATTCCCATATATGTCCCATCCAACATTTGCCAATCACTTCCTAATAACAACCCCACAAATATCCACCCAAATCTTTCATCCCCACCTTCTCCATTACAGTCCTCTCACAAGACTCATTCTACTTCATCCTCTCAGTTTGACCAAAAGCCCTGCCTAAGTCTACTGCAAATGATCCACTAGCACGTGAGGATCCTTCTCTTGTGAATCCTCCGATCTCAGACTCCACTCAACAGACATTACTTGGCTCTTCCTCAAGCGAGTTGCCCACTTCTGGTGAGACTTCTTCTCTTGATCCTTTAACACAACCTAACATCATTCAAACTCGTTCCAAGAATAACATTTTCAAGCCAAAGAAGGTTTTCACTCTCACAGCCACTAAACATCCTATATCACCACCCCTTGAACCCACCACCACCAAACAAGCACTTAAAGAAAAAGAGTGGAGAAATGCCATGTGTGATGAAATTCGTGCTCTCACCCAAAACAAAACATGGGAATTGGTCCCTCGTGAGAATCATCAAAATGTCGTTGGTTGCAAATGGGTTTTTCGGATCAAACGAAATCCTGATGGTAGTATTGCCAGATATAAAGCTCGTCTTGTTGCCAAAGGATTTCATCAACGCCCCGGGCTTGATTACACTGAAACATTTAGTCCTGTTATCAAGCCAACAACAATTCGAGTGGTTCTTTCCCTTGCAATATCTCGTGGTTGGGTAGTCAACCAACTTGATGTTAACAATGCCTTCCTTCATGGGCATCTTGACGAAGAGGTCTTTATGATGCAACCTCCTGGCTTTATTGATCCGTCTCAACCGAATCATGTGTGTCGCTTACATAAATCTCTTTATGGATTAAAGCAAGCGCCTCGGGCTTGGTTTACTGCACTCAAGAATTTTCTTATCTCTCTTGGTTTTGTGTTATCTTGCTCAGACTCTTCTTTGTTCATCTACACTAACAAATCTATCCTTGTTTACTTTTTAGTTTATGTGGATGATTTGTTAATTACAGGCAACTCTTCGGAATTCATCAGTCAAGTTATTGTTGCTCTCTCCACTCGTTTCTCCATCAAAGATCTTGGTCATATTCATTATTTCCTTGGTGTTGAGGTTATTCCTACGACTTATGGACTCTTTTTGTCTCAACACAAATATATCCGGGATCTTCTTGAGCGCTTTCACATGGAGGGAATCAAAGAATCTGTTACACCCCTTAGTACCTCCACTCGACTCTCTCTTAATGATGGTTCTTCAAAAGCTGATGCCACCCAATACAGAAGTCTTATTGGCGGCATGCAATATCTGTCTCTGTCGCGTCCTGATGTTGCCTATGCTGTCAACAAGTTGGCCCAGTTTATGCATTCTCCAACTCAACTTCATTGGACAGCAGCCAAGCGTCTTCTTCGCTATTTAAAGCACACCATCAACTATGGTCTTTGTCTACGACGGTCACCATCCTTGAATCTAACAGCTTACTCTGATGCTGACTGGGCAGGCAATCGAGATGATTGTACTTCTATTTCAGCATACATTGTCTTTCTTGGTGACAACCCAATCTCATGGTGCTCTAAGAAACAACGTACTGTGGCTCGATCATCTACTGAAGCAGAATATCGATCTGTTGCCTCAGCCACAGCTGAAATTGCTTGGCTCACCAACCTTCTACATGAATTACATGTCTCTGTTCCAAAACCACCTCGTCTCCTTTGTGATAATATTGGTGCTACTTATCTTTGTGCTAATCCTGTCTTCCACTCTCGTATGAAACATATTGCCCTTGATTATCATTTTGTTCGAGAAAAGGTTGCTGCTGGTTCACTTCAGGTTGCTCATGTATCTACTCATGCTCAACTTGCTGATATACTTACCAAGCCTTTACCCAAATTTAGATTTTCCTTTCTTCGATCTAAGATTTGTGTTTCTGATGGAAACACAATCTTACGGGGGCCTATTAGGAAAGAATCAGAGAATATCCTCCATGAATCATGCCAAAATGAATCAGAAGATCAATCCCCTCCATGAATCATGATTGTAGATATTTTAGTATTTATTTTATTTCCTTTTAAGTATCTGTTTCTTCTGTATATATGTACACACCTTTTTATCAATAAAAGACAAGCTTTCTCTGCATCCACTACTGTTACTTCTTTATAGGAAAGAATCAGAGAATATCCTCCATGAATCATGCCAAAATGAATCAGAAGATCAATCCCCTCCATGAATCATGATTGTAGATATTTTAGTATTTATTTTATTTCCTTTTAAGTATCTGTTTCTTCTGTATATATGTACACACCTTTTTATCAATAAAAGACAAGCTTTCTCTGCATCCACTACTGTTACTTCTTTATGGTGTCAGAGCAGAAATTGTCTCTCACGAGTCTTTTCGATCCCTAGCCTATTCTTTCTTTCTTAAGCCGTTTCTTCCATTCTTTCATTTTCCGAAACTTAATCATGGTTGAAGAAAGCACAGCAACTTCCTCCTTTAATCAAACCATCACCAACACATCCTTCGGTCAATCCAATCTCATTGCGATAAATGTCGCTACACAACTTCCCTTAAAATTAAGCCCCTCAAACTACTACTCTTGGAAAACCCAGTTTGATGCTCTTCTCTTTGGGTATGATCTACTTGGTTTTATCGATGGAACCAAGCCTTGTCCTCCTGTAGAAATTACAGTTGATGATAAGAAAGTCTCAAACCCAGAATTTACTCTCTGGATGAGACAAGACAAGCTTCTTCTTCTTGGAATTATAGGATCATTAACCACAAAGGTTATTCCGGTGGTTCGATCATGTCAAACCTCTGCTGATGCTTGGAATCGTCTTGCAAAACTATATGCAAATCCTTCTTCATCCCGAACCATGGGATTGGCAGAGCAACTTACCCTCATTAGTCGAGGCACACAACCTGTTGCTGATTATCTTGCGACGATTCGTGATATTGCTGATGAATTGGCTCTTGTTGGAGAACCGATTCCCAATCGGTATCTTATTACTCATACTCTTAATGGCTTAGGGCCAGAGTTCAAAGAACTTGCTGCTGCTATTAGAGCTCGAGACACAGTGATCAGTTTTGATGAGCTTCATGATAAATTGGTTGAATATGAAGCTTTTCTTAAACGTGAGGAACTTCGCACTTCTGGAAATCTTGGCACTCTTACTGCAAATGTTACTCGATTTTCTAAAAATGGAAATCAACACAATAGTAGTAAGAAGAATTTTCAGACCTACAAGGGATTTCAAGGGCAACGTCCACCAAACTCCAACAATATTCAAGGAAACACTTTCAATAAGAATTCTGCTGTGATTTGTCAATTTTGTGAGAAAAAGGGCCACACTGCTAAACAATGCTACACTGCAAAAAATTTCTTCTTTCCTTCAAAGGCATCACCCACTGCAAATCCAACTGCAACAACAAATAATTCTTCCTCAACATGGCTCCTGGATTCTGGTGCCTCCAATCATGTTACCTCAAATTTCAATAATTTATCTCTTCATCAGCCATATGAGGGTCCTGATGATATTGTTATAGGTGATGGTACAGGTTTGCGAATTACACATACTGGCAACTCTACTCTTTCAACTCCTTCTCATTCCTTTTCTCTTTCAAATGTACTTTATGTTCCTACTATGAAACAAAATTTAGTCTCTGTCTCCCAATTTTGCAAAACTAACAACACTTCTATTGAATTTTTTCCATCTTCTTTTTGTGTGAAGGATCTCTCCACGGGGGCACCTCTCGCTCGGGGGCAGAGTAAGAACAATGTCTATGAGTGGTCTACTATGGGAGCTCCTACGATATCGAAGCGTGCTTTTGTGGGATTCAAAGTCTCTCTCGACAACTGGCATGATAGACTTGGGCATCCATCTTCAAAAGTTCTTCGTTGTATCATCTCCCAAAATCATCTTCCAGTATCTTCTAATCAATCTTTGTCTTCCTTTTGTGATTCTTGTCATTGTAATAAAAGTCACAAATTATCATTTGGCACTTCCTCCCTAAAAAGTCATGCACCATTAGAACTTGTTTACACTGATATATGGGGACCATCTCCTATTCGATCCATTGATGGTTATTCATATTACATCATTTTTGTTGACCATTTTACAAAATATTCTTGGCTTTTTCCATTATCTTACAAGTCTGAGGTTTTTACAATCTTTCCAAAATTCAAGAATATGGTTGAAAAATATTTTAATTCTACCATTAAAACAATCTATTCTGATGGAGGAACAGAATACAAAGGCCTCATATCTTTTTTTGAAAGCCATGGAATTCAACATTTAGTTTCTCCCCCTTACACTCCACAACATATTGCTTCTGCTGAACGTCGTCATAGACATGTTATTGAAACAGGTCTTACTCTTCTTCATCGAGCTTCCTTGCCTCTTTCTCTTTGGTCTTTCGCATTCAAAACAGCCATTTATCTCATTAATAGGCTCCCTACACCTGTTCTGGATAATAAATCCCCATTTAAATCCCTCTTTCACACCAAACCCAATTATTCCAAACTTCGTATCTTTGGGTGTTTGTGTTATCCTTGGTTACGTCCCTATACAAAACACAAATTAGAACAACGGTCAAAGTCATGCCTTTTTCTTGGCTACTCTAATGTTCATAATTCATATATTTGTTTTGAGCCCAAAGATCACAAATTCTATATTTCTCGGCATGTTCAGTTTGTTGAAGGTGTATTTCCTTCTTTGTCTACGTTCAATGAACGTGACAAAATTAACTCCTACACTTTAAACATGTGGTCAGCTTCCTCTCCCTCTCTTAAAAATCTCAATTATCAACCAAATTCCTCCATAGATTTGTCTCAGAATTCAATCTCTCCTATTAACTCTCAATCACCTTCCTCCATTCTTAGTCCAATTCCCATATATGTCCCATCCAACATTTGCCAATCACTTCCTAATAACAACCCCACAAATATCCACCCAAATCTTTCATCCCCACCTTCTCCATTACAGTCCTCTCACAAGACTCATTCTACTTCATCCTCTCAGTTTGACCAAAAGCCCTGCCTAAGTCTACTGCAAATGATCCACTAGCACGTGAGGATCCTTCTCTTGTGAATCCTCCGATCTCAGACTCCACTCAACAGACATTACTTGGCTCTTCCTCAAGCGAGTTGCCCACTTCTGGTGAGACTTCTTCTCTTGATCCTTTAACACAACCTAACATCATTCAAACTCGTTCCAAGAATAACATTTTCAAGCCAAAGAAGGTTTTCACTCTCACAGCCACTAAACATCCTATATCACCACCCCTTGAACCCACCACCACCAAACAAGCACTTAAAGAAAAAGAGTGGAGAAATGCCATGTGTGATGAAATTCGTGCTCTCACCCAAAACAAAACATGGGAATTGGTCCCTCGTGAGAATCATCAAAATGTCGTTGGTTGCAAATGGGTTTTTCGGATCAAACGAAATCCTGATGGTAGTATTGCCAGATATAAAGCTCGTCTTGTTGCCAAAGGATTTCATCAACGCCCCGGGCTTGATTACACTGAAACATTTAGTCCTGTTATCAAGCCAACAACAATTCGAGTGGTTCTTTCCCTTGCAATATCTCGTGGTTGGGTAGTCAACCAACTTGATGTTAACAATGCCTTCCTTCATGGGCATCTTGACGAAGAGGTCTTTATGATGCAACCTCCTGGCTTTATTGATCCGTCTCAACCGAATCATGTGTGTCGCTTACATAAATCTCTTTATGGATTAAAGCAAGCGCCTCGGGCTTGGTTTACTGCACTCAAGAATTTTCTTATCTCTCTTGGTTTTGTGTTATCTTGCTCAGACTCTTCTTTGTTCATCTACACTAACAAATCTATCCTTGTTTACTTTTTAGTTTATGTGGATGATTTGTTAATTACAGGCAACTCTTCGGAATTCATCAGTCAAGTTATTGTTGCTCTCTCCACTCGTTTCTCCATCAAAGATCTTGGTCATATTCATTATTTCCTTGGTGTTGAGGTTATTCCTACGACTTATGGACTCTTTTTGTCTCAACACAAATATATCCGGGATCTTCTTGAGCGCTTTCACATGGAGGGAATCAAAGAATCTGTTACACCCCTTAGTACCTCCACTCGACTCTCTCTTAATGATGGTTCTTCAAAAGCTGATGCCACCCAATACAGAAGTCTTATTGGCGGCATGCAATATCTGTCTCTGTCGCGTCCTGATGTTGCCTATGCTGTCAACAAGTTGGCCCAGTTTATGCATTCTCCAACTCAACTTCATTGGACAGCAGCCAAGCGTCTTCTTCGCTATTTAAAGCACACCATCAACTATGGTCTTTGTCTACGACGGTCACCATCCTTGAATCTAACAGCTTACTCTGATGCTGACTGGGCAGGCAATCGAGATGATTGTACTTCTATTTCAGCATACATTGTCTTTCTTGGTGACAACCCAATCTCATGGTGCTCTAAGAAACAACGTACTGTGGCTCGATCATCTACTGAAGCAGAATATCGATCTGTTGCCTCAGCCACAGCTGAAATTGCTTGGCTCACCAACCTTCTACATGAATTACATGTCTCTGTTCCAAAACCACCTCGTCTCCTTTGTGATAATATTGGTGCTACTTATCTTTGTGCTAATCCTGTCTTCCACTCTCGTATGAAACATATTGCCCTTGATTATCATTTTGTTCGAGAAAAGGTTGCTGCTGGTTCACTTCAGGTTGCTCATGTATCTACTCATGCTCAACTTGCTGATATACTTACCAAGCCTTTACCCAAATTTAGATTTTCCTTTCTTCGATCTAAGATTTGTGTTTCTGATGGAAACACAATCTTACGGGGGCCTATTAGGAAAGAATCAGAGAATATCCTCCATGAATCATGCCAAAATGAATCAGAAGATCAATCCCCTCCATGAATCATGATTGTAGATATTTTAGTATTTATTTTATTTCCTTTTAAGTATCTGTTTCTTCTGTATATATGTACACACCTTTTTATCAATAAAAGACAAGCTTTCTCTGCATCCACTACTGTTACTTCTTTAACAATCAACTATAAAATTTTCCTCTATTTTCGGCTGTGTAAACAGCCAGCTTAACTTCTTTCTTTCAGCCACAATTGTTGACTTTAAGAAAACACTCTTTTCTTTTCATATGAAGTACGTAAAACCCTACTTGGAATTCACTCTTTTCGACTGATCATACTTTTATAACCCTCTTTATTTCTCATGTAGTTTACGGTTTCATTGTTTCAATCCCTCTTCTACGCCAGTCATCTCCTCAAACCTTCCTCTTCTTCTTTCTAAACTTTCACAACCAGTTCTAGGGTTTCTTATACATGATTTTTATTTTGTAACTAAACATATAAACAATTTATATATGATTATTACAAGCAAATTTAAAGAACAATAAACTAAAACGAACTGAGGCTGAACATTAACTGTACAGAACAGAAATCCAACCACGTTATTCAGCTTCTGTTTGAGGTTTTTGGTTGATTTCTTTGAGGGTTTTGGAAGCTTAATATCTAAGCTTTATTTTCCCTCAAAAGCTTGGTT
Source organism: Heritiera littoralis (assembly GCA_031772115.1). Taxonomy (NCBI): domain Eukaryota; kingdom Viridiplantae; phylum Streptophyta; class Magnoliopsida; order Malvales; family Malvaceae; genus Heritiera; species Heritiera littoralis. Next base: position 189,882 of record JAPDPK010000021.1, read on the forward strand.
TATTTACCGAAGGTTATAAGTGATTCTACGATGCACAGAAGGCTACACGGCTGGTATGAAAACAGAGTAAGTTTTTCGGTGATGATGGTTGAAATGAGGATTACGATGGAAAGAAAGATAAAGCAAAAAGAAGATATGTTGGCTGCAATTTAGCGGCCTTCATTTAAGGTCCTCATAATTAAATTTCTTTTCTTATCTTTTTGTAATTTATTTTATCTTTCTTTTGTCTTGCATATTTATTTCTCCATGCCGTCACCATATTTCTGATTTATCCAAATCAGATTTTTTTTCCAATATAATTTAATTTCTTTTAATTCACTTATTTAATTATTTATTCTATTATTGATAATTTTTAGTCACTAATTTAATTTACTCATAATACTTCATTTTGAGTATTAAACTTTCCATAATAATTTTTCTTTTTTCTTTTTTTTATTCCATTCTTTTATGTAATAATTTCCCTACTTATATTTTTTATCTAGGATTAAAATTTTCTATGTGAGAGACACCATTCCTTTACATTTAATTATGAAAAAATATTATCAATAATTCCTTTATTGATAAATAATTCGGATAAATGTACATATACAGTACAAAATAATTGGGTCTCACAGTTCTGCCACCAATGGATCTCTGGTACCCTTAAACTTTGACGGATCCAACTTCTTAAATGACCCCACCAAATTTACATCACAACAAGACTCCACGCCTTTGGACGGCTAAATTGGTGGCTATGGTGGTAATGCCTGTGGTTGAGGTGCCGGTGGTGGAATAAGCTATGGCTCGTGTACTACTGGTGCCGGCTGAGGTGGGGGTGGTGCTACTGCTGGAGCTGTAAGAGCTGCTCTATCTCTCTTCACCCTATTTACAGCTCGATCAGCATGGTACATAGCTATAAAATCAACTAGCATACTCTCCATCCTCGACATACGTGTATTAGGACTCTCCGGCTGCTACAGATGAGCAGGTCTTGGGGTGGCCTCCGATGCTGGCTCGGGAGTATGGGGCTCCGGAGTCTGCTCCGCCTTACCTCTACCTCAACCCCTAAATGATCGCGTTACCTTTCTTCCACTCATATCTGCACCACAAATGCAATTTATTTTACTTTCGATTAGTTATTCAATTATACATTCAGACTATACAGTACTACAGGAGATGTTTATCACTTCATTTTTATTTTAAGGCATTGACGACATCAAACTAATCTTGCTCTGATACCAATAAAATTGTAACAGTCCAAATGTATAATAAATCACACATTTTTACACATAATTAACAGTTGGGTCGTCTGCGATGCTTTAACACTTAAAAAGTAATAGTGATAAATAGTAAACTTTAATTAATTTACAAAACTGGAATATGAAATTTAACAATATTCCTTAAGGCATTACATCCCCTGTTCCTATTTTACATTTGAAGTAGCACTGTACAATAAATTTGAATATATAAAGAAAATACAAAATACCTCCAGGATCGACGCTATGCAGTCCCGGGTAACCGAAATCGCAGCCGATAACCTCGGAATGGTATATCTCTTAACCAAATATAGTATCCTACGGAGTGGAAATAAAGGGGTAAGCGAAATGTGCTCAGTGTAAGACTGATATGACGAAGACTATATGCTAGAAAATATTTATTTTCCTAACAGTTTACTAGGCACAATAATCGGAAGGATACTATAGTCAGCCAAGTAATCCGGATGGAGCATAAAAGGTATTTTGAAATATCTATCTTGTCCCAGAAACCCAGAGCGACTATAGGGAGTAATCGATAAATGTGAGAACTCACTATTTTATACTGTACATGTACGAAATTATAAATTAATTAATTAATTAATTAATTGAAAATTTTTCTAAATGTTGAAATAAGTCGGGATAAAATCGAAATTTCGAACCTATATAAAGGTAAAATTAGTCTTTCTCAAGAAGTGGTCAAAGTGGACCAAATAAGCCATAATTTGGCTTGAGAAAGAAATAAAATAAATGAAAATTAAATTAAATTAGGGGTTGGACAGAAAATGGAGTGTGCAATGGCAAAATGAGTAAGGTGACTTTAGTGGGTATTTTGGAGTTTAAATAAATGGAATCAGATTTTAATTAATTAAAATTAAATTATGGCCAATCAAAATAATACAACAAGGCTGATTCATTTATTTCTCCAGCTAAGTTGCACCGCCTCAGCCATTTCTCTGCTTCAGTCCCGTTTCTGCTCCTTTTCTCGTCCATCGATCCTCTTGCTCCAGCTCTGAAATATCATTCTTTCATTAAGCAAACAGCCAAGCTCCTTCATATAACCTTCTCCTCACCACCATGGCTTCATTATTCCTTAAAAAGTTCAGCCAAAAATCGCCCAAGAGAGGTTCCCCTACAACTGGACAGTGGCGTTTTGAGCAGGTAAAATTTCCAGCCAACGTTTCATGCTTTTGAGCCACTTGTTTATGGTGGTGTTGGTTAGGTAGATGATGTGTGTGCATATAGTTTGGAATAAAAACTTGTAAGCAACTCAGTAGGGCTGAATCTCTTGTTGTTGGTGGCGTTAATGGTTGAATAAAATCTTGTTATTGTGTGCATGTATGTAACGTGAATGGAAGAGATGAAATTCTGCTGTGTAGATGTTTGTGTGGAGTGAATAGATGAAACAAAGGTTGACCATGGAAAGAAAAATATTACATATAGACATAGATAAAATCAGGTTGCTACGGTTTGTCATGAAGGTTTCAAAAAGGCATCAACGTGGTGCCTTGATGGTGTGAAAACCGAACATAAAAGGGCTGGTTGAACCGAAACAAAAAAATAGAAATTACCTAGTGTGAAACAAATTTAATGAATGGTTAGCCATGAGGGTTCAAAGAGGCATAGATGTGATGTCTTGATAGTGTGAAAATAGAATAAAAAAGGGCTGAACCGAATAGAACATACATGCTGGGAAATCGAATGGAAATTGTAGGCTAATAAATGGTTGTTGATTGATTTTAATGGAAATGAAGAAGAAGAAAGACTAGATTTATGAGAAAATGACATAAGAAACAAAATGGTCAACAATAGTGGCTATTGTGACACGAAAATAAAAGAGAAAGATGGTGTTGTGTGTGACGTGAAATGAGAAAGAAAATGGCTAATTGTGGCGTGGAAAGAAGAGGAATAAAGGGCTAAATAAAAAGTCAAAAGTGAAGGCTGCAAATGAAGAAAATAAGACTATGAATATAGATATATATATATATATATATATATATATATATATATAAAATCAATGTATATATATAGGCTACCGATTGTGGAAAAGTAGAATAAGGAAATATTGTATTTAATTCTTAAATGCTGGAAAAATACAAGAAATAAGGCAGCATATATAATTCATACATTGACTAAGAATTGAAACAATAAAAATTTAAGCAGATAAAGTCCATTCGGCCATAATGAGAAGAGAGAAATAATGGCATGAAAAATAGCCATTTTTAGCTATAAGCATATACTTACATCTACATGTTGATGTAAATCATAGTTAAAAATAAAAGGATAATTAAGCTAATGATTTTGGTGAATTAAATTGCAGTCGGAAGTTCGATGTTCGTGTGGTGCACGAGATAGCGCGATCTCGATAAACCAGTAAGAGATGCGTGTGTAGATTTGTAGGGATACCCAGATGCATTATTCAAATGCTATGAATTTTTATATGAATTATGAAATGTAGTTTCGCTTCAAAATAGCATGAAAGACTGTGGTTTTTGGCTGGCACACTGTGGTTGTACATACAGGGAGGCTAAGACCTGGACAACAATTATGCTGTCGAAAAGTATTCAAAATATTTCTAAAAATATTATAAATTATCTTAGTGCGTTATGGATATTTTCCTAGCCTTGAAAGAGATAAAATAAATATTTTTCATAAAGGGTTACTATACCGAAAATATTTATTAAATATTCTTGACCAAATTTGGGAAGGTGTCATTACTGAAAATTCATCCCATATGTTTTACAATGAAATGTATGATTGGTGAAATGAAAAGGTGAATAGTGAATATTTTATAATTATTATCAGTATGATATTCACTATTTTAATTATGATTTCCTTTATGGAATAAATAAAATATTATTACATAAAACGACTTCCATAAAGGTTTAATCATTTTGAAAATATTATTTTGGGACTAGAATGTGTCTACATGTGTTTATAGTGAAAAATATAGTGGTGGAATTGTTGAATTTGGAGAATAAAACATTTTATTTTTCCATAAATCATGAAAATATTGGAATGGATTTCTAATAACTTTGAAATTCATGATTTGGAAAGAAAGCGTGGAAACACGTGCGTATATGTTTTACGGTGAAAAAGAAACAGTTATGAAATTTTATTTTTACAGTGTGATTATCTTATAAACTGTTTTCACCGTACGAGAAAATGTGATTTATACCTTTATGGATCTTTTGAAAGATGCTATTGATTTTAATGAATTCCATAAAGGTAATGAGATTTCATGTATACTGTTTTGAGACTAATAGGCCCTATATCATGCCGATATGTGATATGTGATACGTGATAAGTGACATGTGACATGTGATATTGGATAGTCCCGGTCGATACCTGATTAGTGATCCGCTAAGGACAATATAGACTATGGTCATAGATCTGACATGATTATCATTGCCCTACGGGGTACTTTCTCTCTAGCATGATATTTTGGGTGATGCCTTAGTCTCCACTTTTATGAAATATGAAATGATATGTGATATGAAAAGGTGTGACTATATGGAAAATGAATATGAATATGTTTTATACGGAAGAAGAATGGTTTCTAAACAGTTTTCTGTACTGCACATAATACTGCATTGTTTATAATTTATATGTGATACGCAATATGAAATTTTAAATGAAAAATATGATTTACTTCAACTAATATTCTCTTTAAAGAATATATGAATATTAGTTTATTTTACTTAAATGCTTTATTTTATAAAAGCATTACTTTGAAAAGGATATGAAATAATAGGGAAGATGAGTTATCTCAATAACGGTATTTACTCCCTATAGTTGCTTTGGCTTTCCGAGACAAGACAAGTATTTCAAAATACCTTCCATGCTCCATCTGGATTTTTCAGCCGACTATAGTATCACTCCCTTGTAGAGTGCCAGTTTACAAATAGGAAACTAAAGGTTTTACTGCATGTAGTCTTCGAGGTATCAAAATTTGCATACAAATCTCTTACTGAGCCGCGGTTTTGCTCACTCCAATATTTTATCTCCCCAGATATTTTGCAGTGACCGGTTGAGTATATTGTTCGAGGATTAGAGGCTGCACATTGAGCACCACAAGGCAGCATTTATAGATCCCGGAGGTATATTTATTTTGCATTATATGTTCAGACTTTTAATTTACGGTACTACAGTGTTATATTAAATTAGGGGATGTAAATATTGATTAAAATACAACTTGTAAATATTTATTTTCGTTAATTATATTAAATTACGAAAATCGTGTTTTCAGTGAATTAAATGTGGAAATTAAGATATCGCAGACAGCCCAACCTGTTCATGTGTGGTGAAATTGTGTAAAAAGTATAAAATACTGTGTACTTGGGATTTGACAATAAATTATTGATATAAAACAATTTAATAAAGTTTTCAATAAATAAATGGTAAATAAACCATTTAATTTAATCACTTCAGTAACACTTTAAAACACGTGACAGTGAAAGTAGTAAAAACAGTACAGTAAACAGTTGAATTTGAACAATGGTAACAGTATATAAATCGATTCAGTAATAGTACGATAAAACACTTCAGTAAACAGTGAATAACAGTTCAGTACAGTAAACACTTAAATTTCATATCATAGTAACAGTTTAATAATTATTTCAAAATCAATAATAATGTCATAAATATTTTCAGTTCAATAAACAGTATATTTGAATACAGTTCAGTAAACAGTAATCAGTAAATCACAGTTCAGTAAACATTTAACATAGGTTGAGACTAGGCAACACCCTAAGTAAATCATGTTATAAATATCCCCGAAGGGAAAAGGTAACAGTATACAGTAAGATCTATGGTCATAGTCTATAAGGTGTCCTCAGTGAACACTGATCAAGTGACACTGGGACACTGAAGATACGATCAATATCAACAGCACAGTAACAATACAATAAACAGTGAGCATGATAATGGGGCCTAATAGTCTCAAATCATTTTATTTATAGTAGAAAATACCTTTAAGGAAAATAAATAAATATCATTAAAATTTATAAAATTCCAAAAAGGTATTTTAAATTCACATTTAATAGTACAATGAAAATAGTCAATAAAATATTCATGCTTCAGTGAGAAAATTTGTAAACGTTCAATTTTGCTATAAAATATATTAAAGAACGTATTTATGATCTCACTTTAATAAAATTTAATTACATGAATATTTAATTAATATTTTTCGATAAAATTTCAATTGGAAATAAACTCCAAAACACACAATTTCACTTATTTTAGGCATTCAAAATATTTCATGATATTTAAAATATTTTTGAGAAATTTTCAACAGCATAACAGCTGCGATTTCCCTAACCTCCTACACTTAAAACATAGTTCACACAACAGCCGTAATACCACAATTTTGCATGATTCAAGGCAATTTAACACCAAAATAATTTCATAAAATCATATTCGTAAAAATCATGCATTCACTATATCCTTACGGCTTTCACACTTGTCCCTTACCTATCTCGTATTTCGAACTTCCCGATAACACTATACGCGATCCACTTAACCCGACTGCAAAACAATTCCATCAATAATTTTTATTAATTTTCCTCTAATTTTTTAGCTATTAACCTCCACTAAATGTAGCCACATTGGATACTGCCTATGCCTAACCATTGTAACTTACACTTGTAGTAAAACATAACTCTCCCATTTTAGCTCTGATTTCATATCCGATTTCACCAATGATCGTCTCTTAATTTCTACATTAATTGGCATATCAAATACATAAAATGCAGAACAATGACACCCTCAAAGAGCCTTGGCCGAAGCCTCCCATATGTCAAGCTTAGTGATTTTCAACAATCTAACCTTTCTAACCTTTAAATCCATGTTCATTTTATCATTTCCCATCATTTTCATGCAAAGAACTACATGTTTTCCTTTGGTCCTTATGCAAACCAAAACCCCCTTTAATGGTGGATTTTTATTTATGCAATATTAAGCAAATCCAATGCTAGAATCAAAATCTAAACACTTGAATTAACCTAAATACAACCTTGAAATTAAATGAAACCTCAAAAGATGGGAGATCTTAACATTGGCCGAACACCTTTGCCCATCTTTTCTCCTTGTTTTCTTCTTTATTTGATGAGCTAATGGTATCAATGAAGAGAGGCGAGTGTATAGATTATTTTTCTAGAAATAAGTTTGGTGAGAAAATAACAATTTCCTATAGTTTTTCATGATTTTCTCTCTTTTTCTTTCTTTTTCTTCTTGGTGTCATGGGAGGTTAGGAAGAAGAGAGTGAATAGTGGTCGGCACTTATGGGCTGAATTATGAAGATGTTTCTAGAAGGGGGCAAAATTACAATTTTGCCCTTGGTTATGTAAATTTCGGACAATTTTGCCCTTAAGCTTCCGTAGTCATAAAAATTGTGTAATTGGACTCCAAAATTTTGGATTCAATCACCAAATACTCATATTTAACGTATCTTGATGATTGGAAGTGATTTTGTTGACGCGCGGTGCATCAATTGCACGAAATTACAATTTTACCCCTAGTGGACTGCCAGCGAAAATTTTCAATTAAACCATCGATTCGATAAATCTTTTGACACTATCTTATTCTCCTTTTCATGTAGAATATCATAGTATTTTTACTACGTCCCAATTCATTTTAGTTTGGTCATTTTCCAATTTGTTTTCCACATTTCACAAAATAATATAAAAATTACTTTTAAACCTCAAAATCATCATTTTATATTTATTACACCCACTGTACACTGTATTATCAGTCTCAAATCCATCAAATCCATAAAAAACTTAAGTGGGGCCCATATTACATTTTCCATTAAAATTTACATACACTTATATTTACTTAATAATTAAATACATAATCACATGTACAGTATAGTAGAAACAGGTCTCGCAGATTTTTTTTTCTTATCCGTTAATATACCCTTGCTAGCTCTCTGTACTTATGATTTGTGGTTGTCCGTCTCTTTGACAACACCTATTTATCACAATTTCAATGTTAAATTAATCACCCTTTCACCACTTCACATCCTTATAATATATAATTTTTATATATATATATCCACCTTAATATATTATATAAATTTATATACACACATATATACATATGCATAACTATTTATAAAATACATTCTTATATTACATATGCAGATATATATATATGTAAAGGCCTTACTTCTCTCTTGGTTTAAGCCCTTAAGTGGCCTTCGCTTTCTGTCTAGCTTAGGGTACTCCTTTTTTCCTTCTTTTCCCATATTGCTTTTAGCCACTCTACCATAACAATGTAGCCTTTATTTCTAGCAATCAAACACAACTCAACCCAAGCCAAGATTTCCTTGCTTCAACCCTTTTTTGTGCCCTTGTCTTGAGCCACTAACACAGCTCCTTTTCATCCATGATCCAGTACTGTTTCAGTGCTCCTAAACCCACCTCAAGCCACCTTTGTTCAGGTTGTTCCTAGCCATAAAGATAGTGTTTATTCAGTTTTCTTCAAGACCAAATATAGCTCCTTCACACGTACCCTGCTTCAACCTTTTTTTTCTTTCCTTACCTCATTCGGTTCCTTCGCTTTTATTGCTTCAATTTACTTTGTTGTTTTCATTCAGTTACTTCCAACTGGTTCTACACCTTCAGCCCTTTATGGTAGTCCTGAACCAACAAAAAACCCCCCTCTTTTAGTCGAGATCATTAGCTTTTTACCACTCTTCCCAGAGTTTCGGTTCAGCCACAATAACCAACCATTTCATGACAAAAAAAATATTGTGGAGTATCCCTCATGTTTTTCAACCTTATCTCTCTCTTTTTCATCCTTCTTTCCTCACTGCTTGAACCTCATTTCAAAGTAGTTTCTGGCTCACTTCTTGTTGTTATTCTAGTTGAATGGAACACTAAACAGAAGCTCAATAATAATAAAAAATAGTGCACTGATATAGGCTTAATTAACCCTTCCTTTCCTCTCATTTATATAAGATTTCCATGTTGAATTCACTAAAATATAAGCTCAATAATTAAAAAAAACAGTGTAGTGATATAGGCTTAACCAGCCCTTCCTTTCCTCTCCTCTCTTCTATTCACGATTTCCTTGTTGAATTCCTCTTCAATGTTGGTTGCCACTTACGCTTCAATGCTGCTCTGGAAATGTCACAATCTAATTATAGACACATGGTACAAATAATTTCCTTGTTATTATGATTGGTTAGGCTGTCTACAATGTCCACACTCAATTTCAATGTTAATCGATGTTTCAATCCCAGAATCTGAAAATATTCACTTCTAAAATATGTATATATATATATACATATGAATGATCACAACTTAATTTACATCTAGCTTCATTAATAAACCCTCTACAGATACATTTGGTATTCGACAATAATGTTTACATCCCTTGTACCAAAACATGCATAGTAGTACTATACATGCATTGACTAAACATATAAAAATAAAATAGTATACTTTTATGATCTCTGGTAACCGCCTAAGGGATACCAATCAAAATCCTCCTAGAACAGAATAACTCTGCTTTAGGTAATTTGGAAGGAAAGTAAAGGGGTGAGCTTACGCCTATAGAGCTAATACTATGCATAACTATATACGTGTATCTTAAGCATGCTCCTACACTCAAAATCAGTATCAGTACAGAATTTAGGCACTCTATCAGAAAAGATAGAAGGATACTTTGAAGTACCTCACTTGTCATGGTCCCTAACTTCGACTATTCGGAGTTTACTATAGTGTTGCTTGGTAAAAAGTTTAGTGGTACAGTTTCTAATCAATCATTTCTTAAGCAATTCAGTAAACAGTTAATGATCACTCGAAAAACAATACGAAAATCAGTTCAGTAAACTATTCAACAAAACAATCGATAAATGGTACAGTGACTAATTTAGTAAACAATGCAGTAGTTCAATCGCTAATAGTACGGTAGACAAATTTCAGAGAATAATACAATAAATTAATTCAATTGATTACTTTAGTGAACACTCATTAAACAGTATGGCGAACAAACCGATAACAGTCTAGTAGAGACCAGGCAACACCGAATAGAATCGTGTAGTTTTAGAATCCTAAAAGGGAATGATAATAAGACTGTAACGATCTGAGTGTACGTTATTACACAATATTTACTCTATTTTACACATTTTTACCGGTTGGGCTGTTTGTGATGCCTTTAACACTTGATCATTAACAGTAATAAATGGTAAACATTTATTCAGTAAATTCGGAGTATAAAAATTTACTATAGTCCATATATATATTGCATCCCCTGTTTCTATTTTACAATAATGTAGTACTGTATACAAGTGTCTGAATATATAAGAGAAGTAACTGTACCTTTAAATTTCATTACTCTCTGTCCCAGGGGGCTACTTGCAGCTATATTTACCCGAAGAAGCCATCAACTAATCCTCGTAATTAATCTGGAAGATTTGAAAGTAAGGGGTGAGCGAACTACATGCTCAGTAAAGGAGTCATATGCTGCTTGATATAATGAAAACTATATGCCGTAAAACATTTATTTCTTAACAGTGTACTAAGCACAGTAGGGAAGGATACTATAGTCGGCCGAGAATTCCAGATGGAGCAAGGAAGGTATTTTGAAATGCCTGTCTTATCCCAGAAACCTAGAGCAACTATAGAAAGTAATAAATAAATTGTTTTATTTCAAAACAATTTCCTTCTCTTCAGTACACCAATTTCCAAAACACGTGACAGTACAGTGATGAAACAGTAGTTACAGTAAATAGTCTTTTCAGTACAGTAGTTTATAAATATCCACATCACTGGATAACAGTTCAGTAATTATTTCTGTTTAAGAAATAATTTTCAAAGTATTCTTTCTCGATAACAGTAATTTCCTTTCAGTTCAGTAAACAGTATTTTGTACAATTCAGTTCAGTAAACAGAAATCAGTAGGTTTCATTTCAGTAAACAGTAATTAATAGCTCTCTATTCAGTAAATAGTAATCAGTAGCTACCAGTTCAGAAATCAGTAATCAGTAGCTTTTAGTTCAGTAAACAGTAATCAGTAGTTACCAATTCAGTAAGCAGTATCTCTCAGTATAGTACAGTTCAGTAAACCAATGTTTTGGTATGGTTCAGTCCAGTAAACAGTAATTTACAGTGCAATACAATAAACAGGATTCAGTAAAATCCCTCCAGTAACAGTAATCAGTAAGTTGAGACTAGGCATCACCTTACAATTAAATCATGCTATCATCGTCCACTAAGGGACACAGTAATCATCCCCTAAGGGACAGTATATAATGAGATCTATGGCCATGATCTATACGGTGTCCTCAGTGTACACTTGCCAGGTGACATCCGGGACACTGATGACTGGCGGGTCAATCAGCCATGTGACAGTAACAGTAACAGTACGTTGCATGAAACTCGGACCTAAGTCTCAAAACAGTATAAAAATCATACCATAGCCTTTATGGATCTTATTCAAGGTAATTTGAAATATTTCATGTTTATCCATAAGGCTCATAATTTTAAATATCATCACCTTTATGGAAATTTTAAATTAAATAAAATCAGTATGTAGTTCCATAAAGGTGTAAAAATTCATTTCTTTTCCATAAAAATATCTTTAAGGAGTTTAATTAAATTAAATCATTTATTTCAATTATTACTTCCGAAAAGGTATTTATTCCCATTTTCACATACCGTAAATCAGTCGGTAAATATTCATGTATCAAGTCAGAAAGTAAGTAAATATTCAATTTGAATATTTAATATTATATAAAATAAATCAAATTCTCACTTTAATAAAAATATAAAACCTGAATATTTAATTTCTCACAACTTTCTCATAATTTCCAATTTATGGAAAATTAGTGGAAATTATATTTAAATTCCCATTTTAAACCATTTCATGCTTTTAAAATATTTTATAATATTTTAGAATATTTTTGGAAAATTTTCCGACAGCATAACAGTTACGGATTCCAAACCTCCTGCACACAAGCACAGTTTATAAACTAGCTTTTCAACCACAGCATCTTTGCATGCTTTAAATATGCTTCCAATATTTCCATAAAATTTAACTTGATAAAACATGCATTTCATTATATCACTACAACTCACACACTCCCCCTTACCAGTCTTATTAAGTCGAGCTTCCCGGTTACGCTAACCGAATTCCGTTAACCCGGGCTGCAAGATAATTTTTTCAAAGATTATTAAAATTCTTCTTCTTATTTTAAGCAACTAATATTCAAAAATGCAGCCACCAACGTCATATTATAAGCACAACCAGTATAAATTATACTGGTGCTAATGCTCAACTTGTTCATTCAAGTTTCTTTTTCGGTTTTAATTTCACCAATTCTTCTCTTTTAATTTCTACAATTATTCTTTACCAAACCCCTAATTTTTCAGCATATTTTGTGCCTCCAAGTGTCATGGCCGAATCCCTTAAAGGCCATGGTCATTGACTTTTCAACATTTTTCTTCTATTTTCTTGTTTTCCATTTGGTTCTTTATGGTTCACAGGTACATTCCTTGCCTTCTATTTACATGAAACCACAATTTCTTTCATCCTTTCATCCCAACCGAACCTTCCCAAAATTTGTCAAATTTGGATTCTTCATCCTTTCCAATTTCCAAGCTTCCTCTTTATTTTATTTATACTCTATCATTTATTTCTCATCATCCTCACACCATTTCTAACATAATTTCTTTGTTTTTCTAAATCTATACCAAAATCACAACTTATGCTACTTCCATGATTTAATTTGATTTAACTAAAATTAATATTATAATCATGCTTCTCATGTTTAGAAACATAGAAATAAGTTATTGAATATCAACAAAACCATGGAAATCTTTAAACTTACCTTGAACAATTGTCCCTTCCAAAACAGAACAAGTTTCTGTTTTCAAGTTCAGCCTCTTCTCTTAGTTCTTTGATGGTTTAATTGATGGAGCAAGGATTATGGTGCATGCTTAGATGGTTAGATATCAAAGTATAATTTTTGGTGAATTTTTTCTTGGAGGAACGATGGCCAAAACAAGCATAAAATTGAAACAATTTCTGGTTCTCGTAAGATAGCAAAATCGGTGATGAAGGTGGCCATTTGCTGAAGTTTTTCTTCACTTAGTCTTTATTTTATTCACTGTATCCAATAACCTTGTGCCACTTAGCTTCTTATCATATTTTTCTTCATCATTTCTTGCCTTAAATTGCATTAAATGGCTGAAGAAATCTGCAATATAAAGCATGGTGGAGAGGGTTTCTTGTTGCTATTCGGTTGACCCTCTTTTATTCTCTTTTTTGAAAGCTTCAACCAATAAAATTTATACACATGATAAATTGTAATTTCTCTTATTTTTTATTTTATTTATATCACCTTTTATTCCATAAAATCCTGGATGAATTTCTTTAAAACTCCAGCTAAAATTCACGACACCAAGGCAGCAGCACTAAAGTGTTGTTCACTCTTCTTGGCTGATCAGTTTTGTCATATATTCCACTCTTCTTTACTTTATTTCAGCCAATAAAATTTCCTTATTTTATGTATTCACTTCTCCTCATTATATATTTTTAACTTGGCCTTTTATTGTATACAATTCTTAATCAAACTCAAGAAAGTCTCCAGCTGGTCATGCATGAAGACAAAAAAAGAAGGCTTGCCGTCCACACTTGGCTGCACTTTCTTGACTTTTCTTGGCCTTTTTGCTAGCTATTTCATCCAATGAAAATAATTCACATACCCAATAAATAATTTCTTTCTCTTATAATTATATTTGTTGACATTTTATGCCATGAAAATAACACTTCCATTCTAAATTTTCTAATTTCCTTTATTCTATACCTTCAACTCATTCGTTTATATTCATTTCCACTCTTATACACCATATTATAATTCATAATTCTAATAATTTCGAAATCCAAAATGGAAATCCAAATTAAATATTTATTTAATTTCACTTAATAATTTATTTCCACTATCATGGATTTACGAAAATATGGTGTATAGTATTATAAAATCGGGTTTCACAAAGACATATGGCCGTAGTCAATAATGGTTCACAGTGAACACTAGTCAAGTGATAGCTGTGGGTGCTGAAGACGTGACTAAGGTCAATTAACAACAGAACACACACTCTCTCAGATCAGCATAATACACTCGAAGCTATTATTGGGCCAACAATCTCAAAACAGTGTATAAAATAGTGGCACCACTCTTCAAAAATCGATTCAGTAAAACAAATCTTCTGTCAGTCCATAATTCAGTAAAATCAGTAACAATGACAGTTGAAATAAAAATATTCGACAAATATTCTCAGTTCGAAATCCAGTGTTTAAAATATTTTATTTACGTATAAGAATGACACTAGTACTTGTAGATATTTTGAAAACTAAGAAAATCATTAAAATCAATCTCATAAACTGAGTTATAATTTGTGCACTCTTAGCAACCTATATGCAACTCTTAGTTCCTTCACTCTTAGTTTTATCTCAATCACATTTATAGTCTACCCTTATGACTCTAGGGTTTATGGTTCGATTTACGAAATTTCGACAAAATAATGATAAGATCAATCTTAACCCTCTTGCACTAGAAACACAGTTCATAACCACAATCACAGTTTCACATTTATAGTCTACCCTTATGACGCTAGGGTTTATGGTTCGATTTACGAAATTTCGACAAAATAATGATAAGATCAATCTTAACCCTCTTGCACTAGAAACACAGTTCAATAACCACAATCACAGTTTCCCATTCTCAAACAATTCACTGTAACCAATCATATACGATCTTAATTCAATCAATATCAATGCAACACAATATCCTTATGCCTTTTACATATATTCCTTACCACATAGATTGCACTACTTTTGAGTTGCAAAACATGACACAATCACTATCAATTCACCACACTTTAGTTATAAAAAGTATTCAACTCTCTAAAACCTACTACATTTCCTATTGCAACTATAAATCTGATCTACTTTATACCGGTGCTTACGTAACACCTATCATCCAAACACCTTCTTTTTCAGTTTTGACTTCAATAGTAGTCTTATATTAATTTATACATTATTCTAGGACCCATTTTGCATTGAATTGAGCTTGGTTTCCCTATGCTCTTCACTAGGCCAAAACTACCACTCTTGGCTACACATTCTGTTTCAACAATTTAAGATTGTAAACGTTTTACACACTTTATACACAAATTTGCATTGAACAAGATCATATTTATGCATAGGCAAGCTTGGCCGAAACCATAGGGGATTGATTCTCATGGTTTAATTCAATTCAAGCTTAAATACATACTTAACAGCTTGAACAGATAACATAAAGCCATTAAATCATGAAAAATCAAGCTTTCTCTCATCTTGTTCACTTGGCCAAAAATGGAAAGGACCCAAACACTATGAAATGGCCACTTCAAGGCTTAAATTTGGTAGTATGTTGTAGAGCTTTTAGAGTTGCAAAGTTTGCTGAAGTCTGTTTTCGGTTTTGGGGTGTTTTACTAGGGTTTTTGGTGACTTTCTCTCTCTATATGAAGCTTTCAACAATGGTAGGTGGTGAGAGAAGATGATGGACAACAATGAGGAGAGAAGATGACTAGAAATTTCTTTTAAATAATATCTTGGTAGCAAATTACTAAAATGCCCTTATGTTTTATGAAACTTCCCATTGTGCCATTCACACTTCAATTTTCGTAAACAGTTAGTTTAACTTCAAAATATTTCATTCAATATAAAACATATTTATTTAATATGTTCTAATCATTGAATAGCCTTTGATAGGGTTTGAGTGGTTAAAAGGGCAAAATTACCAAAATAGCCCTAACTGTTGAATCGTATAGTTTTTTGCTTTTTTGTGTGATTCAAGCTACTAGTTAACATGGCAAAAGACTTCTTCAGACGAAGATTTATATATAACTATCAGTTGCCTCAAATCAATTTAGATTGACCATTATTTACGAAGGTCTTAAAATCCTTAACTGTCATTTTCTAAATTATTTCACGTTTTTCAAAACATGTTTAAATAGACAAATTTCGAGATGTAGATTCTTACCATCTCAGTATTTTGCTCCAAATATCGATACAACCAAGTTTCACCCTTATTATAACAGCATACGGTCCAGTGGGACCCATAATCCAAATCTTCGTTACACCTACGAATCATAAGGCATATAAATAGTTATGAGATAACTTATCTTCCTAACTTCTTTAACAGTATATAATAGTAATAGGAAGTGTGAATCTCACATCCTCCTCACCTTAGGAAATTTGGTATTCTAAATTTGACTAAGCATTTCAGTTGAATAACTCTATATACTTTTCCTTCATTAGGTTTTTTAATTCCCATATAGCCTCTTATGTTAAGTGGTACTGCCAGAGAACCTTAACTAAAGTAATCATCTTAGATTGCAATATTTTCTCCTTTTAATCCATGTTTCGAACTAGTTTCTCTGCATAACTCATATCCTCCTTGATCTCTAGAGGCTTGTGCTGAATTACATGAGACGGATCTGAATGATACTTCTGTAATATTGACACATGGAAGACATTGTGTACCCTGGATAACTCTGGTGCTAATGCTAACCAGTATACCATGTCTCCCACTTAGTCTAAAATATCAAAAGGCCCAATGTAGCGAGGATTCAATTTTCCTTTCTTTTCAAATCTTATAGTGCCTTTGGATGGTGAAACTTTCAAAAACACCGAATCCCCCACTAAGAACTCTAAATGTTAGCGTCTAGTATTTGCATAACTTTTCTGCCGACTCTGAGTAGTCTTCGGTCAATCACATATAATCCGAACATCCTCTAAAGCTTGCTCAACAAGATTGGGAGCTAGAATCTTTCGATCATCCATTTCTTCCAGTCAATAGGAGAATGGCTTCTCCGACCATACAGAGCTTCATAAGGTGCATGTCGATGCTGGTGTCATAACTGTTATTGTAGGCAAACTCTGCCAATAGCAAATGATGGTCCCAAAATCCTTTAAAGTATAGTGCAGAAGGTCTCAACATATCCTTGAGCATCTGAATCTTGCACTCAAACTTACCATTAGTCTATGGATGGAAAGTTGTGTTAAAGTTTAGTCGAGATCCTATGGCATCTTCAAAATGTTCCCAAAAATGAGAAGTGAATCTGGAATCTCTATCAAAAGTAATGCTTACTGAAACTCCATGTAGTTTGACAATCTCTCTGACATATAAATCAGTTAAGGTACTCAGGTAATTAATGGACTTCATGGCAAGGAAGTAGGCTGATTTCGTCAATCTATCAACAATCACCCATATCGCATCATGGTTCCTCCTAGTCTTCAGTAAACCCATGATGAAACCTATAGTGATATGCTCTCATTTCCACATTGATATTAGTAGAGGCCAAAGCATTCTTGCTAGTTTTCGATGCTCTACCTTTACCTGCTTACAAGTGAGACACCTTACAACAAACTCTGTAATGTCTCATTTTATCTTAGGCCACTAGTACAATTTATGAAGATCATGGTACATCTTGTTACTACCTAGATGTAAAGTGCACCTCGAAGAATGAGCCTCTATCAAAACCAAATATCTCAATGATCTATCCTTCAGAATACAAATTCGACCCTTGAACCTCAGAATTCCATCAGTGCCAATTTCATAATCTAACTGAATAACTAGTTGTACCTAACTAGTAATCTCAATACAATCAATATCCTCCCTTTGAGCATTTCTGATTCGATCCATCAAGTCTGTCTCAGTCTGAAGACTAGCTGACATGCCATAACTCTCAGAAGGAGTAACATTCAAACTGAGGCTCACAAACTGTTCTAACAGACTGTATTCATGAACCATCATGTAAGAGACCATACTTAAGTGTTTCCTGCTCAAAGCATCTGCCACCACATTTGCTTTCCTTGGGTGATATAATATCTCGTAGTCATAATCTTTCAACAATTTCATCCATCTATGCCGCCTTATATTCAATTCACGCTACGAGAACAAATACTTGAGACTCTTATGATTCATGTATACCTAGAACCTTTCACCATACAGATAATGCAGCCATCTTTTTAGAGCAAACACCATGGTAGCCAGTTTCAAATCATGAGTGGGCAATTCTTCTCATGGTCCTTTAGCTAACTAGAACCATAAGCGACTACTTTCCCATTCTGCATCAGCACTCAACCTAAACCCAGTGGGGAGGTGTCACTATACATTGAAAAACCCCTTTAACCACTAGGAATAGGGAAGATCGATGTTGTGGTCAATCTATGCTTTAGTTCTAGAAAACTACGCTCACATGCATCAGTCCATTCAAACTTTACATCTTTGCGTGTGATGTAACAGTCCAAATGTACAGTAAATAACATATTTTTACACATATTTTAGGGTTGGGCTATTCGTGATACCTTTAACACTTGAACAGTAACGATAATAAATAATGAACATTTATTTAATTAATAAATTCAGAATAAGAAAATCTTACAATATTCTTACACTTTACATTCCCTGTTTCTACTTTACAATTTAGGTAGTACTGTACAGGTTATCTGAAAGTATAAAAGAAAGTACAATTACCTCCCAGTCCGACATAAATAGTCTCGGTAACCAAATTTTAGTCGATCCTCTAATGTATACCCCATTTTAATCTCTTTTAATAGCTTGTGGAGTTGGAAAATAAAGGGTCGAGCGAAACGTGCTCAGTAAAGGAATTGTATGCAAGATTGATATAACGAAATCTATATGCTGGAAAACATTATTTTTCCTAACAGTTCACTAGGCATAGTAAATGGAAGGATACTATAGTCGGTCGGGAAATCCAGATGGAGCATGGAAGGTATTTTGAAATACCTGTCTTGTCCCGAAATCCCAGAGCGACTATAGGGAGTAATTCTTAAATTGTTGTTATAAAACAATTTAATGAAATCTTCGATAAATAAATGGTAAATAAACCATTTAATTTCATCACTTTAGTACACTTTAAAACACGTGACAGTGACAGTAGTAAAACAGTACAGTAAACAGTTAAGTTTGTTCAATGGTAACAGTATATAAATCGATTCAGTAACAGTGAAATAAAACACTTCAGTAAACAGTGAAGAAATAGTCCAGTTCAGTAAACAGTTCATTTTCACTTCACAGTAATAATTCCATAATTCTTTCAAAACAGTGATAATGTCATAATTATTTTCACTTTAGTAAACAGTATATCTCAGTACGATTTAGTAACCAGTTGACAATAAATTACGTTTCGTAAACATTTGACAGTAAATCACAGTTCAGTAAACAGTAGTGTTTTCTAGTAAACCAGTAGGTTTGAGAAGCAATAAAATGTTTATTTCAAAACATTATCAGTTTCGTAAATCACTTTAGTAATAGTTCAGTATAGTACACTTTGCAATAACAGTGAAACAGTTCAGTATAGATATGGTAACAGTTTAGTAAACGGTGTAAAAACAATTTCAGTACGGTAAACACTTGAGTTTCACAGTACAGTAAACTCTTTTAGCCAGTAATAATTTTTCGTAAAACATTTTAAATTCAGTAAACAGTAACCATTTCGGTACAATACAGTAAACAGTAAACAGTAAACAGTAATTCGTAGTTCAGTAAAACAATTAACAGTAATTCTCAGTTCAGTAACAGTAAACAGTAGTTCAGTAAAATAGAAATCAATGATTCACAATTCAGTATTAGTAAACAGTAGGTGGAGACGACAAGGCATCACCCTCGATATATCATGCTATAATCCCTGTAGGGAATAGTAACAGTAAACAGTAAGATCTATGGCCATATTCTATAGGTGTCTTCGAGTACACTTGCCAAGTGTTCTTAGGACTGCTGATGACTTGGCAGGTCTATCAGCCATAGTAACAGTAATATTAAACACGTGAGCATGATATGGGGCCTAACAGTCTCAAAACATTTCATTTGCAGTGAAAATACCTTAAAGGAATTTATATAGAAATTATCATTTAATTTAATAAAAATTCGAAAGGTATTAAATTCATATTTATCAATACAGTAGAAACAGTAGATAAAATATTCATGTTTTGGTTAGAAAATTCATAAATGTTCATTTTCATTATAAATTGCCTTTGAGAACATTTTTCTAATCTCACTTAAATAAAATTTCACAACATGAATATTTTATTTATTTATTTCAATAAAATTCCAACTTATGGAAAGTTTATGGAAATAAATCCCAAAATTTATATTTCACTCAATTCATGCATCTAAAATATTTCATGTTATTTTAGAATAATTTCGAAAATTTTTCGGCAGCATAACGTCTGCGATTCCCTAACCCTTTGCACTTAAAATATAGTATATAAAACAAGCCGTATACCACATATTTGCATGATTTTCAAAGGCAATTCAATACCAAATAATTTCATAAAATTATACTCATCAAAATCATGCATTCGATATATCCTTACGACCTACACACTCATCCCTTACCTGTCTATCGTATCTGATCTCTTCGAGTGTTTCACTCGTAACCGATACTCTCGAGCTGCAGATAATTTCAGCAAAAATATTAGCTCATTAAATACTTATTTTTGAGTTATTATTCATATCTATATGCAGCCACTTTGTACACTGCTAATATTAATGCAGTATAATTTACACCAGTAGAAATTCCTAACTTCCATTTTGAACCATTTTCATTTTTCTTTTCTTTTTTGCTTCATCTCTTTTCTTTTCTGTTTTGGTTTTCCTTCTACTGTCGGCACATCTTGAATCATGCCATCATCCTTTCTTGCTTCATTCACACCAATTTCATCAGTTTTCCTTCATGGCCAAATGGCCTCTAAGTGAGTAAGCTCACCGTTTCTTTTAGTCAATAATTCTAAGTATATTTATTACATTACATGCTTGTATTTTCCACCTTTTTAAGCATCAAAGTCAACATCTTTTCCTCCATTTTCCACAAACGGCTGCACATGTTGACTAAATTTGTGTTTTGATTATATTTTTCTCCATGTCTAGCCTCCATTCTTAACTTTCACACCATCAATCACCAAAATCACTTAACAATTTTTCCTTAGCCGGCTGCCTTATCTTACACCAACTCATGTTTTTAGTAATTAACTCTTATAGCTATATTTATAGTCAAATTTTCTGCACACTAACAGCCACTATAATCAGCCCAGTCATCACGCCACCTACAGCAGAATTTTTTTTCAGCCCCTTGGTGATGCTATTTACGCCATCACGCCATGCTTACACCCCTTAGAATTGCCATGGCCGAGCATAGCAACATGGTTTCATTTTTGTTTCATGTTCAGCCTTTGTTTCCTATCATTTACGCCACACACACACAGAGCAAAATCTCACTTCTGTCATTCACGCCACTTCCAACATAATTTTAGCCCTCCAACCATCATTATCAAGCATCCTAAAGAATTGCCTACATGATTTTATTCTAAATCATGACCATATACAACATGTACACATCCCATTCAACCACAAACAAAAGGCAAAAGTGAAAGAAATTAAAGCTGGAAAATTACCTGAACAAAAACGTGACTGTCCAGTAGTAGGGGAAGTGGTTTTTGATGATTTTGGCTTAGATTTTTAAAAAGTTAGAGAGCTATGGAGGTGAAGTTTAATTTCTATGAAGAAACCTAGGTGAAACGGGGATGAGAAGTGGTGTTTCCCTTGGCTGAACATGAGGGTCGGTGGAAGAAAAGAATGAAAACGTGAATGGCAGCAGAAAACAGTGAGGCGGTGGAGAGGGCTGAAACAAATAGAAGATGTTGCTGTGTTGTCTTATTTTCTTTGGCCAAAATTAATATTTAATTTATAAAATCTGATTTAATTTCGCTAAAGTCCAAAATACTCTTAAAAATCCAATTATTTACATGAAATGCTACTGCACAGTGTAAAATCTGTTCCAGGTCAGATTTAAATTTAATTTTTATTAAATTTTATTTATTTTGGTCACTTAAGTCAAATGTTGACCAATATTGACTAGCCCTTTTTGTTAAATGATCATAATGCCCTTATATAATTTCATTATTTCCCCTTAATAAATAATCACAAACCACATGTACAGTACAGTAGAATCGGGTCTCACATGTGATGTGCATCAGAGGAGTAGCCAATCTAGAAAAACCCTTTACAAATCGACGATAACACCTGACTAGACCTAGAAAGCTCTGAATCTTAGTCACTGACTTGGATCTTTTCCACTGTACTACAACCTCTGTTTTAGATGGATCAACTGATAGCCCATCTTTAGAAATCACGTGTCCTAGAAATGAAATCTAATCTAGCTAGAATTCGCACTTCCTCAGCTTAGCATAAAGTTTCCAGTCTTTGAGGGTTTGTAAGACAATATAGAGATGCTGCTCATGCTCTTCCCAAGATCTGGAATATATCGAAATGTCATCAATAAACATGATGACAAAATTGTCTAGAAAAGCTTGAATACTTTATTCATCAGGTTCATGAAAGCTACAAGGTCATTAGTCAGTCCAAATGGCATAACCTGAAACACATAATGGCCATACCAAGTTCTGAATGCAGTTTTATGGACATCTCCTTCCTGAATCTGCAGCTGGTGATATCGTGATCTAAGATCTATTTTAGAGAATAGCTGAACACCCCTGAGTTGATCAAATAAATCATTTATTCTAGGTAGAGGATATGTATTCTTGATAGTAGCCTTGTTGAGCAACCGATAGTTGATACAGAATCATAGGCTACCATTCTTCTTCAAGACAAGAAGGACTGGTACACCCCAAGAGAGGCACTAGGATGAATAAAGCCCTTGTCTAATAACTCCTAGAGCTGCTTCTTGAGCTCATCAAGCTCTACCAATGCCAGTTGATAAGGAGGTTTCAAAATGGGTTCTATACCAAGTACTAATTTAATAGTGAATTCTATCTCTTGAGTAGGAGGAAGTCCTAGTAATTCATTCGAAAATATGTCTGGAAAATCCTTGACCACAGGAATATCGTGTAACTTCGAACTTTTTCTTTCTACGTCCTCCACATAAGTAATGAACCCTTCAATAACAAACAAAATTTTTCAGATTTCTATTTTAGACAACTTTCAGCAAAATAATTCACTTTCATTATTATACAAAAAGTTTTACATGTAGTTTTCAAGATGAGAGAAGGTTACAAACTTAGTATAGCAATCTAAACTCACAGGTTTGTAGCTAACCAATCCATCTCTAAAATTATATCAAAGTTATACATATTGAGCAAAATTAGGTCAGCTACCGTTTCCTTCTGTTCTATCCTTAATTTACAGTTACGATACATAATATCAGTCATTTGAGATTCCTTAAAGGATGTATTGATCTACAATAAATACCCTAAAGGCTTAGGTTCTACCGGTATCTTATCAACACACATGGAGACATAAAAGAATGCATAGAATCTGGATCGAATAAAACAAGTGCATTTATATCAAAAATAGAAATCTTATCCTTAATAACCTCAGATGAAGTGTTAACAAACTTCTTGTCAATAGCATACACTCTGCCTTGAGTTACAGCCTTCTTTCTATTCTCTACGGTTGTAGCTCTCTTCAACTGTGATGGTGCAACCTTTTGTGGTTCCTTAGTAGGTGTTGCTGTTGTTACTATTGGTTCATTATTATTAGGGCAATTCTTGACTAAATGCCAAGTCTGTCCACATCTAAAGCAAGCTTTTATGGCTTGGTGACAAGGTCTGGTACCATGAAACCCTCCACAATACTGACATCTAGTCGCAATACCCTTCTATTTAGCGGTGGAGCTATCAGTGGTAGTGGACTTAACAGGTGTAGGCTTAGAAATCTTAATCCCAGTAACCTTGGCCCTCTTAGTCAATCTCCTCTCAAATTTATCATCGAAGCTTCACTTAACCTTTTATTTACCTTTGCCTTTATCTCGGGTCCTAAATTCTACTTGGTAGGACTAATAGTCTTACTTGCACAGCTGAACCTGGCGAATAGCCTCATCATACGTGCCCACATCGAATGACGCTAACCGTACCCTGATAGAATACCTCAAATTGACAATGAATCTCTAAATCTTATGTTCCTCGCTCCTGATTGTCTTTAGGTCAAATCTGCTTTGTGTTGTAAACTTGGACCCATGTTGGTCCACTATTATAGATCCTTGTACAAAACCCAAAAACTCAGCCCACAACTTCTTTGCTGACTAAGAAATTTGCTGTTTATTAAATGCCTCTAAAAACACACCCCAAGTCGCTACTGGATGTCTAGCACCCAACGTTGTCTTGGTAAACTTCCACCAATGTTTTGCCTTATCTATCAACAAGAAGATAGCTAGACCCACCATTTCCATCTTAATACACCGCATATATGTAAACAATTTCTCTACCGCATTAACCCAATTTTCCACTACCATCAGGTCCTTACCGCCCTTGAACTTTGACTGATCTAGCTTTCGGAACTGTCTCAGTAAATTGTCACAAGCAACTACTAGGTCAATAGGCTGGGACTGTGGTGGTGGTAGTGGTGGTACCAGTTATGGCTAGGGCTTTAGAGGCATATTAACTATCGGAGGAGGTTATGCCACTTCTAGTACTGATGCTCTATTAAAATTGGCTATAAACTCCACAAACATCCGTTCCAGCCTGGAGATACGAGTATTAGGACTCCCGAGCTATGGAGGGAGGGTAGATTCAGGAATCGGTTCCAGAGATGGTTCTAGGGATGGCTGAACCCATCTCTGTCCCCATCCTTGTCCCCTTCTAGTACTCCTTTGCCTATCACTCATTTTGTCAAAACAAAAAAAATATTCTCAGTCACTCTAAACGATTATACATACAGATAACTACAGTACTGTATGGGATGTAAACCAATTTTAACCTAACGACACTGACAGACATCAGACCAACCTGCTATGATACCAATCTTTCTTGTCACGATCTGATTATAGACACTTAGTACAAATAATTCCCTTTGGATTGTCTGCAATGTCTGCACTTAATTTAAATGTCAATTGACGTTTCAATTCTAAAATTCGAAAATATTCACTTCTGAAATATGTATATATATACATATTAACGATCACAACTTAGTTTACATCTAGCTTTATTAATAAACCCTCTACAGATACATTTAGTATACTACATTAATGTTTACATCCCCTGCACCAAAACATACACAATAGTACTGTACATGCATTGCTTGAACATATAAAAATAAAATAATATACCTTTATGGTCTCTGGTAACCATCTGAGGGATACTGATCAAAATCCACTCTGAACAGAATAACTCTATTGCAGATAATCTGGAAGAAATGTAAGGGGGTGTGCTTACGCCCAGTAAAAAAATATATATAACAGAGTTGATACTATGCATAAGTATATGTGTGCACTTTAAGCGTGCTCCTACACTCAAAATCAATATTAGTACAAAATTTTGGCACTTTATCGAAAGAATACTATAATCAGTTAGATAACCAGGCTGAGTACATAATGATACTTTGAAGTACCTCAGTTGTCCCGATGCCTAACTCTGACTATATGGAGTTTACTATAGTGTTACTTGATAAATAGTTTAGTGGTACAATTTTTGATCAATCGTTTCTTAAGCAATTCAGTAAACAGTTAACGATCGCTCAAAAAACAGTACAAAAATCAATTCAGTAAATTGTACAATAAAATAATTGACAAACAGTATAGTGACCAGTTTAGTAAACAGTGCAGTAGTACACTTGGTAACAATATGGTAGACAATTTTCAGAGAAAAATATAATAAATCAATTCAATCGATCACGTTTAGTGAGCTCTCATTAAACAATACGGTAAAACAAATCGATAACAGTCCAATGGAGGCCAACAACACCCACTAGAATCATGCAGTTTCATAATCCCAAAAGGGAATAACAGTAAGACATATGGCTATACTTAATAATGGTCCACAATGAACACTAGTTAGATGACAGCTGTTGGTGCTAAAGACGTCAGTAATAGAACACACACTCAGATTAGCATGATATACCCAAAGGCTACTATAAGGCCAACAGTGTATAAAACAGTGTGAACGTTTTTCAAAAGTCGATTTAGTAAAAAAAATCTTCAGTCAGTTCGTAATTCAGTAAAATCAAAAAACAATAATAGTTAAGATAAAAATATTCGACAAATATTCTCAATTCGAAATCTAGTGTTCAAAATTTTTTATTTAATATAAGAATGACACTAATACTCGTAGATATTTTGAAAACTAGGAAAATAATTAAAATCAGTTTCAGAAACTGAGTTACAAATTAGGTACTTTTATCGACCTATATGCCACTCTTAATTCCTTCACTCTTATTTTTAACTCAATCACATTTACAGTATACCCTTCTGATTCTAAGGTTTAAGGTACAATTTACGAAATTTCAACAGCATAACGGTAAGATCAATCCTGTGATACACGAATTTATTATACTGTACACCATATTTGTACATGATTGATAGTGGAAAGAAATTCTTTTAGAGAGATTAAATAAATATTGAATGTGAATTTTCACTTTCCATTTTGGAATTTATTGGAACTATAATTTATAATATGGTGTATATAAATTGAAAAGAAAATTATTTAGTGTACATATGTTATTTTTATTGGTTGAAATACACCTTAAAGGAAGTACATATGAAATACACCTTAAAGAAAATTATATAGTGTACACATGTTATTTTTATTGGTTGAAATACACCTTAAAGGCAAAATGAAGACATGAAACATCAGCCGAAAATGGTGGACTGCACGCCACCCCTACTGCCGTAAACTGTATGACTAAAAAGGGAAAATAAAATGCAGTATAATGAGATAAATTGGAAGAGGAATCTAGGCGTAATATGAAGCTAAATTTCTACTGGCTGAAATGGGTCAAAAAAGAAGAAACATATAGTAGAAAACGAGAGGTAGTCTTGTATGATGGTTTCATATGAATGCATTTAAGGATAAGAAACAAGAAGAGAAGGGAATAATAAATGTGTCATGAAAGTTGACCTGCTCGTCCGTCTCTTTTGTAGCCTTCGTACTGCATAGCTGAGAATATAGTAAGGAAGGGGAAATAAAGTCAAAACGGACTACATTAGGAAAGCTTCTTCATCGTTCCTTGTTTCCGTTTTTCTTCAGCAATTTAATGCATGTATGACTTAAAGGAATGAAACGTGAAGAGATAGGTGAACAAGTGGTAAATTCTTATTGGATTTGCAGGGCTATATAAGAAAGAATACATGGGAAAATCGACTTATGCAACCTTCTTCTTCGAAAAAAAACCACTCTACTGCTTCTCACTCATTCTATTTTACTGCAAGTTCAGGTCTTGTCACTTCCGTTCCTTCCATAAGTGAGCCATGAAATTTCATCATTTAGTTAGCTAAACCTTTTCTCCATCATTTGAAGAGCTAAGGAATAAGCAAAGTGAAGCTAACGTGAGACAGAAAACACTCTGTTCTGGAAATGCAACTCAGTTAAGGTGAGTTCTATTTTTCGTTGGTTCTCTTGATGTTTATTGGTATATTTCTATGTTTTACATCGTAAGAAACATAGATATAGCTTTATTTTAGTTAAATCCTGTTAGGATATAAGAAACTAGAACAAGATGTGGTCTAGAAAATAATCGAGAATAAACAAGGAAAGTGCTGGAAACGGTGTAAAAAGGGATGAGAAATAGGTGAGCTCAACTTTAATAGGCGAGCCTACCTCTGAATAAAAAGCTATGTATGGCAAGCTCTCATGCATATGCATAGCGAGTTGATTTGTGGGCGAGCTCCCACGTATAAGCCAACCTATGAATACGAGTTATATTGGGCGAGCTAGTGGATTAGTCTCAAGTTTCGCCAAAGTGTTGGAAACATTCGAACAGAATATATGTTGATGGTCTTGATAATTTATTTTGCAGCTGGGAATTAAGGACTCGATAAAGGCGATCGGGAAGCTAGGCTTCATAAACCAGGTAAGGGAGATCTGTGTGAAGTGAATGCATGTTCTGTGGAGTTAAATTTTATGAAAACATTGAGAAAATGATTTGGTTTGAAACATGCATTAGTTTGATAAAACTGTTTTCACAGACCATGATTTGGGCGAGTTATAAAGCTGACCCCTATGTTGTTTTCTGGATGAGCCAAAGAAAGGCGACCCCTGTTTTAATAAAATCCAGGTGAGCCAAAGATAAGCGACCCCTTTATGATATTTCGAGGAGCCAAAAATGGGCGACCCCTTGGTTTTGAAAGACTAGTGTTTATGGGTGATCCCTAATAATCTTATGGGCGACCTCGAACCATTGATTTATATTTCAGCCTTTAGGCGAATATTTTTTGTGGGTGATTCCCTAATCAGCTCTATCATGTAATCCATTATAGCAGGCGAGCACTAGTCAAGCTCAAATGCGAATGTTAGTGGGCGAACGTTAGTTCACTGCGATGGGCGAGCCGTGGAACTTATGTTTTTATCACTCGAAAAATGGTGAAATTACTGACTGTTTTTACTGTGTTTGTCAACAGAAAATATAATACCTTTTTGGAAAACAATCATTTTAAAGAAATGATGAAATATGTGAAATATTCCTTAAAGGTTCTTTATGAGATATAAATTGATTTTTGAGACTTTAGGCCCCGAGTTTCATGCACTACTATTCACGTGGCTGATTGACCCGTCGAGTCATCAGAGGTCTCAAGGTCACCTGGCAAGTGTACCCCAGGACCACCTATAAATTATGGCCATAAATCTAGCTGTGTACCAGTGGGGACGATTACTGGATTCCTTTGGGAACGATGTGTTCCTTCGAGAACGATGATAGCATGATTTAATTGTAGGGTGATGCCTAGTCTCAACTTACTGATTTTTGTTTACTGAAAGGATTTGCTGAATCCTATTTACTATTTAGTATACTATATCGTAAACTGTTTAGCCAGTAATTTGAATATTAAAGACTGTTCACTATAATCACTGTTTTCCTACTGGGTATGCTGTTAGGAAAAATAATCATTTTGTGGTATATAGTTTTGGTTTCATAAAGCAGCATACGACTCTTTTACTGAGCACATTGTCGCTCACCCCTTATTTCCACTCCACAGGTCGTTGATTTTGGATTAAGAGAATTACTTTCCAGAGATTATCGACTGCTAGAGTTAGCAAATATTCGATATCGAAGGTATATTATTTTCTTTTATATATTCAGCGAAATTGTACAATACTACTTTGAGCAGAGAAGGGAATATATATATCTTAAGGAAACAATGTAACAATGCATACTTCTGTATTGGTACGATGAATAAGAGTACTAGTTAAGTATTACTGACAGCCCAACCGGTGAAAATAGGTAAATATGAGTAAATATTGTGTATTACTGTAGGTTCAGGATGTTACAGATTTAATGGTATCAGAGCAGGGTTGGTCGGATGTCTAGTAATGCTTAAAACGAAAAGTGAATAGTAAACATTTTCGGTAGTACTGTATAATCTGAATGTATAATAGAAATACAAATGATAAGTGAATTAAATGATCCCTGTGGTACAGATATGAATGGAAAGGAGGTGACACGTTCAGTTAGAGGTAGAGGCTGAGGTAGGGCGGCACAGATTCCCGAGCCGTAGACACCGGAACCCGCCCCAAGACCTGCACGTTCTCTACAGCCAGAGAGCATTGACGCTCGTGTAAACCGGGTAGAGAGGTTAGTAGCCGATTTCATGGCTGTCTATTAGGCGGATAGAGCCGCGGATAGGGCGGAAGAGAGAGAGAGCCGCAGCTCCCGTAGTTGCACCAGTTCTGCCACAGCTTGCACCAGTTGTACCCGAGCCTCAACCTATTCCACCACCAGTACCTCAGCCACAGGTAGCTCCACCACAGCCATTGATTCAGCCACCTAGAGATGTGGAGTCGTATTGTGATGTCACTTTGGTATGATCATTTAAGAAGTTGGATCCACTTAAGTTTAAAGGTGCTAGGAATCGTTGGTGGCGGAGCAATGGGTTATTGCTATAGAGAAGTTACTAAGGATTATGACCTGTACGGAGACCGAGAAGGTAGGTCTAGCAGTATTCCAGTTGACAAATGATGCGGAGCACTGGTGGAAAGCTATTCAGATAGTATTGTTCTCCGAGCATCAGGATATTACTGGGGAGATTTTTGTAGATGCCTTCAGACGAAGGTATATCCTTGACACTACCCAGCAGAAACTACAACAAGAGTTTATGGATTTAACTCAGGGAAGTATAGCAATGGACGAGTATGAGGCTAAGTTTACCACCTTGAGCCGATTTGATTCACAGACCAGTGTTAATGAGAGATATAAGATCGAGAAATTTAAGGCTGGTTTGAGACCTTCCATCAGAAAGAAGCTAGCCCCATTCGATATTGTGACATATGATGAGGTAGTACGACAGGCTCAGCTATGTGAGAGGGATTTTGAGCAGTACCATATAGAGGCTGGTGGTAAGAGTAAGAGTAAAGGTAAAGACAAGGGTAAGAGATTTTTGGAGAATAGATATAGTAGGAGCAGCCTAAGAGGACTAGATCTTCAGGCATACAAATTTCAGAGGGACGATTCACTAGATCAGTAGTTTCTACCCTTGCTAGTGGCCCCACCGCTACTCAGAGGAGTGTTGCGATATGTAGACATTGTGGAAGGTCGCATGGTTCACGCCCTAGCCCTTTAATCTCTAAGGTATGTTTTAGATATGGACAGACACGACACTTTATCAGGAATTGTTCGATGCTTAGGGAGTCAGCTGCTTCTACTATTCTTCATGCATTACCTCAAATAGCGGCACCGACAACTCCAAGTGAGCCAGAGAAGACGACACCCTCACAGCCTAGGTGGGCGACAGCCGCAGAGAATGGTAAAAAGGTTATGACTCAGGGTCGGGTGTACGCAATGGATCAGGAGACTGCCGACGCCTCTATCGATGTGATTAAAGGTAAAGTTTATCTTTTTGATATTCCCGTAATTGCCTTATTTGATTCGGGTTCTACCCATTTGTTCTTATCACCTACATATGCTAACAGGACCCCAATAGAGCCGGAGTTGTTAGGGTATACCTTGCAAGTGAATACCCTTTTTAAAGATTTCCAGAGGATAGAAATTGTATATAGGAATTGTAAATTGACTATAGAAGAGAAGGTTGTGACAGCTAACCTAATTTTGTTGAATATATATGATTTTGACATCATTTTGGGTATGGATTGGTTAGGTGTGAACCATGTTAGTTTGGATTGTAATACTAAGTTTATTACCTTCTCTAATCCCGAAAAGTACATTGTAAAGTTATTGTAAATTAATAAAAAGTATGTGAATATATGTTTGTGAAATAACATGTGTATTGAAATAGTGGTTGTGTATGAATGTTTGTGAAAGATATATTGCTAGTGTGGAGGATATAGAGAGGAAACATCCAAAGATTCAAGAGATTCCTGTGGTCAAGGACTTTCTGAATGTATTTCCAGAGGATTTACCAGGGTTACCACCAGATCGAGAAACGGAGTTTATCTGGTACTCGGCACGAAGCCGATTTCTAGACCCCCATATCAGATGGCACTGACTGAGTTAGATGAGCTTAAGAAGCAACTCCAAGAGTTATTAGATAAGGGATTTATACGTCCCAGTGTGTCACCATGGGGAGCTCCAGTATTATTTGTTCAGAAAAAGGATGGTAGTCTCCGGTTGTGTATAGATTATCGGATGTTGAATCGAACTACCATTAAGAATAAGTATCCACTGTCCAGGATCGATGACCTATTTGATCAGCTTAGGGGTGCACAAGTATTTTCCAAGATAGATCTCCGATCAGGCCATCACCAGTTGAAAATTAAGGAGTCGGATGTGCATAAGACAACATTTCGGACTCGTTATGGTCACTATGAGTTCGTGGTGATGCCTTTTGGGTTGACAAATGCCCCTGTAGCTTTTATGAGTTTGATGAATGAGGTGTTCCATCCATTTTTGGATAAGTTTGTCATAGTATTTATCGATGACATTCTGATTTATTCTAAGACTCCAGAGGAGCATGAGCAGCATTTGTATATGGTATTACAGAACCTCAGAGACCGAAAGTTGTATGCCAAATTCAGTAAGTGTGATTTCTGGCTTGACCATATAATCTTTTTGGGACACATAGTGTCGAAGGACAGGGTGTCAGTTGATCCGTCCAAGATAGAGGCCATTGTACAGTGGGAAAGGCCTAACACCATTACTGAGATATAGAGTTTCTTGGGTCTTGTCGGATATTATCACAGGTTCGTGGAGGGATTTTCAAGACTTGCTGCTCCACTGACACGACTCACACGTAAGAATGTGAAGTTTGAGTGGAATGATGCGTGTGAGCGCAGTTTTCTTGAGCTTAAGAGGAGATTGACTATTGCCCCCATATTAGCCCTTCCCAGCGGATTGGGTGGATTTATGGTGTATACCGATGCGTCTGCTCAAGGTTTAGGGTGTGTGCTTATGCAGCATGGTCGAGTTATAGCCTATGGTTCTCGGTAGTTGAAGGAGCATGAGAGGAATTACCTGACACATGATTTGGAGCTAGCCGCAGTAGTGTTTGCACTGAAGATATGATGGCATTACTTGTACGGGGAGAATTTTCAGATATATACAGACCATAAGAGTCTGAAGTATATATTCTCGCAGTGAGAATTAAACCTAAGGCAACGACGGTGGATGGAACTGTTAAAGGACTGTGATTGTGAGAGTTTGTATCACCCGGGTAAAGCTAATGTAGTAGCAGATGCACTGAGCTGTAAGCATGTTGGCATGGTATCTTACATGATGATCAAGGAACATGATTTGATAGAGCAATTCTCTAGCCTCAGCCTGACGATTATTTCCTCTGACCAGTATGGATTTACGACTAGATTTTGTATACAACCGGAATTGATGGATCGGATTAGAAAAGCTTAGAGGAGTGATGATTATTGCGTCGGGGTAGCCAGTCAGATTCAGATGGGAGTTGTGTCAAATTTTGAGATTGGCAGCGATGGGTTACTGAGGTTCAGAGGTAGAATATGTGTTCCCAGTGATCAGCAGATTCGAGATTTGATTTTATCAGAGGCCCATACCTCTAGATATACGTTACATCCGGGTAGTACTAAGATGTACCAGAATCTTCGGAGAGTATATTGGTGGCCTAAGATGAAGAAGGACATCACTGATTTTGTTGCTAGATGTTTGACATGCTAGCAGATTAAGATTGAGCATCAGAAGCCTGCAGGTATGCTTCGACCGTTATCGATTCCTACGTGGAAATGGGAGCATGTGACTATGGATTTTGTATTGGGTTTACCACGGACCCAGAAGGGTTATGATGCTGTTTGGGTTATCGTAGATAGATTGACTAAGTCTACTCATTTCTTGGCCATGAGATCTACAGATTCAGTTAGTGCCTTAGCCGAATTGTATGTCATGGAGATAGTGAGATTACATATATTATATACTATATATAGTTCTTTATTTATATATATATATGTACGATATATATATATATATATATTTCATGTCTAATATTTATATATAATAGTAGTTTTTGTGTGTGGGTGTGGGTATGTGTGTGTGTATATATATATATATATATTATTTTTCCTTTATTTTAAATTTTTTGTATATATATTACTATCATTAATATATATATATTCTTATTTATATTATATATATTTATCCTTATACTCACATGTATATTATATTTAAGTTGATATGCTTGCACCCTTGATTTAATTAAATTCAATTTTATATTAGTTCTTTTAATTATCTAGTATATACAGACACTTAGGTTTTATAAGTGCAGTTAAATAATCATTATCTTATTTCATTAATGTTGAAAAATATTAATTTATTTTCTTTATGAGATTAATATACATATCTGAAATATTTTTATATAAATCACAATTATATATATATATATTAATCATTTATTGTTAAATGTTCTAAACTCAGATCTTCGTTTTTCTCACTTAAGATAATAAGACATTTAAAGTACATCTCACTAACTAGTTTATTTAATCCCTTCATTTATCTACAAACTCAGTACAGAGAATTTGCGATCTCACATTCTCCCCACTTTAGAAAATTTGGTCCTCCAAATTTTCCACGTCCATCGAAAGAGGTGAGGGTAATTTTCTTTCTCATATCTTCTGTATCCATATGATCCAAGTCTGATATCACTTATCTAAAGAATCACTTACTTCACATTACCCTCGTAGTTCGATGTTTGAAAAGTCCACTATTGGACATATCTCTTAGTTCATACATTGCAGCAATACATCTTCTTATAATTTAGAAATCATCAACTAAGCCAAAAATCAATGTCATAACAAGATGATCCTATGTGTTTCATATCACACAATCTTAACTTTCACAGATATTGTTATCTTGCATGACGTGTCCAAATAATTCTTTGATGTTCACGCCAAGATGCACTTTCTATAACATGTCATGTTCAATCTCGGCTTTACTAACAAGGAATTTGAAAAGTCATTTAGTTCTCAAAATTCTCATGGTTCAAGAGCAATGGATTCTATTTGTCAAAGTTTTAAATTTCATGTAGTTCAAACTAGATATTTCAATAGTCAAATACTTTTTGAAATCCATATGTTTTCCCAAATCATATACTTTCTAAATCACATCGCTTTCTAAAGTTCATACCCAAAATGATATCAAAGTCGTACATAAGCAATAATATCAGATCTACTACTGGTTCTCTATCTTTCAACTTCATTTTACAATGATGATACACATATGCAATCATTTTGTGATTCCTTGAAGGGAGTACTAATGTATAAAAGAAAACCTAAAGGCTCTAACTCTATATGCAACTTATTGTTAAATGCAAGTGAGATGAATGAATGAGTTAAGCCTGGACCATTTAGTACAAATGCTTCAAGATCACAGATAGTTAGCTTACACTTGATGAATAAACCAAAAGCATCAACTACCTCCTAATCAAATGCGAACACCCTACCTTGAGCCACTAGTCTCTTGCCTTTATCCTTGGCCTTCTCTTGCTGCGGCATTATCAGTCTATCAGCCTGTTTTTCTGTGGCCTTGATCTAAGGATAGTTTTTAAACCTATGACCAATCTTGCCATATTTGAAGCAAGCCCCAGTAATTCTATAGCAGGGCCTGTCACCATGATCTCTACTGCAAATGTTACATGGCTGAGAAGTAGTGGTAGGTGTAGTGGCTATGGCTTTAGTAGTAGTGGTAGCCATAGCTGTAGGCCTAGAAGCTTGTGGTCAAGACACAACAAATCTCTATCTCTTACTTTGCCCATAAGACTTACTTTGTTCAAACTTTCTTTTCTCACTTCAATTATTTGTGGACTGTTTAGTTTTAGGTGGCCTTCTAAATTTTTCCCTTTCATTACTATCTTTCTCGTTGAATTTTTTGTACCAGTTGGTCTGCATTCGGTATCAATGTAAGTTCATTTTACAATTCTCATTACCGTTAAATCTCAATACTATTAAATTAATTAATCTGCTAATAATTACATAAGAATTTAAAATAAAACATATAACATAATATTTATTATGTTGTTTATAACTATTCAATATAAAATTACATTCCATTAATTCATTACATGAACATGTCATTATTTACATCCCATTACAAATATAGCTGCTGTGCATTCACTAGTCTAAATATAAATATTAAATTCTACTCATACCTGTTTGCAGGTAACTTGAACTTCTAGTAATTTCCTTCAATTATCTTATTGCAACGGATGTTACGCACCCTTTAATAAGCTATATGGGATGGTGAGTAAGGGGGTGAGCTTTAGGAAAGCCCAGTAAGAAACATATATAAAAGTTACACTATATGCAATTAAACAAAATAAATTTATTAAATGAAAACAGTATTATCCTTTAATAAAATACTGTGGAATCTTTTTCAAAATCATGAGAATTTCGTGTTTAATGCAGTATAGCCATTCTTTTAAAATCATTAAAATGCGATAAATGCATTACGTATTTAAATTAATACTATAAAACATTTCTCATAAAATCATTAAAATATGATAAATGTATTTGTATCGAGAAAATATTTACTGTAAGACTCGTATTGTAAGAGCCTCGCCTGTCTCACCAGGCCGTCGACGAGCATCCCCTTGACCCTCTCCTGCACCCCAGGTTTACTCTTACAACATCGTCAAGGCCTCGCCCATATCACTAGGCCGTCGGCGAGCGTCCCCTTGGAGTCACACACTCCCCAAGTTTGCCTTGATAGCAGGAGTAACCGGTAGCCCAACACTCACTAACAACGTATTGTCCGCTCTGGGAGGTCGCCCACCCTCACGGCTTTGTCCCAAGGCTCTTGAAGAACTCATGATAATGCCTTGAACGCATTTTCTGAGGTTCGAACCTTGGTATCCTTAGATACCAATGCCTTACACCCAATCACCAGGCCGACAACGAGCATCCCCTTGGCGATCCACACCCTAGGTTTACTCTTAGTACATCGTCGCTCGTATCACCAGGCTGACAGCGAGCATCCCCTTGGTGATCCACGCCCTAGGTTTGCCTTGACAGCGAGAGTAAGCGGTCGCCCAACACTCACCAACAACGTATTATCCACTCTGGGAGGTCGCCCACCCTCACGGCTTTACCTCAAGGCTCTTGAAGAACTCAGGATAATACCTTGAGCACGTTTTCTGAGGCTCAAACCCTGGCATCCTTAGATACCCGAGCCTTACACTCATGATACTATTTAGACAACTTGTCTCGATGGTATGATGAGTGTAAGGCATTGGTATCTAAGGATACCAAGGTTCAAACCTCAGAAAACGCATTCAAGGCATTATCCTGAGCTCTTCAGGAGCCTTGAGACAAAGCCGTGAGGGTGGGCGACCTCCCAGAACGGACAATACATTGTTAGTGAGTGTTGGGCGACCGCTTACTCTTGCTATCAAGGCAAACCTAGGGAGTGTGTGACTCCAAGGGGATGCTCGCCGACAGCCTGGTGATACGGGCGAGGCCTTGACGATGTTATAAGAGTAAACCTGGGGTACGAGGGAGCGCCAAGGGGATGCTCGCCGAGGGCCAGGTGAGACGGGCGAGGCTCTTACATAAAAAAACGCTCGTTTTCATGTAAGAGCCTCACCCGATCACCTGGCCCTCGGCGAGCATCCCCTAGGCAAACCACACCCCAGGTGTACTCTTACTACATCGTCAAGGCCTCACCCGTATCACCAGGTCGACGGCGAGCATCCCCTAGGCTCCTCGCCCTAGGTTTACCTTGACAGCGAGAGTAGGCAGTCGCCCAACACTCACCAACAACGTATTGTCCGCTCTGGGAGGTCACCCACCCTCACGGCTTTGTCCCAAGGCTCCTGAAGAACATAGGATAATGCCTTGAACGCGTTTTCTGAGGTTCAAACCTTGGTATCCTTAGATACCAATACCTTACACTCATCATACCATTGAGACAAGTGGTGGCTTGAACGCGTTTTCTGAGGCTCAAACCCTGGCATCCTTAGATACGCGAGCCTTACACTTATCATACCCTGGCATCCTTAGATACCGTTGCAGTGGTGGTGACACTAAAGGTGTAGGAGGTAGCGCTCCAGCCAATGTACACTAGCTTGGTTGCCCACCAATTGTTGTAATAAGGCTATCATGACCTCATTACTTTGTTCTATTCTGGCCATCCTCGCCTCTATGCTATCTGGTGGTGGAGGTGTTAGGTGTGGTGGGGATGGAGGTACTGTAAGTGGAGTCGGAGGCGTAATCGAGAGTCTCCTAGTTGGCCTACCTCTAAGTCTTGCCCTTCTCATTGTATTTCAATATAGAGAAATACCTATACTAAGAGCATATCAATCTTAGTATATGTTAGTAATGATAAGTTACAGGCAGACATTTACAGTACATGGGATGTAACACTAATAACAATCTCTATGATATTGACATGTACTAGACAAACCTTGCTCTAATACCATTAAATTTGTCACGATCAGAAGGCCGTGATGTACACTTAACAATCACACTTATACTGCTTTTTTATTCCAATTTTACGAACCAAATTTTTTTCTTTCTTTTCACTTTAAGATTTGTATTCGATGTCAATATCACCGCTAAACAATTTCTACCTTTCCCAATTCGATTTAACTTTACCTTACTATTTAAGTAGTTAACATCTAAAGTGAATCAACTTTCTCAATAATTTAATTCAGTATTAAATTGGCAAAAGAAAAAGATCGAAAACCTCCCCCTTATATATAGTCAATTTCCCTAGTCAAATCCGACAAAATCCACAACTGTTCCCAACAACACAACTCAATTCTAGAATCCACAATTTATATCATTAGACATTACACATAATCCTAGAATCATCAATTAATATATTCACATTTCATAAAGTTCATATTTATCATACCATAAGTATATCTTGGATTGCACTCGATAATCATACTAGTCTATAATAATCTAGTGTGATCCTAAGTTACATCTCAAAATATTTCTACTAAGCATGTATTGTGTACCTAAAAATGTCCATACATGATAACCAAAATGATATACAAGTTTTGTATACCTCAAAAGAAACAAAAACAGCACTCGGAGGACTTAGACGAGTGTCGCTAATAGATACTGTCCTTGAGGCCTCGCACAGAAACATCGAGTGTGAAATCTAGCTTGTATGATCTGCAGAGTTGTCAGAAAGGGGTGCGCAAACCATGGCTCAGTAAGTAGTTTAAGTAAATGCATGTTGACTCATGTCAATATATATGCAAGTATATGAAAAAGTAGTAACTGAAATGACTTGTATGTGAGGTATTATGTCATGATACCAATGATTTAATATGAACTTTAATCAAAACACTTTTGCTATGCACTTCAATTTAAAACACTTTCACAATGTATTTTATTTAATTCACTTTCATTATGCACTACGATTAAATCAAAATACTATGCATTTCGATAAATCAATTACTATACACTTCGATAAATCAGTTACTATGCACTTTGATAAATCAGTCACTATGCAATTTAATAAATCAATCAGTACAGAAAACGATAATCAATAAACTTTAAGCGTATAGCCTTGATTCACTGAAAACAGTTTCAAAACCCATCACTTAATCATTTTAGGCATAAGCCTCAATTCGCTAAAAACGAGTTCAAATCGATCACTTATCACTTTTAGGCAAAAAAGCCTCAAATCACTGAAAATGATATCAAATAGATATCTAATAAAGTTTTGGCAAGGACCCTACTCACTGATACAGTTACGACATCCATCCTGGCTAGCAATAGAGGAAGTGTCGTATTAATAAACTTGTGTAGCACGTAGGTCCTTTAGGATTCTAGAGGTGTCTGAACAATATCTGTGTAGCACGTAGGTCCTTCAAGATTCTAGAGGTGGCTCCCATAGTCCAAAAGGTATCCGTGTAGCACATAGGTCCTTCAAGATTCTAGAGGTGGCTCCCACAGTACAATATCTATGGCTATAGAATACTCCAATCTTACTGATCGTCAAGAACTAGAATCTGTTTGCTGGTTTTCCAAACAAGTATGATTTACCTAGAGCACTAGGCTCGATAGGCATATTGCATTGATAGTTTAGAGCACAAAGCTCGATAGACAGATAATAGAACCTAGAGCAAGCTCGATAGGCTCAAAGTTACCCAAAAGCTAATGGGTCTGCCTGCAACTGAAAACGGACCTAAAAACATATTTCTTGTATATCACTTAGCTTTTACAGATTTCAAAACACATATTAAACTAGTTTTAAGTTTCAAATATGCGGAAGTTTCGATTTATTTCAAAGGTTAGTTCAAAACCAAGACTTTGCAATTTAAGACATAATGTAATGCCGTTATAAAACTTATACATGGAGTAACTTGAATCAAAACATTTTATGCACGAATCATGTATGCATCAATGATATGCCACTACACACTTTGCATGGCAACCTCGTATAATTAATGCATGCCATGCACTAGTATACTTAGCTTTTGCATACACAACAACAAGGTTCATATACTTTAATTAACACATGCACACTTCATTTCACTATACAAACAAGCTTAGTTGGTCACAACACACAATGCAGAAAAACAATGTTTCAATCTAACCTAAGCAATGTCCAAGATCACATTTCAATAGTGACTTCAATCTTACCTATGCTTACCTCAGTTGCCTAAATTAATAGCATCACATCGCTTAATTGAAAAACGAATTCTAAATATTACCAAAAACATAAATCATTCCTACAAGATGGTGCTAACAAGCTTTACTTAACCCACTTACCTCAATGTTTAGAAGTTATCTTCCTCAAACTTCCAAATCGAAATATAGGCTCTTTACCGCTCCAAGTCACTACAAACCAATTCATTACTGTCTCAATAACACATCTTAATTATGTTTAATCACTTACTAGGACATATATCTTAGAGCACAATTAATCGAATTCACTTCTACATCGAGAATTAATTCTTCGTTGCCATTCTAATGGTGTTTATACATATATATAAATATATATCACCTTAATAACATTTATTTACGTATAGATGCCAATGATATATATATATATATATATATGTATACACACACATCACCATTCTTATCCTTTAATATACCTATATATGAACCTTCAACAAATATCTCTCATACTAATGTATATTTACATGTATATATACACATCACCATTTTCATTCTTTAATATACCCATTTATTAATTTCCAAACAAATATCGCTTTACCTTAAAATCATTAACTTCAGCCCTTTAAGAGTCACTATACCTCTCGGTTCAGTCTTTCGTATATATTGAAATGGCCATTTCAACTCCTTGGTTCTGCCTTGCTGCTTTTTAGTCAATGGCTGCTTTAGTACCCAGTAGAAAAGCCTCTTAAGCTAAACCATTCTTGTTTCTGTTCCTTATTATTTCCAGCCTTATTTTGTTTAGAGGTAACAGCCTTTAGATGGTTTGAGTTGAACCAAGCATAAAAACTTCTTCCTTCATTAGACAATCACATTGCTTCTACCACTCGGAGATCACGCAACCTTTCCCTGTTACTGAGGTGGTATTGCCTTGTTCTGCCTTTGGACAATAGCCCCTAAAACAACTTCTTTCTCTCCCCACTTGGTGTCACATCCGAAGTATACAATATTTTACTCTTTTTACACAATATCACAACACATGAATAGGTTGGGCTGTCTGCGATATCTTATTTTCCATATTTAATTCACTGAAAACATGATATCCGTAAATTAATATAATTAACGAAAATAAATATTTACAAATTGTATTTTCATCCACACTTACATCCCCTAATTTAATATAACACTATAATACCGTAAATCAGAAGTCTGAAAATATAAAATAAAATAAATATACATCCCGGATCTATAAATGCTGCCTCGGGGTGCTCAATGTGCAGCCTCTAATCCTCAGATGATTTACTTAAATGTCACTAAAAATAATCTGGAGAGATAAAATATTGGAGTGAGCAAACCATGCTTCAATAAGAGATTTGTATGCAAATCTTGATACCTCGAAGACTATATGCAGTAAAATCTTTTTATT
Source organism: Heritiera littoralis (assembly GCA_031772115.1). Lineage (NCBI taxonomy): Eukaryota > Viridiplantae > Streptophyta > Magnoliopsida > Malvales > Malvaceae > Heritiera > Heritiera littoralis. The sequence goes on from JAPDPK010000021.1 coordinate 231,546, forward strand.
CCAATGTATAAGCTAGCACACTACAAAGGAAATAATGCTATAGTCGGCCGGGAAATCCAGATGGAGCATGGAAGGTATTTTGAAATACTTGTCTTGTCCCAGAAACCCAGAGCTACTATAGGGAATAGGAATTAATTTAAATATAAAATTCACTAAAATGTTTACTGCATATAAAATATCACATGTTCAGTAAAATAATTTAGTAAATCATGTGAACCACACGTGAAATTTATTTTGATTTCCACCGTTGAAATCAATCACTTTAAACACATGAAGCATTAAAATACACTGTTTCCACATTTCACAAATCAGTGATTAAGTATCACAATGAATGGTATGTATCCAAAGTTATCACCAACACCATGTAATAACACATGGAATAATAGTGGAGACCAGGCAACACCCTAATAATATCATGCTGTAAGTCCCCTAGGGAATAATAGGGTACACGTGAGATCCCTATGGGGACAATAAAATAAATATGAGAGATCTATAGCCATAGTCTATAGGTGTCCTCGGTCGTATATTGAGCAGGTGTCAACCAAGATGCTGAAGACAGCTCAATGTCAACAACATAAGACATGAGAGGGTACACATGAACATATGAGCATGATATGGGGCCTAACAGTCTCAAAACAGTATTCACATAGTGATAAAACCTTTATGGAATTTATTACACATGAATAAAATTTATTAAATCCATAAAGGTAAATTATATTTAAATAGTGAATATTATTTTGAAATTAATTATAAAATATTCACTATTTATCATATCACTTCACTAAACACATTTTCCACTGTATAACACGTGAGAGGAATTTTCGGTAGTGAAACTGTGACATCCTCGTCACTACACTTTAACATAGAACTTTTTCCTTTTTCATATAACTTGATTAGACCTGTCCTTCAATGTCATTTCTTCTTCTTCTTCTTAAGCTTAATATTTAATAGTTCACCATACAGATTTTAATCTCAAATATAGCATAATAATGATATATATACATATCATTCCAAACCATAGGATCTTACACATCTTACGTAACCTAAATTCCTTGACATTTTATAAACATTATTGTACTGTAGCACTGTCTGATTTACATAATTACATAAGTATACCTTCAAGAAGTCTAGGAAGCGTGCCTCGAAGGAATACAGATCCAATAGGCTTTTCTATCAAGAGCGAGGGATCACTTCAAGTAGTTTGAAAAATAGTTGTAAAGGAGTGAGTTTACGCTCAGTAAGAAATATATGTAAAAGAGCGTATTATGCCTCTATATGCAGTTTTCCTACTTGGCTCTATAATGTCATGTAAAATCATTATAAAGCATATATCATATACTTCTTTCAAATAGCATACGTAAACATACATCAGAAACTTCTTTCAAATCATCATATAGAAGTAATTCAAATACTTTCAAGTAATTCACATACTTTAGATACTTTTAAATAACAGAGAGACTATTTGTATTTTAACAGAATTATGCACTGGATAAACAGGTGGCGTACCCTCGTAAGGGCCAAGAATCCTCCCCTAGCCAATCATATAACAGAGACAATTTGGCCAAATGTCGGTGGCCACAATGAACACTAGTCAGGTGACATCTGTGGCACTGAAGGCTGGACTAGGGCTCCTCAGCCATGTACATATACAGAAGTGCATAATCATTAAGTACTTCATAGTCTTAAAACATTTGTCATATAGCTTTTTGCAATGACATTCATACTTTTCTAAAATAAGCTTTAAAACCTCTTTTCCAAAGGGGGCAGTTGACTGGCCTCATAGGGCAGTCGGCTGCTATTACATATCTTGCTTTATCGAAATTATTTTCTTTTATAAATTCTAATATTTTGAAATTCTAAAAACACATGGGGCAGTCGACTGGTCCATATAGCAGTCGGCTGGTTTTGAAAAAGAATGCTTTTCGAGAAAAAGGCAGTCGACTGGTTTGAGTCGATTTTCGGGAAATCTACGTTTTGGTTGTCTCTAGGCAGTCGGCTGCTCCTAGCATTATGGTAACTAGGAGTAAAACCTGAAAGTTAACCTTTCTACACTTAAACCAATGAGTACTTCTTTCCAAAACACTTAAAAACATGCGGACAAAGTCACCCTACGTCCGTTAGATAAATTCCTTACCTCAATAGCCAATAATCCTCAAGCTTGGTTGCATCAACCCTAGCCTTTCACTTCTTCAAAGCTATAACATCATCATAGTGCAACCTTTAAGAAACCGTTATAAACATGTTGTACCAACTCAATAAGACAACAAACCATGGATAGAAGTAAGTAAATCAACTTCCTCTCTTACCTTGGTTAGTCACCAAAAATTTCAACGATTTACACCTCCTCAAAGACTTTGTTTCAGCCTTTCATATTACAGGCATGAGTAGAGCTAATAATAAGGATCGATTTCGTTAAGGAAGCTTAGCGATTGGATAACAGGAAGTGGTGGTTTGTCAAGGTGATCATGGGAGGAAACTTGGAGAAATTGAGGGAATGAAAGGGGGCTGATGTTGCTGCCGACTTGGAAAGGGAGAAGATGACAAGCTTCCTGGCATTTAATGCTCCTTTATCTCTTAATCATCTCAGCCATTAATACTTTGACCATTTAATTCTTCTTCTTCCATTCATATGCCACATGTCTATTAATTGTACAAAATCTGATATTAATTCTTTTCGTGCTCCACTATTCTTACAATATCAAAATTAATTTTTTGACTATTTGACCATAAATTTCATTATTCCTTCCATGTTCCATATATCATTCATACTTCATAATTCTCATATTTACTTAATCATTTCAACTGGAATACTTTACAAACATGAGGAAATTACATGAAATTAGGGATTTCATATTCTCCCCACCTTTAGAAATTTGGTCCTCCAAATTTAAATTGGGCTATCCCTCAAATAGTTTAGGATACCTTTCTTTCATTAAGCTCTCTAGCTCTCATGTAGCTTCTTCCATGGTATCGCTTTGCTAGAGAACTTTGACTAAGGGGATCGTCTCAAACCTCAACACCTTATCTTTTCTATCCAAAATTCGAACCGGCTTTTCTACATAGCTCATGTCTTCCCGTATCTCCAAGGGTTCATATTCGATGACATGAGATGGATCCGGATTATATTTCCGAAGCATGGATACATGAAATACATTATGCACTCCCGATAATTTCGGAGGTAATGCCAACCTATAGGCAACATCTCTAAGTCGATCTAAGACTTCAAATGGCCTTATGTAGCGAGGACTAAGTTTACCTCTTCAGCCAAAACTCATAATCCCTTTAGATGGAGAAACTTTCAAAAACACAAAGTCCCCAACCAAAAACTCAAGTGGTCTCCGTTGAGCATCCGCATAACTCTTTTATCGACTCTGAGCCGTCTTAAGTCTTTGACAAATCAACTTAACATCCTCAGAGGCTTGCTCGACTAAATCTGGAGCCAACAACTTACGCTTGCCCACTTCTTCCCCCCCCCAATCGGCGATCGACACCTTCTACCATAAAAAGCTTCATATGGTGCCATCTCGATACTTACATGATAACCATTGTTGTAAGCAAACTCAGCCAATGGCAGATGATCATCCTAGTAGCCTTTAAATTCCAAAGCACAAGCTCTTAACATATCCTCGAGCGTCTAAATGGTGCGCTCTAACTGACCATCAGTCTGCGGATGAAAAGCTGTGCTAAAATTCAATTGAGATCCCATAGCTTCTTGAAAATGTTCCCAAAAATAAGAAGTAAACCGAGAATCTCTATCTGATGTAATGCTCACTGGAACACCATGTAGTCTGACAACGTCTCTCACATACAAATCTGCCAAAGCACTAAGTGTATCCGTAGACTTCATAGGTAGGAAGTGAGTTGACTTAGTTAACCTATCCACGATTACCCAAATACCATCGTGATTCCTCTTGGTCCTGGGCAATCCCATAATGAAATCCATTGTAATGTGTTCCCACTTCCACATAGGTATAGGCAGAGGCTGTAACAAACCTGCGAGTCTTTGGTGTTCTACCTTAACCTGTTGACATTTGAGACATTTCGCCACAAATTCTGCTATGTCTCTTTTCATGCTAGTCCACCAATACACCTTGCAAAGATTATGATACATCTTCGTATTTCCAAGGTGTAACGTGTATTTAGTGGCATGTGCTTCTGTCAAAATCAGCTTCTTCAACTCCTTATCATTAGGAACACATATACGATCATTAAACCTCAAAATTTTATCGATACCTATATTAAACTCTAATGGCATACCCGATTGAATCCGATCCATAGCCTCAATGCACTTAACATCTCCCCTCTGAGCAAGCCGAATTTTATCCATCAACTTCGGCTCAATCATCAAGCTAGCTATCATACCAATTTGCTCAAGAGGTGTAACACTTAGACTGAGGCTTGCAAACTGTTCAAGCAACTCATACTCTTTTACCATCATGTATGACACTACACCTACATGCTTCCGACTCCGAGCATCAGCCACCACATTGGCCTTCCCCGGGTGGTACAAGATCTCACAATCATAATCCTTTAGAAGCTTGAGCCATCTCCTCTGTCTCATATTCAATTCTCTTTGAGAGAATAAGTACTTCAGACTTTTATGGTCTGTAAAAATCTAAAATTTCTCACCATATAAGTAATGCCTCCAAATATTTAAGGCAAATACCACTACAGTTAACTCCAAGTCATGAGTTGGGTAGTTTTTCTCGTGGTCCTTTAATTGACGAGAACCATATGCAACTACCTTACAATACTACATTAGTACACATCCCAAACCTTGCCCTGAGGCATCACTATACACCGAAAATCCTCCAAAACCACTAGGAATGGTGAGAATAGGTGCAGTCGTCAGCTTATGCTTCAACTCTTGAAAGCTATGTTCGCAGGCATCATTCCATTCAAAGTTCACCTCTTTGCGCGTCAAGCGCGTTAATGGAGCAGCTAACCTTGAAAAACCCTCCACAAATCTTCGATAGTAGCCAGTTAGACCCAAAAAACTCCTAATCTCCGTAACTATTTTCGGTCTCTCCCATTGCACCACAGCTTCAATCTTTGATGGATCGACCGAAACTCCATCTTTACTGATTACATGACCCAAAAAGGAAATTTGATCTAGCCAAAAATCACACTTAGCTTGGCATACAATCCTTGATCTTTGAGGGTTTGCAGAACTATCCTCAAATGCTGCTTATGCTCTTCCCGGGATCTTGAATACACCAATATGTCATCGATAAAGACAATGACAAACTGGTCTAAGTACTATTTGAACACATCATTCATCAAGTTCATAAAAGCTGCAGGTGCATTTGTTAAACTGAACAGCATCACCAAAAATTCATAATGGCCACACCGTGTCCTTAATGCAGTCTTAGGGATATCCTCACTCCGGATCTTCAATTGATGATATCTGTACCTTAAGTCTATCTTGGAAAAGACTTCTGCACCCTTAAGTTGATAAAAAAGATCGTCAATCCTGGGAAAAGGATACCTGTTCTTGATCGTGACCTTATTCAACTATCGGTAGTCGATGCACAGCCTTAGGCTGCCATCTTTCTTTCGGACAAATAGCACAGGAGCACCCCGAGGGGATACACTGGGTCGTATGAACCCTTTATCTAGTAGCTCCTGAAGCTACTTCCTAAGTTCTTCCAACTCCACTAGCGCCATCCGATAGGGTAATCTTGAAATGGGCTCAGTTTCTGGCACCAAATCAATCGTAAATTCTACTTTCCTATCCGTAGGAAGCCCTGAAGGTCATTCGGAAACACTTCGGGAAAATCCTTGACTACCAAAATCTTATGAAGTTCGAGACGTTTCTTTTCTACGTCCACCACATAAGCTAACAATCCTTCACATAACAAATATATTCTATCAATTCATTTACATTAAGTCAAATAGCAATTATACTCTGCATTAAACACTTGCAAAATTTACAACATAGCTAACGGGAGAAGAGAAGGTCACACTTTTTGCATAACAATCTAATATCACATGATTCTTAGCTAACCAATCCATACCCAAAATAACATCAAATCCATACATATTTAGTAGGATTAGGTCAGCTACTGAGTTTCTCTCTCCTACCCGTAGCTTACAACTATGATACACTAGGTCCATCATTTGAGATTCCCTAAATGGAGTACTTATTTGCAATAATTGTCCTAAAGGCTCAGGCTCAATGGTACTTTCATAACAGCCATAGGTGACACAAAAGTGTATGTGGAGCTTGGATCAAATAGTGCAGTGACACTTATATTGAAGAGATTAATCTTACCTTTAATCACCTTAGACGAAGCATCGGCAGACTCTTCATCGATGGCAAATACTCGTCCTTGGGTCACAACTTTCTGTCCCTTCTCTGCCGCTGTGGCCTTAGGCTGTGGTTGAGGGGTCTTCTCTAATTCCTCGGACACCCTTTGATTCCTCTTGGGATAATCTCCTAATCACGTGTCCCTGTTCACCACACCTAAAGCAAGCGCCACTCGCTAACCGGCATAGCTGTGATCCATGAAACTTCCCGCATTGCTCACATCTCTACATCGTACTCTTCGGTGAGCTAGCGATGTAGACACCCAATTTTGCCCAAATCAATAATACAATTGGTAAAGATTTTTAGATCAAATTTTTTAGGCCAATTAAGCTTTCGAAGTCCAAATTAAGATATATGAGCTTTAAGGCCTAAAGAAAAATGGGCTGAGTTTGATTTTTATTTCATTTTTATTATTATTTATTCTTCTATTTATTATTATTACTATTATTTTTTCTTTTCTTTTCTTTTCTTTTCCTTATTATTATTTTCTTTTCTCTTTATTATTATTATTATTATTATCAAATCAAATCCAATCTGTGCATTTAATTGGGTCCTCTGCTCCATACCCGTCGCCTCCCATCTCCCCTTTCCTAAGCACTGCACTGCCTCCACTTAGCCCCTTCTGCAAATTGCATGTTCCACTAATTCCTCATTCCTAAGCAATTACCATTGAAGATCGAAATGTAAAGACAAAATCCTAAAGATTAAACAGATTGTCGGATCGAAGGGATGATCCTAATTGGAGTTAAAAGCAATGTATCTGCAAAATGAGTGGGGATTTTTTTTGGCAACCAAGCAGAACACTTGAAAATGACCCCATCACTGTGAACCACCGAACCCAGCCACCACGCACGGAGCCCCAAAGCTCTCGACACTCTGTCCCTCCCATTTCAACCTTGCAACCACCAAAAACAAACACCACCTCCAAAACCAAAACCCCAATTCAATCCCTCTGCCTCTCAAAACAGAACCCTATACTCGTCACCTGAGAAGCCCAAAACCGAGCATCACCGCAGCTCTCACCAGCCAACACCCTAAAACTAAACCATCACACTACTCGCCATCACCATTCTTAACCCTCTTCCACTACCCAAACCCAAGACTCAAACCCATAAACCAAAAGCCATATCTGAAAACCTGCAAGAAAAAGAGAGAGGAAACCACGGCAAAACCAGCAAACCCAAATACATTCAAAGTCATTAACAAAAAAGACAAAAACGAAAAAAAAACAAAAAACAAAAACAGAAAAGAAAGAGGGAGAGAGTTTCGGTCTAGGTTAGATCTAGAGAGTTGAAAACGTTTTTGGGTAAAATGGTGGTAAGATCTTAGCAGAGGAAGAAGAGACAAGCATTTCTACGGTCTCTGATCACTCGCCGGACGCCGGGGTACAGCGGCAGCGGCGGCGGCGGCTCCATCGTCTGGAACTAGAAAGAGGAAGGAGAGAGTTGAGAGAAAAAATAAAGGTTTTTTTAGGAAAAGAGAAGAAATGAAGAACTAAAAAAAAATTTTTGGCTTTTATAGTATGTAAAAAAAAAGGGGGTAGGAGAGGCTGACCCGCGCGGATCCGGATCCGACCTGGGATCTGCGCACCCGACCCGCTGCAAAGGAACAACCTGGTTCGCTTGATCCGACTCGGATCCGGAGTTGTGACCCGACCCGTGCTTGGCTTGTTGGATTGGACCTTGGAAGCTTTTCTGTTTTGGGCCACCATTTACCAAGCCCAACAGCAAATCCATATTTGTAGCAACTTGGGCTTCATTTTTGGTATAATTTTTTCTGGCCTTTTATTGGTTTTTTTAATTATTGTTATTATTATTTTAAATGCAGGTTGTAAAATAAAAATTTTGAAAAAAAAAATTCTCTTTTACTTGTATTTTCATTAATTATTATCATTGATTAGAAAACATATTTAAAAATAATGAAATTTAAATTTGAGTAAATAATAAAATTGAAATTTAATTAATGTGAATTTCCGATGATGGGATGTTATGAAACTCACAAGTAGTGATTTCTTAACTGATCCCTAGGTGAGAAGAGTCATACTAAATGTTACCAGAGTATTGGGATACTTAGTATGATTTTTCAATAATTTATTTTTTATTAAAAATAAAAATAAATAAGTTTTTTTAAGAGAAAATTGAAAAAGGAAACTAATAATAAAAATTAAATTTAATAAAATATTTTTCCGATGATGGGATGTTATGAAACTCACAAGTAGTGATTTCTTAACTGATCCCTAGGTGAGAAGAGTCATACTAAATGTTACCAGAGTATTGGGATACTTAGTATGATTTTTCAATAATTTATTTTTTATTAAAAATAAAAATAAATAAGTTTTTTTAAGAGAAAATTGAAAAAGGAAATTAATAATAAAAATTAAATTTAATTAAATATTTGTCCGATGATGGGATGTTATAAAACTCACAAGTAGTGATTTCTTAACTGATCCCTAGGTGAGAAGAGTCATACTAAATGTTACCAAAGTATTGGGATATTTAGTATGATTTTTCAATAATTTAAATTTTTATTAAAAATGAAAATAAATAATTTATTTTTTATAAAAAAAACAAAGAAAAATAAATAATGAACTTTAATAATTAAATGAAATTCTTCCGATGATGGGATGTTATGAAACTGACAAGTAGTGATTTCTTAACTGATCCCTAGGTGAGAGGAATTAACTAAATGTTACCAGAGTATTGAGATATTTAGCTAAATTTTTCAATATCAAGAGTTTCATTAATAAAATCAAAATAAATAAATTTCTTTTAAGTTCCATGTGCATCATGTACTATCTGTTTGCATCATATGCACTCATAATAATTTTTGAAGCGAGTGTGAATCTTCTAATGATAAGATTCTATAGAACTCACAAGTAGTGATTCTTAAGAAATCTTTAGGTGAGGAAAATTATTTCAAATGTTATCAGAGTATTGGTATATTTGATTTAATTTTTCAATACAAAAAGGTTCACATTCACTTTTGAAAAATAAAATTTAACTTTTTAAAATAAAACAAAATGATTTTTTACAAAAAATGACTTTGAATAAAAAGAATTAAAATTGATTGTAATAAAAATAAAAATTATTCTTAAATATTTAATTCAAGACCATTTTATTAAATCCAAAGGATAACACATGATTATTATGGTACCGTTTTTTAACGGGCGTCGTGTGGGTGCTAATCCTTCCCCATGCGTAATCGTACCCCCGAACCCAATTTTTGTTTCTCAGACCAAGAGATTATCTTTTTAATAAAATTTAATTAATTTTGAGATTTTGTTGAAAAGATAAACGTTTTCAGGTGGCCAATCACACCTAGACAAAAAAGATTGGTGACGACTCCCATTTTTGTTTTTAAACGCTTTTTCAAAATCGTCGAGCGCAAAGCCGTTACGACAGCTTGGCGACTCCACTGGGATGCTTTTTGAGGGTCAAGCCATTTATTAGTCATGTGTTATCCTAAGTTTTAATTTAATGGTCTTAATTAATATTTAAACTTAATTTCTTTAATTTTAAATAATTTGTTGCTTTTGTGTGAATAAGTTATTATGTTTATTTTATAGCATTCTTTATTTGTATATATTATTCTTAATAAATTGTTGGGATAGAATAAGGATTATAGTTTGATAAATATTCCCTCATACACACACTTGCACTTGCATTTGCATGACATGAGCTCTATACCCGGGTTCCGTCCTTTTTAGGAGGGAGTAGAGTACCTTTGCTCTCGTGAGGTAATCACCTCCGTAATGGCAATCGAAATACTCCCACTCAAATTAAATCTTACTAGTCTAGTGTGGACGTTAGTAAGGTATAATTTGGGAACCTTAAGATCTTTAGATCCTAGCCCAGCATATAGAAAAACCTAAGAGGCCAGCCTTAGGTAGAGTCATGTCCAATTTTTGTAGAAATTATCCCAAAATTAGGGCACGAGGGAACACTGTTCTACCCATTTTCTCATGTCAATAATAAAGGTACAACCGATTTTGATTTGAATTGTATATAATTTAAATCTTTGATTTTTTTCTAAAAAAGGGAATTTTTGTAAAATAAAGATGGAAAAAATATTTTTTCTTTATAAAAGATCTTGTCAAAAAAACCACTTATTTTTGAAAAATAAAGATGTGATGAAAATGATAGAATAAATGTGTAATTTTTCTTTTAAAAATGTGAATAATTATTCTTTCTTTTATAAAAGAGGGAATTTTTTATTTTTTGAAAATAAGTCCTTAAAAATAGGAACTAATTAAAGTACATTCTCCAAAGCAAGAGAAAGAAAAAGAAGTTTTATGTATATTTAGTTACAAGATGTTTATATACAAAGATAAAAAAGTTTTAATTTCTTTTATTTTTCTTTCTTTAAAATAAAAATATGAAATGATAAAATGTGGATAAACTTTTCTTTTTACAATAAAAAATGGAAAGTTTGTTTAAAAAAGAAAATGCCTCTTTCACTAAAAATAATAAGAAGAAATTTAATTAAGTTTTTATTTATTTACTAAAAAAAACAAAAACAAATTTGTTATTCTTTATTATTCTTGGAAAATTTTCCTAAGATAAAAGCAAAAAAAAAAAGAAAAGTAAAAGGGATTGAGTAGGAAATTAATTAATCTCTCTTGGAGAAAGGATTAGAATAAAATGAGAGAATGACTAAAAAACTTTTTTCTTTTTTTTTTTGAAGTCAAAATAAATATTGAAAAAAAAGATGAATAATTGACTTTCCTGTATAGAATTTTCAAAGAATAAGACATGCAAAAATAAAAAATATATATCTTTCTTTTTTTGGGTCATATAGGAATTTTAAATGAGAGTCTAAAAATGCTAAGAATTAAAAAAAAAAGGGGTTAAAAAAAAGGGGGTTTCTTGAACAAAAGGATGTCAACAAAAATTGTCATTGAATTTGTTTGGAAAAAATTTCAAAAAAAAAATAATAATTTGATTTGAAATAAAATGAAATAAAGTTAATTTTTGAAAAAAGAATCGATAGGGGATGTGAATTTTAGGAAAAATAGAAAATAAAAAGAAAATTTTAGTGATAAAAGAAAAGGTTTGATTTGGAATAAAAATGAAATAAAATCAATTGTTGAAAAAAATAATAGAATAGGGAATGTGAATTTTATTTTTAGAAAAAAAATAGAAAATAAATAAAAAAAATTTGTTTGGTGATCAGGGAAAATGATTTCTGGAAAAATGAAAAAGAATGCTCAGGTTTAGTTAGGAATTCCATCTTTCTTGCATGATTGGATTAAGGAAAAATAAGATTAGTGTCTAGGTATTGTGAATACAACTATTTGTTTTTCTCAAACATGTTAGGGACATATATCATTTTAATTCATTTCATCATCATTGTGTATACATATATTGATAATTATGTCATGTGCATTTTAGAATCATGAAGGTTAGGTGAAATAAAATAGAATTTGATCTTCATTGTAATTGCATTTTGCATAAATTGCATTTTGTTTGAACATGGCTTTCAACAATGTCTTGTTATTGTGTCATGTCTTGAACATATTACATAGCATTTCATGGTTAATAATGTTTCTTCTCACCAAAAATTAAAAAAACAAAAAGAAGAGAGAGAGTTTTTGAAACAATTTTGATATGGTTTAAGATTACTCTTCAACTTCTTTTACTTGTTTTGGGCTTAACCTCTTAAGTTAATAAGTGAATATGATAAGTAAGGAGCAAATTTCAGGTTGAACTTTGGTATGCATTTTACATTGTTGCACCACATTTTGTAAATAAATCTTTGAGAAACTAGACTAAGTCTTTTACAATTTTGAATTTGTTTATTCTTTCAATTTTCTTTTCTATCAAATTTATGTACAGGTGTTATTGATTGATTATTTTCCTTGAAATTATTCTTCCCTAAGATTTGGTTAAGGTGAAGGCATAAATACCTAATATGTAAAATCAAGAAAGTTATGCAAACTAACAAAAAAAAAAAAGAGAGAAAAAAGGAAAGAGAGAAAAATAAAAAAAAAAGAAGAAGAAGAAAAATTGTTCCATTTCATAGATTTTGTCATACACATCACTTGCATACATATACAAATAACATGATTTTCATAAAATTCACATCATACACTTGTTATACTTCAGTAAATATGTCAATACTTTTCATTTTTCGAGAAAAAAGAAGAAACAATTTGTTTGTTCCAATTTTTTTTAAAAAAAAAATAAGATAAGGTTTTTCTAATTAGAAAATTGTGGTAATAAGGTTCAAGGCCTCTCGACCATCAAAGATTACAAAGCAATTCAGGACTCTCACAAGCTTAGACCATGGAAGAAGGACAGGCTAGCCAAATGGAGAAAATAGAAAAGGCGCAAGAAGAGATGAAGGGGCAATTGGCTGCAATGTTGGAGATGATGACTAAAATGAATAGAGGAAAAGAACCAGTAGGGGAAGCAACTACTCAAGAAAGGTGGGCACAAGATGGTGAACATTCATATCCACAAAGTCCCATTCCACCCCAAGCTCGTACTTCACAGCATATGTTATTTGCGGGGCACGACATTCCAAACCCCAGGAGGAACCCATCAGACCCAATCTATGTCCATGATTCGGATAATTCTAGAGAACAGGAGAAATTGAAGATGGGTGTATCAACAATGAAAGAGAATTTAGAGCCTCAAACAAAGCTAGATCTCCTTGAAGAAAGGTTACGAGCTATCGAAGGGATGGATTCATATGGTTCTCTGGAGGCGAGAGAGCTCTGTTTGGTACCGGGTGTAGTTATCCCACCAAAGTTCAAAGTTCCAGATTTTGAAAAGTATGATGGGACCAAATGCCCGGCAACTCATATCAAGATGTACTGTCAGAAAATGGCTGCTTATGCTCAGAATGATGAATTATTGGTGCATATTTTTCAAGACAGTCTAACCGGATCAGCTGCCAGGTGGTACACCCTACTAAATCGAGCCCATATCCGCTCATGGAAAGAATTGGCTCGCGCATTCATTGCTCAATACAAGCACATTGAAGATTTGACACCAGATCGCTTATCCTTACAGGGCATGATGAAGAAACATGAAGAGAGCTTTAGAGAATATGCTCAAAGGTGGAGGGATGTAGCTGCCCAAGTTCAACCACCCCTCACAGAGAAAGAAACCGCCATCTTGTTTGTCAACACACTCCCAGCACCATTTTATGAAATGATGGTTGGAAATGCTACAAAGAATTTTGCGGATATGGTGATCTCTGGTGAAATAATAGATAATGCAATCAAGAGTGGCAAGCTTGTAGGAGACAATGCCATGAATGCAAGAAAAGGTGATACATCGGAGAATAGAGGAGATGTTCATGCTATGAATTATGAGGGGCAACATGTGGGAGACTTTGCTCCATATTATCCTTATCCAATGTACCAAACCCATTACCCCACCATAAATCATATCTCTCCAAGCCTGAATACCCGTCAGCCAATCCTCCAATCTAGTGGGCAAATAGGTCTCCAAACACCTATGCCTACCCAAAGTAACCAAAGAGGATCTCGAAACAAACGGAGGAGGATTGACATCGATCCGATTCCTTGGTCCTACACTGAAGTATTTCAATACCTTCTTGAGAACCAACTTGTTACCCCAGTTCAATTAAAGCCTTTGGAACCTCCATATCCAGAATGGTATGACCCAAATGCTCGATGTGACTATCATAGTGGAAATATGGGTCATTCGATAGAAAGTTGCCCTGCTTTCAAGCACAAGGTGCAAAGTTTGATTAGATCTGGTTTGTTGGATTTTGGGACAAAAGAAGGAACGGGTTAACCATGCTGCAGTATGATTGCAAAAGAAGACTTTTTGGCTGGTCATTCATGATGGTATAAAGCTGTTTCTTTTTGTAGTGCTCATAAACTGAAAAGCGCTTTTTGTGTATTGACTTTCATTTATCTTTTGTCATTTCAACGGAGTAACTGATGCATTTTCATTACATTTTTCTCTCCCCTTCAAAATCTTATGTTTTTTTGTACATTTGCCTATATTTTACCCTTTTTATTAACTACCATACTTTGCCCAATTTTGTTGTTAAATGATGAATATGAAGTTGATTATGATAATAATCTGGGATAAAACTTTAAAATTCTATTTGTATTGACAATTTTGTCCCCATGATCGATAGGAATGTTGAAATCAGTCGATGTAGTATACACAAGGAAAGCAGATTTTTCATAAGGTTGTGATGGCTCAATAAATAATTCTTTGATAAGAGTATTTACGTTTGAAATGAGAAATGGCCATCTTTGGTTTACCATTCACATATGAGAAAAATTACCCATTGTTACCCCTTTTGAGCCTTATAGTTATATGTTTTTTTAAAGAAACTCGCCAAGGATCACCCTCCACATTGGGGGGCAAAATTGAAAAATGAAGTGAGATTTGCCCACGAAAATTTTCAAGTCATTAGAAATCTAGGGGGCAAGATAAAGAAAATGATGTCTTCATGCTTGAAATCCTCAAAAAAAAAAAAGAAGGAAGTGAGGAAAAGAGTGAATCAAAAGAAAAAGAAATGGACGGAAAAGAATGGAAAGGGAAACGAGAAACCAAAGAAGAATAAACAAAAAATGAGGTAGAATGCTAAAGTTCATAAAATGATGAAAAATGATCCTATGGCTTGAAACCCTTGAAACACGTATTTTGGGCCTTATTATCCATTCTTTCAGAACCTCAAAACTCGGCCTACATTACGTATCTTAAAAGTCCATTTTGATCGAACTTGAATGCTTGAGTTAAGGAATCATATATTGAGCCTAGACATGTTACAAGTTCATGATTTGGAGCTTGATAAGTGTGTTCATTATGGATAAGTATGGTCCTTGAAAAAGAATGAAAATGTAAAAAGAAAAAGAAAGAAAAAAAGAAAAATGAAAAAGAAAAAAAAAGTAAAAAAAAGAGAAGAATAAAAAGGGGCTCAAGTTGAAAGCCCAAAAGGGCGATTTGAGTCAAAAGAAGAGTGGGAGATTTAACTGAAATCTCTGGAAGATAGCCTTTTATAAGGGAAACCAGTACTGTTCGAAGATTTCATGAAGTGGGGGGCAAAGCATTGATGGAACCAAAATGATTAGAATGTCGATCAAATAGAGTTTTGGAACAATCTTAGATTAGTTTATCAAGATTCATTGAATATTCATCGTTTAGATACTTTTACCTTCCCTCGGCCTCTGGAAATTGCCTATTTTTCTTAGTTAAATTTGTTCTTGCTTACTGCTTTATAAATGTCCATCCTTCAACTTTTGACCAATCTACATACTTATGATTATTGAAAGAAATGTGATGGTATTGCATTCATTATAAAATTGAAATGACGATAAATAAGTGATTGACAATGTTTGAGAAAGCCCAATGCATTACAGAAGAGGAAAGTCGAACATGATATGGGGTGAAGAAAGAACAGATGAGAACCATGGGAAGGTTTATAAGTGCGCCAAAGAAATATGAATGTATGATCAAATGGTAAAAAATGAACAAGAATTAATGGTGTTTCATAGAATTAGTAGATGGATGGAAGCTTATGATTCGAAAAGATTCAAAAATGGTGAGAATGATGGTCTTGTGAACCCTATTAGTGCAACTTTCGATTTCTTTTATTTTTCCTCTTCTTTCCCTTTTCTTTTTTTCTTTTTTCTTATTTCTCGACATTTGCATTGCATCCATCACATACATTCAAAAAAAAAAAAACAAATGAAAATTTCACCTTTAAGGAACAAAATTTGTACATTTTCGATCAAAGAAGGGGCAAAACACAAGACAAAGGAAGGAAGCAGAATTCTGAAAATTTTAAGATAAGATGATAAGATTTTTAAAGTAAAAAGTTTTAAAAGGATAATGCATCAAGAAACTAAATCTTTGGATGTGAATCTCCTATTCAGAAAATTTTAAGCAAGAAGCTGAATATTTGGATGTGAATCTCCAATTCAGAAAATCTTCGGGTGTGAATCTCCGAATCAAATATCCGGATGTGAATCTCCAAACCAAAATTTCAGGTGTGAATCTTTGAATTTCAAGTTAAAATCTTTGGGTGTGAATCTCCAAATCAAATTTTTGGATGTGAATCTCCAACTTAAAATTTTGGATGTGAATCTCCAAGTTAAAATTTCACAGGGTGTGAATCCCTAAGTCAAATTTTTGGATGTGAATCTCCAAGTTAAAATTTCAGGTGTGAATCTCCAAATTAAAATTTTGGGTGTGAATCCCTAAGTCAAATTTTTGGATGTGAATCTCCAAGTTAAAATTTCGGATGTGAATCTCCGAATTAAAATTTTGGGTGTGAATCCCTAAGTCAAATTTTTGGGTGTGAATCTCCAAATCAAATTTCAGGTGTGAATCTCTGAATTCCAAGTTGAAAATTTCGGAGGTGAATCTCCGAATCAAAATTTTGAGTGTGAATCCCTAAGTCAAATTTTCAAATGTGAATCTCCGAATCTAATATTTAGATGTGAAACTCCAACTGAAAATTTCAGGTGAGAATCTCTGAAATTTCGGATGCGAATCTCTAAAATGGATATTTGGATGTGAAACTCCAGCTCAAAATTTTAGATTAGAATCTCTGAATTTAAGATGCGAATCTCTGTATTGAGGTTTATGTTTGGAATTTTCAATGCAAATCCTCAAATTGAGTTCCTGAATGTATCCTTGTCAAGAAAATGCAAGATTAGAATATGAGGTTGGAAAAATAAGATCTTGAAGTTAAAAAAAAAAGAGGAAGAAGAAGGTTAAAAAAAAAAAGGAGAAGAAAAAGGTTCAGGGCTATATTTTAAAGAGGAGGTTCGAGATTAAATTTGAAATGAGATTAAACACAAGATTTAAAGATGAAATTGAAGAAAATTCAAGATAGGGAATTTTAAGATAGGAAAATTCGATTTGGATGTGAATCTCCGAATCAAACCTTTAGGTGTGAATTCCAAAATTTCAATATCTGGATGTGAATCTCCAAGTTAAAATTCTGGATGTGAATCTCCAAATCAAAAATTTCAGGTGTTAATCTCTGAATTCCAACTTAAAATATTGGATGTGAATCTCCAAGTCAAACTTTCTGGATGTGAATCTCCAAATCAAATTCCAAGTCAAACTTTCCGGATGAGAATCTCCAAAACAAAGTTAAAATTCTGGATGTGAATCTCCGAATCAAATTTCTGGATGTGAATATCCAAGTTAAAATTTTGGATGTGAATCTCCAAACCAAAGTCAAATTCTGGATGTGAATCTTCAAGTAAAATTTTGAATGTGAATCTTCAAGTTAAAATTCTGGGTGTGAATCTCCAAGTTCAAAATTTTGGATGTGAATCTCCAAAACAAAGTTAAAATTTTGGATGTGAATCTCCAAGTTGAAATTTCGGATGTGAATCTCCGAATCAAATCTTTGGGTGTGAAATCTCTCAATTTCAGAAGAATTTTAAAGTTTCATTGCCTCTGCTGCAAGAGGAGCACACTCCATAAAAAAAATTTAAAGTTTCAAGGCCTCTGTTGCAAGAGGAGCAAATTTTCAAGAAAAATTTCAAAGTTTCATTGCCTCTACTGTAAGAGGAGCACATTTCGAAAAAAAAATATTAAAGTTACATCGCCTCTGCTGCAAGAGGAGCGCATTTCAGGAAAAATTCAAAAAAAAATTTTAAAGTTACATCGCCTCTGCTGTAAGAGGAGCACATTCCAGAAAGGAATTTAAAGTTTCACGGCCTCTGCTGCAAGAGGAGCACTTTTTCAGAAAAATTTTTTTAAAGTTTCATGGCCTCTGCTACAAAAGGAGCACATTTCAAAAAAAAGGAAAGAAAAAAATTAATTAAAGTTTCATCGCCTCTGCCGCAAGAGGAGCACATTTAAAATAAAAAAAAAGAGTGCTTAAAGTTTCATTACCTCTACTGCAAGAGGAGCTTTTTAAAAAAAAAAGAGAAAAAAAGATTAGATTAAGTCTTGAGTCGGACAAAATTGTTGTCTATTGTCTTTGCTCTATTCCTGATTCCCAGTAATAAGCAAAGAGGGGCAGCTGTAGACACCCAATTTTGCCCAAATCAATAATACAATTGGTAAAGATTTTTAGATCAAATTTTTTAGGCCAATTAAGCTTTCGAAGTCCAAATTAAGATATATGAGCTTTAAGGCCTAAAGAAAAATGGGCTGAGTTTGATTTTTATTTCATTTTTATTATTATTTATTCTTCTATTTATTATTATTACTATTATTTTTTCTTTTGTTTTCTTTTCCTTATTATTATTTTCTTTTCTCTTTATTATTATTATTATTATTATTATTATTATTATTATCAAATCAAATCCAATCTGTGCATTTAATTGGGTGCTCTGCTCCATACCCGTCGCCTCCCATCTCCCCTTTCCTAAGCACCGCACTGCCTCCACTCAGCCCCTTCTGCAGACTGCATGTTCCACTAATTCCTCATTCCTAAGCAATTACCATTGAAGATCGAAATGTAAAGACAAAATCCTAAAGATTAAACATATTGTCGGATCGAAGGGATGATCCTAATTGGAGTTAAAAGCAATGTATCTGCAAAACGAGTGGGGATTTTTTTTGGCAACCAAGCAGAACACTTGAAAATGACCCCATCACTGTGAACCACCGAGCCCAGCCACCACGCACGGAGCCCCAAAGCTCTCGACACTCCGTCCCTCCCATTTCAACCTTGCAACCACCAAAAACAAACACCACCTCCAAAACCAAAACCCCAATTCAATCCCTCTGCCTCTCAAAACAGAACCCTATACTTGTCACCTGAGAAGCCCAAAATCGAGCATCACCGCAGCTCTCACCAGCCAACACCCTAAAACTCAACCATCACACTACTCGCCATCACCATTCTTAACCCTCTTCCACTACCCAAACCCAAGACTCAAACCCATAAACCAAAAGCCAGATCTGAAAACCTGCAAGAAAAAGAGAGAGGAAACCACGGCAAAACCAGCAAACCCAAATACATTCAAAGTCATTAACAAAAAAGACAAAAACGAAAAAAAAAACAAAAAACAAAAACAGAAAAGAAAGAGGAAGAGAGTTTTGGTCTAGGTTAGATCTAGAGAGTTGAAAACGTTTTTGGGTAAAATGGTGGTAAGATCTTAGCAGAGGAAGAAGAGAGAAGCATTTCTACGGTCTCTGATCACTCGCCGGACGCCGGGGTACAGCGGCAGCGGCGGCGGCGGCTCCATCGTCTGTAACCAGAAAGAGGAAGGAGAGAGTTGAGAGAAAAAATAAAGGTTTTTTTAGGAAAAGAGAAGAAATGAAGAACTAAAAAAAATTTTTTGGCTTTTATAGTCTGTAAAAAAAAAGGGTAGGAGAGGCTGACCCGCTCGGATCCGGATCCGACCCGGGATCCGCTGCAAAGGAACAACCTGGTTCGCTTGATCCGACCCGGATCCGGAGTTGTGACCCGACCCGTGCTTGGCTTGTTGGATTGGACCTTGGAAGCTTTTCTGTTTTGGGCTACCATTTACCAAGCCCAACAGCAAATCCATATTTGTAGCAACTTGGGCTTCATTTTTGGTATAATTTTTTCTGGCCTTTTATTGGTTTTTTTAATTATTGTTATTATTATTTTAAATGCAGGTTGTAAAATAAAAATTTTGAAAAAAAAAATTCTCTTTTACTTGTATTTTCATTAATTATTATCATTGATTAGAAAACATATTTAAAAATAATGAAATTTAAATTTGAGTAAATAATAAAATTGAAATTTAATTAATATGAATTTCCGATGATGGGATGTTATGAAACTCACAAGTAGTGATTTCTTAACTGATCCCTAGGTGAGAAGAGTCATACTAAATGTTACCAGAGTATTGGGATACTTAGTATGATTTTTCAATAATTTATTTTTTATTAAAAATAAAAATAAATAAGTTTTTTTAAGAGAAAATTGAAAAAGGAAACTAATAATAAAAATTAAATTTAATTAAATATTTTCCGATGATGGGATGTTATGAAACTCACAAGTAGTGATTTCTTAACTGATCCCTAGGTGAGAAGAGTCATACTAAATGTTACCAGAGTATTGGGATACTTAGTATGATTTTTCAATAATTTATTTTTTATTAAAAATAAAAATAAATAAGTTTTTTTAAGAGAAAATTGAAAAAGGAAATTAATAATAAAAATGAAATTTAATTAAATATTTGTCCGATGATGGGATGTTATGAAACTCACAAGTAGTGATTTCTTAACTGATCCCTAGGTGAGAAGAGTCATACTAAATGTTACCAGAGTATTGGGATATTTAGTATGATTTTTCAATAATTTAAATTTTTATTAAAAATGAAAATAAATAATTTATTTTTTATAAAAAAAAAAGAAAAATAAATAATGAACTTTAATAATTAAATGAAATTCTTCCGATGATGGGATGTTATGAAACTCACAAGTAGTGATTTCTTAACTGATCCCTAGGTGAGAAGAGTCATACTAAATGTTACCAGAGTATTTGGATACTTAGTATGATTTTTCAATAATTTATTTTTTATTAAAAATAAAAATAAATAAGTTTTTTAGGAGAAAATTGAAAAAGGAAATTAATAATAAAAATTAAATTTAATTAAATATTTGTCCGATGGTGGGATGTTATGAAACTCACAAGTAGTGATTTCTTAACTGATCCCTAGGTGAGAAGAGTCATACTAAATGTTACCAGAGTATTGAGATATTTAGTATGATTTTTCAATAAATTAAATTTTTATTAAAAATGAAAATAAATAATTTATTTTAAAAAAAAAACAAAGAAAAATAAATAATGAACTTTAATAATTAAATGAAATTCTTCCGATGATGGGATGCTATGAAACTCACAAGTAGTGATTTCTTAACTGATCCTTAGGTGAGAGGAATTAACTAAATGTTACCAGAGTATTGAGATATTTAGCTAAATTTTTCCATATCAAGAGTTTCATTAATAAAATCAAAATAAATAAATTTCTTTTAAGTTCCATGTGCATCATGTACTATCTGTTTGCATCATATGCACTCATAATAATTTTTGAAGCGAGTGTGAATCTTCTAATGATAAGATTCTATAGAACTCACAAGTAGTGATTCTTAAGAAATCTTTAGGTGAGGAAAATTATTTCAAATGTTACCAGAGTATTGGGATATTTGATTTAATTTTTCAATACAAAAAGGTTCACATTCACTTTTGAAAATAAAATTTAACTTTTTAAAATAAAACAAAATGATTTTTTACAAAAAATGACTTTGAATAAAAAGAATAAAATTGATTGTAATAAAAATAAAAATTATTCTTAAATATTTAATTCAAGACCATTTTATTAAAACCAAAGAATAACACATGATTATTATGGTACCATTTTTTAATGGGCGTCGTGGGGGTGCTAATCCTTCCCCATGCGTAACCGTACCCCCGAACCCAATTTTTGTTTCGCAGACCAAGAGATTATCTTTTTAATAAAATTTAATTAATTTTGAGATTTTGTTGAAAAGATAAACGTTTTCAGGTGGCCAATCACACCTAGACAAGAAAGATTGGTGGCGACTCCCATTTTTGTTTTTAAACGCTTTTTCAAAATCGTTGAGCGCGAAGCCGTTACGACAAGCGGTACTACCTGCTGAATCTCGTGATCTCTCATCACTTATCTTGATCTCGGTAGATCTAGGAGTCCCTGTTTCATAACCATCATCATAACTCCAAATTCAATATAATTCCATATAATCATTTAATTAAAACAAAGATCATCTTCTTGTAATTTATTTACTTACCTATCGAAACTCCTTCCTAACGTCTACTTCTCCTAGGTGGATATCTATCACTAGAGGCTTTCTCGTCTGACTTCCGCTTCATCGGTTCTTTGCCTTTAACCTTAGCTCGAAAATCAGTATAATGAAGCTCATAATCCTGCTCACACAACTGAGCCTTACGGACTGCCTCTCCATAAGTGGTAATATCCATAGGATACAGCTTGGATCTGATGGGGGACTTCAATCCCTCTATAAACCGATAGATCTTATGTCCTTCACTCCTGAGGACTTTTGGATCAAATCTGCTTAAGGTAATGAACTTCAACTCGTATTGGTTAACCAACATCATCCCTTGAGTCAAGTTCAAAAACTCAATCTTCAACCTAATCTGATCAGTGCGTGGGATATACTGCTCATTAAAGGCTTCTAGGAATCTATCCCACGTAACCTCAGCATATCGGGCCTCTAAAATGGTCCGAGTGGACTGCCACCAATATTCTGCGTCGTCCACTAATAGATGAGCAGTCAAGCCCACCTTCTCCTTTTCGGAGCATGTCATATACTCGAAATATTTCGTGACCGCTTTCACCCAGTTCTCTACGGCTAATAAATCTTTATCCCCCTTAAACTTAGGCGGATCCAGCTTCTTGAATTCCTTAATCAGAGTCAGACTGCAATAAGCCTTAGGATCTCGCCTTTCGATAGCTGGGACTGGTGGGGGTAACTCTGTCTGTACTGGTGGGGGCTGTATTGTATGGGTAGCTGCTAAGGTACTTGTGGCCACGTTTAGGACGTTCGCCATAAATTGCGTGAACATCACGGTCATATTCTCCATGTGCTTCTCCATTTTTGCTAGCCTAGTGTTCAGGCTATGCGATGGAGATGGAGGAGGAGACTGTGTTGGGGGTGATTCCGTTCGGCCTCTTCCTCGTCCTCTACTAGTACCCCTTCTACGTGAGCTCATTTTGTCAATATAAGCACGAAATTAAGCTATTTAGTATAACTTCAAATAGTTATACTACACATTTATTCAGACAAGTACAGTACATTGGGGACATACACTATTTCTAAATTATTGACACCGACAAACATCAGTTTAATTAGCTCTGATACCAATCTGTAACATCCTCGTCATTACACTTTAACTTATAACTTTTTCCTTTTTCATATAACTTGATTAAACTCGTCTGTCAATGTCATTCCTTCTTCTTCTTCTTAAGCTTGATATTTAATAGTTCACCATACAGATTTTAATCTCAAATAGAGCATAATAATGATATATATATATATATACATATCATTCCAAACCACAGGATCTTACACATTTTACGTAACTTAAATTCCTCGACATTTTATAAACATTACTGTACTGTAGCACTGTCTTATTTATATAATTACATAAGTATACCTTCAAGAAGTATAGGAAGTGTGCCTCGAAGGAATACAGATCCAATAGGGTCTTCTATCGAGAGCGAGGGATCACTTCAAGTAGTCTGAAAAATAGTTGTAAAGGAGTGAGTTTACACTCAGTAAGAAATATATGTAAAAGAGCGTACTATGCCTCTATATGCAGTTTTCCTGCTTGGCTCTATAATGTCATGTAAAATCATTATAAAGCATATATCATATACTTCTTTCAAATAGCATACGTAAACATACATTAGAAACTTCTTTCAAATCATCATATAGAAGTAATTCAAATACTTTCGAGTAATTCACATACTTCAGATACTTTTAAAGAACAGAGACTATTTGCATTTTAACGGAATTATGCACTGGATAAACAGGTGGCGTACCCCCGTAGGGGCCAAGAATCCTCTCCTAGCCAATCATATAATAGAGACAATTGGGCCAAATGTCGGTGGCCACGATGAACACTAGTCAGGTGACATCTATGGCACTGAGGGCCAGACTAGGGCTCCTCAGCCATGTACATATACAGAAGTTTATAATCATTAAGTACTTCATAGTCTTAAAACATTTGTCATATAGCTTTTTGCAATGACATTCATATTTTTCTGAAATAAGCTTTAAAACCTCTTTTCCAAAGGGGCAGTCGATTGGTCTCATAGGGCAGCTGGCTGCTATTCCATATCTTGCTTCATCGAAATTATTTTCTTTTATAAATTTCGATATTTTGAAATTCTGAAAACACATGGAGCAGTCAACTGGTCCATATAGCAGTCGGCTGGTTTTGAAACAGAATGCTTTTCAAGAAAAAAGCAGTTGACTATTTTCGCAAACAAAATGCTTCTGAAAACAGGGCAGTCGACTGGTCATATAGCAGTCGACTGGTTTCTCAAACAGAATGCTTTTCAGGTAAATAGCAGATGACTGGTCCATATAGCAGTCGACTGGTTTGAAACAGAATACTTTCTGAAAAATAGCAGTCGACTGTCTTATATAACAGTCGATTGGTTTGAGTCGGTTTTCAGGAAATCTACTCTTTGGCTGTCTCTAGGCAGTCGGCTACTACTTAAGGCAGTCGGCTGCTCCTAGCATTTTGCTAACTAGGAGTAAAACCAGAAATTTAACCTTTCTACACTTAAACCAACGGGTACTTGTTTCCAAAACACTTAAAAACATGTGGACATAGTCACCCTACGTCCGTTACATAAATTTCTTACCTTAATAGCCAATAATCCTCAAGCTTGGTTGCATCAACCCTAACCTTTCACTTCTTCAAAGCTGTAACATCATCAGAGTGCAACCTTTAAGAAACCATTATAAACATGTTGTACCAACTCAATAAGACTCCAAACCATGGATAGAAGTAAGTAAATCAACTTCTTCTCTTACCTTGGTTAGTCACCAAAAATTTCAACGATTTAGATCTCCTCAATGACTTTGTTTCAGCCTTTCATATTACAGGCATGAGTAGAGCTAATGATGAGGATCGATTTTCGTTAAAGGAGCTTAGCGATTGGTAACAGGAAGTGGTGGTTTGTCAAGGTGATCATGGGAGGAAACTTGGAGAAATTGAGGGAACGAAAGGGGGCTGATGTTGCTGCCGACTTGGAGAGGGAGAAGATGACAAGCTTCCTTGCATTTAATGCTCCTTTATCTCTTAATCATCTCAGCCATTAATACTTTGACCATTTAATTCTTCTTCTTCCATTCATATGCCACATGTCTATTAATTGTACAAAATCTAATATTAATTCTTTTCATGCTCCAATATTGTTAGAATATCATAATTAATTTCTTGACTATTTGACCATAAATTTCATTATTCCTTCCATGTTGCATATATCATTCATACTTCATAATTCTCATATTTACTTAATCATTTCAACTAGAATACTTTACAAACATGAGGAAATTACATGAAATTGGGGATTTCACAGAAACCTTTACCGAAATCGGTATCATGAATATTTAATAAACATTTTTCAGTAAATTCACTTCTTATGAAAAATAATTAATTTATCATTTTAAAGGCTAGGAAAAATATCAATAATGCACCAAAATATTTCTAACATTTATAGAAATATTTTTAATAAATTTCGGCAATATAACGGCTGCCCAAGTCTTAGCCTCCCTGCACTTGCAAACATAGTCTCAACAGCCAAAAAAACCACAATTTCATTGCAATTCGAGGTAAATCAACATTTCATAATTCTCATAAAATTCATAGCATGTAAATCATGCATTCAAATATCCCTACAAATTTACACATGCGTCTCTTACCTGTTTATCGAGATGGCACTATAACGTGCACCACACGAGCATCAAATTTTCTGATTGCAATTTGATTCTACCAAATCATTAGCTTATTTGTTCTTTATTTCTTAAGGTATGATTTATATAAAAATGTAGACATAAGTAAGGTTTCATGGCTAAGAATAGCTATTCTTCATGCCATCTTGCTCTTTCTTTCACTATGATCGAATGGCCTCTAGAGAATAGAAGCTACTATTTCATTTTTAGTCAATGCACCAAATAAATGTGCTGCCTTCTTACTTGTATTTTTTCACCATTTAAGAAATAAAAGGTAATAATTCATTCCTTCATTTCTTCTATAATCGGCAGCACACAGACATTGCAGCACACACACACATTGACTATACTTATATTTTAATTATGTTTTGTGGTTATATTTTCTTCATTGCAAGCCCTCATTTTTGACCCTTCACACTTGACCATTTATCACAAATCAGCCTATGTTTTTCCTCCATCTACGCCACAATATCCCTTCATTCTTGACTTTCATGCCATCGTTAATTAAAACTGGTCAATAACACTAAGTCAGCCCCTAATTTCCATTCGGTTTCAGCCTTGTATTTTATTTTCACACCTTTAAAAAACACCATGTTTATACCTCTTAATTTCTCATGGCCAACGGGCAGCATGATCTCATATATATATATAATTTTTTTTCCTCATGTTCAGTCCAATTTCCTGTTGTTCACGTCACACGTACACACAGCAGAATTTGTTCAACCATTAATGCCACCAACCATCAAGCAAATCAGCCCTACTGAATCATTTACATGTTTTTATTCCAAACCATATCCATACACATCATCTACTTAACCAACATCACTATAAACCCATGGTTAAAGTGCATAAAACGTTGGCTGGAAAAATCTTTACCTGCACTACGTCACTGTCCAGTTTCAGGGGAGCTATGTTTAGTGATTTTTGGCTGAACTTTTCAAATAACTAGGAAGCTATGGAGGTGAGGATGAAGTTATATGAAGGAACTTAGCTGATTTGGTGATGAGAAAATGGTGATTCAAGGCTAGAGCATGAAGATCGGTAGAGGAGAAGAACAGAAAACGTGAGCTGTAGGCAGAAATGGCTAAGGCGGTGCAACAAGGCTGAAGAAATAAAAGAAGCTAGCCTTGTCTCAATTTAATTGGTCATAAATAAAATTGAATTTATAAAATCTGATTTAATTTATTTAAAGTCCAAAATGTCCTCTAAAGTCACTTTATTTACTCACTTTGCCACTGCACAGTCCACTATTCTGTCCAGCCCATTTTTAATTTAAAATTTTATTTATTTTATTTATTTCATAAGCCAATTTAGTTAAACATTGATCAACTTTTAACCAACCTTTGAGAAAAGGCAACTTTGCCCTTGCATAACTTCGAAATTTTCAATTTTATCCCACCTTTATTTCGACATTTAGAAAAATATACAAAATTAATTTATTTATTTATTAATATCTACAATTCTGTACATGTACAGTGCAAAATAATGAGTTCTCACACTTGGCCTCTTATCCGCTTCCTAATCCCATGCAACTTCCTTTGCTGTTTCAATATTCTTTTAGCTTCTAGCAATAGGCCATCGATCAATGGTAGCATTTTACCCCTATTTTGCACACATACAGAGGTCAGCCAAACAACCTATCACAACCCGATATACTACTTTATCTTACAGAAGTCGAAATTAGGGTCAGAAAATTTTTTTCTTAATTGATTGAATCTTTTACTGTACCATTTGAGTGTGTATAGCATCGGCATCGATTCGAGCCTACTTTAATAAATAATTATAATTTAGATTCGTCAAGCCATAGATATCTTAGAAAATCTAGTAGCATAACGGCTCATTACTAACCTAACTCTCCTGCAAGATAAACACAACAATTACGTAACTCCAACCATAATATATTCACCACAAATGCAACTCAGAATTTCATAACCATTGTCAATGGACAACATCCAGCATACTACCATTTTTACATACAACTACGTTGCTATTCCATATTGGCATAATTGTATACCTCATCGATATAGATACCAAAAGGCATATCATAGCTAATGAAACTATAACATCATCATATATCCCACATGCTCGACATATATACATCTACTACGATGTGCATGACTGCATAATTTGTGTGTATATACATATATTTACAAACAAAATATAATATCGCTTTCGATACCTCAAGCTAATTACCAAGTGTCTTGGAGTATAGACCCAATTATAGTCCACCCCGGACTATCACAAGCTAATCTGTGAGGAAAGAAGGGGGTGAGCTTGGGAGGCTTAGTAAGGGAAAAATTTAACTAGTAAAAATCAAAACTAAGTTAATGATGCTTTTATAAAACCCTGCATGTCATAATCACAATAAAGAACACTATACAATTCTTTAGAAATCATATGTTATAAATGGTATCGAAAATCATTTGACATGCAATCAGTGAATCATGGTCCACAATCATAACATTTAAAGTTCGCTATGCAATTATCAAAAATAACATAGCCGTATATGCACTTATAAATCATATAAATCATAAATTTCAAAAGCATACTAAAACATCATTTCAAGAAACAAGTCAAGCATATACATAAAAGTGTGAGGTTGCACCAATTAGTCTCATGCCTAAAGCTCATATCATCATCTTTGGATCACTGTAGCGCTATCAGTGAACCTACTCGTTCCTTTCTAGGAACTATTCTTATTTAGGAACCTACTTATGTGCACACAAGCTTGCCAGGCCGTTGATCAAATGGTACCTGACAATATATACCGATCCTCTTGCGGCAGGATCAAACCAAATACAGATCCTCTTATGGCAAGATCAAACCTAATACTTGCTCTAGTAATTTAAAAGTGCTATTCTCACAAAATCACCATGAAGGGATCCTGTTAGCTTTAAATTGACAAGTATTTTGAAATGACAAAACTCAAGTAAGCTTAAAAATGATTTTTCTACAAAGTAAATTTGCTTTAAATGAACTCAATGATAGAAAATATTTTAAACAAAGTTTTGGACTGTGATTTCAATTGAAAAAGGTAGTAAATACTCTTAGAAAAGTGTTAGAAGGTTTTGAACTGACTTAGAATCACAAAAAGCCATAAACTGTCTCAAATTGCAGCCAAAGAAGTGCAGGAAAGCTTTATGGAGAAAAGGGATTGATCCCTACTGTACAAGGATCGATCCCAAAATGGCAGAAAGTTTGGAAGACATCCTGGAACAAATTGGAAAGCATTCTGGAGAAAAGGAATCGATTCGTTTGTAAAGGGATCGATCCCTTTGAATGAAACTTGAGCCAAACGACTAGTTTTTTAGAGTTTCAATAGGAGGATTAGCAATAAATGCTTCACCAACCGTTCCAATCAGTTGGACTATAAATAGAGGCATTTATGAAGACTGGAGGCAGAACAAGCACTCAAGAAACTCTCAAATCTTCAAGAAAGAAATCCCAGCTGAAAATTCTCTTATTGCACTTCATTTTGTGAGATATCACATTGTTCATCACCCATTCACTCAAATTTCTAATTCTCAAAGGGGTAAGGAAACCTTGTGAGGTTATTGTTGTAAGAGTGAGGGTAGTATTATAAGGGGATGGACTTAGAAGGTTACTTCTAAGCATTCAAGAGAAAGTGTAAGAGGTCTCACTACACCTTGAAGTGTTTTGTAAGAATTCCAAAGGAAGAATGGAATCAATACCTTGACAAGAGGATCAAGGAGAGAGGACGTAGGCAAGCGATTGGTCGAACCTCTATAAATCTGTGTTTGCTTCTCTTTCCCTTACTTATTTACTGCATTTATTTCATTTCTACATTATTTGTTTTATTTGTCCATTAAGTGTTAGAAAAACCAAAATTTAGTAGAAAAACCAATTCACCCCCCTCTCGGTAGAGCCAACAATTGGTATTAGAGCTTGAACTCTAGAATTGATTATGAGTAATTTCCTTCAAGTAAAAATGATTTAAATGGCTCAAACTAGTGTATCTACACCTTTGGTAGGAAGGGGACACTCTACAATTAGGCCACCACTCTTCAATGGTGAAAATTATGCATATTGGAAGACAAGGATGATGTTATTCATTTAAGCTAATGATTATGAAGTGTGGAGAACTATAGTTAAAGGTCCTTTAGTTCCTATTAAGAAAGTAGATGGGGAGGAGGTGCCAAAGAAAGAGGATGAATGGGACACCAATGATATTAGAATGGCACAACTGAATACTAAGGCAATGCACATACTATTTTGTGCATTAGGACCAAATGAATAAAATAAAGTTTCGCAATGTGAAAATGCTAAGCAAATTTGGGATAAACTAGCTATTACTCATGAGGGAACCACACAAGTTAAAGAAACTAAGGTAGGCATGCTCACTCAAGATTATGAATTATTCAAAATGAAGAATGATGAATCTATTAGTGACATGTTTACTATGTTCACTGACATTATAAATGGTCTTAAAGCCTTAGGAAAAACATACTCTAATGTAGAAATGGTGAAAAAGATCCTTAATAGTTTACCTAAATCATGGGAAGCTAAAGTTACAGCTATTGAGGAATCAAAGGATCCCCATACTCTCTCACTAGATGAACTCATGGGACCTCTACTCACTTATGAGATGAAAATCAAGAGAAACCAAGATCCTCCTAGGAAAGTTGGAGTAGCTTTAAAATCCACCATTATTGAGGAATCCAAAGACGATCATGACGAGAGTGGTGATGATGAGGATTTAGAAATGGCCATGTTTGCAAAGAGGTTTAATAGATTCATGAGGATGAGAGCTAGTAGAAACTCTAGGAGACCCCCTAAGAGAGATTTTAACAAAGGTGAAACAAGTAAGAAAGAAAAGGACCAAATTATTTGTTATGAATGTAAAAAACCTGGTCATATTAAATTTGATTGTCCATTTTATAGAAAGCAAAATGGGAAGAAACTAAAGAAGAAGGCAATGATGGCTACATAGAGTGATAGTGATTGCTCCGATGAAGAAAATGTTGAAGATGAAGTAGCCAACCTTTGCTTTATGGTCATTGAATATGAAAAGGTAAAAACTAACTCATTAGACACTAATGAATATACATTTGATGAATTGCAAGATGCATTTGATGAGTTAGCAAATGAGTTAGAGTGCATGAATATGAAATATAAGAAAATTATCTCAAAATTAAAAAGTGAAAATGAGATGCTTATGAATGCTAAACTAGAATGTGAGAAGAAATTAGAAAATGCAAATCTATAAATAGAAGAGTTAAGTAAAAAGAACATTAATTTGCAAAATTCATTTTCTAGATTTTACATGGGTCAACAAAAACTTGATCAAATGTTAAAGACCCAAAGAACATTTTTTGATAGAGAACGAGTAGGTTACAATGCATCAAACAAAGAAACTCATCTTAAAAATTTCCTTGTTAAAGATAGAAAATTTGTTTTATGCAACTCATGTAAACAAACTAGGACACTCTTCACAAGCATGCACGTCTAAGAAGACCATCATTAGAGGAAGAGTAGCTATAAAGATATGGGTGCCTAAGCATGTCCTAAATTCTAATGATGAATTATTAAGAATGAATTGGATTCCTAAAGGATCAAAATTTATTAGTACTAACTCACAAGGACCCAAGAAAATTTGGGTACCTAAGATGAAAGTTTGATGTATTTGTATGTAGGAGGAAGAGCATTGTTACAAGGCAAGATCCAAAGAACATTGGTATCTTGATAGCAGATGCTCAAGACACATGATAGATGACAAGAGCCAATTCAAGTTCTTAAAGCCTAAAAGTGATGGAGAAGTCACATTTGGGGACAACTCCATAGGACAAATCGAAGGAATTGGCTGCATTGGTAACTCTTCCTCAACTATTGAGAATGTTTTGTATGTTAAAGGTTTAAAACATAATTTGCTTAGTATTAGTCAATTGTGTGATAGAGGTTTTAAAGTTGTGTTTGATGCTTTATGTTGCAATGTTGTTAATGCTAAAACTAATCAAAATTTTTTTTATTGGATATAGACAAGGAAACATTTATATTGTTAATTTAGATGAAACAAATAGCAAAAATGTATGCTTTATGGCCGCTAGAGAAGATGAACCTTGGTTATGGCATAGAAGACTAGGTCATCCTAGTATGCATGTTTTATCCAAATTAGCCAAAAGAGATTTAATGGTAGGCTTGCCTAAACTTCAATTTGAAAATGATAAAATTTGTGAGGCATGTGTAAGAGGAAAACACAAGAGAATATAATTTAAATCTAAGAAATGTGTTACAACCTCTAGATCACTTCAACTTCTCCACTTAGATCTCTTTGGACCAACTAGAACCACTAGTTTAGGAGGAAAACACTATGGATTTGTTATAGTTGATGATTACACTAGGTTTACTTGGGTGTTCTTTTTAAGTGTGAAAAATGAAGCTTTAGATAAATTCATTATTTTTTCAAAGATTGCTCAAAATGAAAAAGGTTACTCTATTACAAGTATTAGGAGTGATCATGGAAAAGAATTTGAAAATCTTGGTCTTGATACATATTGTAATGAAAGTGGTATTAGCCATAACTTTTTAGCTCCTAAAACTCCTCAACAAAATGGGGTAGTTGAAAGGAGAAATAGAACCTTAGAAGAAATGGCTAGAACCATGCTTTGTGAAAATAATTTGCCAAAATATTTTTGGGCTGAAGCTATAAATACTGCTTGCTATGTTATAAATAGAGCTATGGTTATGCCTATTTTAAAGGAAACTCCCTATGAACTTTATAAAGGAAAAAGGCCTAACATAAGCTATTTTCACCCATTTGGATGTAAATGTTTTGTTTGAATAATGGAAAAGATAACTTATGAAAATTTGATGCAAAAAGTGATGAAGGCATTTTTCTTGGCTATTCTTCAAATTCTAAGGCATATAGAATTTTCAATAAAAGAACACTTGTTGTAGAATAGTCAATTCATGTGATATTTGATGAGTCAAATACCTCTAATAGAACCAACATTGATGATGAACTAGAGATTTTTAATGAACCTATAGTTGATCTGTGAGACCCGATTTTATTACACTGTACACTATACTTGTGAATTATTGATAGTGAAATTTAGTTATTTAGTGGAATTTAAATAAAGATGGAATGAATTTCCATTCTCAATTTGGAATTTTGGGATTCATGAATTTTAGCATAGTGTATAAAGTTGAAACAAATATGGAAAGATGTGATGTATTTTATATCAACAAAAATATTAATAAGAGAAAAGAGAATTTTATATCACATGTGATGTATTTTGGGTGTATGGAAGATACAAAGAAAAGAGGAATCAAACTTGAATCATGTAGCAAAGAGGGGGGGACTTCCACGCCATTTACATGGTTGCTACATGTACTCGATATTGCATTTGAAATTGATTTAATTATTGATGAAAAATAAGTGATAAAGAGTATTAGATGAAGGGGAGTTAATATACAAACATGAAGGAATTTAATTGGTGGTAATAACTAACCAAAAGAAGACAAGAAATGGTGAACCACGCCAACTAACTACAAGGTTGCATTGTGGTGTTTGGTTTACTCCTCAAAGAGGTGTGAAAGCAGAAATTTCAAGATAAAATGCTATTAAATGATTTCACATGGGATTAATGGTGATTGGTTGAAATGGTATGAAGGTGGTAAGAAGAGTCAAGAAAACATGGATTACACGCCAACAAAGAATTCTGCTACTTTGTTGAATTCGGTTGGAAACAATTGCAAGGAAAAGGAAGTTAGTTCATGGAATAAATAATAATACATGAAGATGACGTTATTGGTGGATGTATGCATAATTTATTGGCTGAGATATGCATAAAATGGAAACAAAAAGAGTCAACAAAAACGGTTAGGAAATTGCACAGCACATGTCACCTTGCTGCCGATTTTACTGCTCCAAATTGGAAAATTACAAAGGAAATCAGACACCAATTGGAAGCATAAAATATAATATAATATAAGTACAATATAGGGGAATTCCATGGCTAAAGATTATGCAAAGGGAGAACAAGAAAAGTAAAAAAAAGAGGCAGCCAGTCACGCCAACAATTTCCTTGGTTGTGACAGGCTGGAAGAATTTGAAAGAAAGAAGAAAAACTTAA
Organism: Heritiera littoralis; assembly: GCA_031772115.1. Classification (NCBI taxonomy): domain Eukaryota; kingdom Viridiplantae; phylum Streptophyta; class Magnoliopsida; order Malvales; family Malvaceae; genus Heritiera; species Heritiera littoralis. The sequence goes on from JAPDPK010000021.1 coordinate 265,355, forward strand.
TGTCTAAGGCGCAAAGAGGCTTGAAGAACAAGTAATTAAAAAGCTAACACACATGACTAAATGGTTATTGGTTGAAGCTTTGACAAGAGGGATGGGAAAGTCCACAAAAGATGTAGCAAAGTGGACTTTAACATCACTTTGCTGCTGCTACACGTTTGTTTTCTTTAATTTGTTAAAGGCTGATCAAAACTACTTGGTAAGTGTAAATTAGACAAGGAATTAATTAAAGGTTGACATGGCTGGAATTTTATTTGTTGAAATATAAAATAAAGCCAATAGAAGAAGCAAAAGACGTGTGGAAGGGAGACTTTCTCGCCACCTTGAGCTGCAATTTTTCTTCATGCATTAAATAATACATGAAATGATGAAGAAATATGATAAGATGTTGTGTGGATTATTACTAGTGGTTAATATGGATAAAGAGAAGACCAAAGAAGCAAGAAGGCTTGGTAAAACACCTTTTAAATACTGATGTATATGAGAGGCAGAAGTGAATTCCCACATTTCGGTTCTGTTTCAGTTAAGTCCAACCAAGAAAGAAATTTAGCAAATTTCATATATTGGAAACCTAAATACTTAAGCTTAATACTTAAACCTTAGCTACATCTTAGAATCCATCAAGAAACAAGCCAAAGAGGCTGACGTGAGAAGGAATAAAACAGAAAGCAAATTTTGTTTTGGAAGCACAAATTTGTCAAGGTGAGATTTAATGGTTTCTTGAGATTGAATGATATAATTCTATGATTTCAAGCATGAGAGGCATGATTATAGTCTTGCTTTTAATTTATTCTTGTTAGATCATAGAAATGGAATAAATTCATGTCTTGAAGTAGATGAAGAATAAAATGAAACTGAGTTGAAATTGTACTATAATGATGGAAAATCATTAAAGGAAACTACATAAAATGAAAGAGAAGCTTAGAAATTGAAGTAGGTTGAAAAGAGAACTTTAACTATTGAGGAGACCTACGGTTGAACATGGAAGTGTGAAAGCATTTAAGGCTTCATGCAAGAAAAATGACACCAAGGGGTTCACGTAGACAAGAACCAAATAGAAGCAAATGGGGAAGAGTCAATAAAAATGGCCATGAGAGGTATTCAGCCATGACTTTGAAAAAGGAAAATTATGTTGAGATTTAGGGGTTTTGGTAAAGAATAATTATAGAAATTAAAAGGGAATTTTCGGTGCAATTAAAACCGAAAAAGGAAGTGGAACGAAGAAATTGATTTTAAATACAAGTATAATTTATACTGGTTGTATTCATAACATGAAGTTAGTGGCTGCATTTTATGAATTTTAGTGGTTTAAAAATAAGAAGAAAATTATCAATAATTTTCGATAAAATTATTTTGCAATCGAGAAGTACGATTTCGGTAGACGCAACTAGGAAGCTCGGTTTCCTAAGACCAGGTAAGAGAGTAGTATGTGAAGTAAAATGCATGTTCTGTGGAGTAAAATGTTATAAAAATATTGAGAAAATGATTTGGTTTGAGACATGCATTAGTTTGATAAACTGTTTTCACAGACCATGATTTGGGCGAGCTATAATGTCGACCCCTATGTTGTTTTTTGGGCAAACCAAAGAAAGGCGACCCCTGTTTTAATAAAATCTGGGTGAGCCAACAGTAGGCGATCCCTTATTTTTATTAAAGAAAAATATTTTGTGGGCGACCCCCCAGTTCAGCTCGGTGTGAGAGCCATAGTTGGCGATGTTAGTTCGCCACATGGGCGAATGAAAACATGCAAGCTCAATCCACTGCGATGGGCGAGCCGTAATGGGCGAGCTGATAAGGGGCGAGCCAGTTTAACTTGTATTTTGCTCACACGAAAAATGGTGAAATTACTGGCTGTTTTTACTGTGTTTTGTAAACAGAAAATTTAATACCTTTTTGAAAAACGATCATTTTAAAGAAATGATGAAATGTGTGAAATATTCCTTAAAGGTTCTTTATAAGATATAAATTGATTTTTTTAGACTTTAGGCCCCGAGTTTCATGCGTTACTATTCACATGGCTGATTAGTGCCATAGAGCTAGCTGTGTCCCAGTGGGGATGCGAATTGGAGTTTTGGCCTAAAGGCACACTCCGAGAAAGCCGTGAAGGGCGATGGCCTATGGGTGCACCCTAAAGCAGACGATGCGAATTGGAGTTTTGGCCTATGGGCATTTTCCGAAGAAGCCTTGAGGGGCGATGGCTTACGGGTGCACCCCAAAGCAAACGACTTATGTTCCTGGGGGAACGATGATAGCATGATTTATTTGTAGGGTGATGCCTCGTCTCAACTTGCTGATTTCTATTTACTAAAAGGATTGATTTACTGAATCCTGTTTACTATTTACTACATTGTATTGTAAACTGTTTAGCCAGTGATTTGAATATGAAAGACTATTCACTATATCCACTGTTTCCTTATTGAGTATGCTGTTAGGAAAAATAAACATTTTGTGGTATATAGTTTTGGTTTCATAAAGCAGCATGCAACTTCTTTACGGAGCACATTGTCGCTCACCCCCTTATTTTCACTCCATAAGTTATTGATTTGGATTAAAAGGTTTACCTTCCAGAGTTATCGGCTACTAGAGTCAGCAGATATACGATATCGAAGGTACATTATATTCTTTTATATGTTCAGTAAAATTATACAGTACTACTTTGATTAAAAAGGGAATGTAGGTTATCTCAAAAAAATTTGAGGTGTTCATAGTTCTATTTTGGTACTGAAATGAAAGTACCATTTATTTCTTAAAGAGTTAATAGAGTGTTAAGCATCACAGATAGCCCAACCGGATTAAATGTGTGAATAAGAGTAAAATATGTGATTTACTGTAGATTCGGGGTGTTACATGATCCATCTCAAGATAAGGATATTAGAGAACAATTAGAAGATCTTAATGTTAATAAGAATGAGGAGTCTATCAAACAAAATATAATTGAAAAAGAATCTAGGTGTCCTAGAGAACTTGGATATGTGAAGGATAATGATATTGTTGGAGATCCAAATATTGGTGTAAGAACTAGGTCAACCTATAGAAACATATGTCAACATGTAGCCTTTGTGTCACAATTTGAGCCTAAAAACGTGTATGAGGCCTTGAAAGATGAAAATTGGATTATGGCCATACAAGAGGAACTAAATCAATTTGAAAGAAGCAAAGTATGGACACTTGTGGAAAGACCTAAGGATTATCTAATTATTGGAACTGAATGGATATTCAAGAATAAGATGGATGAGAATAGCATAATTGTTAGAAACAAAGCTAGACTAGTGGCTCAAGGATATAGGCAAGAAGAGGGGATAAACTATGATGAAACATATGCTCCGGTAGCTAGATTAGAAGCCATTAGGATGCTACTTACCTTTGCATGCTACAAGGATTTTAAACTATATCAAATGGATGTTAAAAGTGCTTTCTTAAATGGTTACATAAATGAAGAGGTTTGTGATGAGCAACCTCCCGATTTTGAAAATCCAAAGTTTCCTAATCACGTTTTCAAACTATCAAAAGCTTTATATGGATTAAAACAAGCTCCTAGAGCTTGGTATAAAAGACTTTCAAAGTTTTTGATTGAAAAAGGTTTTGCAAGAGGCAAAGTAGACACAACCTTATTTATCCAATCTAAGGGTAGTGACTTTTTGTAGTTCAAATTTATGTGGAAGATATCATTTTTAGATCTACAAATGAGTCATTCTGTAAAGATTTCTCTAAATTAATGCAAGGTGAATTTGAGATGAGTATGATGGGAAAGCTAACCTTCTTTCTAGGGCTTCAAGTCAAACAATGCAAAGAGGGTATTTTCATAAATCAAGCTAAGTATACTAAAGATTTGCTCAAAAGATTTGGAATGGATGAGTCTAAACCTTACTCCACTCCAATGAGCACAAATATCAATCTTGATAAGGATGAAGGAGGAAAGTGTGTAGACACTAAACTATATAGGTCTATGATTGGTTCATTGCTATATCTCACTGCTAGTAGACCCGATATAATGTTTAGCGTGTGCTTGTGTGCTAGATTTCAATAATCTCCTAGAGAATCACACTTTGTGATAACTGTAAATTTTTCATTTATTGGAAATTTAATGAAATAAATAAATATAATTATGAGAGCGGAATATTGTGGAAATTCCGAGAATTGAGGAAGCGATAAATTGGGAAAACTCGAATGAAGGGAAATTCAAAGTAGAAATAAGAATATTTGAAAATTCAGAAAATAATGAAGAAAGGAAATTTAATTTGGATAAATGGAAATCCAAATTAAATAAGAAAGTGAGAAATGAAAATGAAATATATTTATATAATTATATATTATATAAATATATTTTTATACAAATACATATGTACTTAAATGATATTTAGTATATATTATTATACATTGGTATATATATGAATATATACTATTTCGTAAATTTAAATAGTATATATGTATATTTTAGGTATATATAAATATATAGATATATAAGAAATGTAAATAATAATTTACATTAAAGTTTGAATATATATATATATATTGTAAATACAATATATATTGTAGTATTTCATTTATATAAATATATATAAATGTTATTTAATCTTAAAGTGTATAAATATATATATATAGATACTAGATATATATATTTTTAATACACAATATGACTATATCTTGATATATATTATATGTATAATATAGGATATATAGTATATAATATATTATATGCATAATGAATATAATAAAATAAAACAAAAAAATGGAAAATGGAAAGGAAAGAATCGGAGAAGAATCCCGATTCTTCCCGATAGAGGCCGACGGTGGTCAGTGGGCCAAGAGAAGGGAAGAAGGAGGATCACCGGCGGTGGCCTGAGGCGAAAGAAGAAAGAAAACAGAAACGGAAACGAGGGAAAACCGACAAAAAATCGAAGGGAAAAGAGAGGAGGAAACGGCAGTGTCGGCCGGTCTTGGCACTGCCACCACCACTCGAACCTTGGCCTAGGTGAGGGGAAGGAGAAGAGATCCACCGGTGAGGCCAATGACGGCGGAGGAAGGCTGAACGGAGGAGGAGAAAATTGAGCCAGAAACCGAGTAGATCCGTCGCCGTGCCGCTTATCTAGGCCGAACGGAGGCCACCGGCAGCTTCGCCTTGATGTTGGTCAGCTGAGGAGCCACCGAACCACCGGAGAACCGGCCGTCGAAGGAGAACCGACGTGAAGGAGGCTGGCTGGTCTGGCTAGGAAAAAAGGGGAAAAAGAAAAAGAAAAGGAAAAAAAGAGAAAAGAAAAGAAAAGAAAAGAAAAGAAAAGAAGAAAAGGAAGAAAAAGGAGAGAGAAAAAAGAAATTTTCGGATTTCAAAAATTTTTGGAATTACGAGAAATCCCGAAAAACTCGAAAACTCGAGAATTACGAAAATTCAGTAAGAATTCTAAGAAATTCAATTCGAGTAAAATTGAATGAATAATTTGGAAAATTTCTAATTTTCAGAATTTAATTTCTAGAAAATATCCTCGATGATCGAGACGGTGGATTGGGAGAGGTGAAAACGGGCGCGACCTTTGAGAGGCAGTCGCCGACCCGAAACAGGTAAGGGAGACATGTGCCATCTGTAAGGATATTCGGCCATTTGTTTTAAATTATGCATTTAATTTATAAATGCAATTTATAAAGATTGGTTTGAAATTTGTGGTGATTTATCGGTTTAAAATTGTGGTGAAGTACCGGTTGAGAAAATATAAATTGTATTTTTCGTGTAGGAGGCTAGCCAATCGGTGGCAGTTATACTGCCTAAAAATTATGGAAAAATTACTAAAATTTACTGAAAATCACTGAAAATCATAATAAATGATTTAATTTCACGATAAGCGATTTTCAGCATGAAAATCGAGAAATCATGTATTTTTCATAAACATGAATATATGGGAGTTTAAATTTAAAATATTCATGTTTTTGAGAATGGTGAAAATAAAATCATCGAAAACTCACCCGGTAGGTGATATTTCACGTAAAACGAGATGGAATGTGAAAAAAACGAGTGAATATTTTATTAATAATTCTTTAAATATTCACTCAATTTCTTACGAAATCCTTACGGTTTTAATTATGGAAATAAGTATTGATATAATTTCCATAAAGGAGTATTTAAAAACGGAAAACCGTATTTTGAGACAAGAAGGTCTCCACACGTGTTTATAAAGAAAAACATGGTACCGGGATTATCAGAATTGGAAAATAAATATTTTATCTTTCCATAAATTAAGAAAATATTTGAATTAAATCCCAATAACTTTCAAAACCATGTTTTGGACAAAAAGCACGAAAAAGCGTGCATATGTGTTTTACGGTGGAAAAAGGACAGTTTTGCCCTTTATATTTCACAGTGATGATTTTGTGAACTATTTCACCGTATGGAAAACATGATTTATACCTTTATGAAATATTTTGAAAAATGTTAATTATTTTATAAATTTCATAAAGGTGATGATATTTACATGTGAGCCTTATGGATATTTGTGAAATGATTTGATTTACTGTGTTTAAAATCCAAAAAGGCTATGGTACGGTTTTATACTGTTTTGAGACTTAGGCCCCGAGCTTCATGCATCACACATATTGTTACTGTCACGTGGCTGATTGACCAGCTAGTCATCAGCGTCTCGGATTGTCACCTAGCAAGTGTACACTGAGGACATATTATAGATCATGGCCATATATCCCATTACTGTTACTGTGTCCCTAGTGGACGAGATAGCATGATTTGATTGTAGGGTGATGCCTAGTCTCACTTACTATTTGCTGTTTACTGAAAGGATTTATGGAATCCTATTTACTGTACTGTACTATTTACTGTACTGAACTACTGTACTGTTTACTGTTTACTGATGAAAAATCGTACCAAAACACTGTTTATTACTGAACTGTACTGTTTACTGAAATGGTAGCCACTGATTACTGTTTCACTGAAAAGAAAGCTACCATTTACTGTTTATTGAACTGAAAGCTACCGTATACTATTTACTGAATTGGTAGCTATTATCTACTGTTTATTAACTAACCGTATCTAAATACTATTTTACTGAATATTACGGTTTTACTGAACTGTAAGATACGATTACTGATTTAAAGAGAAATAAATGATTATTCTAAAAGAATAACATAAAGAAAATTATTTCTAAGATAGAGATATTTACAAAATTAATTATCCAATGAGTGGATATTTAAAACTACTGTACTGTCACGTGATTTTAACTGTACTGAAGAGAGGAGAAGTAAACCACTGTTTTATTACTGAACTGTCACGTGTTTTAAAGCATATAGAAGTGAAAAGATATAAGTGGTTTACTCAGTGGAAAACGAAAATTGAATCGTTTTGAGAACAAATTTTATAGTACTCTCTACAGTTGCTTCTAAGTTCCGGAACAAGTATGGTATTCTAAAATACCTACCTTACTCTATCTGGATCCCTAGCCGACTGTAGTATCCTTCCTACATATGAGCCTAGAGCTTACTAGGAAGATTTTAAAGAAAGTGAAAAAAAATATTTTCAGCATATAGTTAATTGAATATCAAGTGTAGCATATAACTCTCTTACTGAGCCGTGGTTTGCTTACTCCCCAATTTTAACATTTCAGGTTTTGATGATTGTGAGGTCCGATATTTGTGGATCACGGCTACACATAACGGACAATGTGGCAGACCGACTGAGATATATAAGGTACGATTATTTATTTTTTGTATTTAGACATGTGTACAGTACTACTTACTTATAAAGTAAGATAGGGGGTGTATATAATATTATTTACGTTATATGAAATTATGTAACATTTAATGAAAAGTGAAGTATCACAGACAGCTTAACTGGAAAAGATGTATAGAAAAACGTGAAAAATGTGGTAACGGGTCGTTACAGATTTAATGGTATCAGAGCATGGTTGGCCTGATGTCTGGTGATAGTTTTGGAAAGAAAACATATTAAAAAGGTTAAACATCTCCGGTAGTACTGTGTCGTCTAAATACATAGAGAAAATAAATGATTGCGAATCGAGTGAAAATGATTTAAAGGGAGTGAGAAAGTGTAAATTGAGAATGTTAAAGAAGAAAATAGGCTCAGAGTTACCGGAAAGTGGTGATCTTATGATCTAAATGAAGGCCGGTTTGGTAAGGATCAATAAAGGACTCGGTGAGGGCCGCACCAGTACTTTCTATTCGGATCAAACTGAGACCTAAAAGTGATGATATAAAAGAGAAGAAGTGAAGTATCATCATTAAATAGACCTTAAGATCGTCGATTGAAGGTAATTTGAAGAGAGAGAAAATTTTTGGCAAAAAAGACCAAAATGCCCTTGCTTCCAAAAATTTACCGGGAGCCACAATAGACTAACAGAAGTTGGATTTGAGTGATTGGGCAAAGAAATGGAAGATGTAAAGTTGCATTTTATGCAAAAGATCCGTTTATAGATCTTATTGGATTTTTCTGTCGAAACCAAAAAGAGATCTCAAATTACTAATGTAGTATGAGAAAAGATAGTATCAGCATAAAGATGAAAAGATCTTTGGTTTAAAAATATACTGAGGAGAAAGGAATAAATGTCAAAATGATGAAAATGCCCCTGTGTTGGGCGATGGTCTGAATAGTGATAAAATCACGTTGATTTTGAATCCGTTGATGGTAATGAAGCTATTAATGGCATAAAGGAGATGATATGAATATAACGATCCCTATTATTGATTCCACTTACACATAGATTATGGACGCGAATGGTGAGTGACCTAGTGAACGGGCTGGACCTCACGATAGATCCTTGAGGGGGCCAGTGTGCTCTCCAAAAGAGGACGGTATAGATATGTACAGGCAGACAGCGGACGGGCCGAGGCCTTACACGATGCGATCCAATTAGTGTATAGTGGAAGGAATGTCACAAGATGATTGGCCCGGTTACTGACTGTAAGGGCCGAAATTAAGAGTGTATTGAACGGGATCATTAAATATTATGAAAAGTGAAATAATTACAGGAAATGACTGAGAAGGTGGATAGTACAGACACTGAAATCCTATAGAACCAGAATAATTTGAAATGTGTTACAGAATGAGGTACTGTGTGGAGTACTGTGAATTGGAAAATATTAATAGGAACAGTGAATTGATCAGAAGATGACAGCTAACTTGAGTTCTTCAGAACCCTTGAGACAAAACCATGATGGGAGAACTATGTGGTCGTCGATTCACTTGTGAGGGTAAACCTGGGGCGAAAGAATCTCCTAGGGGATGCTCGCCGATGGCCAATTCGAACGGGCGGGACTTTTACAAGGAGCTTAGTGATAACACGAGTGTAAGGAACTAGGTACGTAAGGGTGCCAAGGTTCGAACCTCATAGATAACATGCTCAAGGGAATTAAAACTAAATTCAACTGAATGAAATTGAAATTTCAGTAAATCCCAGAAATAATGAATTGGTTAGCTGTAAAACATGTTAGTGACTATGGTACTCGACATAGCTTACTAGATGGAGATTAGTAATGCTGTGAAATATGAGTAGACAAAGAAATCAAGGTAGAGTGTGTGTCAAAATGATTTGGACAGTCAATGCCTCTACCTTGAGTATACACAGTGAAAAATGACAAGACATGAGGAGGTAATGTCCGAGATGATAAGAAATATGTGATTAAAGAAAGTATCGGAGATGATTTCCGATAAATTCTTCCAGAGTTATATAGATTGGAGGAATCGAGGTAACATTGACTCGATTGATTATATGAAATCTAATTCTAAGCTTATATCATAGGATATAGAAAGAATACGAAAAGTTTAAGAAATCAACTCTGGAAAATGTGAGAATAATGGAATGCACGTGTATAGTGTGATTGATGGAAATAAAGATAATGGAAAGTAGAGGATAATAAAGTTATCTGTATAAGTGTAAATGAGAGGAGCACAAATGATATTGAGATGTAGATGAATGAAAAGGATGTACTAAATTCTACTTAATTCATAAAGTTCTTGTGAAGAACAAGTATTCATCTACATGTGAAAATGGATGCTTTATGAAGCTAATCAGAGATATGAGGAGTTTATAAAACTAGCTTCAGTATAAAACATCATTTGAGAAAAGTTTGAGATGGATGTCAGTAAGATGATGATGGGAACTTGACAAAAAATGTACGAGTGCCTATTGAGGTTTACAAGGTTAATGAAATACCTTGTGATATATACATAAGCCTAATGATTGAGGCATTCATACAAGGATAAAGTGGAGAGATGCCGAAATAGTTAAAGACACAAATGGAATATGAGCAGCTTGGTTATATGATCCTATAGACTCTTAAAGACTGTAATTTATAAGTTAAGATTGGCAACTAAGAGATGTGGCTAGACAGTGTCTCTCTCTAAGATAGAGAATCTCGAAATGACAGGATGACAGTAAATCTGTCTATGATATAAAGATAATGATTGAGATACGAAAGTAATGAGTCTAGCTAGAAACCACTGCCAGTCCATAGAAGAGTGATAGGATTAGTTGCTCTATAAATGAGATCTAATTAAAGAAATTAAAGTCGGTAAATGGATAAGTGGGAGGAAAAAGATGGTATGAAAAAGGTTAAAAGATTTACAATAAAGTACCATACCATTTGAGTAAACCGACTAAATTGATGAAAGTAAAGATATGGAAATGAAATAAAGAAGTGAGAGACATGATAAGTAGGGAACATAGAGTAGTTCCCAAAATTAAGACTAAAGGTGAATCTAGGTTGGTTATCACATGACAGTGGAGAGATGTAAGTTCAAGCCAAACTCAATAGATGGAATTTAATAGTATTTAAAGGAGTAAGGTGAATGACATGTGTTAATATACTGCCAGTTGTGCAAATGGGACAAAAATGACATCCATACCTTGAAACGGTGGAAGTGCATAAATAATGTGGTGATCAGAGAGATAATTTGAGGATTTAAATCATTGAATGACCATACTACATGAAAAGCAATATTGAGATAAAGATGATTGTCTCGTGAGTTATTTCTATAAGAGATAATCAATAGTAAAGTCTGCAAGTGAGATGCAGTCTTGATGAAATAAAAGAGAAAATGACTATTGTGGACAATAAAGAGTCCAAAAGAAATATTATGATGTGGAAATGATTAAAGATTGAGTGTCTAAATGGAATCACTATCCCACTATCGGACTCCTAGATTCTCTAGTGCCTTAGTCGAAGTATGAGTATGAAACGATGAGAATGTATATGAATAGTTCCAGTGAGCCTGACATGTGATGGGAGTCTCTGAGTTGCCATTTGCTTAATGAAAAATAGCAAAAGGCTTTGAGATCCCAAGTGTACTGATAGCATCACTCCGTACTGATGTAAATATCTTAGCGTAGTATTGAAACGCTTGAAGATACATTGAGAGAGCAGATGCACCAAATTGCATATGACTTATTAACATGTGAAATTAATAGTTTTCAAACTATAACGACTTGGCACCAATTGAGAAAAAAGGGATAATGAACAACATAGATCCGCTATGATATAAAAGAGTGTGAATGGACCTTTACGTGAAAGAGTGGAAATTGATAACTCCCAATTAGTAAGGAATAAACTTACGAGAGTAAGAACTATAAGCATACAGACTATACCACCTTTTTAAATTAAGTTAAATTCGGAGGACCGAATTTCTTAAGGTGGGGAGAATGTGATAACCGTAAATTTTTCATTTATTGGAAATTTAATGAAATAAATAAATATAATTATGAGAGCGGAATATTGTGGAAATTTCGAGAATTGAGGAAGTGATAAATTGGGAAAATTCTAATGAAGGGAAATTCAAAGTGGAAATAAGAATATTTGGAAATTCAGAAAATAATGAAGAAAGGAAATTTAATTTGGATAAATGGAAATCCAAATTAAATAAGAAAGTGAGAAATGAAAATGAAATATATTTATATAATTATATATTATATAAATATATTTTTATACAAATACATATGTACTTAAATGATATATAGTATATATTATTATACATTGGTATATATATGAATATATGCTATTTCGTAAATTTAAATAGTACATATGTATATTTTAGATATATTAAATATATACATATATAAGAAATGTAAGTAATAATTTAAATTAAAGTTTGAATATATATATATATTGTAAATACAATATATATTGTAGTATTTCATTTATATAAATATATATAAATGTTATTTAATCTTAAAGTGTATAAATATATATATAGATACTAGATATATATATTTTTAATACACAATATGACTATATCTTGATATATATTATATGTATAATATAGGGTATATAGTATATAATATATTATATGTATAATGAATATAATAAAATAAAACAAAAAAATGGAAAATAGAAAGGAAAGAATCGGGAGAAGAATCCCGATTCTTCCCGATGGAGGCCGACGGTGGTCGGTGGGCCAAGAGAAGGGAAGAAGGGTGTCGCCGACGAGGGGAAAAGGAAGAAGGAGGGTCACCGGTGGCGGCTCAAGGTGGAAGAAGAAAGAAAACAGAAACAAAAACGAAGGAAAACCAGCAGAAAATCGAAGAGAAAAGAGAAGAGGAAACGGTAGTGCCGGCTGGTCTTAGCACCACCACCGCCACTCGAACCTTGATGGAGGTGAGGGGAAGGAGAAGAGAGCCACTGGTGAGGCCAACGACGGCGGAGAAAAGCCTAACGGAGGAAGAGAAAATCGAGCCAGAAACCGAGTAGATCCGCCGCCGTGCCGCCAATCCAGGCCGAACGGAGGCCACCAACAGCTTCGCCTTGACGTCGGCCAGCTGAGGAGCCACCGAACCGCCGGAGAACCGACCGTCGGAGGAGAACCAGCGTGAAGGAGGCTGGCCGGTCTGGCCCGGAAAAAAGGGGAAAAAGAAAAAGAAAAGGAAAAAAAAAGAGAAAAGAAAAGAAAAGAAAAGAAAAGAAGAAAAGGAAGAAAAAGGAGAGAGAAAAAGGAAATTTTCGGATTTCGAAAATTTCGAGAATTACGGGAAATCCCGAAAAACTCGAAAACTCGAGAATTACAAAAATTCGGTAAGAATTCCGAGAAATTCAATTCGAGTAAAATTGAATGAATAATTTGGAAAATTTCTAATTTTTAGCATTTAATTTCAAGAAAATATCCTCGATAACCGAGACGGTGGATCGAGAGAGGTGAACAGGGGCGTGACCTTCGAGAGGCAGTCGTCGATCTGAAACAGGTAAGGGAGACATGTGTCGCCTGTAAGGATATTCGGCCACATGTTTTAAATTATGCATTTAATTTATAAATGCAATTTATAATGATTGGTTTGAAATTTGTGGTGATTTATCGGTTAAAAATTATGGTGAAGTACCGGTTGAGAAAATATAAACTGTATTTTCTGTGTAGGAGGCTAGCCAATAGGCAGTCGTTATACTGCAAAAAAAATTATGGAAAAATTATTGAAATTTACCGAAAATCACCGAAAATCATAATAAATGATTTAATTTCACGAGAAACGATTTCAGCACGAAAATCGAGAAATCATGTATTTTTCATAAAACATGAATATATGGGAGTTTAAATTTAAAATATTCATGTTTTCGAGAATGGTGAAAATAAAATCACCGAAAACTCACCCGGTAGGTGATATTTTACATAAAACGAGATGAAATTTGAAAAAAACACCGAGTGAATATTTTATTAATAATTCTTTAAATATTCACTCAATTTCTTATGAAATCCTTACGGTTTTAATTATGGAAATAAGTATTGATAAAATTTCCATAAAGGAGTATTTAAAGACAAAAAATCGTATTTTGAGACTAGAAGGTCTCCACACGTGTTTATAAAGAAAAACATGGTATCGGGATTATCAGAATTGGGAAATAAATATTTTATCTTTCCATAAATTAAGAAAATATTTGAATTAAATCCCGATAACTTTGAAAACCATGTTTTGGACAAAAAGCAAGGAAAAGCGTGCATATGTGTTTTACGGTGGAAAAAGGACAGTTTTGCCCTTTATATTTCATAGTGATGATTTTGCGAATTGTTTCACCGTATGGAAAACATGATTTATACCTTTATGAAATATTTTGAAAAATGTTAATTATTTTATAAATTTCATAAAGGTAATGATATTTACATGTGAGCCTTATGGATATTTGTGAAATGATTTGATTTACTGTGTTTAAAATCCATAAAGGCTATGATACGGTTTTATACTGTTTTGAGACTTAGGCCCCGAGCTTCATGCATCACACATACTGTTACTGTCACATGGCTGATTGACCAGCTAGTCATCAGCGTCCCGGATTGTCACCTAGCAAGTGTACACCGAGGACATATTATAGATCATGGCCATAGATCTCATTACTGTTACTGTGTCCCCAATGGATGAGATAGCATGATTTGATTGTAGGGTGATGCCTAGTCTCACTTACTATTTATTGTTTACTGAAAGGATTTATGGAATCCTATTTACTGTACTGTACTGTTTACTGATGAAAAATCGTACCAAAACACTGTTTATTACTGAACTGTACTGTTTACTGAAATGGTAGCCACTGATTACTGTTTTACTGAAAAGAAAGCTACCATTTATTGTTTATTAAACTGAAAGCTACCGCATACTGTTTACTGAATTAGTAGCTATTATCTACTATTTATTGACTGAACCATATCTAAATACTGTTTTACTGAATATTACAGTTTTACTAAACTGTAAGATACGATTACTATTTAAAGAGAAATAAATGATTATTCTAAAAGAATAACATAAAGAAAATTATTTCTAAGATAGAAATAATTACAGAATTAATTATCCAATGAGTGGATATTTAAAACTACTGTACTGTCACGTGATTTTAACTGTACTGAAGAGAGGAGAAGTAAACCACTGTTTTATTACTGAACTGTCACGTGTTTTAAAGCATACCAAAGTGAAAAGATATAAGTGGTTTACTCAGTGGAAAACGAAAATTGAATCGTTTTGAGAACAAATTTTATAATACTCTCTACAGTTGCTTCTAGGTTCCGGAACAAGTATGGTATTCTAAAATACCTGGCTTACTCTATCTGGATCCCTTGCTGACTGTAGTATCCTTCCTACATATGAGCCTAGAGCCTATTAGGAAGATTTTAAAGAAAGTGAAAAAAAATATTTTCAGCATATAGTTAACTGAATATCAAGTGTAGCATATAACTCTCTTACTGAGCCATGGTTTGCTCACTCCCCAATTTTAACATTTCAGGTTTTGATGATTGTGAGATCCGATATTTGTGGATCACGGCTGCACATAACGGACAATGTGGTAGACCGATTGAGATATATGAGGTACGATCATTTATTTTCTGTATTTAGACATGTGTACAGTACTACTTACTTATAAAGTAAGATAGGGGGATGTATATAATATTATTTATGTTATATGAAATTATGTAACATTTAATGAAAAGTGAAGTATCACAGACAGCCCAACCGGAAGAGATGTATAGAAAAACGTGAAAAATATGGTAACGGGTCGTTACACACTTACAAGCTGTAAAAAGAATCCTTAGATACCTCAAAGACACTTCTTTTCTTAGGACTCAGGTATCCTAAAGATTCTACTTTTGCTCTCCATGCTTATTCCGATGCGGATTTTGGTAGATACAAAGTTGATAGGAAAAGCACATCGGGAACTTGTCAATTCTTAGGAAATAGGCTCATTTCATGGTTCTCTAAGAAACAAAATAGTATAGCTCAATCCACAACCGAAGCTGAATATATTGCTTCCGGAAGTTGTTGTGCTCAAGTATTGTGGATTAAACAACAAATGAGTGACTATGGAATAGAAATGAATCAAGTTCCCATCAAATGTGACAACACTAGTGCTATCAATCTTACCAAAAATCCCATCCAACACTCTAGAACTAAGCACATTCAAATTAGACACCATTTTATAAGAGATCATGTGCAAAAAGGTGATATAGTTCTTGAGTATGTAGATACCTTGCACCAATTAGCTGATATCTTTACAAAGCCCTTAGATAAGGAGCGATTTTGCACACTTAGAGGTGAACTAGGTCTCATGAATGCTCCTTGAATTAAATTGATTTTGAATGAATAGATTAAGTTGGTTGTGCTAATTGCAAGTAAGAAATTTAGAAAATGTACTGACTACTTGCTGTGCATGATCTTAACTTACCATATTGTTGTTAGTCTTTAGGATGAATTGCTGAAATATGTGTGTTTGATCATGTCAATCCTTTGATATTCATCTTCATTAGTTAGAACTTACTTGACATGCTTAAGACTTCCACTCAATCATGCCAAAAAGGGTTTTTGAAGATTTTTTGCATATTTTCAATGGTTTTCTGCATTTTTCAGCCTTGTTCAAGTCACACATCTTGTTTTTCAAGTACCACAAACTCATTTTGATTTTAAATAATGAAAATGCACAAGTTCTTTAAGTTTCAAATCATTTTTCTGCATCAAAACTGAGGCAATGGACTAAAGGGTCAATTCTTCTGAAAATTGGATTGATTCTTGGGTCATTTAGGCCTAAAAATCTGGGTTTTTGCTATAAGGGATCGATCCTTTTCACCATGGGATCGATCCGATAGCTCAAGAATAGGCAGGATGTGTATTCGGCCAAAAAGGAATCGATCCATTTCTTAAAGGATCGATCCCCTCGGGCCAAAATCCACACGTGGCCTTTGTTAAAGTTGGGATTTTCTCTCTTTTCTCATACTATTCATATTCCCCATCCACAAAAACCTTCCCCCCTCCATTCTCCTTCACCAAAACTTCAAGATCTACATCATTTCTACACCAAATCGCTTCATTTCTTCATCATTCTTCATCTTTTCTCCTTCTCTTTCACTTCTCATCATCCTTTCACACCAAATCTTCATCAATTTTAACTTCCTCTCATCTCCCTTGTGTTCATCACTATTCACCCAACATTTCAATTGTAAGTGTTCTTCACTCATTTTCATCAATTTTTCTTACATATCTTGTTTATTTCATCATATCTTGTTAACCCATTTCACGTTTCTACATCAATTTACATTCTATCTTATTTTTCATTTCACATAAAACCCATGTTTTTTTGTCAAACTTTTAGTGTCCATACCTTAGAATCCTTTGAATATTTCAGCATCATTTCTTCATCAAACTTATTGATTGCATACTGATCTGTGGTTTTGTGTAATTGGATAGGCTTACATTCCCCCATACACTCATCCATCATCACCCAAACTTATGCTCATCAACTGTTTGACTAAATTCCTCTTCGAATTTTCCTTCATTTCTTGACCTCAATTTTCACTCCAAATGGCTCCTAAAATCAAACATGCTTCCATAAGGAAAAGAACTCATCCCTCTTCTTCCTCCGTTTCCGTTCCAACAGCCTTCAATCGATGCTTTCGACATGCGGAAAAGAAAAACCGTTACCATGCACAATTTGCCAATATGCGCATTAAGCATTGTCGTCCAATTGATTTCGGTTTCTTGGAATCAATTAACTTTCCCTATTTGGCCAAATTTGATGCCTTTCATTGGACTCACTTTCTCAAAATCAACACTCCGGTTCCTTCAAACATCATTTGAGCATTCTTTTCAAATGCCGAAATTATCTATTCTCCAAATGACCCATGCAAGGTGGTGAGAATTCAATCTTTTGTTATGGGTAGAGGTGTTGAAATCACCAAATATTCCCTCTCGCGTGCCTTTCGCATTCCAAAGCATGGTCTTACGTTTGAAAATATCAACGTCCCATTAGAGTTTAATGTAGTCAATGACCGTGCGGGTGACCTTCCCGTTTTCGTAAGACTCGTTGACATCATAATCTCTTAGAATCTTTGCCCCCTCGGCACCAAATATTCCCAACTCTGGCAACTTGATCGCTTCTTGCTCCACCAAATTCATTCCCCTGACGACGAGCAGCCAGACCTTGTTCATTTCATTCTCCAAGACTGGGTGAAGATTGTTCGTAGCAAGGTCCACATGATTGTCTTCCCACAGCCACTTGCATTTTATCTACTCGATCACGGTATTGATTGTTCATGTGAGGTTTGTGTCCTTCTGAACCCAAGTACCACCATCAACCTTGCTACATTGCATAATCTTGGATGGTATTCTCGTCAGCAAGGTGATACTGTAGTATGGGAAAAGGCTCATGGTGCTCCTGCATCTCCCGAGCATGCTAGTGAAGAGGACGCTCCTGAAGAGGAAGCTCCTGCTTCTTCCTCCATAACATCGGGGTCCGCATCTAATGACTAGATCATACTCACGCTTCAACATTTCCAGCAGACCTTCACTCAGCGTTTTAATCAGCTCGATGATCGCTTTTGGTCAACTCAATGTTCATCTCGACAATGTGGAGGAGACACAGGCTACCTTGTTCGATGAAGTCCAAGACATCCGTATGCAGCAAGAAGATTTCATGGACCAGTACTACAAGACGTTTCGTAGGCGTTGATTGTGATTGTTGTATGGGATGAGCCTTTAACTTGTTATGATTTCGGACCTTATGCTTATTAGTTTGTTGTGGCACTTCTTAGTATGTTTATGGCGTTTTAGCCTTATGTTTGTGACTATAACTGGTGTGTTCTACTGTTAGACTCTTTGCACTTTATGTTATGACTTATGACTTTATATAAATGACATTGGCTTGATCTATATTGGATTGGTTTATCACTTTGCTTAGTCTATTTATGTTGCTTTAAATTGACTTATACCACTAACCATTTCTCCATGTTGTTTATTTCTCTTATTGAGGAGGAGTATATCTACATCTTGGTTCTTTTTTTTTATTTTGCTATGACAAAAAGGGGGAGAATTAATGTGGTAAATTTATATCTTAAATTTATATCTTCGAGCAAATATTGAGGGGGAGCATCATTTTTAAAAAATTTAAGCAACCTCATTTTTCAAACATATAAGCAAATTTACCTTAAGTTTTGTCATATCAAAAAGGGGGAGATTGTTAGCTTTAAATTGACAAGTATTTTGAAATGACAAAACTCAAGTAAGCTTAAAAATGATTTTTCTACAAAGTAAATTTGCTTTAAATGAACTCAATGATAGAAAATATTTTAAAAAAAGTTTTGGATTGTGATTTCAATTGAAAAAGTCAGTAAATACTCTTAGAAAAGTGTTAGAAGGTTTTAAACTGACATAGAATCACAAAAGCCATAAATTGTCTCAAATTGCAGCCAAAGAAGTGTAGGAAAGCATTTTGGAGAAAAGGGATCGCTCCCAAAATGGCAGAAAGTTTGAAAGGCATCCTGGAACAAGTTGGAAAGCATTTTGGAGAAAAGGAATCAATCTGTTTGTAAAGGGATCGATCCCTTTAAACAAAACTTGAGCCCAACGGCTAGTTTTTTAGGGTTTCAACGGGAGGATTAGCGTTAAATGCTTCACCAACCGTTCCAATCAGTTGGTGGACTATAAATAGAGGCATTTATAAAGATTAGAGGTAGAACAAGCACTCAAGAAACTCTCAAATCTTCAAGAAAGAAATCCTAGCTGAAAATTCTCTTATTGCACTTCATTTTGTGAGATATCACATTGTTCATCACCCATTCACTCAAATTTCTGATTCTCAAAGGGGTAAGGAAACCTTGTGAGGTTATTGTTGTAAGAGTGAGGGTAGTATCATAAAGGGATAGACTTAGAAGGTTACTTCTAAGCATTCAAAAGAAAGTGTAAGAGGTCTTACCTCACCTTGAAGTGGTTTGTAAGAATTCCAAAGGAAGAGTGGAATCAATACCTTGACAAGAGGATCAAGGAGAGAGGACGTAGGCAAGAGATTGGCCAAACCTCTATAAATCTATGTTTGCTTCTCTTTCCCTTACTTATTTACTGCATTTATTTCATTTCTACATTATTTGTTTTATTTGTCCATTAAGTGTTAGAAAAACCAAAATTTAGTAGAAAAACCGATTCACCCCCCTCTCGATAGAGCCAACAAATCCAATCCCAACACTACTTGGACCATAATTAAAAATCATAATGTGCTGGAAACATATCATTTATCTCAAAACCTCGTTACCCCTCTCTTAGCCGTTAAATTCATATGAAAATTTATATAAAAACATCACATTTGGCTAAGTTTGGGAAAAGTATGCTAAAATTAATTTTATTTCTTTTAAAGCACAATGCATCCTTAATTTATAAATCAAACAAGCATGTCAACATCTCAAAATAAAACACTGGGGTAATTGTTTTACAAGTTCGTCATGTCCTTTTAAATAAATCATGACGTAAATCAATCAAGCACACTTTGCATAAAAATCAAGGTATCAAAGCATGATCAAAACAGGAACTTATAAATATTTTAAATCATGCAGTATCTACTTATACTTCCACTTACCCTTATACAAGTCAATTACACTACTGGGCCCACGTTTTCAAATTTTGTACAAATTGTTACATAGCTTGACGATTAGCTACAAGTAAGAATTATACGATATATTAGTTCCTTGAATTTGTTTTCATCGTACTAGCTCATTTTTTTGTCAAGCAATAGAAGTTACTACATGACCTCACTATATACATGTAAATCCGACCTTTCAACCCTATTCTGGCCTTACTCAAAAAATTTAGAATCTGATTGTCAAATCATAAATTTTTTATGAAACCTAGCTTAAATCCCTATTTGGAAGTGTTGGCTCATTTTCTAATTCAATTTGTACTGTTCCCAGTAAATTTCTAAAATTCTATCCATTTCTAGCATGTTAGGGAGATTGATTTCCTGACATTGGTGCATTAAATTTTACATTAATAATTATGGGAGTATCCAAAAATTATGAATCTAAGGCCATGTAAAACCTAATTCAAATCCCTATTCAAAAAGGTAAACATCATAATTTTACCATTTTTGAGTTATTTCCAGTAATTTCTTAAAGTTACCCTATATACATGTACAATCAAACAGTATGGTCATCTAACTTTTATTCACAAACTGTCTCATCTCAATATTGGGATTTTCAATTTATGTAAACTCAAAACCATATTAATCTTGACTCATTTACCTTTCTGGAAATGTAAGGTTTGCAATCAAACTCAATCTGGGTTATTTTCTATGCATTTTTGAAGTAACACTAGGCAATCTATCCCATGTAGTAAGTGTCTTGCATTCATTTGTACATATCTTAAGCCACAAAATCCCAAATCCAAAAATTCAAGACTGGATGAAAACTAACTCATTTCCCTATCCAGAAATGTAAAGTTTGTAATTTAACTCTTCCTAGATCAACACCAACAAATTTCCAAATTTTCACTATGTTCCAGTAGTTTTCAAGCATAGTTCCACATTGACCTATTTGCACAAATTATTTCATATCTAAAAGTAGGAATGTCCAATTGGTGCAAACTCAGGACCATAATAATATAACTTAATTTCCTTTCTAGGAATGGAAAGCTTGCAACCTAACTCAGTCTAGGCTATTTTCTACAATTTTTCAAACTCAGAACTGGGATTCACGTTTTTCTGGTAGAGCACCCCATATTCATTTGTACATATATCAAGTTATAGAACTTCAAATCAAGAAATTCCAAAAATAACTTTCTCCTACCTTAAAAGCTATCTACCATTATTTTTTCAGAATTTATCTCACTTTATAACATTTCAACTGAATATTTTAATATCAACCTTGAACAGAACATCAATTCCAGGATTGAACATCAAGTCTAAGTTCATTTAATCATTCATCCATGCAACTTCTAATATCAAGGTATTCATAAATTTTCACTTTTCTAGCAAGAGTTTGAACTTCCCTACCTTAATTTAGTTCAGTCAAATGCTTCAATGCTTGTTCCCAATCTCAATTTTGATTCATCACTTCACACAGCAATCATTTGGAAATGGAGTGTTCCCTCCTTCACTCAAATTTCAGTTCCGACCCTATTTCAGCCAAGCTTTTCATGCATCTCAACATTAAGATTAGATTACTCATCTTTAAAAAATCAATTCCCACCAGAAATTCAAGATTTTTCCTTACTCTCACTGAACCGAAAACTTCCTTGTGTTTCTTGCCTCACAGTTTCTCCTTTCCTTGCACCTATTTCAACATGCAAGCATATTACTCACTAAATTATCTTGAAATGTAAAAATCTAGCAAAAGCCCCGCACAATCCTTCATTCACCTCTCAGTTTGCTTGAAAATTTCAAACTTCTTATATTTTCTTCTTCAAACCCGTGAGCTATCCTTCACAATTCCTCTAAAAATTTACTTGTTTCAACATTTATTTCTTAGACTTAGCCAACCGAGTGCCTCATTATCCTTTTCCTCTTTGCAAGGATGTTACTAACAATGAGAATTGATGAGTAGCACACGGTTTTGTTTAGACTGCTCATCTTAATTTTTGCATGCTTAATGTGAAGAGGCCCCACGGTTTCCCTTTTCTCCTTTTTTTTTTTTACCTAAAACCATTTAAGGTAGTAAGATTTTCCCAAGTGGTTCATGACAAAACATGGATGGTGGTCGCTCTTTGATCATCCATAGTCAGCCTTTAATTTTTAATTATACCAACTAAGTTTACAAAGGTGTATGTACTTTTCAACACATAGATTAATGTTACCTGCCAACCTATGTCTTGAACATTGTTATTATTATTGCCTTGGGATTTCCCACTAGCTATAAATTTATCAATATTTATTGCTCAATTCCTATTTTCCATAACATTTGATATTTCCAATATTCTGATATTTATAATTCCCAATCTCATAATTTAATCTCTCCATGCCACATTACTCCATTTTTCATATTATAAAAATTTAATTAAATCTTAAATCGAGAATTTACCCATTTTATCCTTGTCCCAAAATTTCACTGAAATTATCTTACCACTTTCATTATCCAAAATCTGTACCTAAAATAACAAGGATAATTTTAATATAATTGAAAATTCAACAAGGGTAATAACACGAGATAATAAACTAAGAGATTGTCACACGACCACCCAAACTGCACTAAGAAAGCCCCTTTTTCAGTAGCCAAAGGTTGCTTGAGAGTTACTTCTAGGCAGCTTCACTTCAGTCGCCACATACCCTATCGAGCCCTTATTTTGGTCCCCTAAAACCTCATGAAAATCCACAATTGTAGATCTGTAAAACCCAACTTTGGTCTTTGGTTCAACGCCTCATCACTGCCCCAAAGCCCAGCCTTGAACAGTAGTCCAAAAACCGAACGGGAGAGCCTGTTTCCACCGAGAGCTGCATCGCTGCCTTCACTTTAGTTTTTACTCTCCTTCACCATTTCTCTCCCTTGCCCATTGTTTCCACGTTTTAGTCCTTGAACATTGCCTAAAAAAGACAACCCCTGCAAGACCACGTTTCCAGCTCAAGCTCGGGTCTCTCTCTCACACATCTGCTGCAGTTTCTCCTCCTTTAATGGCTGTAGTTTGTTCTTTCTTCTCTCTTTTTCACTACAACTTTGTTCTCTACACTCTCTCTCTCTCTCACGATCTCGTATGGTGTTGCAGAGGACTTGTATATTATATTCTTATTTTTTTTTATTTTACATTATATATATATTTCTTATATATTATATATTATATATAGTTCTGTACTTATATATATATATATATGATATATATATATATATATATATATATTCATGTCTAATATTTATTTGCAATAGAAGTTTTTGTGTGTGTGTGGTATATATATTATTTTTCCTTTATTTTAAATTTTTTGTATATATATTACTATACTTAATATATATATTCTTATTTATATTACATATATTTATCCTTATATTCACATGTATATTATATTTAATTTGACATGCTTGCACCCTTGATTTAATTAAATAAATTTTTATATTAGTTCTTTTAATTATCTAGTATATACATGCACTTAGGTTTTATAAGAGCATTTATATAATCATTATCTTATTTCATTAATGTTCAAAAATATTAATTTATTTTCTTTAGAGATTAATATATATCCGAAATATGTTATATAAATCTCAATTTTATATATATTAATCATTTATTGTTAAATGTTCTAAACTCAAATCTTTGTTTTCCTCACTTAAGATAATAAAACATTTAAAGTGCATCTCACTAACTATTATATTTAATCCCTTCATTTATTTACAAACTTAGTATGGAGAATTTGTGATCTTCACATAATGTATGCAATGTATTGCACCAAGCAAGATATAGCTTTTGTTATATGTAAATTATCAAGCTATTTAAGTAAGCCAAGTAATGAACATTAGAGGCCAATAAAAAAGTTTCTAGCTTTTTTAAAAAAAACAGAACTTGGTTTGTTTTACTAAGATACAAATGCAAGTCAGATTACTAGTAAAAGAGAAAACAAATCCACGCAAAGTTGGATTTTTACTATTGGAGGAGATGTAATAAGTTGAGCCTCAAAGAAACAAACTTGCATCTCACAATCCACCATGGAATCTGAGTTTATTGCTTTGGTATTAGCAGGTAAGGAGACAGAATGGGTGAGAAATATGTTACTTAATATAAAGTTGTGGTCACAACCTATGCTGACTATCTCTATACACTGTGATAGTGAGATTATAATGTCTAAAGAATACAATAGTATTTATATTGGAAACTCTAGATATATTAGCCTTATACAAAAATATATTCAAGGGTTTATCACTAGTAGATTATAACCATAATATATATAGTCTACAAACAATTTAGCCGATCTTTTCACCAAAGCATTGTAGAGATGTGTTAAAGAGAATGTCAATAGGAATGAGATTTAAATCCATTAATTAAGCATCAATAATAAGAACCAACTTTAGCTTAGTAACCTCTAAACTTAAAGTTAAATGGTTAATAACAAGTTACTGCATATGCTTGTTTAGCACTTGATTTTCATTCCTAAATTGCTTAGTCAAGTTCTTTCTGTTGCATGAGTTGGAAAATGAGATTTTAAACTTCTTGAAATGTCCATGTCAACAAGGACACTAAAGAACTCCACCTAAGTGATCATACAGGTGGCGTCATTGAACAAGAAATTAGAGGAAAATGATCACGATTACCAAGACGAACACATGCCCATAATAGTGCTTCAAAGGCAATAAATTTCTTGAAACTGACAAACAAGTTTTATGTGTGTTACATTAGTAAATTTAACACAAGGAGTTGTTGTTCAATCTGTGGACACCATTAACTTCTTTAGATATTAAGATATAAACACTAATAAAAGGTCCAAATAGGGAAATACATTCTTTATACATATTACTAGTGGTGTGAAATAGTGAATTAAGCAAATATTTCAAATTATTGAGGATTGTTAAGTAGTTTAAAATATGAAATTTGGAAATTAATTTTAAATTACCAAAATTTTTGTCAAGTAAACATTGAATATACATAATTTGTAGAAAGTTATGTCTAACAAAGATAACTAATCATAATAAACATAATTAGTCTAAAAGTGATGTTTAAAAGACATAACTAGTATAAAATGGTACATTTAGGACAAAACATGTCTGTTCAAAGTGTTTATTGGCTATTATAAATATCTAGACTCGTATGCTTAATTTTCATTTTGAAATTTCATACATTTGTTTGAGAAAGTTTGAGAAATTCTATTGTATCTTGGAAAATTTTTAAATCTTTAAAGAAAGTGATTAAAATTCACATGCTCAAAAAATTTTCTTCTTCTTGTTCAGTTTCTATTTTTCTAACAAATATAAGTCAAGGATGAAGATTCAAAACAAAAAATACAGTACAGCCTACTTTTTCATATATAGAATGCTTATCTTAACTTGAAACTTGAAATACAAATTTGTTCTTTAATCCTACTTATAACATTTCCAAGACCGGAAAACATAATAATGCAGAAGAAAGAGAAGTGGATAATTTGTTTTGAGCCACTAAATGATTAACAGAATGTTAACCCCTGAAAACAATTCTCCCTTCTCTAATGTACTAATCTCCTAAACATTGGGAATTAGGCTTCGGAATTCTCTTAAACAAGTAAACGTTACCATTGTTCAGCTGCATAACATGTCTTGCAAAACAAAGCATCATCTCCACATAGGCATCTCTCAATTTTCTCAAAGGCTCAGGTGGCAAATTAGCAATCTTTAACGATACCTTTGGAACCATAACTTTGCTTTGCATCATCCCCCTTTGACGATACTCTTCCAACATCGAAATCGTCTCGTTTCCATTATCTTCGTGACTACCACTGACCATACGTTTCAGCCTCTGGTACTTTTTCCTCCTCCTGTAACTCTTCAAGCTCAGACAAACTGGAAGTTTAGCTGCTTCCATGTTTTCAAAGAGGGATTAAGGTAGACAACAGCACTGATCAGATGAGAAATATATTATAGGCAAATGGGGAGCTCTAAGGAAAAGGAGTTATATGATCAGTGAAAAGACAGGATGAGCTGCTAGCAGATGAAAATTGAATCTAATTTTGTGAACAAAAAGACGGGTTCAAGTTCAATGATTTCAAAGGTAAAAAAGATAGCTGTAAGGGTGAATTTAAATGGAAGCAGTTGGAGAATTTATTGTGGCCAACGGCTGAAAAAATAAAGTTTTTGTTTATGTTGTGAAACTCGTTATTAAGTAGAGTACCTAGGCCTAGACAGACAAACCTTGGAAAGTAGCATAAATTTATAAATAATAATACTATAGCTAGGTTTTTCATTCCCAAACCTATTTTTCCAGGGTTTGGTATAATAGTGAAACCCACCCCAACCATAGCATTAAACTTTTTACAACCAATATGGAAACACGATCTAGAATTATTGCATGCCCCTATCATTAGGATTTAGGATGCTTTTTCTTTCTTGGTGAAGAGGATTTAGGATACTGAAATTACAAGATTGTTTGTACAAGAAAAATACAAAGGTGAGACTTGCTTGCCTTGGGGTTATCCTAATGAGGCCTCAAAGTCTTTTATGCAACAGAGAAAAAGAATGGAACTTGTATGGACTAAGGAATGATCAGTGATATTTTGGTATATATAATAGTATTAGGCACAAGTTGCCAGGTAATGCAGCTGACTATTCCATCGAAGTTGGTAGAATGATCCAAGGTAGTTTATCAGCTTATTAATGTAATTAATTTACTATTTATTTTATCCAAATAAAAGCCTCTTGTTTAATTAATAAATTTAAGATGAGAAATATTAAATATTTTGTCTAATAATCTCTTGACTAACTCGTTATCGTAAAAATGAATGTTTATAAATTTATCGTTAAATGATTATTTAAACATCAATAATAAAATTTTTAAATTTTGTAAACATAATCACGCATTTATCCAATTATTACAAAAAATTATATTATACACATGTCATATTTTATTTTATTGTTTATTATTACCTTCCCATACCAATTATGAATACAAATGGCCAAAGCAACAGCTCCTATTATATGTCATAAGTAATATATATGAATCTGCAGCATATAAGTCCAACTAATTAAATCTTTACATAAAGTGATAAACATATCTTTCCAATAAAAAAAGCTAGATATGTCTTTATAGCTACAACCGTTTTGATTGCAACAAAATAATTGAGTAGAGAAATGTCAATTATATATCCACGGGGTAAAAGGAAAAGGTACCGAAAATTGTCTGGACACAAGTCACTAGCACCCAGTAATTAAAACTTGAAACTGAAAGGTGTAAATGTGTAATACCCTGGTCTGTTGCCAGTTCTTTTTTATTTTTTTTTGCAACGGGAATTATGAAAAACATCTTTCCAATAGAAAAAGCTAGATATGCCTTTATAGCTACAACCGTTTAGATTGCAACAACATAATTGAGTAGAAAAATGTCAATTATATATCCACGGGTCAAAGGAAAAGGAACCGAAAATTGTCTGGACAAATGTCACTAACACCCACTAATTAAAACTTGAAACTTGAAAGGTGTAAATGTGTAATACCCCGGTTACTTGCCAGCGTTTTTTTTTTTTTAATTTACAAAGGGAATTATAAAAAATTTCTTTTAAGGTCTTGAGTTCGAGCATTGTAAATAGAGGAAAACAGTATTGGGAGAGCTCCTCCGTTTTGGATCCGACTGGAGCTTGACTCCAAATTAGTTGTGAGATTCACACTTTTTACCATCCATATTTACTGTTAATGAAGTTAGGAAATAAGATATCTCATAACGGTTCAAATGCCTTATGCTTCGTAGGTATAAAGGAGATTTGGATTGTAGGCCCCACTAGGACTTCTACTGCTCTAATGGAGATGAAACTTGACAGTATCGATATTTGGAGTCAAATATTGAGATGGTAAGAATATGCATCTCAAAATTTATCTATTTGTGCATGTATTGGAAAATGTGCAACAATTTCAAAAAAGATAGTTAATCCATAGGTTGAGAAAACGTTTATGAATAATGGTCAACCTAATTTGACTTATGACCACCTGATACTCATAGATAAACCCTCATGTGAAAAAGTCTCATATTATTCTAATCTGAAGACTGAATCACACGAAAGTGCCAAAAATTACGTGAATGGACGATTAGGGTTATTTTTGTAATTTTACTATTTTAACCAGTCAAACCCTATCAAAAGCCTAACCAATGATTAAACATTTTTAATAAATATATTTTATGAGTAAATAAAATATTTTGAAAGTTGAATTAAAAATTTAAATAGAAATTAAATAATTAGGATATGACTAGTAGTATTATTAGAATCGTATGAGGGCATTTTGGTAATTTGTAATAAAAGATAATTTTAAATAGAATTTTCTAATCTTCTCTCCCATATTGGCCAGCCATCACCTGCCACCATAGCTTTCTCACACTAAAGCTTAATCAAGAGAGAGAAAACTCATCAAAACCCTAGTAAGAACACCGTAAAACCGAAAACTGTCTTAAGTAAACTTGCTCACCTCTCTTCGCTATACAACATACCTCCAAACTAGACCTTGGAGTGGCCATTTTCATAGTGTTTGGACTCCTTCAAGTTTCGGTCAAGAAGAAGAGGTGAGAGAAAGCTTGAATTATTGTGTTTTAATAGGTACATATTATGTGTTCATGATGTTTAAGTGCATGATTAAGCTTAAATTAAGGCAAAACCATTAGAATCACTCTCCTAGGGTTTAGGCCAAAATGAGCCATGCATGAACATGGGGTTGTTAAATGCAAAAGTGGTGTAGAATTAATGTAGAGAGTGTGTAGAACATGAATATAGCCTAAATCGTTGAAACGAAGTGTGCAGGTGTGTAAGGTGAATTCGACCAAGTGAAAGGGATAGGGAAACCATGCCTAATTTAATGTAACATGGGTTTTAGAATATTGTATAAATTAATACAAGACAGCTAGTGAAGTCAGAACCGAAAAGGGATGTGTTTTGACGGTAGTTGTAGTGTAGGCACGGGTATGAAATATACCGAACTTACAGCTGCAGTCAGTAATGTAGTAGATCTCAAGGAATTATACACTTTTCATAACTAAAGTGTTGAGAATTGACTGCGTTTGTGTGGTATTTTGCTACCTGGAAATGAGGAATATAGACTAGTGCTATCGAGCAACGCTGTGTAAATTGAGTGGTAATGAATATGTGTAAGAGGCATAAGGATACTGTGTTACATTAAAATGATTGAAGTGGAATCGTATGAGATTTAATATTGTGATTGGAATGAAACTGAGAAACTATCATTATGGTTATTAAACTATGTTTAGTGCGAGAGGGTTAGGATAGGTAATACCGTTATGCTGCCGAAACTTTGTAAAATGATCTTTAAACCATAAACCACTAATAAGAGACTGTTAGTGCAAGAAGGAAAGAAATAAACGAGTGGTTTAACGTACGTTGGCATTTAGGCTATAAAGGTGCACGTATTTGTAACATTGTTTCTGAAAGAATTTTTAACGAGTTCCACACTTTTCATGATATACGTATGTTTTAGAGCTACTTTTATACGTAAATAAAATATTTTGAACATCAGTTATTGCACTGAGAATATTTTCTAAATTTTTATACTTCAAATGTGATAGTTACTAAATTTAAATATTTATGGACTGACTGAAGTGCTTTATTGAAATTGTTTTTGTAAAATGTTTCCAACCGTTTTATGAACTGTTTTGAGATTGTTAGCTCCCCATAATTTCTTTCGGGTATCGTGTTATTGAGTGTACTATACTATTACCGTTTGCTGATTGATCTTGATCACGTCATCAACCGTCCTAGATGTCACTTGATTAGTGCAAACTGAGGACACCCTCTGACTATAGCCATATGTCTGACTGATTACTATTACTCCCTTACGGAATATTAAAACCACATGATTCTATTAGGTGTTGCCTTATCTTTATTGTATTGTATACTAAACTTTTTACTATATTATTTGTTAAAATGTTTACCGAACTATGAAATTGAATTGCCTATCATACTGTTTACCGAATCGTTTACTAAACTGATTACTGAACAATTTATTGAACTATTTACTAAACTCTATTATTGATTTTCCTACTAAACTAATCATAGCGAACTCCCTATAATCGAACCTAGGGACTAGGACAATTGAGGTGTGTTAGCTTTAAATTGACATATGTATTTTGAAATGACAAAAACTTAAGTAAGCTTTAATGTTTTATTCATATTGTAAATTTGATTTTATCACACATGATTTTCTCAAACCATGACCATGATTTAATTTATATTCTTATTGGTCTTAATACTTTACAAAATGAATTTGAATATTTTCATCAAAGTAATTTTCTCAAGAATATATTGAACAAAGTTTAGAAAATTACTTAATAAGTTTTTGACTAAGTCTTCACTTGAGAAAGTCAAGAAAAACTCCCATAAAACTCATAAATGTTTTAGGGTAAATTAAAACCAAATATCACATCATTTCTAACTCAAAATGGCCCAGAAAAGTGCAAGAACAAGTTAAGGGATCGATCTCTCATGTTGAGGAATCCATCCCAAAGTGGCAGAATGCTTCAGGAAGCATAATTGAAGCATGGGATCGATCCCCTAAGGGAAGGGATCGATCCTTTCATGGTAGAATGCCTTGGAGGCGTGGAAGGATCGATCCCCTAGGGCATAGGATTGATCCCCTACCTCGAAAAAGCACTCCAACGGCTAGTTTTGTGAGATACAATGGTAACTTTTATTTTTGGCTCCAACCAACGTCAAGAATACATCCAAGGGACTATAAATTGAGGCTTGGAAGCACAAGAAAGAAGAGAGAGCAACCAAGACATATCATTCTTCAATTTCTTCATCTTCTCCAAGCATCTCAAAGAGTTAAATAGCTAGAATTCAATATCTTCTATTACTCTCAGCATCTTTGTACTTTATAGCACAAATACTTTAGAGTTTCCTTTCTAGAGCTAAATCTTTGTAATCATTTGCCAACCTAGAGGCCTTCTTTGATTACACTCTTTGTAAACCCACTCACATATTGTAAAGGGGATTGAACCCTTGAGTGATATATTGGGTAGATAAGGTTTACTCCTTGAGCCCGAAAAAAGGAGGGGATAGGTTTCTCTTGAGCCTTGAAAAAAAGAGAGGTTTCTCTTGAGCCTGCGAAAAAGAGGGATTGTAAAGACAAATTCAAGTTAGTGAATTTAGGGAAAATCCTTGGGAGCGTCTCAAGGTAGAGGACGTAGGCAAGGTTGTCGAACCTCTATAAATCACTTGCGTACATTTCTCTTTCCCTTCTCTCTTTATTTACTTGCAATTATATTGTGATTGTTGTATTGAATTTGGATTGCATGCTTGCATAGCCTAGAGAACTTAGAAAACATTAATATAGGCTAGTGAATTTAGAAGAACCGAAAAACGAATATAAGGTTAGCTAAAAACTGATTCACCCCCCCTCTCGGTATTGTTATAGAGACAACAAGGTGCTTTAAAGCATCCTTCTGAACTTAGCTTGGGACCTTAACCGATTATAGTATCCTTCTTATTAGAGTCCTTTAATATTGTTAGATACTGATAGTGACTGTTAACGTAAGAGCATGTTTAAGATACACGCATAAAGGTATGCATAGTATCAGCTCTTTTATATGTATTTCTCACTGGGCATAAGGTCACCACCTAATTTCCTTCTAGATTATCTTCAATACTTCAATTCTGCACAGTAGGGTTTTGATACAGTATTCCTCAGGCAGTTGGCCAGATACCATAGAGGCATATTGTTTACCTTTGTATGTTTAAACTGCATATGTATAGTACTACTTTGTTTATATTATTGTAAATGGGATATAAACCAAACCGTAGTGTACTAAATGTATATTTGTAGTTGTAATTAACAAAAGTTAGATGTAAATTATAAACTGAATGATATGATGAATAGTTTAAGGTAATGATTGGTGGTAATGAATGTGAAATGTAAATTGTTGACTAATAAAGACACTGAGTGGGGACACTATAAGCAGCCCAACTAGTTGAATTGAAAAAAAAAAAGAAGAAAAAGTTAGTTCTGTTTTCGGAATTGAAGTGTGACATTAGTTGGAGTCTAAAGTGACCTTTGGATACAAAGAGATTTCAACAAAAAAAAAAGGCTAGGACAATTAAATTAAAAATTCTAGGTTATTCTACTCCCCACCCATCAGCAACCAAGAAACTCATCATTCCATCATAGGGCTTAACATCATTTATCAGTGTATTATTTTCCAAAAAAAAAAAGGTGGACCTAATTGAAATAAATGAGTAATGATCCTGATCATGGTTTTAAATTGCGGTCGCGGCCGCGTTTTCGGTCGCGTTGCGTTTATCACGATTGCGGATATAGCGGCGGTAATTGCGGTCATCGCGGTCATCACGGTCGTGAATTTTTTTTAATTTTGCACAATTTCATATAAAATGTAGTAATTATAATTATAATAATGTAAAGTCTTATTTTATAGTTTTTAAAGTAATTTATGATACCTCAAGTCTATTATTTATGTGAAAAAAAAGATTATTCATAACTTTTTTGAATTATGACATAATTTTTTGAATTATAATAAAACATTCATACTTAAAAATTTACTTATGATAATTAAAAAATAGCAAACATTAAAAAAATAGATAAATAATTATGTACTAATAAGAATTAATGTATTAGTTATTTTTATCTAAATTATTAAAAAATTTTATCTAAATTTAGTCAAATCTTTTTTCATCTAAATTATTTATGTAAATTTTTTTTCTCTTCCACATGAGTTAACAAAACTGTTTAAAACAAAGATTTATTTTTGCTCAATAAAAACTATTTAAAACAACCAAAAAGTTAAAAACTATTTAAAATTCTTTTGATTGCCCAAAAAAAAATTTGACCGGTCATTCCTTCCTGCTCAGCCCTCACCCAACTTCTTCTCCACCCGCACCCGACTTCTTCTCCACCCGAGTTCCAAAATCCCAACCGTCCGTCTCCCCTCACTCCTGGCTCCCCTCACCTCAGTCATGAGCCACCGGTCAGCCTCTCACCTCAGCCTCACGATCACGCCCTCAGCCCCTCACCTCAGCCTCCTTTCCTTTCATGTTTCACCTCCCCTCACGCACGGCCTCACCTCAGCTAGCCTCAACGCCCTCAGCCTCGTCTTCGTCACTTGACCTCTCCCTTGGTCCCTCCCTCCCTTTCTGTCACAAGCCACACTGCCAGCCGCCAGTGCCAATGCCAGATCTGATCTGATCTCAGATTAGCCTTGCCATGTCCCTCGACGGCAGACAGTAGCGCCTCCTTTCCTTTCTGCTTTCAACCTTTCAACTCACCTCTCCGGAGTCTTCTATGGCACCCTTTCGGCCTCTTTTCCTTTCGGCGCCAGATCTGATCTCAGACACCCACACCCACGCCGTTGCCACCCTCGCCATCATTGTTGTCGGTATCTCTATTTGCTTGAGGGATTTTGCTATGTTGTTGTCCGTCTTTATTTGCTTGTGAGTTGTGAATGTGACTGAGTTCGTGTGTACTCTGTTGTTCTGTATCTGATTTGTTGTTTTGTATCTGATTTGTTGTTCTGTATCTGATTTTTTTTCTTTGTCTGAAAGGTAACGGTGGATAGCGGTGATAACGGACCGCTATCGCCGCTATCCTCCGTTACAGCGTTTTTTAACGGCCGCTATTGGCCGTTATGAGTGTGATCCGTACTCACACCCGTTATTTCCGCAATAGCGGTGGCGGCTACCGCCGCTACCGCTAAATAGCGGCCGCTATTTGAAACCCTGATCCTGATGCTTGTAGGTATATATTTTGAAATATGATGATTAATTTGTTTATGAATTTGGGCTTTGGGTTTATTAAATTTGTATCTAATTAATTGATTTTTTGGGTTTGCTTCAGTCTCATGATTGGATTTAAGTCCAAGTGCAAATGTTTGCTCCATTTTTGTTTATTATTATTATTATTATTATTATTATTATTATTATTTAGAAAATATAAAAAAAAAAAACAAGATAAAAAAAGGAGAAAATCTGCAAAAAAAATTGGAAATCTGCTTAAAAAAACCTTGAAACAGAAAAGGAAAGGAAAAGGTTGATTAAGCTTGGCATTTAGGAAAAAAAAGTCAAATTAGGTTTAGAAAATTTAGAAAAAAAAAACAAAATCTAAGGACAAATTATAGGAATCATTTTTTTTTTTACGAATATCATAATCAAATTTGGTTTATGCCTTTATGTGAACTTCATTAATAGCTTCCCTTCAAGTACCTTTATTTTCTAAAACATGATACGTATCAGGATATCAATCGATTTTTAAGTGGAAGAAGAAAACTGATCAAACGGTGATTATTTGAAAAATAAAAATTACTAAATTTAAGTGAACTAATTCTAAATATCATTTTTTATATATTTAGGGATATAAGTGATCGAACATGAACAAATATTATGTTTGTGTTCATTTGTTTATATTTTGATATTATTCGCGTTTGGTTTCGTGAATATTAACCAACATGTTTACGAGTACTTGTTCGTATATATTAAACAAATATGTTCACAAACATGTTTTTATGAACATTAAAGGAATATGTTCATGAATACTAAACAAAAAAAAAATATACAAATATATTATATTTACCCTAATATATAGAGATGGCGAACGGGCTAATTTAGATGGATTCAGTTCAAGTTGTCTTTTGTTTTGAGTCATTTCGGGTTTAAATCATCTCGGATTCAGATATTTTCGGGTTCGAATAATATTGGTTTGGTTAATTTTAGGTTCAGATATTTACGGGTTCGAATTCTTTTGAGTTTGGATAATTTCGAATCTTGTTCGACTCAAGTCCAACAAGTTAAAATAGATTTGAATGATTTTGAAATTTTATAAAATATACACATTTTTTAAAATTTTGATTGTAACAATTAACTTACTTTTATATAATTAACAAAACTATAATAGAAATACTAAAGTTGAAATTTTTAAATATTAATAAATGTTTATCTAAATATAAAATTTTACATTTTGATATTTTTATTATTAGACAATAATGGTTATCAAACCTATTCAAGCCCAAAGGCCTATTCAAGTTTTGCACAGATTTGGACAATAATTTGAAGGCCATTACATGGGCTTAGGTGTGAAAATCAAAACCCAATAAAAAAAATAAGCCAGTTTAGGATTCACCATTTAAAGTTCAAGCTTGATTTGGCCCGACAATTTCCATTTTATTTTTATACTTTTTTATATTAATTTGTTTCTTAATTACTTTATATTTTATTGTGCAATTTAATTTAAGATTATATGTTTTTTAGACTTTGATTTAAATTTTTATGTTTCTTCTAGTCTTTTGTAAGCATTTATTTGAGCTTAGGTTGCTTTTAGTATGCTAAAAGTGAGTCCTTTGTGTTGCAATTTAATTGGGCACAAAGTCTTTGCAGCATTTGGTAAGGCATTTTATACTGCAAAGTTAGATTGCAATTGCAATTGCAATCACTTTGCACCCATCAGCCGCAAACTAATTGTAACCAAATATAAATGCAATGTAACTTTGCATCTAGAAAGCAACATTTGCACCCCATTTTACCCTCACTCGAAATGAGAAAGCTTCTTTCCTGTCACGCAAACAAAACCCTCCTCCTTTGCTTACACGCATCTTTTCCTCTCTTCCCCATCGCATTGTTGGTCTCATCTCTCTCCATCTTCCTTGTCGTACCCAAGACTGCTCTCTTCTCTCTCCTACTAGTATCTTCTCTCCCTCGCACTAGGCAATATTCTCTCACTCTTACGGTCAGTTTCCTCTAGATGTTTACTGAATTTTTTTGTGTATTTTGATTGATACGGTCGTTAGAACAATGTAGATCATATTTATTTAGGATGATTATGCTGAAATTACTATAGGGTTTGACTTTCAATTTGTTAGGGTTTACTGAAATGAGGATGCTTTTGATAAAATTAATTTAGGGTGAATTAGTTTAGGGATGAAATTAGGATGATTCTAATCTTGTTAGTATTTGACCAAACCTACCATATGCATAGTTCATACAGTGTATTTGAATCTGTTAATTGTTTAAGCTTTTTTTTTTAACACTAATCTTTTTGACCTTTAAGATTACATTGCTTAGATTAAGTTTACCTCTAATCTTTCTGTAGTTGACCATATTCAAAGCATTTTTAAGGCGAATATAATAAGTTGTTGTGGCTCAGCATGCTCATGGTATAAAACTTGTAATAGTTGGCCTATATGTTAATTATGAGGCCATGAAGTGTCATGCCTCGAAAGACATGATAGGTCGATTACTTATATGGAATTTAGAAATTTTAGGCTAACGTTTTCAAATTTTCTCTATGTTGGTTTGTCAAGTGAGTAGTTTCATATCATATTTTTGTGTTACTATTCACCTGACACAGTTTAAGGTAACCGGCTTAAAGCCCTAATTCAATGTTATATCTTTTAACATCTAAAACACCATAAAACACATCCCTTATAAAAGTAAGAAATTCTCGGTTTAACACATTTCAAATAGTTGCCCAGTTTAACAGTCAAATAAAGTCAATTTTAGATCTCAATCACCTATTGCACTCATAAACTCTTTAATCTATATCATATCCGAATTTCATCAAAAATAAAGTCGTTTGACCGTTCAAAAAAACTCCTAACAAAATATTATAATATTTTCACAATTTTTACACATTTCCCAATAAAAATTTATTTACATCTCGATAATGACAATTTTGTGACATAAGCACACTTTTAACTTATACATATCCTGACATATAGTACTGTAAAAAGCTATCTAAAACCAAAGTTGTTTAAACACTAAAAACTTATGCCAAATATTTACTGTGAGAGTTTCATAGTCGAAAACTTATGAAGTCGAATACCATGAGCGGTAACTATACTAACTCAGCTTAACCTCTGATAGAAATTGTGGGAAAGTAAGCTAGAAGCCTAGTAAGTCAACCATAAAAGTGTAGAGGATGATAACATTCTATATATTGTTTTAAATGCATGCAAGCAACAACTCGATAACTTCTCATATTCAATATTCATATGCATTATTTCATAATTCAACATTCATATACTTTATTTCGTAATATCTTATTATTGACATTTAATCACTTTTCTCATTCTTTCTCGATACTATGACTCGGTAACACTGTTTTAGGTGACGCTATCGAGGTTTTCGATGTAGATCATGGACGGATACTTTAAAGTACCTCATTATCCCCTTAACTTGAAATCACAACTAGATAGTCCTATTAATATAATGATACAATGATATAATTGATGCAACATTAAATAAATCGATGCAATTACGGTTTTGAATAAAACATTGTACTTTTCAATCAAACAGTATTTAATGCTCGTAAGTTCAAAAATCAATGCTCGTAAATTCTTTTTAATTACTTGTAATTTTTGTTAAATACATGTAAAGTTCATTTCAAATACTAGTAGTTCAAATCAAATACAAGTAAGTTCATATCAGATACTCGTAATCTTTTAAGTCAAATACTTGTAATCATATCACATACTCGTAATCTTATAAATTAAATACTCGTAATCATGTCAAATACTCGTAATATTATAATTAAAATACTCGTAATCATGTCAAATACTTGAAATCTTATAAATTAAATACTTGTAATCATTTTAAATACTTGAAATTCAAATCATATACACGTAAATCATTTCAAATACTTGTAAGTTCATTTCAGTTACTTGTAATACATATCAAATACTCAGAAGTTCATTTCAAATTCTCGTAAGTTCATATAAATCTGTACTCGAAAAATTAGTTAGGAAAACTCCCTTGCAAGTAACCAATAAAGACTTATCTCACTGTATCTATTCAGTGAGCCAACTTCATATCCCAAAAATTAGGGAGTTACCTATGGCCATAGATCCTCGTCACTCCAATCCTAATGATTTGCTAAGACTGGAACATGTTAATGATAGATTGTTGGACAAGCCATATGCCTATATAGAGGTAATGATACTTTGACATGTTTCTATGTTGCTCTATTAGTTTCAAGATCAATGTGGAGTGCCTTAAAATCTATAAAACAGTATCGGTATATGTTTTGAAGTATGATAACACAGTGGATAAAAAAACAATGTATGCTTTATTCAAAAACACATTCATACACAATATAGTCATATGTTTACTTCAAAACATAGTCACAAAATAATTCTTATACATGGTTTGAAATCCTGCAACAACGTAGATATAAGGCAAATGTATGCTTTATCTGAAATCACGTAAATAAGCTAGTCATTAGATTTCAAAACATGTCACAAGTGAGATTTTAAAGCTTTAATAAAAATAGGTAAAAATCAATGCAAGCTTTAAAATCATGTCACTGTCATGCTATGCTCGATAATGCAATATGCAATAATAGATTAGTTCACTAGAATAGACTTTCATGTTCTGTACTTT
The DNA here is from genome assembly GCA_031772115.1 of Heritiera littoralis. Lineage (NCBI taxonomy): Eukaryota > Viridiplantae > Streptophyta > Magnoliopsida > Malvales > Malvaceae > Heritiera > Heritiera littoralis. Next base: position 304,052 of record JAPDPK010000021.1, read on the forward strand.
AATTTCTAAAATTACTTTGTTAGGTCCGGATTACTATATCTCACTACTTAGCTTGCAATTCAAAGACATATACAATTTCATATCCACAATTTGCATCTCATATCAATCTCATATCACCTAGGATACCATTAGGGTTTTCGTACAAGTAGTTGACAAAGTGTTTCAATTTCATGGTTTCTTTTCAAACCAATTACACCTATCAATTACTCATCATTTATACACTATTATATCATCATAACCAGGGCTTAATCACTTCGATATCAATATACCTTTGTCATGTACCGAAAAAATCAAATATTTAACTAATTTCACATAAACAAGTCACTTATGGTTGAGCTGTCTGTAGTGTCGATCTTAAATCTGAAATAAGAATTATTATTTTTATACAAAACCCAGGATTTAAATTTCGAAAACTTAAATATAAGTATAATTATTTTCCAAAGTTCAGTAAACTAATTAACTTATAATTTACATCCCAAGTTTTATTTACATAAAAGTGCACTGTACAAATAGGTCCAAATACATAAAAGTAAACTAGTATACCTTGATCAAACAGGATAGTTGCCTGAGGAATACCGAGGATCAGGTCCTCTGGAGAGCAAAACCCAACTATTGTAGTAATCGAAGGAAAAAATACAGGGTGAGCTAATTGCTTAGTAAGAAATATATATACGAATGCTAATACAATGTATCCTATATAAAGCTTGAAATAAAAAAAATTTTTATACGAAAAACCATGAACTTCTGATTTAAAATCACTTGGGCATGATCTATAAGAAAGGATATTATAGTGGATTAGATGACCAAGCAAGTCTGGAAGGATAATTTGAAGCACCTCACGTGTCTCGGCATCTAAGTCCATTATAGTGAATTTAGTGGCATTTAATTAAATCACAAATTCAGTAATAAATCTAATAACTTAAACATTTCTTATTCAGAAAATCACAATTTACTCTATAAACAATATTAAATCATATCGGTATCATTTTTCAAATAGATAATTCAAATAAATATAACTGGCAAATCATATTATTCAAATCACACATAAATGGCATATAATTCGAAATCGAAAACAAATCAAATTTGGGAGTGCCTGGATGTATGTTAGCTAGGGATTTACAACCCCAGTATAAGTTTAGTGGAGACTAGGCTATACCCAACAGACATGTGCATTATAATAGACGTATGGCCATAGTCAAGGGGCCACAGTGTGTACATTAGCCAAGTGACACCTGTGGGAGCTAAAGACTAGGCTAGAGTCAATAGCATTGAGACGGAACGAAAATGCATGTACTCATAGGTAGCTACAGAGCCAACAATCTCAAAACATTTCATAAATATTTTCAGAGTTTAAAGAGATAAATTAAATAAATCATACTTTAAATAAATTCACAATTTCAATATGTATTTAAGCATAAAAAGGCATCATATGTTCTCAAAACAATATTTATTATTCAAAATAAATTTATTTAAATTCCATAGAGGATATAAAAATAAATAAGCATTAAAGAACAGATAAAATACCATAAAATTTATTTAACAACCGAATTTGTGATTTAATGTGCGTTCAATCATATTTAAGAATTTAAATTCAAACACCTAAATTCATTTTCTTTTAATCCAAAATACCATGCCAAAGGTTGAATTTAAGAGTTAGAAAAATTTCTGCAGCATAACGGTTCATTCTAACCTAACCCCCTGCACGAAAACATAGATTCAAACCATAGTTTCCATTTTCCAAATTCCATCCAAAATATCAATTCCAACTCCATAAAAGGCAAATTTTATCAAAACATGCAACGAGGTATCCCTACGCTTCATACATATATCCCTTACCTCTTAATTTCCCGGTATCCGACTCGTCAGCACTATTAGCACCTTCTAATCTCGAGGCTACAAATTCATCATCCATACTTGATAAATTCACTATACTTTAATTAAAAGAATATTTAACTAATTAATTTCAAGTACATGGTCTGTCGTAGCTCTAAATGCAGTCTAATTTCTACAGATGCTAAAATTACAACTTGTGCTAAACACCTCCGATTTCGATCGTGCCTACAGTCTCAGAATAATTTATGCATTATTTTAAAACCTAAAATACATTGAAATAAGCTCAAATTCTTCCTCCCCTTATGTTGGCCGAATGGGTTCTTTCTCCCTCCACTTGGTATTTCTTCCATTTAAGCTTAATTAAGCTTATTTTCATGCTTTTCCTAATTTCTACATCATTCTTACACTAAATCCTCATCAAAACACATCATATACATGCACATTGGATGGTGGCCAAAGCCCTTGAATACCCAAATTCATGATTTTTGTTTGATTTAAGCTAAAAGAAGCATGAAGACAACTTAAACACATGTTAATTAACTAAAAAACCAAAGAAACGTTTAAGGTTCTTCCACCACTCACCTTGCTCGAATCACTTAAGGAAACCTTCACTATTCAAATAGCCACTTTAGGCTATGATTTGGGTACCAAGAGAAAGAGCACTGAAAAATAAACATGATTTGTTAAGAAATTTTTCGATTTCGGGTTAGTTTTCACTATGTTTTTGGAAGCTTTTTCTTTTCTTCAAAGGTTGGCTATGGTGACATTAAGAGAAGTTGAAGATGATGGCTGTCCATGGTGTGGAGAGATGTAGAAATTTCTAATTTAAATATCTCTCATGCAAAATTACCAAATTGCCTTATACTTAATGAAACTTTTCCATTTTGCCCCTAAAGTTTGACTTGGTTGAAAACAGTCTTTCTAATCTCCAAAATATTTTATTTAATCATAAAACACATCTATTTAACTTGCTGTAATTTTTGGTGGGCTTTTGTTGAGGTTTGGGTACTTATTTGGGAGAAATTACTAAAATATCCCTAACCATAAAATCGCGTAAATTTATGCTTTTACATCAAATATATTTCATCTGTCTACATGTTCTAAAACTATATTTCATGAGAAATTATCTATTACAAGCAATGGATCAAAAGTCCATTTAGTTTGTCCGTCATTCACAGAAATTTTGACGGCCTATGGACTAAACCGTCATTTCTCAAATTATTACACGGTTTTTGAAACATGCATAAATAATTGGGATTAATGTCATAATTTTCGGCCCTGAATATTGAATCTGTCACAGCCCGTGACCCTATTTTTCACCTTATTTTATACATCTTATATGGTTGGGCTGTCTGCGATACTTTACTTTTCTCTTACATGTTAACAATTTCATATTTAATTCTAATATGAAATACATCCCCTATCTTACTTCATAAGAAAATAGTACTGTGAAAATGTCTAAATACGAAAAATAAATGATCATACCTCATGTCATAAGTCGAGCTGTCGCATTGTCCCCAAATGCGCAGCCGAAATCCTTTAAGTGTTAGAATCTCAATCTTCGAAAACCTGAAATATTAAAATTAAAGGGTGAGCAAACCACGGCTCAGTAAGGGAATTATATGCATACTTGATATTCAGCTTCCTATATGCTGAAAATCTTTTTCATTTTTCCTATAGGGCTCTAAGCTCACATGTAGGAAGGATACTACAGTCAGCTAGGGATCCGGATGGAGTAAGGTAGGTATTTTGAAATACCTATCTTGTCCCGGAACCTAGAAGCAACTATAAAGAATAATTTCCTTTTTTTTTGGAATTTTAATCCTTTTTACCTTTTTATTCCATAACATTCTCAGATTCTTTTCAAAATAATGCTTTTATAAAATAAAGCATTTAAATAAAGTAACTAATATTCATATATTCTTTGAAAAGAATATTAGTTAAATTCTCATCATTGTCATTTAAAACTCATTTCATGTTTTATTGTACAACCATAATTAGTACAGTACTTTAAATAGCAAAATCAGCTATTAAATCCTTTTCGTATAACATATATATCATTTAAATCTAATATTCAGTTTAAATTTCAAAATAAGAATATTAGATTTATTTTTCCTTCTCTTTCCTTTTTTTTTTGGAAAACATATCACATATTCATGTCACATATAGTCTAATATTCAATTGAAAATCATAGTAAAAATATTAGACTTATAAACTCTTTTTTTTCCTTTTGAAAACATATTACATATTCATATCACATGTCATATGAAGATCATCTCGTAGTACTAAAATCAGTACTGAAATAAGCATTATGTAAAATGCTGTAAATCACTTTCATTTTACGTATCACATATCATATGAAACCTTTTCATTTCACGTATCACATATCATGTAAAACATATTCATTTCACATATCACATATCATATAAAACATTTTCATATATAGAGACTGAGGCACGCCTAGCCCGTCTACTGGGTCGTTACTCGTATCATGCTATAGACCCCGAAGGGTATAAAATCATCATGTCGGATCTATGGCCATAGTCTATAATTGTCCTCGGCGGATCACTGATCAGGTGTCGGCCGGGACTACATATCACATATCACATATTACATTTCACATGTCACATATCACATATCAGCATGATAGGATGCCAACTAGTCTCAAAACCGTATTTTTCATCATCAGTAAACCTTTATGGAATTTATAAAAATATATAATTTCTTAATTTTGAAACTATAAAGGTTAGAAAACCATTTAGTGAATATTTATAAATATACATGTATAAAATATTCACTTTATTTCTTTTCATTTTTCATCTCGTATTTCGTGAAATTTGCATATCAAGAGAAATTTCGGTGATTTCATTATCACCATCCTCGAAGAGAATTTTCAGTGATTTCATTATCACCATTCTCGAAAACATGAATATTTTAAAATCACTTCTTTTTATTCATGTTTTTGTGGAATATATTCATTTTCTCGATTTTCGTGGTTGAAAATCGTTTCACGTGAAATAAAATCATTTATTATGATTTTATGAAATTTTCTAGAAATTTTCGATAATTTTTCAGCAGTATAACGGCTGCCAATTGGCTAACCTCCTACACGAAAAATACAGTTTATAATTTCCAGCCAGTACTTCATTCCAAATTCCAACCAATCATTCATCATAATCATTTCATAAAATATTTTCATAAAATATTTCGTAATTAAAACATGCAGACTGAATATCCTTACAGTGCTGCACATGCATCCCTTACCTGTTTCGGGTCGGCGATCGCCTCGTTCGTTGTGCCCGTGTTCACTTCGCCCGATTCCATCAGCTCGGTCATCGAGGGAATTTTCTGGAATTAAAATTCTAAAATTTAGAATTTTTTCATAATTATTTAAATAAATAAATTATTTAAATAATTTATCACTTTCCGAGATTTCTTACCGATTCCCGTAATTCTCGAGTTTCCGAATTCTCGGGATTTCCCGTAGTTTCGAAAATTTTCTTTTTGTCTCTCTTTCTTCTTTTTCCTCTTTTCTTTCCTTTTTCTCTTTTCTTTTCTTTTCTTTCTCTTTTTCTTTTTCTTTTTCTTTTTTCCTTTTTCTTTTCTTTTTCTTTTCCTTTTTCCTTTTCTTTTCTTCCAGCCAGACTGGTCACCCCCCTCACCGCCGGTTCTTCTCCGGTCTGGCCGACGTTGAGACGAACTTGTCGGTGGCCTCCGCTCGGCCTGGATCAACGGCACGGCAGCGGATCTACTTGGTTTTGCCTCGGTTTCTTCTCCTCCTCCGTCGACCTTCCTCTGCCGTTGCCCCGACTCACCGGTGGCTTCCCACGTCTTCCTCTTCCTCCTCCTCCGGCGATGTTTCGGTTGCAGTGGCAGCCACTGATTTGGCCGGTGCCGTCCGTTTCTCTTTTTCCTCTCTCTTGGCTTCGCAGCGTTTTCTGCCTCTGTTTCTTTTTTTTCTTCTGCCGCTGGTAGTTTCCTTCCTTTCCTTTTTGGCCGGCAACGACATCCCTTCCTTTTTCCCTCGCCGGCGGTGGCAACTCCGCCACTGACGGGTCTGGCTAGGAGCGTCGGAATCCTTCCCCGATCCTTCCCTTTCCTCTTTTGTTTTTCCCCTTTTTTTTTTGTTTTATCTTATTTCTATATTTAGTATATAATATACTATATACTATATAGTATATCATTTATTTTATACATATAATATATACTATATATTATACATATATTATTTCATGTATAATATAATACAATATATATTATATATAAAATATATATTGTATATTACAAAATATATGTCTAGTATATATATATATGTATATTTACATACTTAAAAATTAAATAACATTTATATAAATATTTATATAAATGTAATAATTCCATATATATATATTGTATTTACAATATATATACATTCAAACTTTAATGTAATTTGATATTTACATTTTCCATATATGTATATATGTATATATATACATAAAGTATACATATGTACTACTTAAGTTTATAAAATAGTATATATTCATATATATACTAATGTATAATAATAATATATACTATATATCATTTAAGTACATATGTATTTGTATAAAATATATTTATATAATCTATAATTATATAAATATATATCATATTAATTTCTGATTTTCTTATTTAATTTGGATTTCCATTTATCCAAATTAAATTTCCTCCTTTCCTTATTTTCCATAATTCAAATTTTATTTTCCTTCACACGAATTTCTCGATCCTTCACTTCCTCAATTCTCGGGATTTTCACCAATATCCCGTTCTCACAATTTTATTTATTTATTTCTAATATTTATTTTCTCCAATATTTATTTCCAATAAATGAAAAATTTACGGTTATCAAATTCTTCCCACCTTAAGAAATTCGGTCTTCCGAATTTAACTTAAGTCCAAATGTGGTATATGCCGTATACTTACGACTTCTGACCTCTAGATCATCCTCCAAGTAATACTGCTAGTACACTTTCAGCATTCAAGATTACTTTAGACCACTACATGCTGTCTTTCATCACATATATGTCTATACTCCCGTAAGTTCATTTCTCAAATCGAGAGTTATTCATTTATACTCTTTTCACATAAGAGTTCACACACAATATTTTTCCTATCACAGCTAATCTATGCTGTTCATCATCTATTTTTCTCACTTAGTGCCAAGTCGATATAGTTTAAAACTATCAATTACATATGTCAGTCAGTTATATGTAATTGTCCCAGTAGCTTAGACATCTCATGCATACGCTCTCTCAACATCATGGAGCGTTTATATTCACGCTCATATATGTATACATCAGTATGGAGCGGTGCTATCAATACACTTGGGATCGCGAAGCCTTTTGCTATTCTCATTAAGCATATGGCATCTCAGAGACTCCCATCACATGTAATGTCTACTGGAACTGTATACATACTTTCACACTATTTCACACTCATACTTCAACTATGGCACTAGAGAATCTAAGAGTCTGTTAATGGAAAGTGATTCTATTTAAATCATCAGTCTTTAATCACTTCCATATCATTATTTCTCTTTTGGACTCTTTATTGTCCCTAATATTCATTTTCTCTATCATTTCATCAAGGCTGCATCTCATTGCAGACTTTACTATAGATCATCTTTTACAATCATAAATCATGAGACTATTATATTCTCTTCATGTAGTATGGTCTTTAAATCTCTTTTCATAATTTAGATTCCACAATTGAATCCTCAATTTATATATTTAATCACCACATCATCTATATACTTCCACCGTTTCTATCATGTTGCGATGGTTATATGTATAATCATTTTTCATTTATATACTGGCAGTAAAATAACACGTGTCATTCATTTTACTCCTTTGAGTATCATTACTCTCACTTATCAAATCTGGCTTGATTTTACATCTAGCCACTGTCATGTGATAACCAACATTTGATTATTTTCAATCTTACCTTCGAAAACTGTTTCATTTTGATGTTCACTTTACAGTATTTACATACAATATCAATCATTTGCGATGCTTTAAAAGGTGTGTTTATCTGTAAAGTATATCCTAAGAGTTTAGGTTCTATAGGTATTTCACTAGCACATGTAGGTGACACAAAAGAGTGTGTAGAACTAGGATCAAATAATGCAAGTACGGTAATATCAAAAATATGGATCTTACCTTTAATAACATCTGTAGAAGTGTCAGCAACCTCCTGGTCAGGTGCATACACCTACCCTGTGTCATAGCCTTTTTACCCTTCTTTGCTGCTGTCGCTCTCCTAAGCTGTGATGGTGTCGCTTTCTCTTATTCACTTGGAGCTGCTGCTGTTGGTATGGGTGGAACTGTAATAGCAGCGGTAGATACAGTTGCCTCTCTCAACATCAAGCAATCTCTAACCATGTGCCCTGTCTGTCTACATCAAAAACAGGCACTAGTAAGCAGATAACAAGGCCGAGCACCGTGCGACCTCCCACAATGAACACACTTGGTTTTTGTACTCCTCTGGGTAGTAGTGGGGCTAGTAGTAGGAATAGTAGAAGCAGACATAGTTGTCTTATCATCTGAAATCTGGATGCTTGATGTCTTAACTTTCTTAGGCTATCATCTCCCCGATCGATCCTCAAAACTCCGCTTAGCCTTCTCTTTTCCTTTCCCTTTACCCTTATACCTAGTATCAACATGAAACTGCTCGTAGTCCAGCTCATAAAGCTAGGCTTGTCGCATCGCTTCATCATATGTTTGGATATCGAATGGAACTAACCAGGTCTGAAGGAAGGTCTCAATCCTACCATAAATTTGTCAATCTTATGTTCCCCGCTCATCCAGGTCTGAAGATCGAAATGACTCAATGTGATGAATCTGGACTCGTACTGATCTACAATCATACTCCCTTGTGTCAGCTCCAAAAACTCTGCTATAATTTCTTCTGTGTAGTCTGGGGAATATATTGTCTATGGAAAGCCGCCAAAAATATAGTCCACGTCACCATTGGATGTTATGCCAACAATACTGTCTACTCTACATCATTTGTTAACTGAAAAACAGCCAAGCCCACCATATCAGTCTCAGAACATTATATATACTTAAATAACTTCTCTATCGCATTAACCCAGTGTTCTGCCACCATTAGATCCTTATGTCCCCTAAACTTCAGAGGATCTAGCTTCTTAAACTATCGTACTAGATTTACATCACAATAAGACTCAATATTTGTAGGCTGCTGCTGGGCCGGTGGCTGCGATGCTGCCTGTAGAGGCTAAGGTAGGGGTGGTGCTACTTCTAGTAGTGCCGCTCTAGCTTTGTTAACATTATGCAATGCTATAAAATTTGCAAGCATTCATTCTACCCTCGATATTCTTGTATTTGGACTTTTGGGTTGGGAAGGGAGAGCAGATTTTGGGGTAGGTTCTAGTGCTGGCTCCAGAGTCAACTCCGCCCTACCTCGTCCTCTACCTCGACGAGTAACCCTTCGCCTACTCATTCTGCACAGCACAAATATTCAACTCGAATTTCAGTCCCTTGAATCATTTATACATTCAGACTATACAGTACTACAAGAGATGTCATCCTATTTAGACATAAAGATACCAACAAACATCAAACCAGCCCTGCTCTGATACCAATTAAAGTGTAACGATCTATCATATACAGTAAATATCCATAATCACATATACAGTCAGTTGGTTGGGCTGTCTGTAATGCCTTTATAACACTTTTTTATCACAGTAATCAATTTGCAAATAAGAGTCTATCTATAACTGATATTAATATTTACATCAAATATCATTTTCAATACATTTCATTAATTTTACATCCTTTTTACATAAATTATACAAAAATAGTATTGTACATAAACATTTGAACATATAAAAGTAAATAAAATATACCTCCACAATCAAACAACAATTGCCTGAGGGTACCAAAGCGCAGCCAATCAGTGGAACGGTATATCACTGCAGATAATCTGTGAGGTGAGAAAAGAGAAGGGTGAGCTTAATGCCCAATAAGAAACTCATATGCAAGAACTGATACGATGAAATCTATATGCATAAAAACATTTTATTTCTAACAGTATGCTAAAGGACATTTTTAGGAAGGATACTATAGTCGGCTAGGTAACTGGATGTAGTATGGAAGGTACTTTAAAGTACCTATCATGTCTTAGTCCCTGGTTATGACTGTAGGGAGTAAATAATTGGGGATGATATTAATAGACAGTATAAATCACTTTAAAATCACACTATGTAATAATTCAGCATATAAACGATATATAAACAAATTAACTAAATCACTTCAGTAAACAGTTTAGTATAGAAATCTAGAAAACAGTACTGTAAACACTTTAAAATTCTCAGTGCAGTCGATATATTAACAATTCAGTTTAGTATTAGTAGGAAATTCAGTTTAGTAACAGTACAGTACAGTGGAGACCAGGCAACACAAACAATATCCCAAGAAGGGAGAAGTAGTAACAATAGGACATATGGCCATAGTCAGTAAATCCACAGTGTACAATTTCCAGGTGAGAATTGCGGAAGCTGAAGATTTGGCAAGTCTATCAGCAACAATACAATAACAGTAACAGTAATAGTAGATCAACATGATACGAGGCTTAACAGTCTCAAAATAGTTTTTCAGCAGTATAAATACCATTAAGGAAATCACTTTCAGTAATAAAATCTGCAGTCAGTCCATAAATGCATATATTAGAAAACATAAACAGTTCATTAATCAAAATTCATAAAATATTCACAATTCAGTATTTATTTCTAAAAATATTCTATTTAATTGTAAACAAGTTATAAGAACATGCCAGTACTCTCATGTAAGTAAAATTTGATGACATGAATTTTTAAATATTGTCTTTGGGTATTCGGTGAAAATATGTGATTTCAATGAATGAGGTGAAATTAACTTATTAAACCTTTCACTTCCAATACTCAAAGATGTTAAAAGATAATTCCACAAAATTATTAGAATTTTTGGCAGTATAATGGCAGTTTTTCCCAAGCCTTCCTGCAGTGAAAACATAGTTTATAAACTAGCCAAAGTCCACAATTTCAATAATTCTCAAGCAATTGACTTCAAAAAAAGTTCATAAAATTATTTTCAACCACAATATGCATTCACAGTATCCCTACGTCTTCATACTCATCCCTTACCTGTCAAATTCTACTAAACAACCAATGGCACCACGCAACAATTTTAACTCCCGGGCTGCAAACATATTATACCAACACCATTATTTTACTACACTTTAATTATAATAAATTCTTCTTAATTAAATCTAACACATTGTCTACAGTAGTTACTAAACCAATCTAATTTACACCGGTGCTAAAATGTAATGCTAGCGTTAAATTGACATATGTATTTTGAAATGACAAAAACTTAAGTGATCTTTTATGTTTTGATTCATATTGTAAATTTTCTTTATCACACATGATTTTTTCAAACCATTTTAAGTCTAAGATCATGATTTAATGAGATATTCTTATTGGTCTTAATACTTTATAAAATGATTTTGAATATTTTCATTAAGAAATGTTTTCAAGAATATATTTGAACAAAATCTTAGAAAACTTCTTAATGAATTTTAGGATTATGTTTTCATTTGAGAAAGTCAAGAAAAACTCCCACAAAATTCTAAAATGTTTTGGGTTGAATTAAAATCAAAGTCTACATCATTTCTAACCCAAAATGGTCTAGAAAAGTGCAGGAAATGCACTCTGGAAGCATGGGATTGATCCCCTAAGGGAAGGGATTGATCCCTTCATGGCAGAATGCATTGGAAGGCATTTGAAAAAATTCAGATTGATCCCCTATGGCAAAGGATCGATCCCTTTTCAAGAAAATAGTGCCCAACGGCTAGTTTCTGTGAGAAATAATGGCTACATCGTTTTTGGCTCCAACCAACATCAAAAATACATCCAAAGGACTATAAATAGAGGCTTGGAAGCTCAAGGAAGGAAGAGGAATATCTGAGCAACTTTTTTCATCATCTTCTTCATCTTCCTCAAGCCTCAACAACAATTCAAGTGCTATAAAGTCTTCATCTTCCATCACTCTCATATTCCTTATATAGCATAGCAAAAATATTGTATAGGCTTTTCGTTGTGCTTAATCTTTGTAATCATTTGCCTACCTAGAGGCCTTCTTTGGTTACACCCATTGTAAACACAATCACACCTTGTAAAGGGAAGGTTTCTCTTAAGCCTTAGAAAAAGAGGGAGGTTTCTCTTTAGCCTTAGAAAAAGAGGGAGGCTTCTCTTGAGCCTAGAAAAAGAGAGGTTTCTCTTGAGCCTTGAAAAAGAGGGATTGTAAAGACAAATTCAAGTTAGTGAATTTGGAGAAAATCCTTGGGAGCGTCTCAAGGTAGAGGACGTAGGCAAGGTTGTTGAACCTCTATAAATCACTTGCGTACACTTCTCTTTCCCTTCTCTCTTTATTTACTTGCAATTATATTTGTGTATATTGTATTGAATTTGGATTGCATGCTTTCATAGCCTAGAGAACATAGAAAACATTAATATAAGCTAGTGAATTTAGAGGAATCGAATACGACCTTAAGGTTAGTTAAAAAACCGTTTCACTCCCGTCTCAGTGTAGCATATAGAGTCAACAATTGGTATCAGAGCTTAGACTCGAGATTAATTTAGATTAACATCTATCGAGTAAAACGATCATAAATGGCTCACTTGAATGTAGGCATACTCCTAGGAGAAGAGGGACTGTCACGACCCGACGGCCAATGACGTCCGCTTAACACTTACTAGATTTCTTATGAAAATTTCGAACCAAATTTTTCTTTTTTTACTTACGGTTTGTATTCGGTGTTAGTGTAGTATCTAAATAAAATCCTGTCTTACTCATATTATTTCTCGCTCTATGTCACGTTTCTCAAGGAGGTTTTTCTTATGATTTTCGCCTTATTTTACTATTTCCAAAAGAAACAGGTCAAAAACCTCTCCTTTGTATTTTATCAATTTCCCCAGGTATAATTTCCTGCACTAAAACACATTTTAAATCACAGAACACAACCAGCTGGTGTTTCTCCACAGTTCATATAATCAACTATTTCAAAGATCTCAAGAGTTTAACTATTACTAAGTTCACATCTATTACTTTATATATATATAATTTAAAACATACATAAGGACCCGGATCGGACTTGATAACCACCTAGATTCGCATAATCATCTAGTGCGATCTAAAGTTACATCCCATATACTTTCCTAGTACTGTGAAATTAATGTACACATGATCATCAAAATGATATACGAGTAGTATACATCAAAATACAAAATGCTAGCTCCGAAAAACGCAAATGAGTATCACTACTAGGTACGGTTTCTCCGGGAGCTTACACGAAGCCTGAGCCGACTATCAACTCGTATGATCTGCAGATGTTAAATTAAGAGGTGAGCAATCCACGGCTCAGTAAGTAGTTTAAATAAGTACATACTAGGCTCATATCGTAAAACACGATCATACATGCTTGAGTTATTGTAAGACAGCATGTATGGATTATACTAAGGTTTATTACCATTTCGTATGTACACAGACGTCATAAACTTGTTCATGCTTTCATTCCATTCTTAAATTCACAAGGCATCATTCTGTTTATCAGTATGATTAAGTGTGAAAGAAACAAACATTCAAATAGCACATGTTTGAGTGGCATATATAAACATAATCCAATAATCACACACATTATATGTCATATGCATAAGATTTATTTCATCCTTTGACATTCGTTGCATTCACGAATCACAATCACTTACTTATTGTCACAATATCCTACGATTTCTCATATTTCTTCAAAACACGTGTAGCACTTAGTTCTCAAAGGATTCTAGAGGTGGCTCACATGGTACAGAAATCGAGTCTTTGCTCGGTTTGACCTTTAGGACTTAGACTGATTACTAACACATCGAACTCGTGTATCACTTAGTTCCCGAAGGATTCTAGAGGTGGCTCACATACAGAAATCGAGTCTTTGCTCGGTTTGGCCTTTAGGATTTAGACTGATTACTAACTGTAACCGTCTGAGTGTGCATTTTTCACTATATTTATTCATAATTCATACTCTTTTTACCGGTTGGGCTGTCTGTGATGCTTACAGTAAAATAATAACTATCGTACTAAATAGTACTTCCATTCACAGTGTAATTTTCGAAACATGAATATTTCATTTATTGTATCTCAGAGTTACATTCCTTGTATTTTATTTCTACTTAAAGTAGTACTGTACAATTTTCTGAATATATAAAAGAAAATAATATACCTCCGATGTCTAAAGTTTGCTGTCTCGAGTAACCGAACTAGCAGCCGAAACTTCGGATGGTATGTCTCTCAACCCAAATCAAAAACCTGTTGAGTGAAAATGAAGGGGTGAGCAAACCACGTGCTCAGTAAAGGAGTTGTATGCTGCTCGATATAATGAATCTATATGCTATAAAACGATAATTTTATTCTTATAGCATAATTTAATATTCATTTTTTTCCACAAAAATAAATGAAAGGAACGTTTTATTTTCTTTCACATCAGTACCGTTTCAAATCAGTAATTTCAGTAAACAGTATTCAGTAAATAGTGTACTATAAACAGTATTTAGTAAACAGTGTACGGTAAACAGTATTCAGTAGATAGTGTACGATAAAACAGTATTCAGTAAACAGTGTACGGAAAACAGTATTCAGTAGACAGTGAGTTGAGACTAGGCATCACCCTAAATCATGTCATGCTATAATCATTCCGAAGGAACACAGTAACAGTAAACAGTTTAGATCTATGGCCACAGTCTTTGGGCGTCCTCGTTGTACACTTGCCAGGCGACACCGGAACTACTGATGACTTGGCGGGTCTATCAGCCACGTGAACAGTATAGTATAACAGTAAAGCATGAATCTCGGGGCCTAAAGTCTCAAAATCGATATATAATTCTCCAAAACACCTTTAAGGAAATATATATATGAATTAAATCATTTAAATTGATAAAAATTCCAAAAAGGTATTTATTCTCATTTCCAGATACTGTAAATCAATCAATAAATATTCATGCTCAGGTGAGAAAACAAATAAATATTCAATTTCGAATATTTAACACTGTGTAGAACATAATTTATTTCTCAAATAAATAAAATCATAAAGCATGAATATTTAATTTTATACTTTCTCAAAATTTTCCAATTTTGGAAAATTAATGGAAATTACCTTTAAAATTTCTCAATTAATTCATTTCATGCATCTAAAATATTTATAATATTTTAGAATATTTTTGGAAGAATTTCCGACAGCATAACAGCTGTGGATTCTTAACCTCCTGCATAAAAATTTCAGTTTATAATCCAGCTTTCAAACCACATAATTTGCATGTTTTAAAACAATTCATACTTCCATTAATTTCACAAGATTTAACTTGTTAAAACATGCATACCATCATATCCCTACGACTCACACACTTCCCCCTTACCAGTCTTATGCCGACGATCGTCCCGATAATGTTAACCGAAATCCGTCTACTCGGGCTGCAAAATAATTTTATCAAAAATTATTAATAATTTTATTCTTATTTTTAAACCACTAATATTCATATAATGCAGCCTCTAAAGTCATAAAATAATTACAACCAGTATAAATTATACCGGTATAAAAACTCAATTTCCTCATTTCACTTCCTTTTTCGATTTTAATTTCACCGAAAATTCTCTTTTAATTTCTACAGTTATTTTCTACTAATTTTCCAAATTTTCAACATAATTACTTTACTTTTCAAGCCATGGTCGAACCTCTCATGGCCATTATTGTTGACTTTTCAACATGATTTCTATTTCCTCATTTTGCAATTTATTGCTTCCTTGTCTACGTGAACCTCATTTTCTATTTCCTTGCATGAAGCTTAAATGCTTCTCTGTTTCTACTCTCAACCGAAGGTTTCCTCTTTAGCTAAAGTCTTTTTTCAATCATTTAGATTCTAGGCTTCTTCCTCCTTTTCATTCATATTTCATGCTTCTTTTCTCTTCACTATCATACATGATTCTCGTATCTTTGCTAACTTTATATTAAGGTTTAAGTTATATAATTTCTTGATCTAATAAAATTTAACTAAAATTAATACTTAAATCATGCTTTTCACACTTAAAAAGATAAGAATATGTCATGTAATATCAAGAAGCCACAAAGGTTATTGAGATTACCTTGATCAAATGAAGTATCCAAAACAGAATTTTATTTTCTGTTTTGTCTCTTGTCCTCGTAAATCCTCAGCTTGCTTTCTTGGTTGATTGTTCAATCTATTTAAAGGTCAAGTAAGCAAGGAAGGATGAACCTCATAATGGAATAATTTTCTGAACTTTTTCTTAGTTGAACCGAAGAAGAAACAGCATAGAAAATGAAACAGAGGATGGCTCTCGTAGATGACAATTTTCGGTGGTGAAGAAGATTTTTACTGAGGCTTTCTTACTTCTTTACTCCTTCTTTCTATCCAAGATAACCAATCTCACTTATACACTTAGCATCTTATCAACTTTCTTCATCATTTCATGCATTAAATTCATTAAATGAACAAAAGAAAACTGCAGCACAATATGGCGTAGAATTCTCCATTCTACATGCCTCATACCACTTTTCTTTTATCTTATCTTCGTTTCACACTCAACCGAATTCTCTTTTCATTTATTATATATCACTTTCATGTTCTTTTTATAATATTTTCTTTATATTTTATATCATATAATTCATAGTTTATCATTAAAAGAAAAACTGAAGAGAGGCGTACATGACACAAGAGTGGCGTGGATGTGTTCTCTTTTACACATCTTATATGCTTTTTGTTTGGTCTTTGTTTTATATTCTTTAAATATAATTATGATAATTGTTTCATCTATTAGTTTTATATATGTATTTTGTCTTCTACTAATTTAAAACCAAATAACTTTTACAGCCAAAAAGGGATGGCTGAATTTCTAGTTGTTATCCACGGTTTTTGGCCAAGTTTTCTTATCTTCTTTTCAACATTTCCAGCCAATAATATTTCTTATCTAGTACCTCTTTTATACTATCTTGTTAACTCATGTTTCCTTTAACTTTCTGCTCATAAAAGCCTTGTACTGATAGCCTTTAAAGACTAGATAAAAACGTGTTCAAGAAAAAAAACTGGTGTGGACTTCTTCTTCTTGGCCATTTCGATTTAGCTTCCTTTTTCCCTCTTTCTTTACTTTATTTTACTTCATTGTTAAACACTATTTCTACTTATTTTATAGCATAAAACTCATGTTGTTATCATCTTTCTTTCATGCATAAACAATTGGCACAACAAGAACAAGGTGGCGTGAATTCTCCTTGTAACCTCTTTTCTTAACTTCTTTACATATCTCTTTCAAGGCTTTCACACATGAGTTTCTTGGTCTTCATATTATATGTAAATTTGACTTTATTATATATATATATATTTTATCTATGCTTGAATTCCATTTCCTTGTAATTTTCTTCCAGCCAAATGCAATCCAAGTGCAAATTTTGTTGTTGGCGTGAATGGCAACTTAGTTTCTCCTCTTCTCTTTTACATTCCATCCAATAAAATAGCTTTGCATGAGTACACATTTAATTCATCTTTTCTTCATATCTTTGATTGCTATTAAGCCAATAATTCCAACAATCAAATTTCCATTCTTGAAATTTTAGATTTTCATTCTACTTCACCTGCACCATATTGCAATTAAAAATTTCAATTTCCATAATGTAAAATAAAGTCTCATCTTCAATCTTTACTTAATTCCATACTTTAATTTATTCTAATTATCAATCATGTACAAGAAGATGTACAATGTATACAGAATACCGGATCTCACACTAACACATCAGAACTCGTGTAGCACTTAGTTCCCGAAGGATTCTAGAGGTGGCTCACACGGTACAGAAATCGAGTCTTTGCTCGGTTTGGCCTTTAGGACTTAGACTGATTACTAACACATCGGAACTCGTGTAGCACTTAGTTCCCGAAGGATTCTAGAGGTGGCTCACACTGTACAGAAATCGAGTCTTTGCTCGGTTTGGCCTTTAGGACTTAGACTGATTAATAACACATCGGAACTCGTGTAGCAGTTAGTTCCCGAAGGATTCTAGAGGTGGCTCACATGGTACAGAAATCGAGTCTTTGCTCGGTTTGGTCGGAACTCGTGTAGCACTTAGTTCCCGAAGGATTCTAGAGGTGGCTCACACGGTACAGAAATCGAGTCTTTGCTCGGTTTGGCCTTTTTTCCCTAGTTTTCGCCAATATGATTAGGTATTAATTGAGATCTATTAACTCAACATCGGGAGCTATATGTATATATTGTACTCAAATCACATATACATTCTCAAAGCATAACAATATATTACCATGCTCAGTAATCACAAGTAACCATAACACACAACACATCACACAGGTCACAACAAGATCACTTTCAGATAAGTGTTATTCATGAGCACACCATGTCTGATTTAAAAATCTTACCATACTTACCCTATTTGTCTTACCCGTAATGTCCAACCAAAATTCTATATAAATTTAATTAAATATTTAATGAGAATTCTTTCATCTCTTACGAGATGATACTAGTAAGATTTATTTAACCCACTTACCTCGATGTTTGGTAGGTTATCTTTCCTCGATCCTCAACTCAAGCTAAACTCCTACACCGCTCCAAATTCACTACAATTAAATCAAATGATGTTTCAATAACATGTCTTAACTACGTTTTGATCACATATCAATTGTGTATCTTAGAATCTAAACTATTCCAACTCATTTCTTTGGCGAGGAACTAAATTCTTTATGTGTCTCGCCAAACATTACCTATTCGATTTAATAACTCTTTACTTTATATTCTTTATAAGATGATAAGAGGTTTATTAACTTGTATATGCTATTTTCCTTTCGTTATATATATATATATATATATATATATATATGATTATAACTATATTTTAAACACTTATACAATTATACTTGCACTTATATCTCAACAAACCCCTTTTTCTTTTCTTTGCATTTCTTTTCTTTGCATTTCTGTTCTTTGTCTCTTATTTAGTTTTCAAGTGAGTAGCATATATATATATATATATATATATATATATGTATGTATTTAGCATTAGCATAATAAAATTTCTAAGGATTTACTATATGTCTTTATATAAGCACTATACATACATATATTTATTTATTTCTTCGTTTTTAAGCAAGTAGTATACATACATATATATACAAGTGATATATATATACACACACATATATATATGGGTATTTGATAGTAGTGTAAATCTAAATTTTTAGATTTTATTCTTTCATTTCTAAATATGCAAATATATATATAGCAATATATAGATATACATTTAAATACATAGCCTTTACATGGTATAAATTTCCAATTTCAATTCCCTTACTTTCCTACATCTTGATACATATGTACATCTATATAGATATATATTTGCATATATATATATATATATGTGTGTGTGTGTGTATTACATATATATATCTTTTAATTCTTTTCCTTTTTCTTTTATTCCTTTTTCCCTTATTTTTTTGCTATTTGGTTACCTTGTATTTCTGGTGGCTTGGTGTAGAACACCCTCCTATGGTAGCTTCGGACAGCTCTTGGAAGACCCCTTACGAGTGGTCACCCTCACGCCTTGCTCAGCCACCATTTCCAGCTGAAGGTCTTCCCCTTCAGTTTACATCTGGCTGCTCACGAAGGAAGGGCGGAGGCTGTACACTTCTTCAGAAAAAAACCAAGTTTTCCAGTACACACTCACAGCTCCCACAAGCTCTCCACATTCTGCCACTATAAAACCCTCCTTTTAGTGTTCTTTTTCGACAACAATTCTAGCCAACAAGGCCTCCCCGGTTCAGCCTTCTTAAACCCTAACCTAACTCATAAAATTCGCAGCCCATTCCTTTTCCATTTTCAGTTCGGGACACCACCAGTACAGCCCTCGCTATTGCCTTATACTTGACCAGTAAATGCCATGCACAGCCTCCTTTTGGCTCTTGTTCTCAAGTCTGCAAATGCACACTCACGGCATTCCAAAAATCCTTTTGGTGCTCACCTTGTTCTGGAGCGTCAGTTTTCTGTTGCTTGATGCAGTTTTGATCTTCAACCCCCTTCAATGGCGTGTTGGTCGAATGGCAGGGGAGGCAACAAACAAGAACGGTCTGAAGGGGATGAGCTGGGAAGGATAGAGTAACAGTGGCAAACCTCTCTTTGACCGAAAGAAAAAATGAAGTGGGGGCCGGCTGGGAGATGAGAAAGAGTAAAACAAGAAATGTTTTTTCATTGCAGTAAAAGTGAAAGAGTGGGGGTTGTCTGACGGGATTGGAGGTTTGATGGAAAGTTTCCATCAACTCCAATTTATATTATTGTTTATTTCCTTTTATATTGTTAATATTATTATATGGTTTATTTATTTATTCATGTGTTTTCTGTATTAATGTTAACATCTTGTATATGTGTATAACATATTTTGTTTTTTTTTTCTTTTATTTTATGTTGACACTCTTTTATATCATATATATATATTCTATACATATATATATATTTATTCCCTTGTTTATTTTATTTCTAACTATTTTAAATATTCAAGCATACTACATTTCTTTTAGTATACCTGTGTCCTTATTTCCTTGAAAATAATTACACTTCTATATTGTGGAATACAAACACTTATTTGTTCTCATATAATTTTTGAATTCATATAAGATTTCTAAATTATCTCAAGGATCTTTTGTTGTCAAATTCACCAAACTTGCCAATTTCATTTTCATTACTTGAGATAATACTAACTACAAGGTGCATCATAGTACCAAGCTTATATGTGTCTCTTATTTATTCACAATCATGGTACAAAATTTGTAGTTTTTACAGGGACACTCATTAGTTAGACCTCCACTCTTCAATGGAGAGAATTACTCATATTAGAAAATTGAAAAATTACTATGAAGTGTGGAGAGTAATAGTAAATGGTCCTAAAATCCCAATGAAGAAAGTTGATGGAAAAGATGTCCCTAAAGGTGAGGATGAATGGGACACAAATGACATGAGATTGGCACAATTGAATGCCAAGGCTATGCACACTCTCTTTTGTGCATTAGGTCCCAATGAATATAATAGAGTCTCCCTATGGGAGAATGCCAAGCAAATATGTGACAAATTAGCCATTACACATGAAAGGACCAATCAAGTTAAAGAAATCAAACTAAGAATGCTCACACATGACTATGAGCGTTTTAGGATGAAAGAAAATGAGTTCATAAGTGAGATGCTCACTAGGTTTAATGACATAATCAATGGACTTAAGGCTTTAGGCAAGACCTATTCCAATGTAGTAATGGTTAAGAAAATTTTGAATAGCTTGCCAAAATCTTGGGAGGCTGTCACAGCCCGTGACCCTATTTTTCACCTCATTCTATACATCTTATTTGGTTGGGCTATCTGCGATACTTTACTTTTCTTTTACATATAAACAATTTCATATTAAATTATAATATAAATTACATCCCCTATTTTACATCATAAGAAGTAGTACTGTCGAAAAGTCTAAATACAGAAAATAAATGATCATACCTTATTAAATAAATCAAGCTGTCGCATCGTCCCCAAATGCGCAGCCGAAATCCTTTAGGTGTTAGACTCTCAATCTTCGAAAACCTGAAATGTTAAAATTAAGGGGTGAGCAAACCATGGCTCAATAAGGGAATTATATGCCTCACTTGATATTCAGCTTCCTATATGCTGAAATTTTTTTTTGTCATTTTTCCTATAGGGCTCTAGGCACACATGTAAGAAGGATACTACAGTCGGCTAGGGATTCGGATGGAGTAAGGCAGGTATTTTGAAATACCTGTCTTGTCCCAGAACCTAGAAGCAACTGTAGAGAGTAATTTTCTTTTCGTTTGAAATTTAAATCCTTTTTCCTTTTTATTCCATATCGTTTTCATATTCCTTTCAAAATAATGCTTTTATGAAATAAAGCATTTAAATAAAATAACTAATATTCATATATTCTTTGAAAAGAATATTAGTTAAATCATCATCATTTTCATTCAAAACTCATTTCATATTTTACTGTACAAATAATTAGTACAATACTTTAAATAGCAAAATCAGCTATTAAATCCTTTTCGTATAACATATATATCATTTAAATCTAATATTCAATTTAAAAATTAAAATAAGAATATTAGATTTATTTTCCTCTTCTTTCCTTTTTGGAAAACATATCACATATTCATGTAACATATAGTCTAATATTCAATTTAAAATCATAGTAAGAATATTAGACTTATAAACTCTTTTTCCTTTTGAAAACATATTACATGTTCATATCATATGTCATATGAAAATCATCTCGTAGTACTAAAATCAGTACCAAAATAAGCATTATGTAAAATGCTGTAAATCACTTTCATTTAACTTATCACATATCATGTAAAACGTTTACATTTAACATACAACATATCATATAAAACATTTTTCATATATGGAGACTTAGGCACGCACGCCCAGCCCGTCCACTGGGTCATTACTCATATCAAGCTATAGACCCTGAAGGGTATAAATAATCATGTCAGATCTATGGCCATAGTTTATAATTGTCCTCGGTGGATCACTGATAAGGTGTTGGCTGGGACTACATATCACATATTACATATCACATGTCACATATCACATATCACATATCAGCATGATAAGGTTGCCCACTAGTCTCAAAACAGTATTTTTCATCACTAATAAACCTTTATGGAATTTATAAAAATATATAATTTCATAATTTAAAACCATAAAAGTTATAAAACCATTTAGTGAATATTTAAGAAATATTTATAAAAATATTCACTTTATTTCTTTTCATTTTTCATCTCGTATTACGTGTAATTTACATATCAAGAGAATTTTCGGTGATTTCATTATCACCATTCTCGAAAACATGAATATTTTAAAATCACTTTCATTTTATTCATGTTTTTATGAAAATATTCATTTTCTCGATTTTCGTGGTTGAAAATCATTTCTCGCGAAATAAAATAATTTATTATGATTTTATGAAATTTTCTAGAAATTTTCGATAATTTTCAATAATTTTTCGGTAGTATAACAGCTGTCGATTGGCTAGCCTCCTGCACGAAAAATACAATTTATAATTCCAGCCAGTACATCATCACAATTTTCCAACCGAAGAATCTTCAGAATATTTTCATAAAATATTTCATAATTAAAAACATGCAGATTGAATATCCTTACAGTGCTGCACATGCATCCCTTACCTTTTTCGGGTTAGCGACTTTCGCGTTATCGGTCGCACCCGTACTCTATCTCTTCCGATTCCATCATCTCGTTCACTGAGAATAATTTCTGGAATTAAAATTTTAAACTTTAGAATTTTTTCCATAATTTATTAAAATTCATTCGAAATTAATTTTCAAAATTTCTTACCGAATTTTCTGTAATTTTTGAAATTTTTAAATTCTTGAAAATTTCTGAATTCTCTAAAATTCCTTTTCTCTCTCTTTTTCTCCCCTTTTGCTTTTTCTTTTTCTTCTCTTTTCTTTTTCTTTTTCCTTTTCTTTTTTTTCTTTTTCTTTTCTTCTACCTTTTTCTTGTCTGAACCGGTTCGGATTGGTTCAGATCGGTTCAATTCGGTTCGCTCCTCACCGCCGGTTCAACCTCATCCCGCCGGTTCGTGCCTCCCACAGCTTGCCAGAGTTGCGGGGATGCTGGATCTGGTCTCCGTTTCGCCCCATCACTGGTGACGGCGACGGCGACGGATCTGGAAGCAACACCGGTGGCACTTCTCTTCCGCTTTTCTCTTTCTCCTTCACCGCCGGTGGTCCTCTTTCCTTCCCTTGGCCTCCACTAGTGTCGTGGGGGGAGTGGCGTTGCCCAGATCGACTGGCACCGCCGTATCTCTTTTCCTTTTCTCTTCTCGATTCCGCCTCCCGATTTCTTTCGCTTCTGTTTTCCGTTTCCATAGTTGGCGTCCGCATCGGCTTCCTCTCCTCGGCTCGCCGGTGACCTTGCTTTCTTCTCCTCTCCCCTCGCTCGATCGGCGTCGGTCGAAATTCTCTGTACCGTTTCTCCTCTGTTTTAACAGAGGAGAAAAGAATAAGGGAATAGGGTTGTATCCCGATTCCCATTTCCTATATTTGTTTTTTTTAATTATAATTACAATTATATAAATAATTATAATTATATACTATTACATCATTTAAATTTATATATATATATATATATATAAATACATATTTTGTACTAAGATATATATATTTTATATTTTATACTTTTTAGTATGAATTAATATTCATATTTTCATATATATATATATCAACATATAATATATATCAATATATTATATATATTTTATATATGTATTTATGAATAATTTATATTTATATAATTTATTTATATAAATATATCAATATATTCATTTTTATTTCTTATTTAATTTGGATCTTATTATATCCAAATTAAATCCCTTCATATAATTTCTCGATTCCGACACTTCATCATTCATTTATTTTCGAATATCCCTGTTTCATAATAAATTCATTTATTTTCTTTAGTTTATTTATTTGTTTTAATATTAAATTTACAATTATTAAATATTAATTTTAGAAAATTAGCGGTTATCACATTCTCCGCACCTTAACAAATTTAGTCCTCCGAATTTAACTTAGTTTAAAGGTGGTACCGTTCTGTATACCCATTGTTCTTAACCTCTTAATTATCCTTTAAATTAATACTGCCAGTATATCATCAACATCAGAATCACTTTTGATACCATTACATATCATCTTTCATCATATACCTATACTCCCCATGAATTACTTTATCAATTGGGAGTTATAAATTTCCCATCCTTTTCATATCACATAATAGCTAATTCATGCTATTCATCATCCATTTTTCTCAATTAGTGCCAAGTCGATATAGTTTGGTAACTGTCATTTAAACAAGTTAATTGATTGTATGTAATTGTCCAGTAGCTTTTACATTTCGTGCATCCGCTCACTCAACATATCATCGAGCATTTCCATACTACGCTCAGATATTTACATCATGTACGAAGCGGTGCTGTTTATAAATTTGGAATCTCAGAGCCTTTTGCTATTTCCCATAAACATATAGCTACTCAGAGATTCCCATCACATATAGGGCTTACTGGAACTTCACATACATTCTCTTCATTTTATAATCATATTTCGACTATGACACTAAGGAATCTAAGAGTTTTATAATGGAGAAGTGATTTCATTAAACTATTAGTCTATAATCACTTCTATATTATCATATCTCTTTTAGATTCTTTATTATTATCCCCAATACTCTTTTCATATTTATTTCATCAAATGTTGCAGCTCATTTGCAGATTTACTATTCACCATCTTTTACCATAATTGAATCAGGAGACAATCATTTTCTCTCCATATCATCTTTTCATGTAGCATTCTTATTACCTCTTTTATTCTTGTGGTATATTCATTATCACTTTAATTTTAGAATATACTTGAAATTATACTCTTTTGATAATTTAGATTCCATAATGGCATAATCAAATTATAATTTAATCTTCTCATTATTTAAATTCATCATTGAATCTATAACTATCAATTTAATCACCTTATTATCCATATAAATCCATTATTTCCATCATTTCAAGGTGGTATATATATATCCTTTTCCATTTTTATGACTGGCAGTAAAATGTAAATCATTTCTTTACTCCTTTGAGTATAATTACTTTTCCTCTATCGAGTTTTGGCTCGATCTTACATCTAGCCAAAATCATGTGATAACCACCAAATCACTTTTAGTTTTTAAATTCGGGAACTATTTAATATTCATATTCCCTCATCATCATTTCGGTCATTTTTCATCAGTGGTAAAATATTCCAATATTAAACTCTTTTAACCTTTTGTATACCATCTTTACATTTATTCATCCACTGACTTAAACTTATTTAATTTTAAGTCTCATATGTAGAGCAGCTAACCCAATAACTCTTCCATAAACTGGCAATAATATTTAGCTAGACCCAGTACATTTCGTATCTCAATCATTGTCTCTTCATCATAGACAGATCCACATCACTCTGTCATTCGAGATCACATATCTTAGAAAGAGATACTGTCTAGCTAAATCTTTTTTTTGCCAATCTTATTATATAAGTCATAGTCTTTGAGAGTCTGTAGGGTCACACCACTATGCTGCTCATTTTCCATTAATGTCTTAGACTGTATCGATATTTCATCATATTATTCATATATGGTTGTCTCATTCATTAGGCTCATATATCTCACGAGATATTTCATTAACCTTGTAAACCTCAATAGGAACTCGTAAAAATTATATCGAGTTCTAATATTATCATCTTATGACCATCAATTTCCAACTTTTCATCTAGTGATGCCTTGTGCAGAGATTGGTCTTATAGACTCCTTATACATCTTTGATTAAATCAATTTAAGGCATCAATTCCATATAGATGATTATTTGTTCTTAATAAGAACTCTATTGCATAATAGGAATTTAATATACCATTTAATTCATCCTCAATCACATCATCTGTATCGCCATCCTTTACATCTATACATGTGAATTTTATTATTCACAAATTTTTTCAGAGTTATTTCTTAAGCTTTTCGGATTCTTCTATATTCTCCGATATAAGCTTAGAAATAACTTTCATATTCACGATCGAGTCAATGTTAACCCGATCTCTCCAATCTATATATCTCTGGGAATTTATCAGGAATCATGTCCGATACTTCCTTTAACCACACATCTCTTATCATTTAGGACATTTCATCTCTGTGTCCTATCATTTCACTGTACATCCTCAAGGTAGAGACATTTAATATTTAAATTATTTTAACATCTACTCTGCCTTGATTCACTTATTTCCTCATATTTCACAGCACATCGATCATCTTAATTAGTATGTTGTATCCAGTATAATAATTTCATTAACGCCTTTCATAGCTAACCGATTTATTATTACTGTAATTTATTTTTACAATCATTTTCATTTAATAATTAAGGTTAGTTGTTGTCTTCCTCATCGCTTATCTTCACTTAATGTTCTTATGCATATTCTCCAATTTCATATACTCCATACAGTACATCATTCTGTAAAACATATTTCAAAATATTCCAATTCTATAAATATCCATTTGATACTTCAGAAACTGTATGAATGTATAGAACCAGAATTAACCGTACTGCTATGGATTTCATCATCTATACTGATCTCTTTCTCAGTCATCTCCAGTAATCATATTACTTTTCATCATATCCAATGATCCTCTAATAATATCTTGTTAATACACTTTTAATTTAGACCCTTAAAATTAATAACTGAGCCGCTCATCTTGCGACTTCCCTATAACCATTCGGGTTACATCAGCAATATAAGTGTAGGTGGGATTTATAATCGGGATCATTATACTCATATTACATTCCTTTATGTCATCAATAACTCCATTACTATCCATAGATTCAAAATCGACTTGGTTTATCACTATTCAAAACATAATCCCACATAGGGGCATTTTTGCCATTTCACATTTATTTCTTTCTCCTCAATATACATTTAAACCAAGGATCTTATTATCTATGTGCTGATAGTATCCTTTCTCATACTACTACTAACAGTTTAAGATCTTGTTCGATTTTGACAGAGAAATCCAATAGGATCTATAATTGGCTTAATTTGTATGTAATGTAGCTTTACATCATCAATTTCTCTATCAAATCAATCAATTCCAACTTCTGCTAGTGTATTTTGACTCCAGGTAAAATTTTGGAGGTAGGGGTATTTTGGTTATTTTTGGCCAAAAATTTTCTCTCTCTTCAAAATACCTTCAATCGGTGATCTTAAGGTCTACTTAATGATGATATTTCATTCCCTTCCTTTATATCATCACTTTCAGGTCTCAGTTTGATTCGGACAGAAAAGTACTTCACCAAGTCCATTTCTGTTCCTTACCAAACCGACCTTCATTTAGACTATAAGATCACGATTTCAGATAATTCTAGAGCCGTTTTCCATCTTTGACATCCTTAGTTCATAATGCTCACTGCCTTTTAAAACATTTAATTCACTTTACAATCATTTATTTCCTTTATGTATTCAAACTACACAGTACTACAGTGGATGTTAATCTTTTTCGACACAGTTTCTTTCCAAAAGTATCGACAGACATCAAGCCAACCTTACTCTGATACCATTAAATCTGTCACAGCCCGTGACCCTATTTTTCACCTTATTCTATACATCTTATTTGGTTAGGCTGTCTACGATACTTTACTTTTCTTTTACATATAAACAATTTCATATTAAATTATAATATAAATTACATCCCCTATTTCACTTCATAAGAAGTAGTACTGTCGAAAAGTCTAAATACAGAAAATAAATGATCATACCTTATTAAATAAATCAAGCTATCGCATTTTCCCCAAATGCGCAGCTGAAATCCTTTAGGTGTCAGACTCTCAGTCTTCGAAAACCTGAAATGTTAAAATTAAGGGGTGAGCAAACCACGGCTCAGTAAGGGAATTATATGCCTCACTTGATATTCAGCTTCCTATATGCTGAAATTTTTTTTCATTTTTCCTATGGGGCTCTAGGCACACATGTAAGAAGGATACTACAGTTGGCTAGGGATCCGGATGGAGTAAGGCAGGTATTTTGAAATACCTATCTTGTCTCGAAACCTAAAAGCAACTGTAGAGAGTAATTTTCTTTTCGTTTGGAATTTAAATCCTTTTTCCTTTTTATTCCATATCATTTTCATATTCCTTTCAAAATAATGCTTTTATGAAATAAAGCATTTAAATAAAATAACTAATATTCATATATTCTTTGAAAAGAATATTAGTTAAATCATCATCATTTTCATTCAAAACTCATTTCATATTTTACTATTCAACCATAATTAGTACAGTACTTTAAATAGCAAAATCAGCTATTAAATCCTTTTCGTATAACATATATATCATTTAAATCTAATATTCAATTTAAAAATTAAAATAAGAATATTAGATTTATTATCCTCCTCTTTCCTTTTGAAAAATATATCACATATTCATGTCACATATAGTCTAATATTCAATTTAAAATCATAGTAAGAATATTAGACTTATAAACTCTTTTTCTTTTTGAAAACATATTACATGTTCATATCACATATCATATGAAAATCATCTCGTAGTACTAAAATCAGTACCGAAATAAGCATTATGTAAAATGCTGTAAATCACTTTCATTTAACTTATCACATATCATGTAAAACGTTTACATTTAACATACAACATATCATATAAAACATTTTTCATATATGGAGACTTAGGCACGCACGCCCAGCCCGTCCACTGGGTCGTTACTCATATCATGCTATAGACCCCGAAGGGTATAAATAATCATGTCAGATTTATGGCCATAGTTTATAATTGTTGTCGGCGGATCACTGATCAGGTGTCGGCCGGGACTACATATCGCATATCACATATTACATATCACATGTCACTTATCACATATCAGCATGATAAGGTTCCCCACTAGTCTCAAAACAGTATTTTTCATTACCAGTAAACCTTTATGGAATTTATAAAAATATATAATTTCATAATTTAAAACCATAAAGGTTATAAAACCATTTAGTGAATATTTAAGAAATATTTATAAAAATATTCACTTTGTTTCTTTTCATTTTTTATCTCATATTACGTGTAATTTACATATCAAGAGAATTTTCGGTGATTTCATTATCACCATTCTTGAAAACATGAATATTTTAAAATCACTTTCATTTTATTCATGTTTTTATGAAAATATTCATTTTCTCGATTTTCGTGGTTGAAAATCATTTCTCATGAAATAAAATCATTTATTATGATTTTATGAAATTTTCTAAAAATTTTCGGTAATTTTCAATAATTTTTCGGCGGCATAACGGCTGCCGATTGGCTAGCCTTTTGCACGAAAAATACAGTTTATAATTCCAACCAGTACATCATCATAATTTTCCAACCAAAGAATCCTCAGAATATTTTCATAAAATATTTCATAATTAAAAACATGCAGACTGAATATCCTTACAGTACTGCACATGCATCCCTTACCTTTTTCGGGTTGGCGACTTCTACATTATCGGTCGCGCCCGTACTCCATCTCTTCTGATTCCATCATCTCGTTCACCGACAATAATTTCTGGAATTAAAATTCTAAAGTTTAGAATTTTTTCCATAATTTATTAAAATTCATTTGAAATTAATTTTCAGAATTTCTTATCTATTTTTTCGTAATATTCGAAAATTTTGAATTCCAGAAAATTTCTGAATTCCCAAAAATTCCTTTTCTCTCTCTTTTTCTCCCCTTTTTCTTCTTTTTTTTTCTTCTCTTTTCTTTTTCTTTTTCCTTTTCTTTTTGTTTTCTTTTTCTGGTCTGAACCGGTTCGGACCGGTTCAGACCGGTTCATCCCGATTCGCTCCTCACCGCCGGTTCGTGCCTCCCACAGCTTGCCGGAGTTGCGGGGACGTCGGATTTGGTCTCCGTTTTGCCCCATCACTAGCAACGGCGCCGGATCTGGAAGCGATGTCGGTGGCTCTTCTTTTCCTCTTTTCTCCCTCTTTTCTCTTTCTCCTTCACCGCCGGTGGTCCTCTTTCCTTCCCCTAGCCTCCGCTGGTGTCGTGAGAGGAGTGACGGTGCCCAAATCGACCGGCACCGCCATATCTCTTTTCCTTTTCTCCTCTCGATTCCGCCTCCCGATTTCTTTCGCTTCTATTTTCCATTTTCGTCGTCGGCGTCCGCGTCGGCTTCCTTTCCTCGGCTCGCCGGCGACCTTGCTTCCTTCCCCTTTTCCCTTGCTCGGTCGAAATTCTCTTTACCGTTTCTCCTCTGTTTTAATAGAGGAGAAAAGAATGAGGGAATCGGGTTGTATCCCGCTTCCCATTTCCTATATTTGTTTTTTTTTAATTATAATTATAATTATATAAATAATTATAATTATATACTATTACATCATTTAAATTTATATATATAAATACATATTTTGTACTAAGATATATATATTTTATATTCTATACTTTTTAATATGAATTAATATTCATATTTTCATATATATATATCAACATATAATATATATCAATATATATTATATACATATATTTTATATATGTATTTATGAATAATTTATATTTATATAATTTAATTATATAAATATATCAATATATTCATTTTTATTTCTTATTTAATTTGGATCTTATTATATCCATATTAAATCCCTTTATATAATTTCTCGATTCCGACACTTCATCATTCATCTATTTTCGAATATCCTTGTTTCATAATAAATTCATTTATTTTCTTTAATTTATTTATTTGTTTTAATATTAAATTTACAATTATTAAATATTAATTTTAGAAAATTAGCGGTTATCACAGAGACAAAGGTAACTGCAATAGAAGAGTCTAAGGATCCTAATACCTTGTCTTTAGATGAACTTATGGGCTCCCTACTTACATATGAAATGAAATTAAAAAGAAATGAAGAGCCTTCAAAGAAAGTAGGGGTAGCACTTAAGTCTTCCACTCATGAGATCATTGAAGATGATAGTGATGAAAGTGGAAATGAGGAAGAAAAGGAAATGGCAATGTTTGCCAAAAGATTTAATAGGTTCATGAGAATGAAAGAGAGAGAAAATAATAGGAGACATTGAAGAGGAGAGTCAAGTAGAAGAGAAAAGGACCTCTTAGTGTGTTATGAATGTAACGAACCAGGTCACACTAAGCTAGATTGCCCTTTACTTAGGAAAGAAAAGGATAAGAAACCTAGGAAGAAAGCATCTGTGGCTGCATGGAGCGATAGTGATAGTTCCGATGAGGATAACATGGATGATGAGGTAGCCTACACATGTTTTATGGCCATTAGTGATGATGAGGCTAGTTGTAGTTCTAGTGAAAATAATGATTATACATTTGATGAACTATAAAATGCCTTTAATGAATTAGCAAATGAATTTCAATGCATGAATTCTAAATATAAGAAAATCATTGCTAACTTAAAAATAGAGAATGAAATGTTATTAAGTGCTAAGCTAGAATTAGAAAAGAAATTAGAAGAAGCAAATCTAGAAATTGATGAAGTAAATAAAAAGAACTTAAATTTGCATAATTCATTTTCTAGATTCTACATGGGTCAACAAAAGCTAGATCATATGTTAGAGACCCAAAGAGCTTTCTTTGACAAAGATGGGTTAGGCTATAATGCAAAACAAAAAGAAACTCATCTTAGGAATTTCCTTATGAGCAAAAATTCTATGCATGATACATCTCTCATATGCTCACTATGCAATAGGATAGGCCACACCTCTCAAGCATGCACATATAGAAAAACCACATTTAGAGGAAGAGTCGTTAGAAAAATGTGGGTGCCAAAGCATGTTGTAAATAATGATGAATTGTGCTTGAAATGGATCCTAAAAGGAATAAAAATTGTTTGCACTAACTATCATGGACCCAAGAAAATTTGGGTACCAAAGCATGTTTAAAATTGCTTGGTGTAGGAGTGTTAGAGTATGGAGTTACAAAGAAACAATAGAGTTCAAATGCACTACACATCTCCATGGAGTTTGCATGTGTCAATAAGAAAAAGGAAAAGCTTGGAATCCATCCTTGGCAAGTTCACAACAATTCCTCAAAGGATAGCTCATGATGGATTCAGCAAATCAAGGCAAAGCATTCTCAAGCAAGGAGTTTTGTAAGCTTAAATTCTATCTTTTCAAAACTCATATGTGTTAAAATTGTTTGTTTGATTTAGTAAGGCATTTTTGTTAATGATTCATGATGCATTGTAAGTTGAATGATTGAACAAAGGGCATGATAAATGATTTTTGATTGTTTGATGAATAGTTCTTGATGCATTAAATGATTGAATGAAAAGCATGTATGATGATTTTGAAATGATTGTTGGATTTCTGTAATTTGAGCATGTTTGCAATGTGTTGATAATATATTTTCTTGCTTTAAAAAATTGTCAAATATGTCATGTATGCAAAACGCCATGTCATGAGCATTAATGAGAAATATGCATATGAAAATTATGGCATAATGTTCACAAATATGTTGATATGATGATATGTGTGCTTAAATTCTATGTGAACATGTTTGTTTTGGCATATTTGTGTTTTCCAATGCATTAGTTCAGCAAAAATATGCATAACTCTTAAAATGATCTCCTTTGTAACCAAAAATGCATTTTATGGTGCAAATTCTTCCAAAATTGCAAAATTTATTGTTAAATGGTTTTTCATTCATACAAGTCCAAAATCATGTTACACACACGTTTAAACTTTTGTTTGGACTTAAAATACTCAAAAACTAAGTTTTGGCACCTCAAAAGTCAAATTTTCTGTCAAAATTCTACAGAAACTGGATGAGGGATCGATCCCTCCACATGTAGGATTGATCCCCTTGGACAAAATGTAGAAAATCTGCATTATGGAATTAAAGGATCGATCCCTATAGGCAAAATATGCCTATTTCGGGGTTTTAAGCAAAAACTGAGAAGTTTTCTTAATTTTCTTGATATCTTCTTTCTTCTCAACTTAAAATTCATTGTTTTAACCTCATTTTGATGATCCTTACAATATGAAAAATCATTTTTCATTGATATTATGCCTCAACTTCAATAATTTGTATTATTTTCAACAATTAATATCATTTTCTTGAACTTAAAAGTGCAAATTCATTTTTCTTATTAAAGACATTCATGAATTGCATAAATCTTGAAATAATCTTGAAATATATTTTCAATGAATGCTTAAATGTTATTTTAAGAATTATTTCAAGAATTTATGGATATATTTGAGTTTTTGATGAACATGATAGATAATGATTTCTTTTGTTCATCTTAGTCAAGCATGCTTAGAGGATTATATCTCACAGCTTGACTCACATATTCCCATTAGGCGTCATGATATATTTTTGGTGGAATATAAATAATTAAAGGTCAATATATATATGCTTGAAGATAAAATGATCATAACTTGACCTTAAGGATAAAATTCAAACATGACTTAGGTAAATGAAATACATGAGATGCCTAACACATTACCTAGAGTCATAATTATCCTTGGCCTAAAATTTGTGATGATAAATGGATCTTAAATGTTCAAATGCATGTAAATTTATCATCTATGAACTTAGATTGATCTTATGGCCAAATTATTAAAGAACTTGGGCTTTAATGACAACACCAACATTCAAAGATAAATGCAAACTTGAACAATTTTGATTGATATCCATGCATTTATTCTTGATTGTTTTGATGTTGAACTTACATGCTTGCTTGAGTTGAATCAATAATCATGCCTATGAAATGAGAATAGATGTTTTCATGATATTATATGCTTGACCTCACTCATAGATTATGGCCTTTATTGTTAAAATATACTTAAACATAATATTCATTCACTTAGGTAAAGCCATTTTAGTTAAAATAGCATATACCCTCTGAACCTTAAATGATGATAACAACTAGGTATATGGCTATTAAATGATTAAAATGGTGATATTGAAATCTTTCCTTGCTCATAATTGGTGAAGGACTTGAATTGGAAAATGAGCATAGGATTTTTGTGTTTATAACTATGGAAGAAAATGCGTGAACGATATAAATTCTTGATTCTTCCGTATAATTAGATTTGTGCTTATGAATATGGATTAATACTCTATGATAGTATGCTAATGTCTAATTAATCCATATGCATTATTGATGGTGTGTGTGATTGTATTCTTACATGTTTGATTTGATTATTTGATGGTGTGTGTGATTGTATTCTTACATGTTTGATTTGATTATTCACTAAGCACACCACACATAACAATTAGCATCATGCAAAATGTCTAAGACAAACATTGGTAACAATTGGTATAAGCTTTAAATTGACAATTCTTCTCATGCTCTTTAGATTGAAATGACAAATAGGGAAGAAGTAATATAAGACACTTTTGCATGAGACACTTTGTGCTAGAATTTGTGGTTAATTGATGTATGATTTAATTCTATGCACACTCTCTCTTGAAAATGATTTATGAGCTCATGCATATGATATGTCATCTAACTTTAGCTCATAATCATGATATATTGTTATGCACCTTAGATTGGACCTTAGAGAACAATTGATATACTTAAGTGCTTGGTAGAATTGAAATAAGCAAGTTATAGAACTTAGTAGATAATTTATAGACAACTTGCTTCATCTTGCAAAATTATTTATAAACAATTGACATAGGAACATAAGCCATGTCCTTTGCATGCCTAAACATCTCATATTTTTTTAAGGACATTAACTTATTTATTTGTGCTATTAGTCTCATGTATTAACATGCTTCTTGTTGGATGGAGCATATTTCTTGATTCTCACATTTATTAAGCCATAATTTTAGGGGAAGTATAAATTTTTATTTTTCCTTCTTTTTGCTATGACAAAAAGGGGAGAAATAATAGGGTTTGAAAATGTGTTTTGAAAACCATGCTTATATTAAGGGGGAGCTTTACAAAATCATGCTTTATTTGAGGGGGAGTATTTTATCAAAGAATTTTCAAAGCAAATTTACCCTAAGTTTTGCCATATTAAAAAGGGGGAGATTGTTAGCGTGAAATTGACATATGTATTTTAAAATGACAAAAACTTAAGTGATCTTTTATGTTTTGATTCATATTGTAAATTTGCTTTATCACACATGATTTTCTCAAACCATTTTAAGTCTAAGATCTTGATTTAATGAGATATTTTTATTGGTCTAATATTTTATAAAATGATTTTGAATATTTTCATTAAGTAATGTTTTCAAGAATATATTTGAACAAAATTTTAGAAAACTTCTTAATGAATTCTAGGACTATGTTGTCATTTGAGAAAGTCAAGAAAAACTCCTACAAAATTCTAAAATGTTTTGGGTTGAATTAAAATCAGAGTCTACATCATTTCTAACCCAAAATGGTATAGAAAAGTGCAGGAAATGCTCTCTGGAAGCATGGAATTGATCCTTTAAGGGAAGGGATCAATCCCTTCCTGCCAGAATGCATTGGAAGGCATTCGGGAAACTTCGGATCGATCCCCTATGCAAATGATCGATCTTTTTCACAAAACAGTGCCCAACGGCTAGTTTCTATGAGAAACAACGGCTAAATTCGTTTTTGGCTCCAAAAAACATCAAGAATACATCCAAGGGACTATAAATAGAGGCTTGGAAGCTCAAGGAAGGAAGAGGAATAGTTGAGCAAGATTTTTTATCATCTTCTTCATCTTCCTCAAGCCTTAACAACAATTCAAGTGCTAGAAAGTCTTCATCTTCCATCACTCTCATATTCCTTGTATAGCATAGCACAAATATTGTATAGGCTTTTCTTTGTGCTTAATCTTTGTAATCATTTGCCTACCTAGAGGCCTTCTTTGGTTACACCCATTGTAAACACAATCACACCTTGTAAAGGGGAGGTTTCTTTTAAGCCTTAGAAAAAGAGGGAGGTTTCTCTTTAGCCTTAGAAAAAGAGGGAGGTTTTTTTTTAGCCTAGAAAAAGAGAGAGGTTTCTCTTGAGCCTTGAAAAAGAGGGATTGTAAAGACAAATTCAAGTCAGTGAATTTGGGAAAAATCCTTGGGAGCGTCTCAAGGTAGAGGACGTAGGCAAGGTTGCCGAACCTTTATAAATCGCTTGCGTACACTTCTCTTTCCCTTCTCTCTTTATTTACTTGCAATTATATTTGTGTTTATTGTATTAAATTTGGATTGCATGCTTGCATAGCCTAGAGAACTTAGAAAACATTAATATAGGCTAGTGAATTTAGAGGAACCGAAAGATGACCTTAAGGTTAGTTAAAAAACCGATTTACCCCCTCTTGGTATAGCCTATAGAGCCAACATGTAACTATGCCTAAATCAACTCTATTTTCAATTCTGATCGCATCGACAGTCTTCTCTTAATTTACACAATATTGTGGGACCTAGAACATATCAAATTAAGCACCATACCCATGTCCCCTTCCCATGGCAAAATGCTACATGGTGGCGATTTCATGATTTTTGAACAATCAATTCCTTATTTCATACTTAACCATTATTCTTCATCCATTTAGCAACATTTTCATGCAACAAAACACAATAAATCATGGACTTCCAACTAGGGCTGAAACCATAAGAGAACAATTGAGAGAGTTTTAATCCAATCTAAAGCTAAATTCATGCTTAGCTATCTTAATTTCATTATTTTCTAACGTTAAAACATAAAGAAAATATAAGTATAAAAATACCTTATTGTGGTCCAATTTAAGGGGAAGTCTTTCTCCTTGATTTTGTGCACTTTACCACAAGATATTGGCATGGGCTTGTAGAGCATTGAATTTGGAATAACTTTGTAAAAGGAAGTTTTTGGTTTTAAAGGGTTTAGTAAGTGTTTTTAGAAGCTTTCTTATTTTCTTACTAAGTTGTTAATGGACGAAGAGAGGTAAGGTTGAAGAAGATGGTGGCTGGCCCTTTAGAAAAATGTTGAAATTTCTTTTATAATTATCTTGCATGCTAAATGACCAAAATGCCTTCACCTATAATGATTTTGGATAATTTTGCCCTTAAACTTTCATAATATTTTTAACTAACCAATTTAACTCCAAAATATTTTATTTCACCATCAAATATTATTATTGAACATGTTTTAATGAATGGATGGGGTTTTATTAAGGTTTGACTGACCATAAGGGTGAAATTATGAAAATACCCCTACCCGGTCAATCGCATTAATTTATTATTTTCCCCCAATTCAGTCTATATGTTGATGTGGCCAAGAACTCATTTACATGTAGATTATCATACTTCAATCAATTGGTCAAAAGTCAATTTAGTTTGACCATTATTTAAAAAAGTTCAACCAGGCTATGTCCTAATTGTCATTTTCTAATTAGTTAGTACACTTCCCAAAAACAACTTGAATAAAGGATTTTGGGTTCTAGATTCTTACCATAGGCTTATTCGACTCTCTTTACCGAGTGTACCATGTCTCTTGTCCATCCAAGCACTGTAGGGTCTGTGAGACCCATCACACTGTTTCCCTTTATACTTGCAAAATACACAAAAATTGAACAGAGGTGAGAAGTCTATCATGTGTAACAGTATTAGAATATGTTGTTCTCACAATATCCTTGGGCGTCTAAATGGTTCGCTTGTACTGTCCATCAGTCTACGGATGAAAAGTTTTGCTAAAGTTCAAACAAGATCCTATAGCCTCTTGAAATCTCTCCCAAAAATTAAAAGTAAATCAGGAATCTCTATCGGATGTAATGCTCACTGGAACACCATGTACTCTTACAATCTCCTTGACATAAAGATTGCTAGGGCACTTAGAGAATTTGCGGACTTAATAGCCAGAAAGTGAGCAAACTTCGTCAACTTGTCAACAATCATCCAAATCATATCATGATTCCGTCGAGTTCTCAGTAAACCCATGATGAAATCCATGGTGATGTACTCCCATTTCCACATCGAAATCTGCAGAAGCTGAAGTAATCCCATAGGTTTCTGATACTCCACTTTTACCTACTGATAAGTGAGACATCTTGCAACAAACTCGGTAATGTCTCTTTTCATGTTAGGCCACCAATACACCTTACACAGATTTTGATACATCTTGTTACTGCCAGGATGTAAGGTGTACCTAGAAGTATGAACCTCTGCTAAGATCAACTACTACAACTGTTTATTCCTAGGAATACAAATCCGATTCTAGAACATCATAATGTCATTTGTGCCCATCACATACTCTGACTGAATTCCCAACTGCAATTAACTGGTAATTTCAATACAACCCGGATCCTCCCTCTGAGCATTCCTGATTTGATCCATCAAGCCCAGTTCTATCCGAAAACTGGCCATTAACCCATACCTCTCAGAAGCAGTGACATCCAAACTGAGGCTCGCAAACTGCTCTAACAACTTGTATTCTCGAATCATCATATAAGAAACCATGCCCAGATGTTTCCTGCTCAAGGCATCCACTACTACATTTGCCTTCCCCGGGTGGTAAAGTATCTTGTAGTCATAGTCTTTTAACAACTCCATCCATCTACGCTGCCTTATATTTAATTCATGCTGCTAGAACAAAATATTTCAAACTTTTGTGGTCAATATATACCTGGAATTTCTCATCATACAGATAGTGCCACCATATCTTTAGAGTAAACACCACGGCAATAAGCTCCAGGTTGCGAGCAAGGTAATTCCTCTCATGATCCTTTAACCGATGAGACCCACAGGTGACTACTTTTTGATGTTGCATCAGCACACAACCCAAACCTAGTGAGGAGGCATCACTATATACTGAAAATCCTCCAGAACCACTCGAAATGGTAAGGATCGGTGTTGTGGTCAACCTCTGCTTCAGCTCCTAAAAGCTATGCTCACATGCATCAGTCCACTCAAATTTTACTCTCTTGCGTGTGAGACGCGTCAGAAGAGCGGCTTGTATGGAGAAACCCTCGACAAATCTATGATAATATCCAGCCAAACCTAGAAAACTTTAAATCTCAATCACCATCTTTGGTCTTTCCCACTTCACTATAGCCTCGACTTTAGATGGATCAACTGACACCTCGTCTTTAGATATTACATGCCCCAGAAAAGTGATCTAATCTAGCCAAAATTTGCACTTACTGAATTTAGCATATAGCTTTCTGTCTTTGAAGGTTTGCAGAACAATATACAGGTGCTGTTCATGTTCCTCCCGAAACTTAGAATATACCAAAATATCATCGATAAAAATGATGACGAACTTATCAAGATAAGGTTTGAAATCTTCGTTCCTCATATTCATAAATGCTACAGGGACATTTGTAAGCCCAAATGGCATGACCAGAAACTCGTAGTTGCCATACCGACCAGAAACTTGTAGTTGCCATACCGAGTTCTGAAAGCAATTTTTGGAACATCATTCTCTCGAATCTTCAACTGATGATATCCCAATCTGAGATCAATCTTAGAGAATACTTGGGCACCCCTGAGTTGATCAAATAAATCATTAATCTAGGGAAGAGGATACTTATTCTTAATAGTAGCCTTATTGAGTAACCGATAATTGATACAAAGTCATAGGCTATTGTCTTTCTTCCAAACAAATAAGGTTGGTGCACCCCAATGAGAGACGTTGGGACAGATAAAACCCTTGTCTAATAATTCCTGGAGCTACTTCTTAAGCTTATTTAGCTCAACCAGTCCATCTGGTAAAGGGGCTTCGAAATAGGTTCAATACCAGGCACTAAGTCAATAGTGAATTTGATCTCCCGATTAGGCGAAAGTCCCAATAATTCATCCAGAAACACATTTGGAAAATTCCTGACCACAAGAATCTCGTGTAACTTCAGACGCTTCTTCTCAACATCCTTTACATAGGCAATCAACCCTTCAACAATCAAACGTATTCTTAAGTTTTTTAAATTTAGATCGAACAAATTTCAATCAAATATTTTATTTTATTCCTATGTGGAAAGCTTTACAATATATTTTTTTTGGGTTGAGAGAGAGTTATATACTTAGTGTAACAATCTACGCTAACGAAATTCGTAGCTAACTAGTCCATCCCTAAAATTACATCAAAGTCGTACATATTTAACAAAACTAAGTTAGCTACGGTTTCTTTTTCTCCTATATTTAGTTTACAATTTTGATACGTAACATCAGCCATTTGTGATTCTTTAAAGGGAGTAGTAATCTGTAGTGAGTATCCTAATGGTTCGAGTTTTGCTGAGATTTTAGCAGTACATATAGGAGAAATAAATGAATGCGAGGAACCCGAATCTATTAATGCAATTGTAATTATATCAAAAATAGAAATCTTACCCTGAAGAATGTCAAATGAAACATCTACAGACTCTTTATCGAGGGTGTACACCTTGTCCTGTGTGACCATCTGCTTCCCTTTCTCAGCTGTTGTAGCTTTCTATGGTGCGACAATGTCACCTTCTTTGGCTCTTTAGCTGCAGGTACCGCTACTGTGGTTGCTGGCACTAACTCCTTGTCCTTAGGGCAA
Organism: Heritiera littoralis; assembly: GCA_031772115.1. Lineage (NCBI taxonomy): Eukaryota > Viridiplantae > Streptophyta > Magnoliopsida > Malvales > Malvaceae > Heritiera > Heritiera littoralis. The sequence goes on from JAPDPK010000021.1 coordinate 345,002, forward strand.
TCTCTGATCAAATGACCCCTCTGTCCACACTTCAAATAGGCTCTCATAGCCCAGTAGTAGGGTCTATCACCATGTGACCTCTGACACTGCTTACACTTGGTCGCAACGCCCCTATGAGGAGTAGTAGATCTCAAAGTGCCAGCAGATCTCATGGATTTGTCTCCAGCAGCTCTCTCTCTAATCACAACACCAGTAGGACTTTTAGTTGGCCTAGTGTTACCTTTATCATCTGAGCCTCGTTGTACTTTCTCTTCTCCCTTACTCTTAGCTCAAAATCCAAACTCCCCCAGTTGAGCCTTATAATTCTGCTCAAATAATTGGGCTCGGTGGACTGCTTCATCATACGTGGCAATATCGAATGGAGCCAAACTATTCTTGATGGATACTTTCAACCCAAATACAACCAGCTCGATCTTATGCTTCTCACTCCTAGCAACCTCCGGATCGAAACGGTTGAGAGCAGTGAATTTGGACTGATGTTGGTCCACAATCATACTCCCCTGCTTTAGATTCATAAACTTTGACTTTAACTTCATCTGTGCTATGTTAGGGATGTGCTACTTATAAAAAGCCTCTAGGAAAACCTTCCAGATCACTACTAGATATCTAGTTGACAGAATTGTCTTGGTGGACTTCCACCAGTACTCTGCATCGACCACCAATAAAACATAGCCAAGCCTGCCTTTTCCGTCTTAGAACAATTCATATAGTCGAATAGCTTTTCCACCTCATTTACCCACTCTTCTACAGCCATCGGATCTTTTTCCCCTTTAAACTTCGACAGATCCAATTTCTTAAGCTATCAAACAATGTAGCACACAACCCCTAACATGTACCCGCTTGGACTGCTTTGGAATTTGTGGCTGAGGCTGCGGTGGGGGCTGTACTAGCTACGGCTGTGGTCGTGGCTCTGAAGCGGGCGCAGGATGAATATTTACTAGATGAGGTAGGGGCTGTACTGGTTCCGGTGCCGGAGCTCTATTAAAACTAGCTATAAAGTCAGCTACAACTCTTTCTAGCATGGATATTCTAGTGTTCGGACTCTCAGGCTATGGAAAGAGAGCTGGTTCTGACATTGGCTCCGAAGCTGGCTTTGGAGTTAGTTGCACACGCCTGCGGCATCCTCTGCCCCATCCGGTACCCCTTTGCATTTCAGACATACTACACCACAACGAAATGGACAAAACAACTTTCAGTCACACAATTCATTTATATGTCTAGACAAGTACAATACTACTTGGGATGTACATCAATTCTAATCATATGACACTGACAGATATCAAACCAATCTTGCTCTGATACAAACTTACTATCATGTACAAAAAATTAAATATTTAACTAATTTCACATAAACAAGTCACTTATTATTGGGTTGTATGTAGTGTCGATCTTATATCTGAAATAAGAATTATTATTTTTATACAAAACCTAAGATTTAAATTCTAAAAACTTAAATATAAGTATAATAAATTTCTAAAATTTAGTAAAACATTTAACCTATAATTTACATCCCAAGTTTTATTTACATAAAAGTGCACTGTATAAGTAGGTCTGAATACATAAAAGTAAACTAGTATACCTCAACGAAACAGGATAGTCACCTGAGGAATAACAAAGATCAGGTCCTCGGAGAGTAGACCTAACTACTGTAGATAATCTGGGACAAGAAAAATAAAGGGGTGAGCTAATTGCTCAGTAAGAAATATATATATACGAATGCTGATACAACGTATCCTAACCACAGTTTGAAATAAATAGAATTTTTATACAAAAAACCAAAGAACTTATAATTTAAAATCACTTTGGCACGATCTATCGGAAAGATATTATAGTGGATTAGATAACCAAGTGAGTATGGAAGGAAGCTTTGAAGCACCTCATGTGTCTCGGCATCCAAGTCCACTATAGGGAATTTAGTGGCATTTAATTAAATCACAAATTCAGTAATAAATCCAATAACTTATAACAAACATTTCTTATTCAAAAAATCACAATTTACTCCGTAAAAATCATATCGGTATCATTTTTCAAACAGATAATTCGAATAAATATAACTGGCAAGTCATATTATTCAAATCACACATAAATGGCATATAATTTGAAATAAAAAATAAATCAAATCTAGAAGTGATTGGATCTATGTTAGCTAGGGATTTACCACTTCAGTATAAGTTTAGTGGAGACTAGGCTACACCCAATAGACACATGCACTATAATAGACGTATGGCCATAGTCAGGGGGCCACAATGTGTATACTAGCCAAGTGACACCTGTGAGAGCTAAGACTAGGCTAGAGTCAATAGTATCGAAACAGAATGAAAATGCATGTACCCGCAAGTAGCTATGGGGCCAACAGTCTTAAAACATTTGATAAATATTTTCAAAGTTTACGGAGATAAATTAAATAAATCATACTTTAAATAAATTGACAAGAATTAAATTCACAATTTCAATATTTAAGCATAAAAAGGCATCATATGTTCTCAAAATAATATTTATTATTCAAAATAAATTTATTTAAATGCCATAGAGGATATAAAAATAAATAAGCATTAAAGAACTGATAAAATACCACAAAATTTATTTAATAACTGAATTTGTGATTTGATATGTGTTAAATCATATTTAAGAATTTAAATTCAAACACCTAAATTCATTTTCTTTTAATCCAAAATACCATGACAAAGGATGAATTTAAGAGTTTAGTTTAGCTTAGAAAAATTTTGACAGCATAACGGTTCATTCTAACTTAACCCTCTGCACGAAAACATAGCTTTAAACCACAGTTTTCATTTTCCAAATTCCATCCAAAATATCAATTCCGATTCCATAAAAGGCAAAATTTATCAAAACATGCAACAAGGTATCCCTACGCTTCATACATATATCCCTTACCTCTTAATTTTTCAGTATCTGACTCATCAGCACCGGTAGCACCTTCTGATCTCTAGGCTGCAAATTCATCATCCAAACTCAATAAATTCACTATACTTTAATTAAAAGAATATTTAACTAATTAATTTCTAGTACATAATCTGTTGTAGCTCTAAATACAGTCTAATTTCTACTTGTGCTAAAATTACAACTTGCGCGAAACACCTCCAATTTCGGTTTCGAGCGCACCTACAGTCTCATAATAATTTGTACGTTATTTTAAAACATAAAATACATTGAAATAAGCTCAAATTCTTCCTCCCTTTATGTTGGCTGAATGGGTTCTTTCTCCCTACACTTGGTATTTCTTTCATGTAAGCTTAATTAAGCTTATTTTCATGCTTTTCCTAATTTCTACATCATTCTTACACTAAATCCTCATCAAAACACATCATATACATGCATATTGGATGGTGGCCAAAACTCTTGAATACCTAAATTCATGATTTTTGTTTGATTCAAGCTAAAAGAAGAATGAAGATAATTTAAACACATGTTAATTAACTAGAAAACCAAAGAAAAGTTTAAGGTTCTTCCACCACTCACCTTGCCCGAATCACTTAAGGAAACCTTCACTATGTAAATGGCCACTTTAGGCTATGATTTGGGTACCAAGAGAAAGAGCACTGAAAAAAAAGAGGGTTTGTTAAGAAATTTTTCTATTTCGAATTAGTTTTCACTATGCTTGTGGAAGCTTTTTCTTTTCTTCGAAGGTTGGCTATGGTGGCATGAAGAGAGGTTGAAGATGATGGCCAGCTATGGTGTGAAGAGATGCAGAAATTTCTAATTTTTAATATCTCTCATGCAAAATTACCAAAATGCCTTTATACTTAATGAAAGTTTCCAACTTTGCCCCTAAAGTTTGACTTAGTTGAAAACAATCTATCTAATTTCTAAAATATTTTATTTTATCATAAAACACCTCTATTTTACTTGCTCTAATTGTTGGTGGGGCTTTTGTTTAGGTTCAGGTTCTTATTTGGGTAAAATTACTGAAATATCCCTAAACGTAAAATTGTGTAAATTTTTGCTTTTACATCTAATTTATTTCATCTATCTACATGTTCTAAATCTATATTTCATGAGAAATTATCTATTACAAACAGTGGGTCAAAAGTCCACTTAGTTTGTCTGTTATTTATAGAAATTTGGACGGCCTATAGACTAAATTGTCATTTCTCAAATTGTTGCACGTTTTTCAAAACAAGCATAAATAATTAGGTTTAAGGTTAGAATTCTTACCATCATAATTTTCAGCCCTGAATATCGAATCCACCAAGTTCCACATCTATCGGGACCTTAGAAAATCAATGGGGCCTACCTACTATTTTGCTTATACCTAAAATATAATTAACAATTTATTAATTATAAAATATTCAATATTCTTAATTATATAAATAAAATTAAATGGTAATTAATTATACAGGGTATCATAGCCTTCACCTTAGATGAAACTACAAGTATGTCTTACATTCATTTTCATTCTCAATTAACTTCGTATTCATGCTTAGCTAAATGATTAACATAACATATGTCCACATTACATCAAACTAAGCAAGGATCACACCATAACCCTAACTGGTCGAATATACCAATGTACTTTTCACTTGATTTCAATACAAATTATCACCATATTCATGCTTAGCTAGGTGAATTACAGCACATATCTCATTTTCATCCCAAGCATGTTCACAAAAGAAACCATAGGTGGCTGAACCTGTATTTGTGTGTTCTATGCATTTTCAATCTACTCTATCATCATATATCATCTCTAAATCACTAGAAAACCCAAATATATCAAAATCAAGGCATGAAACAAAGGTTACCTTCATGATCCTTAAATTGATAGAATCTTGTTCTCCACCAAGGAGGTTAGTTGGCTTCAAAACAAAACCATAAATCAACTTAGTATAACCCCTTAAATAACATATATGAAGATGAAAGCAAGAAACCAACCTTACCTAGTAGATATAGGTCATGGCCAAATGTAGCTTCTCTCTTGAACTTCTTGTTGTTCCTTGATTTTCCTTGAAAACTAAGGCTAAAATTGAAGTGATGAGATGGAGAAGTGTTAGAAAATCACTTTAGAATGAATAAATAGGATGAAATTTGTGTGGAAGTAGCATGAGAAGCTCACAGTTTTACCTTTCTTTTCCTCTCATTTTCCTTTGGTTTCGGTTTGAAGAATGGTGAAGAAATTGATGTCATGGGGTATATAGGTTCATTAATGGTGCATTTTAGCACCAAAGGCTTAGGATGAGAAGGCTTGACTTATTCCATACACTTTAGTAGATATTTATCTCATAATTGTACAATTTCCATTTTTTTTTCATTTATATCTTTTCTAATTGGTCATATAATGCTAGGCTTCTATTAAATTTCATATTTCCATGCATATCCAGTAATATTATCTGGTATTTTTGACATTTGACCAAGGTGGCCGGGCATGTTGACCATTTCTAGGATTTTTGCTCGGTTTTGTCTTTTTCGGTCCTATTGTAAAATTTTTCAATTCAAGGTCTAACATGACAATTTAAAACTTTGACATTACATAGTTAGAGCCTAATAACCAATTTACATTGTTGGTTCTGACTACCTAATCTGATGACCTAAGAACAAAACCGTTAATTTTTAATTTGTTTCATGCATTTCAAAATAAGCCGTAATTGAATCAATTAATTTCAAATGAATGGAATTGGCTTACCTAAGACCAAATATCATCAATATACAATGATTTGGACGTATTTGGGTGGGTGCGTTCTTCTGTGGCACCCACAGACTTGCCTGTACGAAATTTGAACGTTTTGGACCCAAAACTGAAAATTTTTTATTCGATGATCAAATAGGATTCGATAGGTCAAATATTCACTTTATTTATATAAAAATTTGAGTTCTTACATGAAGAAGGCACCATTACTTGTTCTGGAGTTTAGCTATGTTAGGAAAATATGCCCTGGCTACAAAAAGTCGATCCTTCAATTTCTTCACTGTGGAATCTTTCATTTCTTCCCTATTTTCTTCACACTAAATACAGTAGCTCCTATATTTCAACTTAGTAGGTTCTAACTAAAATACAATAAAAGAGGGTAAGGAATGTTATATGTTCCATAATTCGCAAAAATGACTCCATATGTTTCTTCTTCTATTAAGTTTAGGTGAGGCATTTGTATTGCTGGTTTCATTTATAGCTTCATTTGAAAAACCTTTAAGAATGTCCTAAATGTACAAAATCATAAAGTTATATCAGTATAGTTGTGAAGATTAAGAGGTACTATATAAGCCAAATCAAGAGTCACTGGACACTTGGAACATGTAAACCATAATAATGTAAAACATAAAAGTTCAACACCAGTGATTAAAGTGCTTTATTGCTAACACAAGTTTATTGGCAAAGGAACTTTGTGAGAATACTTCAAAATGTGAACACTCAACTAATAAGTTTATAAATTCGGTTAGTACTTAATGATTATTTCTATTGTATGTATCGCAAAATGAAATAATGGCCACTATCTCATTGTAGCGGCACCATTATTGAAGAAATAACTGGTGTGAGTACGAATCACACTAGTAATGGTAACTATTAGCCGTTATGAAATGCCGTAATAGAGGATAGTTGTGATAGTTGTCCATTATCGCTGCTATCCTCCATTCCGTTATAGTCAGGTTATAAAAAAATTTAGAAGAAAGACAAAAAAACACAAAACAACCCAAGCATTAGAATCAAAATATCAGCCTCAAAAAAATCCTTAGCTTCACCATATCAAAATCTCAACCTCAATTAACAAAAAATCATTATCTATTAACAGATACTCACAAGCAACAAGCAGATAGCAACACTGCAAGACAACTCAATATTTGAAAGGTAAGCAAGTAATTTTTACTGTTGAACTTAGATCAAGATCACAGAAAGGGATTGGTGAAGGGATCTGTGAGGGGCAAGTGTGATGGCGACTGGCAAGGGCAAAGGGCCTTGAGGCAGAGTGGACGACTTGGGTAGGCAGGCACTAGGTGAGCCCTATAGTTTCTAGAATAATAGAAAGAGAGGGGGCTAAAACTTTGGGTTTCTTGAGAGAAGAAGATGAAAGAAAATGGAGGAGAAGAAGATAGGTAGCGAAGCTGGGTGATGAAAGGAAAATGGCGGTGGCTGGCTTGAAGGTGGGATTTTGGGATTTGAAGAAACAAAGAAGATGTCGTGAGAGAAGGAAGGAGAAGGAAGGAAAATAGATTTGAGTCCAAATAGGGAGTTTTGGGATTATGTTTGGGACCTTTTATCTTTTAGTAGTTTAATTTTCAGGCTTATTAGATTGGTGATTTTGGCCTTAACTATAAATTTTTAATTGGATATACGTTTTATATTTTTAAATCTTTTATTTGCATATGCTTGCTTTTTTTTAATTCATGTCAATAATATTTTTAAAAATGTATATTTTGAGATAAAAAAAATGTTTATGAAAATAAATAAATTGCAAATGATTGTGTTATTTTTAATATAATTTTATTATGAAATATTTATAAATGAAGTGATACATTATCGATAAATAAATAAGGTAAATAATTTCTTTATGTAAATAAAAGATAATAGAATTTAATTATTTTAAAAATCATTAAAATAGAGTTTTTATAATTATAATTATTAGGTTTTACCATAAATTGTGTAAAATTGAAAAAAGTTCATAGCCTTAATGACTGCAATGACTGTGACACCAACCATTACAATAACGTCCTATTTTCATCGAAATACTGATTAACTTTTTCATTTTCTTATAAATGATTAGGCTGTTTGTCGATGTCATTTTCATTCTTGCTATTTACATGCATATCATCACATTAATTTCACTATTTCAAAATATAAGATAACATCAATAATAATATTAATTTTAGTTAATCTTTACACGTGCACTTTTAATTCATATCTATGTACATATGTGACTCCCAAGTTTCGTCTACCATCACAATACTATTCCTATTAATTTACACCACCATAATCGTCTACAATATGATAAGTATTGTATAAGACATGTTTGAGATATATAATAAAGTACAACATACCTTCAATGGACTGGAAACGAGCCCCAAAGGAATACTGTATATCCCATAATCTGTGCTCCTTTATAATGAGCGGAAAGCCACCACAAATAGTCTAAGAGGAAAAGAGGGGGTAAGTTTATGCTCAGTAAGGAAACATATGTAAAAGTGTGGTACCATGCCACTATATGCAAGTAAAAATCATATACTTTAATGATAACAAGTATATTACAAAACAAAACAATCAAAATAAAATAAGTGCTTTTAATACCATATAAACACATATTTAAAACACAGTTCTTTCATTCATCAACTTTTCGATTCAATCAAGTACTCCTTTTAGATTCAAATTATTGAAGTCGGTAATATGATAAGCTTTAATAAATTGATGAAGAAAGTCAACATTCAAAAGACTCATACATGAACAATAACAATATCCCATAAGGGATCGATATTGGAAATACCATACCCACGTATGGGCCAGGTATCCATCCCTAAGCCATTCCTATGAAACAATAACAATGGCCACTGTTTAAAGGTCCACAATGTACACTAGTCAGGTGATAGCTGTGGTGCTGAGAACTTGACTAAGGTCTCACAACCTATATCATATCAATTAATATGCATAGTCACTAAGGAGATAACAATCTCAAAATAGTTTCATATATCCATGAAATCTATTATAGAAAATCATTTCAATACAATTTATCTTTAGTCAATCCATAATCATATAAAAGAATAAACTTTATTTTTGAGAGCAAAAAATTTGATAAATATTCTCAATGCAAAACTTAGTGCCCAAAATATTTTTGTTATGTACAAATATGAATATACTATTTACTAGTAATATAAAATAATTGAGAATAAATTTTTAGGCAAGGCAAAACCGTGTCTTAAAATATGTAAGTTTAAGAATATAATTTTTTTCTCATTAAGGAAACTGGGACTAATTGGGTTGACAAGTTGTTCTCTTTATTCTAATTTATTGATATGCTAAAATTTAAGGTTGTTTCTGAAATTTCGATAATATAACGGCTATAACTAACCTAACCCCCTACATAAAAATCACAATATATATTTCTCAAACCAGCCAACATTCCCAAATGAAAGCATTGTACATCCTATGTATCTTCCATATACGTTCCTTACCTTAGGCTACAATACAGTGTAGCAACCCGATAACACCACTTTTCCCACTTATTTTTCCGAACTCAAAGCTGCAAAACAATATCAATACACATTTAAAATTTAACCTTCCAATTATAAAAATTACTCTCCTCATTTCTATCTTTTATTTTGGCCTAATATAATAACAAATCCAGTTTAATTTTTACCGATTACTAAAACATATATATAGTCAAATGGTATCCTTTCTCAAAACCGGTTTCACCATTAACCTTCTTAGCATTTATACGTTATTCTTTAATCCTTAAACCTATAGAAATCAACATGAAACCCTTTCTACCAAGTTTGGCTAAATGCTCCTACATGCTCAAACACTTATCATTTTTCAATTCTAACTTCATATATGACCTTTATTCATTTCCCACATTTATTCTGTACCCACCATTCATCAAAATTACATCAACACTATTACCCTTCCATCATGGCCGAATGGTGTCCAAGGTACCAAGCTTATGGTTTTGTTAATTTATAGCCATAGCTATGTTCACCCCATTACATGCTATCATTTCTTATCCTTCAAGCATTAAGATCACTATGATTCCTCCATAAACCTATCATGGCTGAAACCCTTATGGACCTCCACACTTGATTTTTGTTTCAATCTAAAGCCTTAAACATGTTTCCCATGCATTAAACAATCTAAAACCATGATTAAAATAAAAAGAAAACATCAACACCTATTGCCTTGCCTATGACCGAAACTTCCAGCAACAAAATCACCTTTAAAATGCTTGATTTTGTTGACCAAATTCCAGGTTTAGAGAGCTATTAAGATGTGGAATAGGTTTTGTTAAGGGTGCTTAGTGATTTAGTGAAGATAAATAATGGTTTTACAAGGTGAAAGTGAAGGTAACTTAGAGAAAATGGAGGGAAAGGAGCTCTCATTTAATTAATATTTTATCATAAAAAAATTAGCACATGGAAAAAGACTAAAATATCCTCCTAAAATTTCATTATTTACAATTATGCTATAAGTATTATTTTAATATTCTATATTCATATTTTTATTTTTCTTTTTATTTTTATTATTTTTCACTTATTTAGGTCAAATATGGTCAAAAGTTGACTTTCAAGATGGTAATTACCAAACTACCCCTAGACGAAGGCTTTTGGGCTCATTCGCGATGTTTTTAACATTTTCACGTAATTCAATTCACTAGCTCGTTCCATGTGAAACTTCTTTATGCGAAGATTTTACTATGATAGTCTGTGGGTCCAAAGTCAAACTAGGTTGACTATTATTCAGAAAAAATCTCTCAGCCTATGGATAAAATCATCATTTTTGAATTTGATGCATGCAAACCTAGGTGTGCTTAAATAAAAGAATTTCGAGAAGTGGTCTTCTTACCAGGTATGTATTTTGAGCTCGAAATTCACATTTTGCCACTTCAGAGATCATCCAGATTACAGATTGTCCTATGGGGCCCACTTGGCAGTTTCCTCAACACCTACAAGATACATTAGGATTAGTTGTCGTAATTTGACTTAATATTCTAACTCGGCATATTCAATATGTGTAGAAAGAATAGCAAAATTAGGGATCTCACAGTTACATCCGCAACCGCGATAAACGTGATGCAACCTCAATTTAAAACCCTGCTTGTATTTATTTAAAAAAAATGAATGGAATAAAGAATTAAAGCCAATTAACAAGTCACAATCTAATTACTTTATTCAATTCATTTTCTTCTTTTTTAAAAGAAAAAAAAAAACAAATAACAAGTCACGAAGCGTGATATTCACCTAACAAAAATGTCATGATGCATGATGCTGGCAATCAGGCAACCTAATTGATTAAACAATTGATGCTCAACCGTAAATGCATGCCAACACATGTGAAAATGTCAGGAAATTGCAAGTGTCATGCCACGCGATGACGTTAGATGCTTCAATTCCACGTAGAATATGAAATGAATGATTCTTTCCTTGCGAAAGTTAGCAACATTTTTTAAAACAATCAAACAATATGTAACATAAAGTAGGCCAGTTTGGTAATAACTTAACCAAACCTTCACCTCCTTTACTTCATCTCCTCCATCTCTTCTTCCATTGAAGTTGTCTAATGCAAAAGGAAGAGCCTGAAATGAAGTTCTGGGTGCTGATTTCACTCTCCACACAGCATTACCTGCCCTAGTGCTTGGTTGAAGATCTCCTAGCAAATCTTGCTCTCAACCAACTATGAATCACAAATTTTGGAAGGACACACTCTTACCTTCTCAAGGTCAATCTTGGTTCCAACAGCACAAGATTGATAGATGCATCACAGCCTATCATCCATGCCCTTTAAACCAAACTCAATTGATTTTGTTCCTAAAGAGGAAATTCTTTAACTCACCCAAGGAGCTGCAAATTATAACAATAAGGGCAACTTGGTCCTCCTAGACAATTTTGTAAACTGAATCTTGCTTGAATTTCTTGTTGATCAATAATATTTTCTTCTTAGTAAAAAAAGATAATCTTGGGTACAAGGATTTAAACTGCTATCATAGTTGCATTTTCTGTTGTATCGTGTTTGCGGGTATAACAGACAAAATAACGGTTGTTGCACCTATCACGGTCGTGAATTTTCTTAACTTTGTACAATTTATTATAAAATAAAATAAATAATTTTAATAACATAAAAATGCTTATTTTATGATATTTAAAATAAATTATAACATTTTAGTAGACAAATGCATATCTAAAAGTTGTTTAAATATACGCATTAATATCATGAACCATATGCTACAAAATTGTATAAAAGTGACAAAATAGTATCATATATTTATCTTTTTTATTATATGAAGTTAAACTCAATAACTCATAAATTAATTTAGTTACAAAAATAATAGAGAAAATAAATATATTATAATTCACAAATTAAAGTAGTAGTTAGCAGCCAAAGTTTTAAATTAATCACACAAGAAAAACAATTAACAATAAAATTAAGTAGTAAAACTTTAACATTTAAAATTAATTATTTTTATATCATACTACTATATACAAAACACTCATAAAAATAAATTCATTTTTTATCATCTCATTCCCTCTCAATTTCAATCACTAGTTAATTCCCACTGAATAATTATTTCCTCCTCTCAAATTTTTATATAAACAAAAAAATAAAATTTTAAAATTAATTTTTAGACACGTGGCAATAATGTGTAATGACTAATAGTCTTAAATCCTTTGACCCTTCCCCATGAGCCCCACCCATTCTCTTTTGTGTCTTTTTCTATGCTCTCCAAAGTGCCCTGTTTCAATTTAGTTTTCTAAAGATTGTAAACGAGCCGAACACAAATGAACGAATTGATGTTTCTATTTGTTCGTTTGTTTTTTCAGTACCGTTCATGTTCGTTAAGGAATTTGGTTTTTATGTTCGTGTTCGTTCATTTGTTTGGTAGGCATTGTTTGTTAAATGTTCACGAACAAGCTCGTTCATCCTAAGCAAATGCGTTCCCGAATATGTAAACGAACACGTTTGTGACCAAGTGTTCATAAACCATTAAATAAACACATTCACAAACACACGTTCATGAACACATGTTCATGAATAAGTGTTCATGAGAACAAACTAAATATTAAATATTAAAAATCCTACATAAAAATTAAATCCCACATTCAAATTGAAATCATCCAACACGAAATCTTAAATACAACATAACTTAAGTCAGCAATGTTTTATTAAAATAAATAATTACAATTTTAAGTACAATTTGTATCATATACATATACATATATTGGTATACATATATTAAATTATCATATATATGTGTGTGTGTGTGTGTGTGTGTGTGTATACTTATATGTGTAATGTATATATAAATGGTCAATGGGTAAGAATGAGACCTTATCCTATTATGAAACTCTTATTAATTTAATTTCAATATATTATATTTAAAATTTAAGCAAATAATTATTTTAAGCATAATTAATTAAATCATTTTTATAATTATTTTATTATTAAATTTTATTAATTTTTTAAACCAACAAAGTTGTATTGTATAAATATGTTTAAGAATTAGGTACTAAATTTTTAGGTTAATGTCTTTAAAATAGGTTATATATTATATAACTTATATAATATAAGTATTTTAGTAATTTAGTAAATAACAAATAATACTTTAAATGAACGAGTTATAAACAAACATAAATGAACAAATAATAAACGACACTTTAAATAAACAAACATACACGAGCCTTTTTACGAACAAAAACGAACAAAACCACACCTTTGTTCATATTCGCTTTATTGAATAAACAAACACTAAAATGTTATTCATATTCGTTCGTTAAGCTTAATATATAAACATGTGAACGAATTCACAAACAGTTCGTTGAACATTCTGTTCGTTTATATCCCTATTTCTAATTCCTTCCCCATCAAAGCAGCCTTTCTTTCCTCATAACATTGGTAAATCACCCACAATCCAACCAAACCGATCAACCTAATGTAGCACCCAAACCTCTGCTACTGATATTCTACTCAAAGTTGGCTCATCTCTTTCAAGTCTCAAGAAGAACCCATTATCCATTTGCTAGTTGTTGTCATTGTTAACAGTTATGTATTTTTTCTTTTACTTTGATTGTTGGCATAGTATTGTCAGGGTATAATTGTTGTGGTATGGTCTGGGTTTTGTCTTTGTTTTGTTGGGTAATTAAATTTCGATTTGATAAAAGAAATTTGACAAAAGCATGTCGATAATGAAAATAGCGGTCCGCTTTTGTTGCTATCTACCATTGTACCGCTATTTGTGGCCACAAGCAACCGTTACTGGTATGATTCTTCTCTCTCAATTGAATTGCGGTGGATAGTAGTTTTAGACGACACCATTGCCACAAAATAGCTACCGCTATATTACTCTTCAAACACTATTTGAATCCCTGGTATGTATAACAGGGCTATTTAATTTTGCTTAATTATCAACATTTTCATTTAATTTGCTCTAAAATTTAATTGATTTTACTCAGATAACTTTTGGATTATTTTTGGTTTTCTCAGTTTCATTGCAAAAACAACATTGAATCTTTGTTGATTTCCTTCAGCTTCTCTACTGTTGAATTGTCAATTTGTTGTTAGTTATAAGTGTTGTGTGAGAACTGATTATTTTGTATTGTACACATGTATATATGATTATTTTGTATTGTACACATGTATATATGTAATTTTTAATTTATTTTTGAAATATATTTGTAAATTTCATGTAAATGGTAATGTGGTCCCCACTTGGAATTTCGAGCCCAAATATATATATGACTGAAGAAACAGTGTACGGCTAGTGTAATAATGATATTATGGGAATTTGAGACCCAAAATACCTTATTTGCATTATTTTGGTAGGTGTGACAAACAAATTTGAAAATGACGGTTACATCCTGAGGGTATTTGCGTTGTGAAATCCCCAATTTCATGTAAAGTCCTCTTATTTGTAAAGTACTATAAGCAGAAATGATTTAAATAAATATGAGAATTAATGTACAAATGATGTAAGGAATCTAGAAGAAGTAATGAAATGGATAGTCAAATGGTCAATGAATTTAATGTTGATATCAGGAAAATAATTGAAGTATGAAAGAAAATAAAATCATATTTTTATTTGGTAATTAAATGGATAAGTGGCTGTGATGAGAAGGAGAGAAAGAAGAAATTAAATGAGGGTCAAATGGTCTTGAGTCAAAGGAAGCATGGCTGAGATGATTAAAGAGATAGGGAGGCATTTAATGCAAGTGCATGAGTCATCTTCACTAGCCATCACCCAACGTCAGCCCCATTTCCAGCCTTCTCCATCGTTCCATCTCCAATTTTCCAAGTTTCTATTCAAAGCTACCTTGACAAACCCCTCATCCATCCATTGATTCCCTTAGGTTATTGAATGAAAAACGATCCTTGCCACTAGACTAAGTGATATCTAGAGTTTGGTGGATTGATTCCAAGAATTGGAAGAGATCTCAAAGTTTGAGATTTTTGGTTTCTAGCAAAGGTAAGAGAAGAAGATGATTTAGTCAATTTCGTTCATGATAAGGAATTGTATTGAGTTAGTACAAGATGTATATGGTGATTAATTAAAGGTCTAACTTGATATGATGATTTTAGGTTGAAGAAGTGAAAATCTAAGGTTGACGCATCAAGTGATCTTGCGTTTTCGAAGGAATCGAGGTAAGAAATTTATGTAACGGACGTAAGGCAGCTATGTCCGCATGTTTTATGATATTTGTGTGTGGTTTAGAAAGAAACACCAGCTGATTTCATGCAGGAAAAATGACATTTTCGGACTTGTCTCCTAGTGCCAATTAGGTTAGGAGCAGCCAACTGCCTTAAGTAGCAGCCGACTGCCTAGAGACAACCAAAACGCCGTTTTTCGAAAATTGGTTCAAACCAGTCGACTGCTATGTAAGCCAGTCGACTGCTATTTACCCAGAAGCATTCTGTTTCAAACTAGTCGACTGCTATATGGGACAGTCGACTGCTATTTGCCAAAAATGCATTCTGTTTCAAAACCAGTCGACTGCTATATGACCAGTCGACTGCTATTTCATAAGAAGCATTCTGTTTGAAAACCAGTCGACTGCTATATTGACCAGTCGACTGCCCCCATGTATTTTCAAAGATGAAAATATCGAAAATTTAAATGAAATTAATTTCGATAAAAGAAGTTATGAAGGAGCAGCCGACTGCCCTATGAGACCAGTCGATTGCCATGTATGAAAAGAGCTTTCAAAGCTTATTTGATTTAAATACAAAAGTGTTTTCTGAAAAGGTATAATATAAATGTTTTGAGACTATGGACTGCGTGATGATTATGCATTTCTGATGGTTGAGAGACTCTGATCAACTCCTCGGTAATATGTATGTTGAGCGAGGAACCCTAGTCAGGTCCTCAATCCCACATGTGACACCTGACTAGTGTTCACTATGGATTTCTAAAGGCAGGAGAGAATCCCTGACCTATACGGAGTGCACTACTGTACTAATGCATGATTAGAGTCATATAAATGGGAATGAACGGTTTATATGACGATTCAATCGCTTAAATATTGTACATAGTCTCCATCTATTTCAAAGTACAAGATGTATGTAAGAAGAAGTATACGATGTATGTTTTAAAGTATGTACGAAGTATGATGTTTTAAAGAAAGAAGTTTATGCATGATGTTTTAAAGAAAGTATAAGAAAAAGAAGTATGTGATGCATGTTTTATATGTATGCTATTTTAAAGAAGCATACAAAGTATGTTTGCCATGTCATTTGAAATAAATATGCATGGTTGCAAACAATGCATGAAAGATGTTTATGATGCATGCTTTATAATGCTTTACTTGACATTATAGAGCCAAGTAGAAAAAATGCATATAGAGACATAGCACGCTCTTTTACATAATTTTCTTACTGAGCGTAAACTCACCCTTTTACGACCATTTTTCCTACAGATTACTTGAAGTGAACCTCGCTCCGATTAGAGGAGCTTGTTTTGGAAAGATTGCAATGTACCTTCTCGATACGCTTCCCAGTTAGCGTAGAAGGTATACTTATATGTTCATATATATTTATGTAAAGCTAAATTGTAATTCAGCTACAGTACAGTACAAGTAGCCAATATGTATATAGGATGTCTGGGGATGTAAGATAAGATCATGTATGAGATCTTGTGGAAATGGAATGGTATTTATATATATCATTTTTATGCTTATGGAAAGTGAATAAAATTTTATGAGCTATTAGATAATTAGCTTAAGAATAAGGAAAGAATGACACTGGATAAACTAAATCAAATAATGTCGGATAAGATAATAAGAAAGAATTAAGTGAAAAGATAAAGTGGCGGGGACGTCACATGCGTAAATTGTACCCAAACTAAAACGAATAGGGACGGAGTAAAAATACCACGATATTCTAAATGAAAAGAGGTTAAGATAGTGTTAAGAGATTTATCAAATTGGTGGTTAAATCGAAATATTTTGCTGACAGTCCGTAAGGGGTAAAATCGTAATTTCTTGTAATCGATGTACTGCGCATTGACGAAACCACTTCTAATCATCACAATACATTTAATAAGATTATTTGATGCTAGAATTTGAAATTTTGGAGCGCAATTACACAATTTTTACGACTATAGAACTTAAGGGCAAAATTATCCGAAATTTACATAACCAAGGGTATTTTGGTCATTTTGCCCACTTCTAGAAAGGTATTTAAAACTCCATCAGCTCCTGACCTGCACTATTCATCATCCCCTCCAAAGCTCCCCATGCCACCTAATGAAGAAGAAAAGAAAAATAAAAGAAAAACTTACATAACTCCTTATCTAGCCAAAATCTCAACAAACACCTAACTATAAACTTATTCTACTCTCTCTCCTCTATCAAACCATACCCATAGTCTATCAAATAAGTGGCAAAATTTTGAGATAAGAGGATTTAAAGTTTCGGTCAAGGTATGTATCCTATATATATTATACTTCTTTTGATTCTAATGGTGTAGGTTGATAGATCTAAAGGTGTTAAGCATGTTTATTACCTTGGTTTTCATTAAATCTTGCAAAATAAAATTTTTTCATTAAAGGGGTATTCGGCCATGACATATATCTAAGGGAATTGTGGTCTTTCATGCATGAAATGGATGCTAGATGATGTAATGAGAATGGTTAAGCAAGAATCTAACATTAAATTGTTGAATTTCCATGAGAAATTTAAGAAGGAAGATTCAGTCAACATAAGGGTACTATGATCCATGGCTGATTTTGATGATTTGAGGGTATATTTAGACTGTAGAAAGTACAATGAGTCTGCTAGTATGCTAAGATTTAAAATCTGACTTAAAACGAAGAAATTGTGTTATACCACCGATAGAAATTATACCACAAAAATATTTCCAGTGCCCAATGTGGCTGCACATGGACATGAATAATAGCTCAAAAATAAGTATTAAATAAGCTAATATTTTTCGTGAAATTATCTATAGCCCGGGAGTAATGAATTACGAGTGGTGCATTCGAAAAGCTCGGATACGACGACAGGCAAGGGATGCGTATGTGTATTGTAACGATATCTCGAATGTATACTTTTGATATGAATGATTTTATAAGAATATTTTAGAAATGAAATGCCTTGGAAACTGTGAAATTGTGGCTGTTGGCTGGTTTTGAAATGTGTTGAATTTGTAGGAAGGCTAGGATATTCCAGTCGTTATGCTGCTGAAATTTCCTTAAAAATTTTCTAAAACTGGCATGAAATATTTTAATGCATATTTAAATGATTTCCTAGCCTTGAAAATGAGATATTTGATATTTTTCATAAAACATGAATTGTGATAACCGCAAATTTTCTAATTTTGGAAATTAGTATTAAAGAAAATAGATAAGAGGAAATAAATAAATTAAAGTAAATAAATAAAATTTATTTACGAGATGGGAATATCGTTGAAATTCCCGAAATTAAGGAAAGTGAGGAATTTAAATTTTGGATATAATGAAAATAAAAATAAAGTCGGAGTTATGGAAAATAAGGAAAGGAAGAATTTAATTTGGATAAATGGAAATCCAAATTAAATAGGAAATGAAAATGGAGAAATATAATTTGGATATTAAGAGATCCAAATTATAAGGAATAAAATGGGATATTCATATATTTATATATTTAATTATATAAATATATTTTTATTAAATAAATACATGTGTATATTTATATACAATTTTGTATATAAATAAATATATATATATATATGAAATATATATATATATATATGTTAATTTCAATTAAAGAGTATATATATGTATATTGTGTATAGAATATATATATATATTTATTGTTATAATTATATTGATATATATTATATAAATATAATTATAATACAAAAAAAAGAAGAAAAGAAGAAACAGAAACAGAAACTGGATCGGGACCCCGTTTCTGTTGAAAATCCCGAAGCTAGCCGACCACTGTCAGCGGCCGCCGGAAAAGGAAAGGAGAAGAGGGAAGGGAAGCGTTGTCGTCGGCAAAGGAAGAGGAAGCCGACACCAACGCCGGCGAAGCGAAACGGAGAAGGAATCGGCGTGAAACGGAAGCAAAAGCCGGAAGAGAAAAGAAAATAGGAGACGGAGGTGCCAGCCGATCCAGGCACCGCCACTGCCACCGAAGCACCGCCGGAGGGAGAGGAAGAGGACGGAGGTCACCCGAGGCGAGGTAAACGGCGGAGGAGGGCCGGCGAAGAGGAAGATGAAACCGAACCTATTCCGCCTCGATCCGCCGCCGTGCCGCCGATCCAGACTGAACGGAGGCCACCGATAGCTTCGTCGTGCAATCGGCCAGCTGAAGGACGCCCGAAAAGTCGGAGAACCGGTCGCCGGTGAAGAACCGGTGAGGAAGAAGGCTGAACCAACGAGGAAGAAGGCTGAACCGACTGACGGGAAAAGGAAGAGGAAAAAGGAAAAGAAAAAGAAAAGAAAAAGGAAAAAGAAAAAGAAAAAGAGAAAGAAAAGAAAAGAGAAAAAGGAAAGAAAAGAGGAAAAAGAAGAAAGAGAGAGAAAAAGGAAATTTTCGGAATTTAGAAATTTCAAGAATTACGAGAACTCGAGAATTACGGGAATCGGTAAGAAATCTCGGAAAGTGATAAATTATTTAAATAATTTATTTATTTAAATAATTATGAAAAAGATTCTAAATTTTAGAATTTTAATTCCAGAAAATTCCCTCGATGACCGAGCTGATGGAATCGGGCGAGGTGAACACGGGCACGACAAACGAGTGGGTCGTCGACCCGAAACAAGTAAGGGATGCATGTGCAGCACTGTAAGGATATTCAGTCTGCATGTTTTAATTTCAAAATATTTTATGAAAATATTTTATGAAATGATTATGATGAATGATTGGTTGGAATTTGGAATGAAGTATTGGCTGGAAATTATAAACTGTATTTTCCGTGCAGGAGGCTACCTAATCGGCAGTCGTTATACTGCCGAAAAATTATTGAAAATTTCTAGAAAATTTATAAAATCATACTAAATGATTTTATTTCACAAGAAACGATTTCCAACCACGAAAATCGAGAAAATGATTATTTTTCATAAAACATGAATATAACGAAATTCATTTTAAAATATTCATGTTTTCGAAATTAGTGATAATGAGATCACCGAAAATTCTCTCGATATATGAATTATAGTGATATGAAATGAAAGATGAAAAATGGATAAAGTGAATATTTTATAAATATTTTCTTAAATATTCACTTGATTTATTATATAACCTTTATGGTTTTAATTATGAAATTACATATTTTTATAAATTCCATAAAGGTCTATTGATGATGAAAAATATGGTTTTGAGACTAAATGGCATCCTATCATGCTGATATGTGATATGTGATATGTAACATGTAATATGTGATATGTGATATGTGATATCTAGTCCCGGCCGACACCTGATCAGTGATCCGCCGAGGACCATTATAGACTATGGCCATAGATCTGACATGATAATTTATACCCTTCGATGTCTATAGCATGATACGAGTAACGACCCAGTGAACAGGCTGGGCGTGCCTCAGTCTCCATATACGAAAATGTTTTATATGATATGTGATATGTGAAATGTAAATGTTTTACATGATATGTGAAATGTAAATGTTTTACATGATATGTGACAAGTTAAATGAAAGAGATTTATAGCATTTTATAAAATGCTTATTTCAGTACAGATTTTAGTACTACGAGATGATTTTCATATGACATGTGATATGAACATGTAATATGTTTTCAAAAGGAAAAAGAGTTTATAAGTCTAATATTCTTACTATGATTTTAAATTGAATATTAGACTATATGTGACATGAATATTTGATTTGTTTTAAAAAAGGAAAGAAGAGGAAAATAAATCTAATATTCTTATTTTAAACTTTAAATTGAATATTAGATTTAAATGATTTATATGTTATACGAAAAGGAAATTATAGCTTATTTTGCTATTTAAAGTACTGTACTAATTATGATTGTACAGTAAAATATGAAATGAGTTTAAATGAGAACGATGATGATTTAACTAATATTCTTTTCAAGGAATATATGAATATTAGTTATTTTATTTAAATGCTTTATTTCATATAAGCATTATTTTGAAAGGAATATGCAAATGATATGAAATGAAAAGGTAAAAGGATATAAATTTCAAACGAAAAGAAATTTATCACTCTCTACAGTTGCTTCTAGGTTCCGGGACAAGATAGGTATTTCAAAATACCTACCTTACTCCATCCGGATCCCTAGTCGACTGTAGTATCCTTCCTACATGCGAGCCTAGAGCCCATAGGAAAAATGAAAAAGTTTTTCAGCATATAGATAGCTGAATATCAAGTATGCATATTATTCCCTTACTGAGCCGTGGTTTGCTCACCCCTTAATATTAACATTTCAGGTTTTCGAAGACTGAGAGTCTGACACCTAAAGGATTTCGGCTGCGCATTTGGGGACGATGCGACAGCTCGATTTATGACATGAGGTACGATCATTTATTTTCGGTATTTAGACGTATCTACAGTACTACTTTCTTATGAAGTAAGATAGGGGATGTAATTCATATAATAACTTTATATGAAATTGTTTATATGTAAAAGAAAAGTAAAGTATCGCAGACAGCCCAACCAAATAAGATGTATAGAATAAGCTGAAAAAATAGGGTCACGGGCTGTGACAGATATAATGGTATCAGAGCACGGTTGGCCTGATGTCTGTCGATACTTTGGAAAGGAAATGTGTTGAAAATGTTAATATCCCCTGTAGTACTGTGTAGTCTGAATACATATAGAAAATAAATGATTGCAATTGAAATTAAGTGTTTAGAAGGGGGTGAGAATTGTGAACTAAAGATGTCAAAAAAGGAAAACAGCTCAGGAATGTTACCTGAAATGGTGATCTTAGAATCTAAATAAAGGTCGGTTTGGTAAGGAATAGAAATGGACTCGGTGAGGGCCCCACCAGTACTTTTCTGTCCGGATAGAACTAAGACCTGAAAGTGATGATATAAAGGAGGGGAATGAAATATCATCATTAAATAGACCTTAAGATCACTGATTGAAGGTATTTTGAGGAGAGAGAATATTTTTGACCAAAAATTGACCAAAATACCCCTGCCTCTGAAATTTTACCCGGAGTCAAAATAGATCAACGGAAGTTTTAATTGACTAATTTGACAGAGTAATTGATGATGTAAAGCTGTATTTCATGCAAAATAATCCAATTATGGATTTTATTGGATTTCTCTATCAAAATCGAAGAAGCTCTTAAAATGCTGATATTGGTATGAGAAAGGGGTACTATCAGCAAATTGATAATAAGATCACTTATTTAAATGTATATTCAGGAAAAAGAAATAAATGTCAAAATGACGAAAATGCCCCTATGTTGGGCGATGTGCTGAATAGTAATGAAACCAAGTGATTTCAAATTCCTTAATGATAATGGAATTATTAATGGCATAGAGGATGTCATGTGGATATATCGATCCCTAGTACTGATTCCACTTACACTTCGATTATGGACGCGAATTGTGAGTGACCTAGTGAACGGGCTAGGCCTCATGACGAAACCTCGAGGGGTGACCTAGTGAAAGGGCTGGGCAGTCTCAAAGAGGTTCGTACAAATGTGTATAGGCGGACGGAAAACGGGTTGGGGTCTTATATGATGCGATCCAACAAGAGTGTATAGTGGAAGGTCATAAGATGATTGGCCCGGTTATTGACGATAAGGGCCTGAATTAAGAGTGTATTGAATTGGATGTTTATTACGAGATCGTTGAATATTATAAAAAGTGAAATAATTATAGAAAATGACTAAGAAAGTGATCAGAAAACAAAATTGATGAAATCCATAGCAGTACGATTGATTGAGGTTCTATACATTAATATTATTTTGAGGTATTAAATGAATATTTATTTATAGAACCAGAGCATTTGGAGACATGCATTGCAAATTGATGTATTGTATGGAGTATTGTAAATTGGAGAATATTTATAAGAACAATAAAGTGATAAAAATAAGATAACAGCTAACCTGAGTTCTTCAGGACCCTTGAGACAAAACTGGGATGGGCGACCTGCAGTGGACAATATGATGTGAGATGTAGGCGAATTATGTGGTCGCCGACTCACTTGTAAGGGTAAACCTAGGGTGAAAAGATTGCCTAGGGGATGCTCGCCGACGGCCGATTCGAACGGGCGGGACTCTTACAAGGAGCTTAATGATAACACGAGTGTAAGGAGCTAGGTACGTAAGGGTGTCAGGGTTCAAACCTCGTAGATAATATGCTCAAGGGAGTTAAACCTGAATTTATTAAATGAACTTGATTCCAAATTAAATTACAGTGGTAATAAATTGGTTAGCTGTAACATGTGTTGATAACTGTTGTACTTACTACAGCTTACTGGAATGAGATTTGTAAGGCTGTAAAGTATGAGTAAACAATGAAATCAAGGTAGAGTATGAGTCGAAATGAATCGAATAGTAAATGTCTCTGCCTTGAGAATACACAGTGTAAATGATAGGACATGAGGATGAAATGTTCAAATTAATAAGAAATGTGTAATTAAAGAAAGTATCAGATTTGATTTCCGATAGAACTTTCAGAGTTATATAATGTCACAACCCGTGACCCTATTTTTCATCTTATTCTATACATCTTATTTGGTTGGGCTGTCTGCGATACTTTACTTTTCTTTTACATATAAATAATTCCATATAAAATTCTAATATGAATTACATCCCCTATCTTAATTCATAAAGAAGTAGTACTGTAGGTAAGTCTAAATACAGAAAATAAATGATCATACCTTATTAAATAAATCTAGCTGTCGCATCGTCCCCAAATGCGCAGCCGAAATCCTTTAAGTGTCAGACTCTCAGTCTTCAAAAACCTGAAATGTTAAAATTAAGGGGTGAGCAAACCACGGCTCAGTAAGGGAATTATATGGATACTTGATATTCAGCTTCCTATATGCTGAAAAACTTTTTCATTTTTCCTATGGGGCTCTAGGCTCGCATGTAGGAAGGATACTACAGTCGGCTAGGGATCCGGATGGAGTAAGGTAGGTATTTTGAAATACCTATCTTGTCCCGGAGCCTAGAAGCAACTGTAGAGAGTAATAAATTTCTTTTCGTTTGAAATTTATATCCTTTTACCTTTTCATTTCATATCATTTTCATATTCTCTTCAAAATAATGCTTTTATAAAATAAAGCATTTAAATAAAGTAACTAATATTCATATATCCTTTGAAAAAAATATTAGTTAAATTCTCATCATTCTCATTTAAATCTCATTTCATGTTTTACTGTACAACCATAATTAGTACAGTACTTTAAATAGCAAAATCCGCTATTAAATCCTTTTCGTATAACATATATATCATTAAGAATATTCAATTTAAAAGCTAAAATAAGAATATTAGATTTATTTTCCTCCTCTTTCCTTTTTGGAAAACATATCACATATTCATGTCACATATAGTCTAATATTCAATTGAAAATCATAGTAAGAATATTAGATTTATAACCTCTTTTTCCTTTTGAAAACATATTACATATTCGTATCACATATCATATGAAATCATCTCGTAGTACTAAATTCAGTACTGAAATAAGCATTTTGTAAAATGCTGTAAATCTCTTTCATTTAACTTGTCACATATCATGTAAAACATTTACATTTCACATATCACATATCATATAAAACTTTTTTACATATGGAGACTTAGGCACACACGCCCAGCCCGTCCACTGGGTCGTTACTCAGATCATGCTATAGACCCCGAATGGTATAAAATCATCATGTCAGATCTATGGCCATAGTCTATAATTGTCCTCGGCGGATCACTGATCAGGTGTCGGCCGGGACTACAAATCGTATATCACATATCACATATTACATGTCACATATCACATATTAGCATGATAGGATGCCAACTAGTCTCAAAACCATATTTTTCATCATCAGAAAACCTTTATGGAATTTATAAAAATATATATTTTCCTCATTTAAAACCATAAAGGTTATAAAACCATTTAGTGAATATTTAAGAATTATATAAAAATATTCACTTTATTTCCTTTCATTTTCCATCTCGTATTACGTGTAACTTACATATCAAGAGAATTTTCAGTGATTTCATTATCACCATTCTCGAAAACATGAATATTTTAAAATCACTTTCATTTTATTCATGTTTTTATGGAAAATATTTATTTTCTCGATTTTCATGATTGAAAATCATTTCTCGTGAAATAAAATCATTTATTATGATTTTATGAAATTTTCTAGAAATTTTCAGTAATTTTTGATAATTTTTCGGCAGTATAACGGCTGCCGATTGGCTAGCCTCCTGCACGAAAAATACAATTTATAATTTCCAGCCAGTACATCATCACAAATTTCCAACTGATAAATCACCACAATTTTCCAACCAATCATTTATCGCAATATTTTCATAAAATATTTTGTAATTAAAACATGCAGACTGAATATCCTTACAGTGCTGCACATGCATCCCTTACCTGTTTCGGGTCGGCGACTGACTCTCGAAGGTCGCGCCCATGTTCACCTCGCCCGATTCCATCGGCTCGATCATCGAGGAAATTTTCTGGAAATTAAAATTCTAAATTTTAGAATTTTTCCATAATTATTTAAATAAATAAATTATTTCAATAATTTATCACTTTTCGGGATTTCTTACCGATTCCTGTAATTCCCGGGTTTTCGAATTCTTGAGATTTCCCATAATTTCCAAAATTCTCCTTTTTCTCTCTCTTTCTTCTTTTTCCTCTTTTCTTTCTTTCTTTTCCTTTTTCTTTTTTTCTTTTCTTTTTTTCTTTTTTTCTTTTCTTTTCTCTTTTTTTTTCTCGGTTTGACCGGTTCAGACCAGTCAAACGGTTTGGCCTTCCTTATGGCCGGTCTTCCGCCGGTGGTCGGTTCTCTGCCGGTTCTGGCCTCCCACAGTTGGCCGAGGTGGCGACGAAGCTAGATCCGGCCTCCGTTCTTCCCCATCGCCGGCGACGGTGCCGAACTTAGGAGGGTGGGTTTTGGCTCCTTTCTTCCCTATTTCTTCCCTCCTCCGTCGTTTCCTTCACCACCGGTGGCTCCTCTCGCCTTCATCTCCCTTTGGCGGTGGTGCTGGTAGTGGTGGCGGTACCTGAACGGGCCGGCATCGCCGTTCCACTTTTTTGTTTCTCTCGGGTTCCTCTCCGCTTCGCTTCGCTTCTGTTTTCTTTTCCCTTCGTCGGCGTCAGCTTCCTCCTTCTCTCTTCTGGCCGACGTCGTTCTTGTCTTCCTCTCTCCTTCGGTCGGCCGGCAAATGGTGGTCAGCCGCCCCTTTCTGTTTCGCTTCTGTTTTTTACTAAACAGAAAATAGCAGGGGTCGGGTAGATCCTGACCCCATTTCTACTCTTTTTTTTTACTATATTATATTTATATAATATATATAAACATAATATAATAACATATATGTTTTATACACAAAATACATATATATATTTTAATTTGAATTAATATATATTTCATATATATATGTGATAACCGCAAATTTTAGAATTTTTATATTATTTATTCAAAAATTTAAGTTTAAATGTGAAAGATAAATTAAAGTAAATAAAGGAATTATTTACAAGATGGAATATTGTTGGAAATTCCGTAAATAATGAAGTTAAGGAATTGATAAATTATATAGAGGAAATTTAATTTGGATAAATGAAAATCCAAATTAAATAAGAAAATGAGAAAAGAAAATAGAAAATATATTTATATAATTATATATTATATAAATATATAAATGTTATGTAAATTATAAACAAATATAAATATATATATACACACACATATATATACTAAATATGTATTTTGTAAATACATATATATAGTACTATACTATATATATAATAATAATATTATGTGTATTATATATATAATATAAATATAATTTATGTTATATTATAAGTATAATATATATTATATAGTATATATTATATAGTAAAAAAAAAAGAAATGGAAGGAATCGGGACACCCTTACCCCTTCCCAGCCAAGGCCGACGGTGGCTGCAGTGGCCACCGTCGGCGAGACGAGAGAGAAGAGGAAAAAGGGACGATGTCACCGGCGAAGAAAGGAAGGGAAGAGGACGACCGGCGCAGGAAAAATCGAAAGGAAAACAGAAGCGGAAATGCGACGGAGGCCGGGAAGAAAAAGAAAATGGATCTGGCGGTGCCGGCCAAACCAGCCACTGCCACTGCCATCGAAGCACCGCCGGAGGGAGAGGAAGACGATGGAGGCCACGGTTCAGGCGGTGGACGGCGGAGGAAGGCCGACGGAGGAGGAGAAGAAACCGAAGGTAAACCGAGTAGATCTGCCGCCGTGCCATCGATTCGTGACGAACGAAGGGCGGATCCGGCTTCGTGGTGGTGCCGGCCAGCTATGGAGTCGCCGAACCGCCGGAGAACCGGTCGTCGGAGGAGAACCAGCGGTGAAGGGGGGCTAACCGGTCTGACGGGAAAGGAAAAGAAAAAGAAAAGAAAAGGAAAAAGAAAGAAAGAAAAAGAAAAGAAAAAGAAAAAGGAAAAGAAAGAAAGAAAAGAGGAAAAAGAAGAAAGAGAAAAAAAAGGAGAATTTTGGAAATTACGGGAAATCCCGAGAATTCGAAAACCCGAGAATTACGGGAATCGGTAAGAAATCCCGGAAAGTGATAAATTATTTAAATAATTTATTTATTTAAACAATTATGGAAAATTTCTAAAATTTAGAATTTTAATTTCCAGAAAATTCCCTTGATGACCGAGCCGATGAAATCGGGCGAGGTGAACACGGGCTCGACGGACGAGGCGATCGTCGACCCGAAACAGGTAAGGGATGCATGTGCAGCACTGTAAGGATATTCAGTCTGCATTGTTTTAATTACGAAATATTTTATGAAAATATTTTGATGAATGATTGGTTGGAAATTTGGGATGAAGTACTGGCTGGAAATTATAAACTGTATTTTCCATGCAGGAGGTTAGTCAATTGGCAGTCGTTATGCTGCCGAAAATTTTAGAAAAATTTCATAAATCATATTAAATGATTTTATTTCCGAAAATCGATATTAAATCACGAAAAATGACGAAATTACTAAATTTCATAAAACATGAATATAATAAGATGGAATTTTAAAATATTCATGTTTTCGAGAATGGTGATAATGAAATCACCGAAAATTCTCTTGATATGTAAATTACACGTAATACGAGATGAAAAATGAAAAGAAATAAAGTGAATATTTTTATATATATTTTTTAAATATTCACTAAATGATTTTATAACCTTTATGGTTTTAAATTTTGAAATTATATATTTTTATAAATTTCGTAAAGGTTATTTTATGATGAAAAATACGGTTTTGAGACTAGATGGCATCCTATCATGCTGATATGTGACATGTGGTATGTAATATGTGATATGTGAT
This sequence comes from Heritiera littoralis, assembly GCA_031772115.1. Classification (NCBI taxonomy): domain Eukaryota; kingdom Viridiplantae; phylum Streptophyta; class Magnoliopsida; order Malvales; family Malvaceae; genus Heritiera; species Heritiera littoralis. Next base: position 373,587 of record JAPDPK010000021.1, read on the forward strand.
ATGTAGTCCCGGCTGACACCTGATCAGTGATCCGCCGAGGACAATTATAGACTATGGCCATAGATCTGACATGATTATTCATACCCTTGGGGTCTATAGCATGATATGAGTGACGACCCAGTGGACGGGCTGGGCGTGCGTGCCTAAGTCTCCATATATGAAAATGTTTTATATGATATGTGATATGTGAAAGGTAAATGTTTTACATGATATGTGAAATGTAAACGTTTTACATGATATGTGACAAGTTAAATGAAAGAGATTTACAGCATTTTACAAAATACTTATTTCAGTACTGATTTTAGTACTACGAGATGATTTTCATATGATATGTGATATAAACATGTAATATGTTTTCAAAAGGAGAAAGAGTTTATAAGTCTAATATTCTTACTATGATTTAAATTGAATATTAGACTACATGTGACATGAATACGTGATATGTTTTCCAAAAAGGAAAGATGAGAAAATAAATCTAATATTTTTATTTTAAAGTCTAAATTGAATATTAGATTTAAATGATATATATGCTATACAAAAAGGATTTAATAGCTGATTTTGCTATTTAAAGTACTGTACTAATTATAGTTGTACAGTAAAACATGAAATGAATTTTTATGAGAATGATGAGAATTTAACTAATATTCTTTTCAAGAATATATGAATATTAGTTACTTTATTTAAATGCTTTATTTTATAAAAGCATTATTTTGAAAAGAATATGAAAATGTTATGGAATAAAAAGGAAAAGGGATTAAAATTTCAAACGAAAAGGAAATTATTCTCTACAGTTGCTTCTAGGTTCCGGGACAAGATAGGTATTTCAAAATACCTACCTTACTCCATCCGGATCCCTAGCCGACTGTAGTATCCTTCCTACATGCGAGCCTAGAGCCCATAGGAAAAATGAAAAAGTTTTTCAGCATATAGATAGCTGAGTATCAAGTGAGGCATATAATTCCCTTACTGAGCCGTGGTTTGCTCACCCCTTAATTTTAACATTTCAGGTTTTCGAAGACTGAGAGTCCAATACTTAAAGGATTGTCGACTGCGCATTTGAGGACGATGCGACAGGTCGATTTATTTAATAAGGTATGATCATTTATTTTCTGTATTTAGACTTATCGACAGTACTATTTTCTTATGAAGTAGAAATCGGGGATGTAATTCATATTATAATTTAATATGAAATTGTGTATATGTAAAAGAAAAGTAAAGTATCGCAGACAGCCCAACCATATAAGATGTATAGAATAAGGTGAAAAATAGGGCCACGGGCTGTGAAAGATTTAATGGTATCAGAGCAGGGTTGGCCTGATGTCTGTTGATACCTTGGAAAGGAAATGTGTTGAAAAGGTTAACATCCCCTGTAGTACTGTGTAGTCTAAATACCTAAAGAAAATAAATGATTGCAAATTGAGTTAAGTGTTTAGAAAGGGGTGAGAATTATGAACTAGGGATGTCAAAAAGGGAAAACGGCTTAGGAATGTTACCTAAATTGGTGATCTTATAATCTAAATGAAGGTCGGTTCGGTAAGGAACAGAAATAGACTCGTTGAGGGCCCCACCAGTACTTTTCTGTCCGGATCGAACTGAGACCTGAAAGTGATGATATAAAGGAGGGGAATGAAATATCATCATTAAATAGACCTTAAGATCACCGATTGAAGGTGTTTTGAAGAGAGAGAATATTTTTGGCCAAAAAATGACCAAAATACCCCTACCCTCAAAATTTTATCGGGAGTTAAAATAGACCAACAGAAGTTGGAATTGATTGATCTGACAGAGAAATTGATGATGTAAAGCTGAATTACAAGTAAAAGAATCCAATTGTGGATTTTAATGAACTTCTCTATCGAAATCGAATAAGACCTGAATTCCTGGTATAAGTATCGAAAAGGATACTATAGCATATGGAGGATAAGGCCTTTGGTTTAAAGGTATACTGAGGAGAAAGAAATAAATGTCAAAATGACGAAAACACCCCTATGTTGGGATATGTGCTGAATAGTGATGAAACCAAATGATTTCAAATTCCTTGATGATAATGGAATTATTAATGGCATAGAGGATGTCATAAGGACATACCGATCCCTATTACTGATTCCACTTACACTTCGATTATGGACGCGAATTGCGAGTGACCTAGTGAACGGGCTAGGCTTCGTCATGACGAAACCTCGAGGGGTGACCTAGTGAAAGGGCTGGGCATTCTCAAAGAGGTTAGTACACATGTGTCTAGGCGGACGGCGGATGGGACGGGGCCTTATATGATGCGATCTAATAAGAGTGTATAGTGGAAGGTCATAAGATGATCGGCCCGGTTATTGATGATAAGGGCCTGAATTATGAGGTACTGAATTGGATATTATTACGGGATCATTGGATATTATGAAAGTGAAATGAATACAGAAACTGATTGAGAAAGTGAATAGTACAGGTAATGAAATCCATAGCAGTACGGTTGATTGAGGTTCTATACATATATATTGTTCTTGAGGTATTAAATGAATAATTAATTATAGAACCGGAGCATTTGGAGACATACATTGCAAATTGATGTACTGTATGGAGTATTGTAAATTGGAGAATATTTATAAGAATAGTAAAGTGATAAAAGAAGATGACGGCTAACCTAAGTTCTTCAGGACCCTTGAGACAAAACTGTGATGGGCGACCCAATGATGGGCGACCCGTACTGGATCATATGTGTGAGATGCAGGCGAACTATGTTATCGTCGACTCACTTGTAAGGGTAAACCTGGGGCAAAAGGATCGCCTAGGGGATGCTCACCGACGGTCGATTCGAACGGGCGGGACTCTTACAATTAGCTCAGTGGTAATACGAGTGTAAGGAACTAGGTACGTACGGGTACCAGGGTTCAAACCTCGTGGATAATATGCTCAAAGGAGTTAAACCTGAATTTATTAAATGAACTTGATTCCAAAGTAAATTACAGTGGTAATAAATTGGTTAGCTGTAACTTTTGTTGATAACTGTTGTACTTACTACAGCTTACTGGAATGAGATTCGTAAGGCTGTAAAGTATGAGTAAATAATGAAATCAAGGTAGAGTATGAGTCGAAATGAATCGAATAGTAAATGTCTCTGCCTTGAGAATATACAGTCTAAATGAGAGGACATGAGGATGAATGTCCGAATTAATAAGAAATATGTGATTAAAGAAAGTATCGGATTTGATTTTCGATAGAACTTCCAGAGGTATGTAAATTGGAGGAATCGAGATAACATTGACTCGATTTTGAATATGAAATCTGATTTTAAGCTTATATCGGAGAACGTAAAGAAAATCCGAAAGCTTAAGAAATCCACTCTGAAAAATGTAAGAATAATGAAATGCACGTGTATAAGGTGTAATTGAAGGAAATACAGATAACGTAAATTGGGATAAGAAAGTTATCTGTATAAGTGTAAGTGAGAGAAGCACTGATGATATTGAGATGTAGATGAAAAAAGTGATAAGTAAATGTTTACTATCTAATAAAGTTCTCATGAAGAACAAGTATTCATCTACATGAAAATAGACGCTTTATTGATCTGATCACAGATATACGATGAGTTAATAAGACTAACCTCAGTATAAAGCGTCCTTAGATAAAAGATTGGAGACTAATGTCCATAAGATGATGATTACAACTCGGAGTGAATTTTACGAGTTCCTATTGAGGTTACAAGGTTAATGATTTACCTTGTGAGGTATATAAGCCTAATGAATGAGGCATCCATATGAGGATAAGTGATGAGATATTGATATAGTTTAAGACATCAATGGAAAATGAGCAGCATTATGGTATAACCCTTAAACTCTTAAAGACTGTAATTTATAAATTAAGATTGGCAACTAAGAGATGTGGCTAGACAGTGTCTCTTTCTGAGATAGATAATCTCGAAATGACAGATGACAGTGAACCTGTCGATGATATAGAGATAATGATTGAGCTACGAAAGTAATGAGTCTAGCTAAATATTATTGCCAGTCTATAGAAGAGTTCTGGGTTAGCTGCTCTATAGATGTGACTGCTAATTAAAGAAGTTAAAGTGGATGAGTAAATATAAAGATGCATACAAGATGTTAAAAGAGGTAATAGTGGAATAGGTTATCACTAAAGAAAAGTAATTGAAATGATGATAAAGGAAAGGATGAATATGTCATAAGAGGAAAGTACATGATGAAGAGGGAACACGAATATGAAGTAGTTCCCGAAGTTAAAAGCTAACAGTGATTTTGTGGTTATCACATGATTATGGTTGGATATAAGATCGAGCCAAACTCGATAAAGGAAAGGTAATCATACTCCAAGGAGTAAAGAAATGATCTACATTTTACTGCCAGTAATGTAAAGGGAAAAATGATAAATATATATACCACTTCGAAATGATGGAAATAGTGAATTATATGTATAATGAGATGATTAAATTGATAATTATAGATTCAGTGATGAAGCTAAATAATGAGAAGATTAAATTATAATTTGATGATGCCATGATGGAATCTAAATTATCAAAAGAGTATATTCTCCGGTATATTCTAAAACCTAAGTGATATAGAGTATACCATAAGAATAAGAGATGTAATGATGAGATTACATGGAAGTAGATATGGGGAGGAAATAATTGTCTCCTGATTAAATTATGGTAAAAGATGGTGAATGGTAAAGTCTGCAAATGAACTGCAGCATTTGATGAAATAAATATGAAAAGAATATTGGAAATAATAATGAAGAATCTATAAGAGATATGATAATATGGAAGTGATTATAGACTGATAGTCTAATGAAATCACTTCTCCTTTATCAAACTCTTAGATTCTATAGTGCCATAGTCGAAATATGATTATAAAAGGATGAGAATGTATGTGAAGTTCCAGTGAGCACTAGATGTGATGGGAATCTCTAAGTAGCTATATGTTATGGGAAATAGCAAAAGGCTCTGAGATTCCAAATTTATAGACAGCATCGCTCCGTACATGATGTAAAAAAAAATGTTGAGCGTAATATGAAAACGCTCGATGATATGTTGAGTGAGCGGATGCATGAGATATGAAAGCTACTGGACCATTACATATTATGGATTTAAATCGGTAAATGATAATTATCGAAATGTATCGACTTGGCACCAAATAAGGAAGATGGATGATGAATAATATGAATCATATGTAATATGAAAAGAAGTGGAAATGGATAACTCCCAACTGATAAGAAATTTAAGGGAGTATGAGTATATGATGAAAGATGATATATAGTGGTATAAAAGGCGATTATGATGTTAAAGATATACTGGCAGTATCATATGGAAGATGATCAAAAGGTCAAGAATGATAAATATACAAGACGATAAGTATACAGGACAATACCACTTTTAAATTAAGTTAAATTCGGAGGACCGAATTTCTTAAGGTAGGGAGAATGTGATAACCGCAAATTTTTGAATTTTTATATTATTTATTCGGAAATTTAAGTTTAAATGTGAAAGATAAATTAAAGTAAATAAAGGAATTATTTACAAGATGGAATATTGTTGGAAATTCCGTAAATAATGAAGTTAAGGAATTGATAAATTATATGGAGGAAATTAATTTGGATAAATGGAAATCCAAATTAAATAAGAAAATGAGAAAAGAAAATAGAAAATATATTTATATAATTATATATTATATAAATATATAAATGTTATGTAAATTATATACAAATATAAATATATATATATACACATATATATACTAAATATGTATTTTGTAAATACATATATATAGTACTATACTATATATAATAATAATATTATGTGTATTATATATATAATATAAATATAATATATGTTATATTATAAGTATAATATATATATATTATATAGTAAAAAAAAAGAAATGGAAGGAATCGGGACACCCCGACCCCTTCCCAGCCAAGGCCGACGGCGGCTGCAGTGGCCACCGTCGGCGAGACGAGAGAGAAGAAGAAAAAGGGACGATGTCACCGGCGAAGAAAGGAAGGGAAGAGGACGACTGGCGAAGGAAAATCGGAAGGAAAACAGAAGCGGAAACGAGACGGAGGCCGGGAAGAAAAAGAAAATGGATCTGGGGGTGTCGGCCAAACCAGCCACTGCCATCGAAGCACCGCCGGAGGGAGAGGAAGACGATGGAGGCCACGGTTCAGGCGGTGGACGGCGGAGGAAGGCCGACGGAGGAGGAGAAGAAACCGAAGGTAAACCGAGTAGATCCGCCACCGTGCCGTCGATTCGTGACGAACGGAGGCTAGATCCGGCTTCGTCGTGGTGCCGGCAAGCTGTGGAGCCTCCGAACCGCCAGAGAACCGGTCGCAGGAGGAGAACCGGCGGTGAAGGGGGGCTAACCAGTCTGACGGGAAAGGAAAAGAAAAAGAAAAGAAAAGGAAAAAGAAAGAAAAAGAAAAGAAAAAAAGAAAAAGGAAAAGAAAGAAAGAAAAGAGGAAAAAGAAGAAAGAGAAAAAAAAGGAGAATTTCGGAAATTACGGGAAATCCCGAGAATTCGGAAACCCGAGAATTACGGGAATCGGTAAGAAATCCCGGAAAGTGATAAATTATTTAAATAATTTATTTATTTAAACAATTATGGAAAAATTCTAAAATTTAGAATTTTAATTTCCAGAAAATTCCCTTGATGACCGAGCCGATGAAATCGGGCGAGGTGAACAGGGGCGAGACGGACGAGGCGATCGCCGACCCGAAACAGGTAAGGGATGCATGTGCAGCATTGTAAGGATATTCAGTCTGCATTGTTTTAATTACGAAATATTTTATGAAAATATTTTGATGAATGATTGGTTGGAAATTTGGGATGAAGTACTTGCTGGAAATTATAAACTGTATTTTCCATGCAGGAGGTTAGTCAATTGGCAGTCGTTATGATGCCGAAAATTTTAGAAAAATTTCATAAAATCATATTAAATGATTTTATTAAATCATTTCCGAAAATCGATATTAAATCACGAAAAATGAGGAAATTACTAAATTTCATAAAACATGAATATAATAAGATGGAATTTTAAAATATTCATGTTTTCGAGAATGGTGATAATGAAATCACCGAAAATTCTCTTGATATGTAAATTACATGTAATACGAGATGAAAAATGAAAAGAAATAAAGTGAATATTTATATATATATTTTTTAAATATTCACTAAATGATTTTATAACCTTTATGGTTTTAAATTTTGAAATTATATATTTTTATAAATTCCGTAAAGGTTATTTTATGATGAAAAATACGGTTTTGAGACTAGATGGCATCCTATCATGCTGATATGTGACATGTGGTATGTAATATGTGATATGTGATATGTAGTCCTGGCTGACACCTGATCAGTGATCCGCCGAGGACAATTATAGACTATGGCCATAGATCTGACATGATTATTCATACCCTTGGGGTCTATAGCATGATATGAGTGACGACCCAGTGGACGGGCTGGGCGTGCGTGCCTAAGTCTCCATATATGAAAATGTTTTATATGATATGTGATATGTGAAAGGTAAATGTTTTACATGATATGTGAAATGTAAACGTTTTACATGATATGTGACAAGTTAAATGAAAGAGATTTACAGCATTTTACAAAATACTTATTTCAGTACTGATTTTAGTACTACGAGATGATTTTCATATGATATGTGATATAAACATGTAATATGTTTTCAAAAGGAGAAAGAGTTTATAAGTCTAATATTCTTACTATGATTTAAATTGAATATTAGACTACATGTGACATGAATACGTGATATGTTTTCCAAAAAGGAAAGATGAAGAAAATAAATCTAATATTTTTATTTTAATGTCTAAATTGAATATTAGATTTAAATGATATATATGCTATACAAAAAGGATTTAATAGCTGATTTTGCTATTTAAAGTACTGTACTAATTATAGTTGTACAGTAAAACATGAAATGAATTTTTTATGAGAATGATGAGAATTTAACTAATATTCTTTTCAAGAATATATGAATATTAGTTACTTTATTTAAATGCTTTATTTTATAAAAGCATTATTTTGAAAAGAATATGAAAATGTTATGGAATAAAAAGGAAAAAGGGATTAAAATTTCAAACGAAAAGGAAATTATTCTCTACAGTTACTTCTAGGTTCCGGGACAAGATAGGTATTTCAAAATACCTACCTTACTGTGATAACCGTAAATTTTTCCATATTGGAAATAATAAATATTGAAAATAAATATTAAAGAAAATAGATAAGAGGAAATAAATAAATTAAAGTAAATAATTAAAATTTATTTACGAGATGGGAATATGTTGAAATTCCCGAAATTAAGAAAAGTGAGGAAATTAAAAAAATAATAATAATAATAAAGTCGGAGTTATTGAAAATAAGAAAAGGAGGAATTTAAATTGGATAAATTGGAAATAAGGGAAGAATAAAATTATGGGAAATAATGAAGAGAAAAATTTAAATTAGAGAATGAAAATCCAAAATTTAATAAGAGAATAAGAAAATAAATGAAATATATTTATATAATTATATATTATATAAATGTATTTTTATAGCAATACATATGTATTCAAAATATTATATAGTACACTTTAAAAATACGTTGTTATATATATAGAAATATATATATACTATTTCATAAATTCAAATAATACATATGTATATAAATATAATGTTTTATGTGTATATATAATTATGTAAATACATATAGAAGAAAAGTAAGTATGGTTTTATATTAAAGTTGATATGTATAAATATTTTATTATAGCATTTATATAATTTATATATATAAATGTTACTTAATTTTAAGTATATATATAAATATACACATATATACTAGACATGTATTTTGTAATGTACAATATGTATTTTGTATATAATATATATTGTATAATATTATGCATGAAACAATGTATGTATAACATATAATATATATTATATGTATAAAATATATTGTATAATATATAGTATATAGTATGCTAAAAATAGAAAGAAGACAAAAAAAACCAAAAAAGGAAAGAAAACAGAAGGAAGGATCAGGGGAAGGAATCCCGACCCTCCCAACCGCAACCATCGGCGGCGGAGCCGCCACCGCCGGCGAGGGAAAAGGAAGGGGATGCGTTGTCGGCCAAGGAAGAAGGCAGGGAAACCACCGGTGACGGAAGGAAGAAGGAAAACAGAAGCGAAATCACGGCAGAAGCCGAGAAGAGGAGAAACCAGATCCGACCGCCGCCATCACAGCCGAAGCATCCACGGAAGAAGAGGGAACCGATGGAGGCCACCGGAGGTGCAATGGACGGCGGAGGAACGCCGGCGAAGAGGAAGAAGAACCGAGGCAAAAACCGCCTCGATCCGCCGCCGTGCCGCCGATCCAGGGCAAACGGAGGGCACCGGCAAGTTCGTCGTGCAGCCGGCCAGCTGAGGGACGCCTGAACCGCCGGAGAACCGGCTGCCGGCGAGGAACCGGCGAGGTAAGGAGCTAGACCGGTCTGAACCGGTCTGACTGGGAAAGGAAGAAGAAAAAAAAAAGAAAAAGAAAAGAAAAAGGAAAAAGAAAAAGAAAAAGAAAAAGAAAAGAAAAGAAAGAAAGAAAAGAAAAAGAGGAAAAAGGAAGAAAAAGAGGAAAAAGGAGAATTTCCGGAATTCGGAAAATTCCCGGAAATTCGACAACCCGGGATTTTACAAATTCGGTAAGAAATTTCCCGAGAATTTAATTTCAGAAAAAATTAAATAAATTATGAAAAATTCTAAAAAATTAGAATTTTAATTCCAGAAATTATTTTCAGCAATCGGGATAAGGAATCGGGAGAAATGGAGTGCGGGCGCGATCGATAAGCGGAATTCGCCGACCCGGAAAAAGGTAAGGGATGCATGTGCAGCACTGTAAGGATACTCAGTTTGCATAATTTAATTTGAAATATTTTATGCAATTATTTTATGAAAATTATTATAATGCATGATTTGCTGAAAATAATTGGGGAAGAAGTACTGGCTGAAAGATTTTAAACTGTATTTTTCGTGCAGGAGGTTAGTAAATCGGCAGTCGTTATGCTGCCGAAAATTTTAGAAAAACTTTATAAAATCATATTAAATGATTTTATTTCCGAATTTCGATAGTAAATCACAAAACATGAGGAAATTACTAAATTTCATAAAATATGAATATAATGAGATGAAATTTAAAGATATTCATGTATTCGAGAATGGTGATAATGAAACTACCGAAAATTCTCGGAATAGATAAATTACACGAATTACGAGACGAAAGATGAAGTGAAATATGGTGCGTATTCTTATGAATATTTTTATAAATATTCACTAAAGGATTTTAACCCTTATGGTTTTAAATCATGGAATTATATATTTATATAAATTCCATAAAGGTGTATTTTATAATGAGAATTACGGTTTTGAGACTGGTTGGTATTCTTATCATGCTGATGCATGATATGTGATATGTTTAGTCCCGGTCGACGTCCAATCAGTGATCCACCGAGGACAATATAGGTTATGGTCATAGATTTGACCGGTGTACTTCCTTACCCTCCGAGGTATACAGTATGATAAGATTGATGTCTATCTTAGACTCCATAAATGATAGGTAATATGTTTTCAAAAGGAAGAAATGATAATTCTAATATTCTTTCTATGGTCTCAAATGAAATATTAGATCATAAGTACTACATGAGATCTGATAAGACAGTGGAAAGTACTCATGGCATAAAGGCCATACCGAGAAGAGACTCGATGATTGAACCGTGGGAGCCACCTCTAGAGTCCTTCGGGAACTAAGTGCTACACGTGTTCTGATGTTTCAGTACAGGCCATACCGAGCAGAGACTCGATGATTGAACCGTGGGAGCCACCTCTAGAGTCCTTCGGGAACTAAGTGCTACACGTGTTCTGATGTTTCAGTACAGGCCATACCGAGCAGAGACTCGATGATTGAACCGTGGGAGCCACCTCTAGAGTCCTTCGGGAACTAAGTGCTACACGTGTTCTGATGTTTCAGTACAGGCCATACCGAGCAGAGACTCGATGATTGAACCGTGGGAGCCACCACTAGAGTCCTTCGGGAAGTAAGTGCTACACGTGTTCTGATGTTTCAGTACAGGCCATACCGAGCAGAGACTCGATGATTGAACCGTGAGAGCCACCTCTAGAGTCCAGAGCGGACAATACGGTTGAGTCGAGGTAAACCTGGGGCCGATGGGCCAAGGGGATGCCAGCCGACGGCCTGGTGATACGGGCTGGGCCTTGACAATAAAAATGAAATAGATTTTTATAGCTTATTTTGCTTTTTAAAGGACGGAACTAATTAAGAGAGTACATTAAAACATGAAATAAGTTTTAAAGAAATAAGATGATGATTTAACTAATATTCTTTTCAAGGAATATACGAATATTAATTATTTTTTAAATGCTTTGTTTCGTAGAAGCATTATTTTGAAAAGCATATGAAAAAGGTTATGAAAGTTTGAAAGAGAAAAGGATTGATTAATTCAAAAAGAAATGAAAATTCTCTCTCTACAGTTGCTTCTAGGTTCCGTAACAAGTATGGTATTCTAAAATACCTACCTTACTCTATTCGGATCCCTAGCCGACTGTAGTATCTTTCCTACATGCGAGCCTAAAGCCCATAGGAAAAATGAAAAAGATTTTCAGCATATAGGAAGCTGAGTATCAAGTGAGGCATATAATTCTCTTACTGAGCCGTGGTTTTGCTCACCCCTTAATTTTCAACATTTCAGGTTTTGATGAATGTGAGTTCAGTGGATTGTGGATCCTGGCTGTACACGAAGGACAATGTGTCAGACCGACTGTTTATTTGAGGTATGATCATTTATTCTCTATATTTAGACATGTCAACAGTACTACTTATCTGATAAATTACGATAGGGGATGTGTATAATATAAACAATATTATGAAAAAAATTATTTAATAGTCAGTACAAGTGAAGTATCGCAGACAGCCCAACCGGTTAAGTTGTGTATAAGAAGATGAAAAATGTGGTCACGGGTCGTGACACTTGCTCCATCCGGATCCCTAGCCGACTGTAGTATCCTTCCTACATGCGAGCCTAGAGCCCATAGGAAAAATGAGAAAGTTTTTCAGCATATAGATAGCTGAGTATCAAGTGAGGCATATAATTCCCTTACTGAGCCGTGGTTTGCTCACCCCTTAATTTTAACATTTCAGGTTTTCGAAGACTGAGAGTCCAGCACTTAAAGGATTGTCGACTGCGCATTTGAGGACGATGCGACAGGTCAATTTATTTAATAAGGTATGATCATTTATTTTCTGTATTTAAACTTATCGACAGTACTACTTTCTTATGAAGTAGAAATCGGGGATGTAATTCATATTATAATTTAATATGAAATTGTGTATATGTAAAAGAAAAGTAAAGTATCGCAGACAGCCCAACCATATAAGATGTATAGAATAAGGTGAAAAATAGGGTCATGGGCTGTGAAAATATATGTATTTATAGATATATATTGTAATATATAGATACAAATTTTGATAAAATAATATTTACTTTTCTTATATATGTATATATTTATATATACATAAAATATCATATTTATATACATATGTATTATTTAAATGTACTAAATAGTATATATACATATATATACTAATGTATATTAATATATACTATATAGTATTTCAATACAGATGTATTTGTATAGAATACATTTATATAATATAAAATTATATAATTATATTTCATATTTCTTCCTCATTTTCTTATTTAATTTGGATTTTCATTTATCCAAATTAAATTCTCTCTTCATTATTTTCCATAATTTCAACCTTATCCTTATTTCCGATTTATCCAAATTTAAATCCCTCAATTTTCTCACTTCCTTAATTTCGGGAATTTTTTTTAACGATATTCCCTTTTTCATTATTTCTTAATTTCACATCTTATTTTTATTCCGATTTTTTTTAATCTTCCTTCATTCGAATTTCCACCATCAGTCTCTTCTTCACTTCTCGAAATTTTCACTGATATTCCGTTCTCATAATTCCACTTATTTATTTTCACTCATCTATTTGCTTTAATATTAATTTCCAATAATTGAAAAATTTGCGGCTATCACATATAAATTGGAGGAATCGAGATAACATTGACTCGATATTGAATATGAAATCTGATTCTAAGCTTATATTGAAAAACTTAAGAAAATCCGAAAGCTTAAGAAATCCACTCTGGAAAATGTGAGAATAATGAAATGCACATGTATAAGATGTGATTGATGGAAATACGGATAACATAATTTGAGGTTAATGAAGTTATCTGTATAAGGGTAAATGTGAGAAACACATGATAGTGAGACGTAGATGAATTAAATAGGGATGTATTAATTTCCTATCATTAATAAAGTTCTTGTGAAGAACAAGTATTCATCTACATGAAAATGGACGCTTTATTGATCTGATTAGAGATACATGAGGAGTTATAAGACTAGCCTCAACATAAAGCGTCGTTAAATAAAAGTTGGAGATTGATGTCCATAAGATGATGATTAGAACTCGATAAAATTTTTTTCGAGTTCCTATTGAGGTTATAAGGTTAATGAGTTGCCTTCTGAAGTATATAAGCCTAAGAAATGAGGCATTTGTACATGAATAAATTGAGGAGATATTAATAGAGCCTAAAGTACAAATGGAAAATGAGTAGCATTTTAGTATGATCCTTTAAACTCTTAAAGACTGTGGATTTGTGTTAAGATTGGGGAATAAGAGATTTGGCTAGACAGTATATCTTTATAAGATGTATAATATCGGATTGACAGAATGACAGTGAATCTGTCAATGATAGTGAGAGAATGATTGAGATACAAAAGTAATGAGTCTAGCTAGAAACCACTGCCAGTCCATAGAAGAGTGAGGAGACTAGCTGCTCTATAGATGAGATCTAATTAAAGAAATTAAAGTCGGTAAATGGATAAGTGGGAAGAGAAGATGGTATGTAAAATGTTAAAAGATTTTAACAGTAGAATACCATACCACTTGAGAAAACCGACTAAGATGATGAGAGTAAAAATATGAAAAGATGAAAGTGGAATAAGGAAATAAGTTGCATGATGAAAAGGGAACATCAATATGAAATAGTTCTCGAAATTAAGACTGAAAAGTGACTCGTGTTGGTTATCACATAATTATGTCAAGATGTAAAAATCAAGCTATATTTGATAAATGGAAGTAATGGTACTCAAAGGAGTAAGATAATTAATATGTTTACTGCCAGTATCGAAATAGAAAAGTGTTATACATACATATAACCACCTTGAAATGGTAAATGGTGGAATTGTATAGATAATGTAATGACTAAATGGATAATTAAGGATTCAATCATCAAATGACCATACTACATGAAGAGGACATGATTTTCTCATGATTGATGATTAATAGTAAAGTCTGCAAATGAGCTGCAGTATTTGATGAAACAAATATGAAATGAGTATTAGAGATAATAATGAAGAATCTAAAAGAGATATGATAATATGGAAGTGATTATAGACTGATAGTCTAATGAAATCACTCCTCCATTATCAAACTCTTAGATTCTTTAGTGCCATAGTCGAAATATGATTATAAGATGATGAGAATGTATGTGAAGTTCCAGTGAGCATATATGTGATAGGAATCTCTGAGTAGCTATATGTTATGAGAAATAGTAAAAGGCTCTGAGATTCCAAATTCATAGACAGCACCGCTTCGTACAGGATGTAAATATCTGAGCGTAGAATGGAAATGCTCGATGATATGTTGCGAGAGCGGATGCATGAGATGTGAAAGCTACTGGACAATTACATACAATTGATTAAAATCGGTAAATGATAATTATCGAAATGTATCAACTTGGCACCAAATAAGAAAGATGAATGAGGAACAATATGAATCATATGTGATATAAAAAGGAGTGGAAATGGAAAACTCCCAATTGATAAGAAATTTAAGGGAGTATAAATATATGATGAAAGATGATATGTACTGATATATGAGATGATTCTGATGTTGATAATATACTGGCAGTATGCAAGCTGATCAAAAGGTCAAGAATGATAAGTGTACAAGATGATAAGTTTACAGAATGGCACCACCTTTAACTTAAGTTAAATTCGGAGGACCGAATTTCTTAAGGTAGGGAGAATGTGATAACCGCAAATTTTATAATTTTGGAAATTAGTATTAAAGAAAATAGATAAGAGGAAATAAATAAATTAAAGTAAATAAATAAAATTTATTTACGAGATGGGAATATCGTTGAAATTCCCGAAATTAAGGAAAGTGAGGAATTTAAATTTTGGATATAATGAAAATAAAAATAAAGTCGGAGTTATGGAAAATAAGGAAAGGAGGAATTTAATTTGGATAAATGGAAATCCAAATTAAATGGGAAATGAAAATGGAGAAATATAATTTGGATATTAAGAGATCTAAATTATAAGGAATAAAATGGGATATTCATATATTTATATATTTAATTATATAAATATATTTTTACTAAATAAATACATGTGTATATTTATATACAATTTTGTATATAAATAAATATATATATGAAACATATATATGTTAATTTCAATTAAAGAGTATATATATGTATATTGTGTATAGAATATATATATATATATATATTGTTATAATTATATTGATATATATTATATAAATATAATTATAATACAAAAAAAAGAAGAAAAGAAGAAACAGAAACAGAAACGGGATCGGGACCCCGTTTCTGTTGAAAATCCCAAAGCTAGCCGACCACTGTCGGCGCCCGCTGGAGAAGGAAAGGAGAAGAGGGAAGGGAAGCATCGTCACCGGCAAAGGAAGAGGAAGCCGATGCCAACACCGGCGAAGCGAAACAGAGAAGGAATCTGCGTGAAACGGAAGCAAAAGCCAGAAGAGAAAAGAAAATAGGAGACGATGGTGCCGGCCGATCCAGGCATCGCCACTGCCACCGAAGCACCGCTGGAGGGAGAGGAAGAGGATGGAGGCCAACCAAGGCGCGGTGAACGGCGGAGGAGGGCCGGCGAAGAGGAAGATGAAACCGAACCTATTCCGCCTCGATCCGCCGCCGTGCTGCGGATCCAGACTGAACGGAGGCCACCGGTAGCTTCGTTGTGCCATCAGCCAGTTGAAGGACGCCCGAACCGCCGGAGAACCAGCCGCCGGTGAAGAACTGACGAGGAAGAAGGCTGAACCAGCTAACGGGAAAAGGAAGAGGAAAAAGGAAAAGAAAAAGAAAAGAAAAAGGAAAAAGAAAAAGAAAAGAAAAAGAGAAAGAGAAAGAAAAGAAAAGAGAAAAAGGAAAGAAAAAAGGAAAAAGAAGAAAGAGAGAGAAAAAGAAAATTTTCAGAATTCGAAAATTTCGAGAATTACGGGAATCGGTAAGAAATCTCAGAAAGTGATAAATTATTTAAATAATTTATTTATTTAAATAATTATGAAAAAAATTCTAAATTTTAGAATTTTAATTCCAGAAAATACCCTCGATGACCGAGCTAATGGAATCGGGCGAGGTGAACACGGGCGCGACGAACGAGGCGGTCGTCAATCCGAACAGGTAAGGGATGCATGTGCAGCACTGTAAGGATATTCAATCTGCATGTTTTAAGTTCGAAATATTTTATGAAAATATTTTATGAAATGATTATGATGAATGATTGATTGGAATTTGGAATGAAGTACTGGCTAAAAATTATAAACTGTATTTTCCATGCAGGAGACTAGCCAATCGGCAGCCGTTATACTGCCGAAAAATTATCGAAAATTTTTAGAAAATTTATAAAATCATACTAAATGATTTTATTTCACAAGAAACGATTTCCAACCACGAAAATCGAGAAAATGATTATTTTTCATAAAACATGAATATAACGAAATTCATTTTAAAATATTCATGTTTTCGAAATTGGTGATAATGAGATCACCGAAAATTCTCTCGATATATGAATTATACGTGATATGAAATGAAAGATGAAAAATGGATAAAGTGAATATTTTATAAATATTTTCTTAAATATTCACTTGATTTATTATATAACCTTTATGGTTTTAATTATGAAATTACATATTTTTATAAATTCCATAAAGGTCTATTAATGATGAAAAATACGGTTTTGAGACTAAATAGCATCCTATCATGCTAATATGTGATATGTGATATGTAACATGTAATATGTGATATGTGATATGTAGTCCCGGCCGACACCTGATCAGTGATCCGCCGAGGACCATTATAGACTATGGCCATAGATTTTACATGATAATTTATACCCTTCGGGGTCTATAGCATGATACGAGTAACGACCCAGTGGACGGGCTGGGCGTGCCTCAGTGTGATAACCGTAAATTTTCCATTTATTGGAAATTAGAAATATTGAAAATAAATATTAGAAAAATTAAATAAGGGGAAATAAATAAAATTTGCAAGAAACGGATATTGGTGAAAATCCTGAGAAATGAGGAAGTGATGAATAAGGAAATTCGTGTGAAGGAAATTAAATGGAAATAAAAATAAAGTCGGAGTTATGGAAAATAAGGAAAGGAGGAATTTAAATTGGATTAATGAAATTCCAAAATTTATAAAATAAAAATGCGTATATTATATATTTATATAATTAAATTATATAAATATATTTACACATGTTTTTATATAAATACATATGTATGTATATGAATATTAGTATATATTATAAAATGAAATATATACTATTTTGTCTCAAATAAATACATGTGTATATTATAAAATGCATTTATATAATTATAAATATATATGTACAGATATACATATATATATATGAAATATATATATATTATTATTTTAAATAAAAGTATATGAATATATAAGAAAAGTAAATGTTATTTTATATTAAAGTTTATAGGTATATATATATATTGTATTATAACATTTATATAATTCTATATATATAAATGTTATTTATTCTAAAGTATATAAATATAAATATAAATATATATATTAGATATATATATTTTGTAATCTACAATATATATAATCTATATATAATATATATTGTATTAGAATATATATGAAATAATATTATATGTGTAATATATGGTAAATATTATATGTATAAACTATATTGTATAATATATAGTATATAGCATACTAAATATAGAAAGAAAATAAAAGACAAAAAAGGAAAGTAAAAAGAAAAACAGAAGGGAGGATCGGGGGAAGGAATCCCGACCCTCCCAGCCGCAACCATCGGCGGCCGAGCCGCCACTGCCGGCGAGGGAGGAAGGAGGACGAGACGCCACTGGCCAAAGAAAGGGGAGAAACTGCCGGCGGCGTGAAGGAACAGAAACAGAATCGACGGAAACGAAGGAAAATCGGGAGAGAAAAGAAAATGGCGGACGGCGGTGCCGGCCGATCCAGGCACCGCCACTGCCACCGAAGCTTCACCGGAGGAAGAGGAAGCCGATGGAGGTCACCCGACGCGCAATGGATGGCGGAGGAACGCCGGCGAAGAGGAGAAGAAGCCGAGGCAAAATCGAGTGGATCCGCCGCCGTGCCGCCGATCCAGGCCAAGCTGAGACCACCGGCAGCTTCGCCTCGACGCCGGCCAGCTGAGGGACCAACGAGCCGCCGGAGAACCGGCCGCCGGCGAGGAACCGACGAGGACAGAAGCTGGACCGGTCTGAACCGGTTTGACCGGGAAAGGAAGAAGAAAAAAGAAAAGAAAAAGAAAGAAAAAGGAAAAAGGAAAAAGAAAAAGAAAAAGAAAAAGAAAAAGAAAAGAAAGAAAGGAAAGAAAAAGAGGAAAAAGGAGAATTTGGGAATTCGAAAAATTCCCGAAAATTCGACAACCCGGGATTTTACATATTCGGTAAGAAATTTCCCGAGAATTTAAATTTAGAAAAAAAAATTAAATTAAATAAATTATGAAAAATTCTAAAAATTAGAATTTTAATTCCAGAAATTATTTTCAGCAATCGAGATAAGGAATCGGGAGAAATGGAGCGCGGGCGCGATCGATAAGCGGAAGTCGCCGACCCGGAAAAAGGTAAGGGATGCATGTGCAGCACTGTAAGGATACTCAGTCTGCATAATTTAATTTGAAATATTTTATGCAATTATTTTATGAAAATTATTATGATGCATGAATTGCTGAAAATAATTTGGGAAGAAGTACTGGCTGAGAGATTTTAAACTGTATTTTCCGTGCAGGAGGTTAGTGAATCGGCAGCCGTTATGCTGCCGAAAATTTTAGAAAAACTTTATAAAATCATATTAAATGATTTATTTCCGAATTTCGATAGTAAATCACGAGACATGAGGAAATTTCTAAATTTCATAAAATATGAATATAATGAGATGGAACTTTAGAATATTCATGTATTCGAGAATGGTGATAATGAAATCACCGAAAATTCTCGAAATAGATAAATTACACGAATTACGAGACGAAAGATGAAGTGAAATATAGTAAATATTTTATGGATATTTTTATCAATATTCACTAAAGGATTATAACCCTTATGGTTTTAAATCATGGAATTATATAATTGTATAAATTCCATAAGGTGTATTTTCCGATGAAAAAATACGGTTTTGAGACTGGTTGGTATTCTTATCATGCTGATACATGATATGTGACATGTTTAGTCCCGGTCGACACCTGATCCGTGATCCACCGAGGACAATATAGATTATGGTCATAGATTTGACCGGGTTAGTCCTTTACCCTCAAGGGTTTATAGTACGACAAGATTAACGTCTATATTAAAATCCATAAATGATAGCTGACATGTTAAAAAGGGAAATATTTTACATGACATGGAATATGTCAAACGGAAAAGGCCATACCGAGCAGAGACTCGATGATTGAACCGTGGGAGCCACCTCTAGAGTCCTTCGGGAACTAAGTGCTACACGTGTTCCGATGTTTCAGTACAGGCCATACCGAGCAGAGACTCGATGATTGAACCGTGGGAGCCACCTCTAGAGTCCTTCGGGAACTAAGTGCTACACGTGTTCCGATATTTCAGTACAGGCCATACCGAGCAGAGACTCGATGATTGAACCGTGGGAGCCACCTCTAGAGTCCTTCGGGAACTAAGTGCTACACGTGTTCCGATGTTTCAGTACAGGCCATACCGAGCAGAGACTCGATGATTGAACCGTGGGAGCCACCTCTAGAGTCCTTCGGGAACTAAGTGCTACACGTGTTCCGATATTTCAGTACAGGCCATACCGAGCAGAGACTCGATGATTGAACCGTGGGAGCCACCTCTAGAGTCCTTCGGGAACTAAGTGCTACACGTGTTCTGATATTTCAGTACAGGCCATACCGAGCAGAGACTCGATGATTGAACCGTGGGAGCCACCTCTAGAGTCCTTCGGGAACTAAGTGCTACACGTGTTCCGATGTTTCAGTACAGGCCATACCGAGCAGAGACTCGATGATTGAACCGTGGGAGCCACCTCTAGAGTCCTTCGGGAACTAAGTGCTACACGTGTTCCGATATTTCAGTACAGGCCATACCGAGCAGAGACTCGATGATTGAACCGTGGGAGCCACCTCTAGAGTCCTTCGGGAACTAAGTGCTACACGTGTTCCGATGTTTCAGTACAGGCCATACCGAGCAGAGACTCGATGATTGAACCGTGGGAGCCACCTCTAGAGTCCTTCGGGAACTAAGTGCTACACGTGTTCCGATGTTAGTATGAGAAATCGTAGGATATTATGACGATAAGTAAGTGAGTGTGATTCGTGAATTCGACAAATGTCGAAGAATGAAAAAGATTTTCAGCATATAGGAAGCTGAGTATCAAGTGAGGCATATAATTCTCTTACTGAGCCGTGGTTTTGCTCACCCCTTAATATTAAACATCTCAGGTTTTGATGCTGGTGAGTTCAGTGGATTGTGGATCCTGGCTGTACACGAAGAACAATGTGTCAAACCGACTGTTTATTTGAGGTATGATCATTTATTCACTGTATTTAGACATGTCAACAGTACTACTTGTCTGATTTATTACGATAGGGGATGTGTATAACATAAACAATACATTGTAAAATTGTTTAACAGCTAGTACAAGTGAAGTATCACAGACAGCCCAACCGGTTAAGATGTGTATAAGTAGGGTAAAAATGTGGTCACGGGTCGTGACACTCAGTCTCCATATACGAAAATGTTTTATATGATATGTGAAATGTAAATGTTTTACATGATATGTGAAATATAAATGTTTTACATGATATGTGACAAGTTAAATGAAAGAGATTTATAGCATTTTACAAAATGCTTATTTCAGTACTGATTTTAGTACTACAAGATGATTTTCATATGACATGTGATATGAACATGTAATATGTTTTCAAAAGGAAAAAGAGTTTATAAGTCTAATATTCTTACTATGATTTTAAATTGAATATTAGACTATATGTGACATGAATATGTGATTTGTTTTAAAAAGGAAAGAGGAGGAAAATAAATCTAATATTCTTATTTTAAACTTTAAATTGAATATTAGATTTAAATAATTTATATGTTATACGAAAAGGAAATTATAGCTTATTTTTCTATTTAAAGTACTGTACTAATTATGATTGTACAGTAAAATATGAAATGAGTTTAAATGAGAACGATGATGATTTAACTAATATTCTTTTCAAGGAATATATGAATATTAGTTATTTTATTTAAATGCTTTATTTCATATAAGCATTAATTTGAAAAGAATATGGAAATGATATGAAATGGAATGGTAAAAGGATATAAATTTCAAACGAAAAGAAATTTATCACTCTCTACAGTTGCTTCTAGGTTTCGGGACAAGATAGGTATTTCAAAATACCTACCTTACTCCATCCGGATCCCTAGCCGACGGTAGTATCCTTCCTATATGCGAGCCTAGAGCCCATAGGAAAAATGAAAAAGTTTTTTAGCATATAGATAGCTGAATATCAAGTATGCATATAACTCCCTTACTGAGCCGTGGTTTGCTCACCCCTTAATATTAACATTTCAGGTTTTCGAAGACTGAGAGTCTGACACCTAAAGGATTTCGGCTGCACATTTGGGGACGATGCGATAGCTCGACTTATGACATGAGGTACGATCATTTATTTTCTGTATTTAGACGTATCTACAGTACTACTTTCTTATGAAGTAAGATAGGGGATGTAATTCATATAATAACTTTATATGAAATTGTTTATATGTAAAACAAAAGTAAAGTATCGCAGACAGCCCAACCAAATAAGATGTATAGAATAAGCTGAAAAAATAGGGTCATGGGCTGTGACATGAATATATCAAAAATATTATTTAAATATTTAAGTTACCGAATTTATTGAAAGTAAAGCTATTGGAAATTCCTTCTAAATGTTTTACAGTGTAAGAGATGGTTTAAAGAGGATGTTGAGAAGTGAATATTTTATAATTATTTTTAGTGAATATTCACTATATGATGAGTAAAACCTCTATGGACTGACTGAAGATTTTATTTATTATATCGATTTCCATAAAGGTGATATTACTATGTGAATATTGTTTTAAGACCAAAATGTTCCTAAATGTGTTCCATAGTGAAACAGTGTGTCTATGAAAACTAACCTTAGCTTTGAAAAATAAATGTTTACTATTTTTCATAAAGTGTGAAATTATTGAAAATGATATTTCAAAATTTCTGAAATCGAGTTTATCAAAATGAAAGTATTGAGATGTGGGTATATATGTTTAACGATGAAAGAGAATATTTATGAAATTCATTACTACAGTGTGAGTATTTTATAACATTGTTTTCACTGTTTTATATACTATGTGATATTATACCTTTATAGATTTTCTGAAAGATATTATCTATTTTATTAAATTCCATAAAGGTGATATGATTTCTCATAAATTGTTTTGAGACTAATAGGTCCCGTATCATGCTGATATGTGATATGTGACATGTAATATACTGTGTGAAGCTGTGGATGCTGATCCTATCTTCAGCATCCCTATTGACACTTAATCAGTATACGACTAAGGACAATGTAGACTATGGCCATAGGTCTCATATGATACTGATACTGTTCCCTACGGGGATTATAGCATGATAAATCTTGAGTGATGCCTTAGTCTCCATCATTTTTATGACATGAAAAATGATGATTTTAAATGGATGATGATATGAAAAGATGAATGATCATTTATATGTTTTAAATGAGATGAATAATGATTTTCTAAACAGTTTACTGTACTAAATTAAGTATGATATTGTTTACGAGATTTCAGTGATATATGTGATATGTTTTCAAAAAGGGAAATGATGATTATTAATCTAATATTCTTTTTTTATAATTTAATTTGAATATTAGATTATTCGATTGAATGTTTTGTAGTATAAAAGTATTGATTTGAAATGAATATAAAATGTTATGAGAAAGTGGTTTATTTCAAAATCAATGCTTACTCCTTATAGTCACTTCTAGGTTTCGGGACAAGACAGATATTTCAAAATACCTTCCTTACTCTATTCGGATCTCTAGCTGACTATAGTATTCTTCCTATTAGGGTCCCTAGTGCACCTATAGGAATTAAAGGATTTTATTGCATATAGATTTCGTAATATTAAGATTTGCATACAATTCCTTTACTGAGTCGTGGTTTGCTCACTCATTTATTTTCACCATCCACAAATTATTTTTGAAGGTTTTACGTGATTTACCTATTCGTGGATTGGCTACGTTTTGGTTACCCCAAAGTAGTGATAGTGGATTCTGGAGCTACTATGTTCAGACATTTTTATACAGCACTACTTGTTGTAAATTTAATTCAAGGGATGTAATCTTATTTATATAGCTGTAAATATTAACTGTTATGTGAATAAAACATTATGTAACTTGTTTTACTATTTAAGTGAATAGTACTAATGGCATCACAGACAGCCCAACCATTACTTTATGTGTGGAAAAGTGTGAATTACTGTATATACAGACTGTGACATGTTGTATCTAATGTTGCTTCAATCAATTGCCTCTACTGTCTGCTGGTTCGCTCTGCTTCTTGGTCTGCTGCGGTTTGCTAGTTGTTATTGGTGACGGAAGGTGCTACCTTAGTTGTAGTGTGACTGTCTTGTTGTGCATCCTCTATATGTTGTTGGGAAGTGAGTAACGGCCAGAATTGATTAGGAATGTAAACGGGGCAGGTACCTGCCAATTTCAAGGTACCCGACCCCAGCCCCATTTAAGATTGATGAAACTCGAACATTATAAAAACCCAATTAATTTTTAAATGTACTACTCGAACCCTACCCTATTAATTTTCATATTACCCATTTATTACCCAAACCCATTTAAAAACCCGTTTATACTTCCAAACTTTTTGATAACCCGATTATTAACCCGAACCCAAAACATTTCTAAATTAATTCATTTTTTTGTTAATTAAAAGCATAAAATTAAAAAACATACAAGTACCATTACAACAATTCAACAAACCATAATAGTTCAACAAACAATTTAAACACATAGAAATATGTTTATGCAACTACAAACAAACATAATTTAATAAAAACACAAACATATTTGAAATCATTTAAGTCATGACATCTTCATTCTTCATCATCATTAAACAAGCAACTTGAATCCATAGTTGTAGATGGTCTTACACATGAAATAAATAAATAAATATTATTAATCTTCAGGTAAAATATAATAATAAACTACTTCTGAAAAAAAAAAAACAAATGAATAGAAAGAATTATAATAAGTGAATTGTTTACCTCCTATATCACTCCTTAACCAATTATGAAAGCACATCAATGTCACAACCCGAAGGCGGTGTAACGCCCCGTTACCACATTTATCACCTTATTTTACACACTTTATTCGGTTGGGCTGTCTGTGATACTTCACTTTAAACTTGATGTTAAACAATTTAATAAAATATTGTTAACATTATACACATCCCCTATCTTAATTACAAATATGTAGTACTGTAGACATGTCTAAATACAGAAAATAAATGATCGTACCTGATATATTTTAATCGGTCTGTTACATTGTCCATTATGTACAGCCGTAATCCACAAATATTGGATCTCACCATCCTCAAAACCTGAAATGTTAAAATTGGGGAGTGAGCAAACCACGGCTCAGTAAAAGAGTTATATGCTACACTTGATATTCAACTATCTATATGCTGAAAATAATTTTTTTCATTTTCTTTAAAATCTTCCTAGCTGGCTCTAGGCACGCATGTAGGAAGGATACTACAGTCGGCTAGGGATCCAGATAGAATAAGGTAGGTATTTTAGAATACCATGCTTGTTCCGGAACCTAGAAGTAACTGTAGAGAATACTAATTTCGTTGTTTTCAAAACGATATAATTTTCGTTTTTCCACAGAGTAAACCACTTATTTCTTTTCACTTCAGTATACTTTAAAACACGTGACAGTTCAGTAGTAAAACAGTGGTTTACTTCTCTTCTCTTCAGTATAGTAAAAACACGTGACAGTACAGTGATTTGTAAATATCCAATCATTGGATAATTACTTCTTCGATTATTTCTATCTTAGAAATAAGTCTTATGTTATTCTTTTAGAATAAACATTTATTTCTCTTTTCAAATTAATAACCGTATCGTACAATTCAGTAAAACAGTATATTCAGTATTCAGTAAAACAGTATCTCGATACGGTTCAGTCAGTAAAAAAAAAAAAAAACACAAAAAAAATAAAAAAAAAAAGAATAACGTAGCTCAGTTCAGTAAATAGTATATGGTAGCTTTCAGTTCAGTAAACAGTAAATGGTAGCTTTCAGTTAAGTAAAACAGTAATCAATGGCTACCATTTCAGTAAACAGTACAGTTTAGTAACACAGTTTGGTATGGTCTTTCATCAGTAAACAGTAAACAGTACAGTAATTCAGTACAGTAAACAGTACAGTACAGTACAGTAAATAGGATTCCGTAAATCCTTTCAGAAATCAGTAAACAGTAACAGTAAGTGAGACTAGGCAACACCCTACAAGTAAATCATGCTATCATCGTCCACTAAGGGACACAGTAACAGTAATGTGATCTATGGCCATGATCTATAATATGTCCTCGATGTACGCTTGCTAGGCGACAATCCGGGATGCTGATGACTAGCTGGTCAATCAGCTACGTGACAGTAACAGTATATGTGATGCATGAAGCTCGGGGCCTAAGTCTCAAAACAGTATAAGCTGTACCATAGCCTTCATGGATTTTAAATACAAGAATTCACAAATATCCATAAGGCTCACATGTAAGAAAATCATCACCTTTATCAAATTTATAATTTAAATCACGTTTTTCAAATTATTTGATAAAGGTATATATCATTTTTTCCATACGATGAAGACAGTTTACAAAATCATCACTGAAAGTATAAAAGGGCAAAACTGTCTTTTTCTACAGTAAAACACATATGCACGCTTTTCCGTGCATTTAATCGAAAACATGGTTTTATAATTATCAGAATTCAAATAAATTATTTTTATAATTTATGAAAATAAAATATTTATTTTCTAACTTTAAATTCCCATTACCATGTTTTCTTCTAAAAACACGTGTAGAGACCTCTAGTCTCGAAATTATAGTTTTATTCATTTCTTAACCTTTATGAAATTTTCATAATTAATTATTTCCATAATTAAAACCATAAATGTTTTATATGAAATCAAGTGAATATTTAGGAATATTTATAAAAATATTCACTTCAGTCTCTTTTTCATTTTCATCTCGTTTCACGTGAAATATCACCTACAGGGTGAATTTTCGGTGATTTCCTTTTCACCATTCTCGAAAACATGAATATTTTAAAATCAAATATCGTTATATTCATGTTTTATGAAATTTACTTAATTTCTCGATTTTCGTACTTGAAAATCATTTCATGTGAAATCAAATCATTTATTATGATTTTCGGTGATTTTCGATAAATTTCAGTAATTATTAGATAATTTTTCGGCAGTATAACGGTTGCCGATTTGGCTAGCCTCCTGCACGGAAAATACAGTTTATATTTTTCAACTGGTATTTCACCACAATTTGAAACCGATAAATCACCACAAATTTCAAAACTAATCATTATAAATTGCATTTATAAATTAAATTCATAATTTAAAACATGGCCGAATATCCTTACAGGCGGCACATGTCTCTCTTACCTGTTTCGGGTCGGCGACTGCCTCTCGAAGGTCGCGCCCGTGTTCACCTTGCCCGATTTCATCGGCTCGGTAATCGAGGGAATTTTTTGGAATTTAAATTCTAAAATTTAGAATTTTTCCATAATTATTTAAATAAATAAATTATTTAAATAATTTACTATTTTTCGGGATTTCTTACCGATTCCTGTATTTCCCGAGATTTCCCGTAATTTTCGAATTCTCGGGAATTTTCCAAATTCCCGGAATTCCTTTCCCCTTTTCTTTTTCTTCTTTTTCTTCATTCTTTCTTTTTCTCTTCTTTTCTTTTTTCTTTTCTTTTTTCTTTTTCTTTTCCTTTTCTTTCCTGGCCGGTTCAGACCAGTTAGACCGGCTCCACCCTCCTCACCGCCGGTTCTCCTTCGGTGGTCGATTCTCCGACGGTTCGACCGCTCCTCAGCTGGCCGACGTCAAGGCGAACTCACCGGTGGTCTTAGCTTGGCTTGAATCGGCGGCACGACGGCGGATCAAGGCGGAATAGGTTCGGTTTCATCTTCCTCTTCGCCGGCCCTCCTCCGCCGTTCACCACGCCTCGGGTGGCCTCCATCGTCTTCCTCTCCCTCTGGCGGTGCTTCGGTGG
This sequence comes from Heritiera littoralis, assembly GCA_031772115.1. Classification (NCBI taxonomy): domain Eukaryota; kingdom Viridiplantae; phylum Streptophyta; class Magnoliopsida; order Malvales; family Malvaceae; genus Heritiera; species Heritiera littoralis. Next base: position 401,380 of record JAPDPK010000021.1, read on the forward strand.
CAGTGGCGGTGCCTGGATCGGCCGGCACCGCCGTATGCCATTTTTGCTTTTCTTTCCAGCTTCGCCGATTTTTCCACCCCTGTTTCCGCTTCTATTCCTCCCGTTTCCGTCGCCGGTCATTTCCTACTTCCCTTGGCTCGCCGGCCGACATCCTCTCTTCCTTCTCCTCTCTTCCCTTCTCCGGCGACAGTGGCCGGTGCCACTCGGGGAGACAGAATTGGGAGTCTTCCCGATTCTGTTTATTTTTTCTTTCCTTTTTTTTTAATTCCTTTAATTATATATACATATATATATACATATATCATATATACATAATACATATAATATTATTATTATATATATTATATAGTACTATGTATATTTTAAGTATATAAAGATATATATTTTGTGTATAAAAAAAATATATCTCTAGTATAAATATATATGTATATATTTATATACTTTAAAATAAATAACATTTATATATATCTATATAAATGTAATAATAAAATATATATTGTATTTACAATATATATATTTTCTTTCTCAATTTCTTATTTAATTTGGATTTCCATTTATCTAAATTAAATTTCCTCTTTCATTATTTTCCGAATTTCTCATCTTATTTTCCTTCACTAGGATTTTTCATTATCCGTTCCTTCTTCTCAATTCTCGGGATTTTTTTCGCCAATATCCCGTTCTCAAAATTTTATTTATTTCCAATATTTATAATTTCCAATAATTGAAAAATTTACGGTTATCACAGGCGGCGACTTTCACTTAATACTTATACTTTTCTTATTCTACAAATTTATGGAATAAATTTTTCATTTTCATTTTAAGGTTTGTATTTGGTGTCAGTGTAATTACTACTCAATTTCACTGATCCTCTATACAATGTTTTATCACATCTCTAAGTTACATCCCGACTCATTGAACAACATACGTACTCTGTATTAATAAAAGTCTGTACATGTAAACAAGAGATTTACAAGGAATGTATACCTCAAAAGTAGTGAACTGAATTCGCAGGATGATGGTCAGTACCAAACCTGCAAACCGTCTCCGAAGGCCCACTTAAAAGCTCTCATAGCATATTGTAACTTCAATAGTCTGAAAAGAGATGAAATTTAGTGGGGCGAGCAAAACCACTGCTCAGTAGGATTATACTGTCTTAAACCGCAATACTTAAAACTTGCAAGTTTGCAATTACAGTTAATCCTTTCTCATCGATATCATCTCATTATCTCAATTCTTGTCATCTGTCTATCACTCAGACTTCTAAATAAATCATCATAATCACTCTTTAGTTTTCTCATCATTATACTATAGTGCATTGCACAACAATGTCGTGTCCAAGTTGAATATCATGTACTATTAGTCCATATTCTCATCAATCTCATAGTACATCCTGTCCAAATGAGATATCGTACAAAGTCACTTTTCATTTCATAATCATACTTCTGTATTTTATCATCTCATATCACTTCTCATCACTTTTCATTTCATAATCATACTCCTGTATTCTATCATCTCAATCACTTCTCATATTGTGGATCATGATCACGGTGGTACGAAGTCATAATTTTCTTCGTGTATTTCTATATTCATGTTTCATATCATATCATGACATCATGTAGATGAAATATCGTTACCACCGAGTCATGATACTCCTTATAGATTCTTCACGTTTTTGTACCATATAAGGTCATGACATATCTTATGTAAAAAGCATACTATTATGTCATGATTTAGTAGGCAACTTATGTAATTTCACTGTATAAACCGCTATCATTTCAAATCATATCATATATACTTTAGAACATGCTCAACATATGAATTTTCAATTCATTTCATATTTACTTTTAAGACATAATAGGAACATGTTCAACTTCAGTTCATGTATTCGTTTTTAGAGCATGTCTAAAACATTTGCGGTTTAAAACATTTTTGTAACGCTCCATTACCACATTTTTGACCTTATTTTACACAATTTATCCGGTTGGGCTGTCTGTGATACTTTACTTTACACTTGATGTTAAACAATTTAATAAAATATCGTTAACATTATACACATCCCCTATCTTAATTACAAATATGTAGTACTGTAGACATGTCTAAATACAGAAAATAAATGATCGTACCTGATATATCTTAGTCGGTCTGTCACATTGTCCATTATGTGCAGCCGTAATCCACAAATATTGGATCTCACCATCATCAAAACCTGAAATGTTAAAATTGGGGAGTGAGCAAACCACGGCTCAGTAAGAGAGTTATATGTCACACTTGATATTCAGTTATCTATATGCTGAAAATAATTTTTCATTTTCTTTAAAATCTTCCTAGCTGGCTCTAGGCTCACATGTAGGAAGGATACTACAGTCAGCTAGGGATCCAGATAGAGTAAGGCAGGTATTTTGAAATACCTTACTTGTTCCGGAACCTAGAAGCAACCGTAGGGAGTACTAATTCCGTTGTTTCCAAACGATATAATTTTTGTTTTTCCACAAAGTAAACCACTTATCTCTTTTCACTTTCAGTATACCTTAAAACACGTGACAGTTCAGTAGTAAAACAGTGGTTTACTTCTCTTCTCTTTAGTACAGTAAAACACGTGACAGTACAGTGATTTGTAAATATCCAATCATTGGATAATTACTTCTTCAATTGTTTCTATCTTAGAAATAATTCTTATGTTATTCTTTTAGAATAAACATTTATTTCTCTTTTCAAATCAGTAACCGTATCGTACAGTTCAGTAAAACAGTATATTCGGTAAAACAGTAAAACAGTATCTCGATACGGTTCAGTCAGTAACAGTAAACAGTAGCTACCAATTCAGTAAATAGTATACGGTAGCTTTCAGTTCAGTAAAACAGTAAATGATAGCTTTCAGTTCAGTAAAAACAGTAAATGGTAGCTTTCAGTTCAGTAAAACAGTAATCAATGGCTACCATTTCAGTAAACAGTACAGTTCAGTAACACAGTGTTTTGGTACGGTCTTTCATCAGTAAACAGTAAACAGTAAACAGTACAGTGCAGTAAATAGGATTTCGTAGATCCTTTCAGTAATCAGTAAACAGTAAACAATAAGCAGTAAGTGAGACTAGGCAACACCCTACAAGTAAATCATGCTATCATCGTCCACTAAGGGACACAGTAACAGTAATGAGATCTATGGCCATGATCTGTAATATGTCCTCGGTGTACGCTTGCTAGGCGACAATCCGGGACGCTGATGACTAGCTGGTCAATCAGCCACGTGACAGTAACAGTATATGTGATGCATGAAGCTCGGGGCCTAAGTCTCAAAACAGTATAAACCGTACCATAGCCTTTATGGATTTTAAACACCATAAATCAAATATCCATAAGGCTCACATGTAAATATAATCACCTTTATGAAATTTATCAAATAAATAACATTTTTCAAAATATTTCATAAAGGTATAAATCATATTTTTCATACGGTGAAAACAGTTTATAAATCATTACTGAAAATATAGAAGGGCAAAATTGTCCTTTTTCCACCGTAAAACCATATGCATGCTTTTCCGTGCTTTCACTTGAAAACATGGTTTTTCAATAATTTATGAAAAATAAAATATTTATTTTTCCAAATTCATAAATCCCGTAATCATGTTTCTTTCTAAAAACACGTGTAGAGACCTCTAGTATCGAAATCATAGTTTTCCATCATTTCTTAACCTTTATGGAATTTTCATAATTAATTATTTCCATAATTAAAACCATAAAGGTTTTTGTAAAATCAAGTGAATATTTAAGAATATTTATAAAAATATTCACTTCAGTCTCTTTTTCATTTTCATCTCGTTTCACGTGAAATATCACCTACAGGATGAATTTTCGGTGATTTCCTTTTCACCATTCTCAAAAACATGAGTATTTTAAAATCAAATATCGTTATATTCATGTTTTATGAAATTTACTTAATTTCTCGATTTTCGTATTTGAAAATCATTTCACGTGAAATCAAATCATTTATTATGATTTTCGGTGATTTTCGATAAATTTCAGTAATTATTCGATAATTTTTCGGCAGTATAACGCCTGCCGATTTGGCTAGCCTCCTGCACGGAAAATACAGTTTATATTTTTTAACCGGTATTTCACCACAATTTGAAACCGATAAATCACCACAAATTTCAAAACTAATCAATATAAATTGCATTTATAAATTAAATGCATAATTTAAAACATGTGGCCGAATATCCTTACAGGCGGCACATGTCTCCCTTACCTGTTTCGGGTCGGCGACTGCCTCTCGTAGGTCGCGCCCGTGTTCACCTCGCCCGATTCCATCGGCTCGGTCATCGAGGGAATTTTCTGAAAATTAAATTCTAAAATTTAGAATTTTTCCATAATTATTTAAATAAATAAATTATTTAAATAATTTAATACTTTTCGGGATTTCTTACCGATTCCCGTAATTCCCGGGATTCTCGTAATTTCCGAATTCTCGGGAATTCTCCAAATTCCCGGAATTCCTTTTCCCTTTTTCTTTCTTCTTTTTCTCTTTTCTTTTCTTTTCTTTTTCTTTTCTTTTCTTTTTCTTTTTCTTTTTCTTTTTCTTTTTCTTTTTCTTTTTCCGCCGGACCGGTCTACCTCCCTCACCGTCGGTTCTTCTCCGGCGGTTCGGCAGCTCCACAGCTGGCCGGCACCACGATGAAGCCGGATCTGGCCTCCATTCGTCACGAATCGACGGCACGGCGGCGGATCTACTCGGTTTTGCTTCGGTTTCTTCTCCTCCTCCGTCGGCGTTCCTCCGCCGTTCACCGCCTGAACCATGGCCTCCCACGTTTTCCTCTTCCTCCGGTGAAGCTTCGGTGGCACTGGCGGTGGCCAATTCCGCCGGCACCGCCACTTTCTCTTTCTTTTTTCTTCCCAGCCTCCGCCGGTTTTTCCTTCGATTTTCCTTTCTGTTTTCACCGTCTCCCGTCGCCGGTCACCTTGTCTTCCACCCCTTATCTCGCCGGCCGACCTCCTCTCTCCCTTCTCCTCTCTTCCTTCTCCGGCGAAGGGCCGGTCACCCTTCGAGAAGACAGAATCGGGACTCCCGATTCTGTTTCTTTTCTTTTTTTTATTTTTTTTATTTTAATTATAATTATACATTATACATATATATATATTATACTTATAATATATATAATACATATAATATTATTATTATATATATTATATAGTACTATATATATTTTATATATATAAAGATATATATTTTGTGTATAAAAATATATATCTAGTATAAATATATATGTATATATTTATGTACTTTGAAATAAATAACATTTATATATACCTATATAAATGTAATAATAAAATATATATTGTATTTACAATATATATATATATATTTTCTTTCTCAATTTCTTATTTAATTTGGATTTCTATTTATCCAAATTAAATTTCCTCCTTTCCTTATTGTCTGAATTTAATTTCCTCTTTCCATTATTTTTATTTTCACTTCCAATTTAAATTGCCTTCACTCGGATTTCCACAATCCGTTCCTTTCTCAATTCTCGGGATTTTCACTAGTATCCCGTTCTCATAATTAATTCATTTATTTATTTCCAATATTTATTTTCTCTAATATTTATTTCCAATAAATGGAAAATTTACGGTTATCACAATTTTTCATATACTGTAAGTCATATCAGGTCTAGAGTTCATATCAAATCAATCTATACTCTAGACCACATATCATGTCAAGTTCGACACAAAATCATATATAAATCATATAAGTGTCGAAATCATATCACATGTACTTTTAAAACATGTTTAAAACATGTATTGTTTCAAAATATATTTCATTTCAAACATGTCTCATGTATTGTATAAATCATGTCAAGTCTAGAGTTTATATCAATAAAATCATACTCTAGACTTCATATCATATCAGTTAGAGACTAGGCTAGATCCCTATCATCTCTATCAATAAAGACTTAAATCACTATAGCTAGCAGTGAAAATCATGTCATCTTCCCCTGGAAACCAACTAGGGCGCTATTTATGGCCATAGACCTCATCTCTCTCAACCCCACTGATCAGGAGTGACTGAGACCTGTCCACGACTATTGTCGGACAAGCATCTCTGCCTAATAAGCAAAGCTCTAATTAGGCGGTTTCCACTATGCTTTATTGAATTTAATTCTTTTAGGTGCCTACAGTCTCATAAAACATTTAAATCTTTAACTTTCTTTTCAGTATCATGTAAAGCATATGGTAAAATTTTGTATGAGACTTCATATATCAAAATATATATATATATATATATCTACCATATACTTTCATTTCAAAACAAATCAATACTTTACAATATTCATATAAATATTATTATAATGTTTCAAGTTGCAAGAAGGCATGCTTAAATGCGATGCTATAAAACATTTCAGTATGCAACTTCGGTAATATTTTCATCAAATACAGTGAAGCGATTCATTTAACTTTATCACCATCAATTATTCGATTTCAAGACTTTCTTTCTATCAAATCAGTAAATCACTATTCAAATCATTCACTATTCATTTAATTCGGTATTCAATTTGCTCAGTACTCAATTCATTCGGAAATCGAATCACTTGGTATTCAGACCATTCGGTATTCAATATCCTTTCTCAATCGTCGTCGACTATAATAATCATTTATACATCTCATCATCAATATTAGGATCGCATCATTAGTATGAATCCTCTAAGTTTCTATGAGCATTTAGATATCATGTTTTCAATGTAAACATCAAGGTATGGAAATTATGTAATTCCTAATGTTGTCATCCGATATCTACTTTAGAGTCGATATTGAAGATAGATAAACCACCAAATCAATAATCACTTATCAAATCCAATTATGATTTGACCTATTGACATACGTTTATGATTTCCGACTTGAGGTTCTATTTCATTCACTACCGTAAAACTAGATCACAATCCTCCATCGAGTTTTCACATGGCCTGTAGAATTAAATATTAAACTTATGCAAATCATAAATCTTATTATTCAAGCCTATTTCACGGTTATACGCAAAACCATATATCCGCATATTTTATCACTCATTCATTTGGATCTGTAATTGATCGAATTGTGTCGTGATTCAACCTCACTTTCAGTAAAGTTATGTATGTACAATTTATACATTCGATTATGATTCAGTATCATAACTATCCATTGTGTACCACAGTATTGCTACTAATACCAATATCACTAGTGTATGTCTGTTTATTATCTTACATATATCCGGCAATACGATGTAGTACGGTGAAATCATCTCAACATCGATCTCGCCAATAGTCCATGTTATCATGTTCGGAATTGTTTCAAGATCAAGAAATTGAATTCGATAAATTCTGGAATCATTACTCCATTAATAGTTCCACAATTCAATTGCTTGACCATCAAAATTTCAACTACGATCTTCTCTTCCAAGCTACATCATATAATCATTGTTACTTTCGTCAATACTCCAACCAACCAATATTCTACCTTATTTTCGACTCAATAATCAACTTGAAATGTTAAATTGACTTGAATTATGAGTTCTATAAGATTCTCAACAAAATTCCTCGCGTTATTTTGCTTATCCGTTAACCCTCTCATCAATTTCAACAATCAATTTCTACATGACACAATAAGATCCTTTCAAACTTATTTCTGATAATTTTTCCAAGATTCCATTTACATAAGAAGCTTAAACTTTTTCCTCAAACATTTTCATAGAAATTTCGACAGCATAACGACTTAATTTTCACTAAACCTCCTGCAAGAAAATACAATTTATACTACAGCCGTTGATTCTCACAATTTCTATGTTTCTACTAAGTCCCCTACCACTAATTGTAGGTCCTCTTAGCATTTAAAAATCATTTAAAAACCATTTCAATAATCATTCATCATCAAGATCACATTCTAAAGCATACAATATAACACTACCACAACTTTATAAAAGTATCTTACCTTTCGCCAAAGCTTAGCGTGTTTTCCGAGCCTAGCCGAACTCCACCACTAGCCTCATTTCCATGCTGCCACAATTTAATACACATATATTCGTTTAGAAAGAAATTTAATAAATTCCATAAATTTCTACGGAATATAGCAAAATCTTTAAATTCCTTACCATTCTTTTATTTTCTTTCCTTCCTTTTCTTCTCTTTCTTTTTCCTTTTTTTTTTCCTTCTTTCTTTCTTGTCTTTCTTTCTTCTTTCTTTTTCTTCTCCTTCTCTTTCCTTTCTTTTCTTTTCTTTTTCTTTTCTTTTTCTTTTCTCCTTTTTCTCTTTTTTTTTCTTTCTTTCTGGTTTGAACAGGGTCGGGGGTCGGACAGGGTCGGACAGTTTAGTCTTTGCTTGGGCGGTTCAGCCACCGACGACCGTCCATTCCGACGGTTCACGCGTCCCACAGTTGCCCGACATTGCGAGGATGCCGGATCTAGCCTCCGTTTCTCGATCGGCGACGCCGGTGGTAGCAGATCTGGGATGGGCGGTGGCGACTCCTTCTCTTTTTTTCCTCTCTTTTTCTATGGTTTCCTTCACAGTTGGCCCTTCCTTCCTCCAGATCTGACCTCACCGGAGCTTCGCAAGGCGGCGGCGACAGGCGGATCAACCGACGTCTCCTCCTTTCTTTTTTCTTTTTCTCCCAATTTTCCTTCGGTTTCGCTTCTCCCGTTTCTGCTTTCGTTTCTATTTTCCGCCGCTGGCCACCGGCATTTGCTTCTCCTCTTGCCGGTGAGCCGTTCTCTCTCCCCCTTTCTCCTTCAGTCGGCCGGCGTTGGTCGGCCTCTCTTTACATTTTCTCCTCTATTTTAACAGAGGAGAAAAGAACAAGGGAATCAAGTTTATCCCGATTCCCATTTCCTTCATTTTTTTTTCATTTTTTATTTTTTATTTTATTATTTTTTTATATATATTTATATTTATAAATATATAAAAATACATTATAATTATATTTATATGGATATAATTATACCCATTTTATTCCTTATTATTTTGGATCTCTTAATATCCAAAATAATTTCCCTCAATTCATCACTTCATAAAGTTCAAAATTCAATATATTCTAATCCTCATAAATAACTTTATTTATTTATTTCCGGGGAATTAATACCAAAATAGGAAAAATTTTCAGTTATCACATCCTGGAATAACCGTGAATTTTTCCATTTATTGGAAATTATAAATATTGAAAATAATTATTGGAGAAAATAAATCAGAGGAGGTAAATAAAATTTGCGAAAACGGGATATTGGTGAAAATCCCGAGAATTGAGGAAGTGAAAGAATTGAGAAATTCGTATAAAGGAAATTAAATTGGAAGTGAAAATAAATATAATGGAGAAAGGAAAAATGAATTTGGATAAATTAAAATCCAAATTAAATAAGAAAAATGAGAAATGAAAATAAAGTATGTTTATATAATTACAAATTTTATAAATGTATTTTATACAAATACATATGTATTTAAAATACTATATACTATATTTTAATATACATTGGTATATATATGGAAATATATACTATTTCATAAATTTAAATAATACATATGTATATAAACATAATATTTTATGTGTATATATATTTATATAAATGCATATAGAAGAAAGGTAAATGTGGTTTTATATTAAAGTTTATATGTATAAATATTGTATTATAACATCTAGATAATTTGTATATGTAAATGTTATTTATTTTAAAATATATAAATATACATATATATATACTAGACATATATTTTGTAATATACAATATATATTTTATATATAATATATATATGGTGTATTATATTATATATGAAATAATATATGTATAATATATAGTATATATTATATGTATAAAATGTAATTTATAGTGTACAATATATAGTAAATTACATACTTAAAAGGGAAAGGAAATACAACTAAAAATAGAAAGAAACAAATGAAAAAAAAAAAGAAAGAAAGCAAGTTGGGAATCGGGAAAACCCGATTCCCATCCCAACTGAAACCGGCGGCAACAAATGCCGTCGGTGAGAGGAGAAAAGAGAGAGGAGGGCACGAGAGGACCACCGGCGAGCAGAAAGGAGGAAGATGGCCGCTGGCGACGGTCCAAAAAGGAGAAAAATTGGGACAGAAACGAAAAATCGGAAGAGGAGAAGAGAGGAGATCGGCGGTGCCGGCCGATCCGGGCACCGCCGCCAACGCCACCGGCAAGGATCAACGACGGTGAAGGAGGCCACCGACGGTGAAGGAAACGGCGGAAGAAGGAGAAAAGAGAGGAGGAAGGGACCGAAACCCACGGACTTAGATCCGGCGCCGTCACCGGTGATGGGGTGAAACGGAGGCCAGATCCGGCATCCCCGCAACGTCGGCCAGCTGTGGGAGGCATGAATCGGCGAAAAGGAGTTCCGCCAGCGGTCGAACCGGCCGAACCGGCAGGATGAGGCACAAACCGGTCTGAACCAGTCCGGCCAGAGAAAGAAAGAAAAAAAAAGAGAAAAAGAAAAGAAAGAAAAGAAAAGAAAAAGAAAGAAAAAGAAAAAGGAAGAAAGAAAGAGGAAAAAAGGAAGAAAAAGAGGAAAAGAAGAATTTCGGGAATTAGGAAAATTCCCGGAAATTCGACAACCCGAAAATTTACTGAAATTCAGTAAGAAACTCTCGGAAATTTAATTTCAGAAAAACTTAATAAATTATGGAAAAATTCTAAAAATTAGAATTTTTATTTCCAGAAATTATTTTCAGCGATCGGGATAAGGAACCGAGAGAAATGAAGTGCGGGCGCGATCGATAAGAGGAAGTCGCCGACCCGGAAAAGGTAAAGGATGCATGTGCAGCGCTGTAGGGATATTCAGTCTGCATATTTTAATTTGAAATATTTTATGGAAATATTTTATCAAAATTAATATGGTGCATGATTTATTGAAAATTTTGAGATGAAGTACTGGCTGCAAATTTATAACTGTATTTTTCGAGCAGGAGGTTAGTAAATCGGCAGCCATTATGCTGCCGAAAATTTTAGAAAAATCTCATAAAATTATATTAAATGATTTTATTTTCTAAAATCGATATTAAATCACGAAGAATGAGGAAATTATTAAATTTCATAAAAACATGAATATAATGAGATGGAATTTTAAAATATTCATGTTTTCAAGAATGGTGATAATGAAATCACCGAAACTTCTCTGGATAGATAAATTACATGTAATATGAGACGAAATATGAGAAATTGTAGGATATTGTGACGAAAAGTAAGTGGGTTAAATAAATCTTACTAGTATCATCTCGTAAGAGATGAAAGAATTCTCATTAAATACTTAATTCAACTCATGTAGAGTTTTGGTTGGACATTACGGGTTGGACAAAATGAGTAATTGTGGTAAGATTTTTAAATTGGACATGATGTGCCTGTGAAATATGCTTATTTGAAAGGTGATCTTGTTGTGAATTGTGTAATGTGTTATCTGTTATGGCTCCCTTATGATTACTGAGCATGTTAACATATTTGTTATGCTTTGAGTATGTATATGTGATTTGAGTACCAAAAATACATATCACCCTCGATGTTGAGTTAATAGACCTCAATTAGCATCTAGTCATATTTGTCGAAATCTAAGTCCCAAAGGCCAAACCGAGCAAAGACTCGATTTCTGTACCGTGGGAGCCACCTCTAGAGTCCTTCGGGAACTAAGTGCTGCACGAGTTTTGATGTAAAGGCCAAACCGAGCAAAGACTCGATTTCTGTACCGTGGGAGCCACCTCTAGAGTCCTTCGGGAACTAAGTGCTACACGAGTTTTGATGTAAAGACCAAACCGAGCAAAGACTCGATTTCTGTACCATGGGAACCACCTCTAGAGTCCTTCGGGAACTAAGTGCTACACGAGTTTTGATGTAAAGGCCAAACCGAGCAAAGACTCGATTTCTGTACCGTGGGAGCCACCTCTAGAGTCCTTCGAGAACTAAGTGCTACACGAGTTTTGATGTAAAGGCCAAATCGAGCAAAGACTCGAGTTTTGATGTAAAGGCCAAATCGAGCAAAGACTCGATTTCTGTACCGTGGGAGCCACCTCTAGAGTCCTTCGGGAACTAAGTGCTACACGAGTTTTGATGTAAAGGCCAAACCGAGCAAAGACTCGATTTCTGTACCGTGTGAGCCACCTCTAGAGTCCTTCGGAAACTAAGTGCTACACGAGTTTTGATGTAAAGGCCAAACCGAGCAAAGACTCGATTTTTGTACCGTGGGAGCCACCTCTAAAGTCCTTCGGGAACTAAGTGCTACACGAGTTTCGATGTGTTAGTAAGAAACTTCTGTACCGTGTGAGCCACCTCTAGAGTCCTTCGGGAACTAAGTGCTACACGAGTTCCGATATGTTAGTAATCGAATTATTGACGTGTATAGTGACTAATCTACCGAAGTGCTTGCTGCTTTGCTAATGTGATAAGTGGAATAGATTTTAATATTCTTATTTTAATTTTAATTTTTAAATTGAATAATAGATAATAAATGATTTATATGTTATACGAAAAGGAATTAATAGCTTGTTTTGCTATTTAAAGTGCTGTACTAATTATGATTGTACAGTAAAATATGAAATGAGTTTAAATAAGAATGATGAGGATTTAACTAATATTCTTTTCAAAGAATATATGAATATTAGTTACTTTATTTAAATGCTTTATTTCGTAAAAGCATTATTTTGAAAAAAATATGAAAATGATATGAAATTAAAAAAGGAAAATGATTTTAATTTCAAACGAAAAGAAATTTATCACTCTCTACAGTTGCTTCTAGGTTCCGGAACAAGATAGGTATTCTAAAATACCTACCTTACTCCATTCGGATCCCTAGCCGACTGTAGTATCCTTCCTACATGCGAGCCTAGAGCCATAGGAAAAATGAAAAAGGTTTTCAGCATATAGGAAGCTAAGTATCAAGTGAGGCATATAATTCCCTTACTGAGCCGTGGTTTTGCTCACCCCTTAATTTTAAACATTTCAGGTTTTGGTGATTGTGAGTTCAGTGGATTTGTGGATCCTGGTTATACACGAAGGACAATATGACAGACCGACTGAGTTATTTGAGGTATGATCATTTATTTTCTGTATTTAGACATGTCAACAGTACTACTTATCTGATTAATTTCGATGGGGGTATGTGTATAATATAAATAATATTATGTAAAATTGTTTAACAGTCAGTATAAGTGAAGTATCACAGACAGCCCAACCGGTTAAGTTGTGTACAATAAGGTGAAAAATGTGGTCACGGGTCGTGACACATCCTCCCCACCTTAAGGAATTTGGTCCTCCGAATTGAACTTAAATTAAAATGTGGTACCATCCTATACTCTTATCTTTCTTGTCCTTTCAATCATCTTTTAAATGATACTGCCAGCATACCTTCAATATTAGAATCACCTTTTATACCGTTATATATCGTTCTTCTCCATATATTTATACTCCTTAAAACTTCTTATAAATTTGGGAGTTATCAAATTTCATCTCTCTTTGCATCATAGCTGATTCATACTATTCATCATCCATTTTTCTCATTTGGTGCCAAGTCGATATAGCTTGATAGCTATCATGTAAACAATTTAATCAATAGTATGTAATTGTCCTAGTAGCTTTTAAATTCAATGCACCCGCTCTCAATATATTTGTAAGCATTCACATATTACGCTCGAATATTCATATCAATACGGAGCAGTGCTATTAATAAATTTGGAAATCTCAAAGCCTTTTGCTATTTCCCATAAGCATATGGCAACTCAGGGATTCCCATCACATGTATGCTTACTGGAACTTCACATATGTTCTCATCATTCCATAATCATGTTCCGACTATGGCACTAGAGAAATTTAGGAGCCTGATAATGGAAAGTGATTCCATTTAGACAATCAGTCCTTAATCACTTCCATATCATCATAGCTCTTCTAAACTCTTCATTGTTATCCCCAATACTCATTTTCATATTTATTTCATCAAGGCTACACCTCATTACAAACTTTACTATTAATCATCTTTTGCCATGAATGCAACATTTATCAATCATTCTCTCTATATCTCTTTTCATGTAGTATTCTTATTACATCTCCTATTCTTTTGGTATATTCGATATCACTTAGATTTTAGAATATACCTGAACATGAAATCTTTTCTTAATTTAGATTCCATATGTGACTAATAAAATCATCAATTTTGTCATCATGTTACCCATACAATTTCACCATTCCGAGGTATGTGTATATATATATCATTTTTTTTTACATAGCTGGTAGTAAATCATATAATTCATCTATTTACTCCTTTGAGTATCATTATATTACATTTGCCGAGTTTGACTCGATCTTACATCTAACCATAATCATGTGATAACCAAGTGAAATCACTTTCAGTCTTAAATTTGAGAACTGCTTCATATTCGTGTTCCCTTATAATTTGAAATCATAATTTTCAATTCCCAATAGTCCTCATAACTATGGTGGGATTGTGCTTTCAATCAAGCCATATACTTTTGTTCAATCATTTTCATTGGCGTAATACCACAAGTTTGGTAACTTTATAAAACAAAACGCTTAGATTGAGCTCATTATATAGCTCGAGTTCCAAATCATCACATGACCTATCTTAGGCCAACTATGTTAGGTCATTTCCATTGGTGATTCTTTTACCTCTTTCAATCCTTCATAATTTACTTATCAATCATATCCTATATGACCATTCCATTATCTTCCATATAAATTGCCACAATCAATCATTCTCAATCATTCAATATCTTATTCCTTTAAGGTGATACACAATTCTTCTATACCATATCGATACTATTCATTAACGGTTTCCAGTCCGTTTCAATAGGCCATCGATTGGCATCTTTATATCGAAGCCCAGCCTGTTTCAATAGATCGTCGACAGGTATCACCCATACCAATAGCTAACCAATCTTGGTATAGATCGAAAATCAGCAAGTTTACATATGGACACTACACAGTACACGGGATGTAACACTCTTACGGTCTCAACTACACCGACACGTACTAGACAAACAGTGCTCTGATACCATTAAATCTGTCATGACCCGAAGGCCGCGACTTTCACTTAATACTTATACTTTTCTTAGTCTACAAATTTATGGACTAAATTTTTCATTTTCATTTTAAGGTTTGTATTCGGTGTCAGTGTAATAACTATTCAATTTCACTGATCCTCTATACAATATTTTATTGCATCTCTAAGTTACATCTCGACTCATTGAGCAATATACGTACTATGTATTAATAAAAGTCTGTACATGTAAACAAGAGATTTACAAGGAATGTATACCTCAAAAGTAGTGAAGTGAATTCACAGGATGACGGTCAGTACCAAACCTTCAAACCGTCTCCGAAGGCCCACTTAAAAGCTCTCATAGCATATTGTAACTTCAATAGTCTGAAAAGAGATGAAATTTAGTAGGGTGAGCAAAACCACGGCTCAGTAAGATACTAATATAATTGCAAGAGTAGGATTATACTGTCTTAAACCGCAATACTTAAAACTTGCAAGTTTGCAATTACAGTTAATCCTTTCTCATCGATATCATCTCATTATCTTAATTCTTGTCATCTATCTATCACTCAGACTTCTAAATAAATCATCATAATCAATTTTTTGTTTTCTCATCATTATACTATAATGCATCGCACAACAATGTCGTGTCCAATTTGAATATCATGTACTATTAGTCCATATTCTCATCAATCTTATAGTACATCCTGTCCAAATGAGATATCGTATCAAGTCACTTTTCATTTCATAATCATACTTCTGTATTCTATCATCTCATATCACTTCTCATATTCACTTTTCATTTCATAATCATACTTCTGTATTCTATCATCTCAATCACTTCTCATATTGTGGATCATGATTACAGTGGTACGAAATCATAATTTTCTTCGTGTATTTCTATATTCATGTTTCATATCATATCATGACATCATATAGATGAAATATCGTTACCACCGAGTCATGATACTCCTCATAGATTCTTCATGTTTTTGTACCATATAAGGTCATGACATATCTTATGTAAAAAGCATACTATTATGTTATGATTTAGTAGGCAACTTATGTAATTTCACTGTATAAACCGCTATCATCTCAAATCATATCATATATACTTTAGAACATGCTCAACATATGAATTTTCAATTCATTTCATATTTACTTTTAAGACATGATGGGAACATGTTCAACTTCAGTTCATGTATTTTTAGAGCATGTCTAAAACATGTGCGGTTTAAAACATTTTTTATATACTGTAAGTCATATCAGGTCTAGAGTTCATATCAAATCAATCTATACTCTAGACCGCATATCATGTCAAGTTCGACACAAAATCAAATATAAATCATATAAGTGTCGAAATCATATCACATGTACCTTTAAAACATGTTTAAAACATGTACTTTTACTCTAGACTTGACATGATTTATACAGTACATGAGACATGTTTGAAATGAAATCATACCCTAGACTTCATATCAATAAAATCATACTCTAGACTAGACTTTAGATCATATCGGTTAAAGACTAGGCTAGATCCTTATCATCTCTATCAATAAAGACTTAAATCACTGTAGCTAGCAGTGAAAATCATGTCATCGTCCCCTGGAAACCAACTAGGGCGCTATCTATGGCCATAGACCTCATCTCTCTCAGCCTTACTGATCAAGCGTGATTGAGACCTGTCCACGACTATTGTCGAACAAGCATCTCTACCTAATGAGAAAAGCTCCAATTAGGCGGTTTCCACTATGCTTTATTGAATTTAATTCTTTTAGGGTGCCTACAGTCTCATAAAACATTTAAATCTTTAGCTTTCTTTTCAATATCATGTAAAGCATATGGTAAAATTCTGTATGAGACTTCATATATCAAAATATATATATATATTTACCATATACTTTCATTTCAAAACAAATCAATACTTTACAATATTCATATAAACATTATTATAATGTTTCAAGTTGCGAGAAGGCATGCTTAAATGCAATGCTATAAAACATTTTAGTATGCAACTTCGGTAATATTTTCATCAAATATAGTGAAGCGATTCATTTAACTTTATCACCATCAATTATTCGATTTCAAGACTTTCTTTCTGTCAAATCAGTAAATCACTATTCAAATCATTCACTATTCATTTAATTCGATATTCAATTTGCTCAGTACTCAATTCATTCGGAAATCGAATCACTTGGTATTCAGACCATTCGGTATTCAATATCCTTTCTTAATCGTCGTCGACTATAATAATCATTTATACATCTCATCATCAATATTAGGATCGCATCATTAGTATGAATCCTCTAAGTTTCTATAATGTGAAGACTGCAAATTGTACCAATTTTTGTAAATAAATAAGAAGCATCAAATAAGTGTAGTATTGAAATTTAGTTGTACTTCTAATTTCCTTTAGTAATGGAGACAAATATTTTATTTAAGAGCATTAAGCAATACATGATTAATGCTAATATAATTTAGAACTTATGTAAATAAGTACAAGTTTTATATATATATATATATATATTAACTTAATAAAGAAAATAATTAATATTTTGTGCATTGTGAAATAAATCAATAAATTTTATAAATGCACTCACAAACCTACGGACAAATATGTATATAAGTGAATAGACAATCAAAAGAACCAATAAATATATATAAGTGTAAATATATATTTTTTTGATAAACAAAGGATATAAGTATATATATAATTTAATGTAATCTACATGTGTATTAAAATATATGTATATGTATATATTGAATATTGAATATCTATATATATATATATATATATATATATATATATACACTACCATAAAAAATATATTAGATGTGAGAATATATACATATCATGTACATACATATATAAAAAGACAATAAACATACATAGTATATAATATATATATGTAAAGTTTATATATATAAAAATAAAAAAAAAAAAAATATATATAATACATATGAAACTTGATTGGCTTCCGTAGGAAGCCAATCAAGTATCACCTGCTCCTACTAACGTGGGAGCAGGAAATGAAAAACAAATACATAAAGAGGACCGAAAGTCCTCTGTCAAAACAAGAGAAAAGAATGAAAATAAAATATAATAATAACATATATAAATAATGAGTAGGAAAAATATATATAATATATATATATATATACACTCATTAATATTATTATAAGTGATTGGCTTCCGTAGGAAGCCAATCAAAGACATCACCTGCTCCCACTAACGTGAGAGCAGGTCTGTCTTGGAAAGGAAAAGGCAGAAGCTTAGCTTCTGCCAAACGAAAATAGAAAGAGACCCGATCGAAAAGAGAAGGAAAGAAGGAAAAGAAGAAAAGGAAGAAAGGAGAGAAAGAAAAGAGAGATCTCGATCAGAAAAGAGAGGAGAAAAAAGAGAAAGGAAAGGAGAGAAAGAAAGAAGAGAAAGGAAACCCTTGTCTCCAACCATGATCGGCGTGGATTGAGAGGGGAGGAAAAGGTTTCTGCAGCAAAACGAAAAGAAGAAAGGGGTACTTCAACTAAGGAAAGAGAAGGAAAACGAGAGGAAGAAAAACCAAAATGGGGTGCTGGAAGTGACGAGGAGAAACAGAAGAAGAAGAAGATTGAGCTGTAGCTGCCTCCACGTGAGGAGAAGAACTTGAAAACCCAGCTAAATGCGTGATCAAAGACTGATCTGTGGCTGTATTGTTCAGACGTTTGATGAGGGATTTTGACTGAACTTTTGGTGCCCAAATAGAGGTTCTTGGTGGCTGAAAAATAAGGCTAGAATTTCAGATTTTGGTGAACAATTTTGGTGGCTATTTGGTGAGTCTTTTAAGTGCCAAACTTGAAATTTATTTTCAGATTTGAGTTTGAAGGTTATTTCACATGATTAGGTGAGGAAATTAAGTAGAAATTATGCATGAATATGTATATATGTATACATATATATATTGTGTGAATATAGTAAGGTTAATGTTAAGTTGAAGTTGAATGTTGTATAATTATATACACATAAAAACATATACATATCTATATATACACATAAATATATGTATGTATATTGTAGTATGAAAATGAGGAATAAATGGGATGAAATTAATATTTGATTTTTAATGAATATTTTGGAGGAGAAAGTTGGAAGGCGAAACCTTGACTAAGAGAAGATTTTCAAGAAGAATAAGTTGGACCATACACATATATGTAAGCATATATATAAATATGTATATATGTTTAAATATATATGAATAAGGATGAGGATTTATTGGTACATCTCAAATGAGGATAAGGAATCGGTTTTTGGATTTAGTAGTAAATTGAAATAAACTGAGGTTCTAAGAGGCTTGTGTTGGTGCATAATTAAGTATAATGACAAGAGTTACTGAAAAATGTTAATAAAATATGTGTAGTGAATTGGAGCTATGTAAAGGCTTGAGTACGGACTTTGAAGCTCGAGGAGGAAAATTTTAAGCCTTGAGGTAAGTGGGTTAAGTAAGCTTTACTAGTATCATCTCGCAGGAACAATTAAATCTCTTTATCGGTCAAGTTAGCTTATGAATTAAGGAACGAAACATCGTCGACGGAGCTATTAAGGTAAGATGTAAAGAAAGGTTTAATGTATAAATTTGAAAAGAATGTTTTGGCTGGAATTTAAATACCATTTTCTGTATTGTATGTTGTAGCTAGCCAAGAACACATGTTGAATAACATGAAAAACGCTAGTCCGAAACCTTTATATGAACTTGCTACTATGTCTGAGTAAAGTAGGTACATGTATGCATGGTCCATATTGGATTACACTTAGTAGCAGTGCATTATGCATAAAGAGGCTTTTACGGATGCATACATGCATTTACATATAATGTGTTCTAATACAAGCTGTTTTATGCATGAGTTCTTTTTATGTATAATGACCTGCATACCATTTAACTTAAGAATTTTCTAGTTTGAGCCAACTCTGAGATGAATTCCAAAACCTTGTATATTTAAGCTCGAAAGTATTTCTTATCAATATTTTGGAATCTATGGAAGATTAGAGCTACACAAAAGAACTGTTTTCCAATATGCTTTTGAGGGTAGGCAAATCCATTGACCTTTAGGTCACTTAAACCTATTGAGCCTTGCTCTAGGTTCTATTTTTCCGTCTATTGAGCTATATGCTCTAGACTATCAGTATCAGTATCTGCGCCTTACAAGCCTCGAGCTCTAGGCATTATCAGGCTTGTCTGAGAATTCAACAGGCAAGTTCCAGCTCTCGACTGATCAGCGAGACTGGAGCATAATCTATGGTCATAGGTATTGTGTTGCTTGCGACACCTACTCCATCACTAGCTAGGATGGACATTAGTATCAGTATCAGTTATCAGGGATTCATGCCTGAACTCTATCAGTATTCGTTTTCAGCACTTTAAGACTTTATGCCTAACTTGATAGATTATCAGTTTTCTGTAAAGTCATTGATTTGAAGAAAATACATCAGAATCCTATTTTGACATCTGTATTAGTTTTCAGTACTTTAAGGCTTCGTGCCTACAGTGATTTGATTATCAGTTTTAGTAATCTTTCTCTGCTTCAAAGTAAATGCATTCGAAATCTGCTTGTGATCATAATAATTTCAGTATTTGAATGTTTCACGTAGATACACCAGTGCATAAATGTGAGATCCGGTATTTTGTATACATTGTACATCTTCTTGTACATGATTGATAATTAGAATAAATTAAAGTATGGAATTAAATAAAGATTGAAGATGAGACTTTATTTTACATTATGGAAATTGAAATTTTAATTTCGATATGGTGCATGTGAAGTAGAATGAAAATCTAAAATTTTAAGAATGGAAATTTGATTGTTGGAATTATTGGCTTAATGGCAATCAAAGATATGAAGAAAAGATGAATTAAATATGTATTCATGCAAAGCTATTTTATTGGATGGAATGTAAAAGAGAAGAGGAGAAACTAAGTTGCCATTCACGCCAACAACAAAATCTGCACTTGGATTGCATTCGGTTGGAAGAAAATTACAAGGGAATGGAATTCAAGCATGGTATATATATATATATATATATATATATATATATAATAAAGTTAAGTTTATATATATAACAAAGGTCTAGAAGTTTATTGGTAGAAACTTTAAAAGAGATATGTAAAGAAGTTAAGAAAGGTGGCTGTACAAGTGAACTTAAGCCCCTTCTCCACAAGACTCCTTCGGTTCAGCCTTGAAAGGTTGATAAAAATAATAAATTTTATAATATAAATAAATAAGAATGGAGTCTTAGACAATAAAGTAATCAAAAATATTTCATATTAAAATTTTATTGGTTAAAATAAAGTGAAGAAAAAGGAAAAAGGTAGGCTAAACCGAATGGCCAAGGGAACTCCCACGTCCTTGGCTGCTCTCGTACCAGCCTATGTCCAGCCATAAAAGGCTGATGAATCTGATTTTTTTTTTTGGTATAAATGGATAAGGAAGTAACCATTAAAAATAAGAAATTGTAAGTACATATATTGGAGTCTTATTGGATGGAAATAAAAGAAGAGAAGAAATCAATTAAGGAGGATCGGTCAACACGCCAGCTTGTTGTTTTAATTGCAAACTTTGTAGCTTTTGTAAAGGCTGCCGAGATCATCAATTTATGGTAAGAGAATTATGGAAAGAAACATGAAAAATAATATTATAGTGGCTGGAAGTTTCTGCTGAAGAAGAAAACAAAGATAAGATAAAAGAAAGGTGGTATGAGATGTGTGGAATGAGAATTCTAAGCCATATCGTGCTGCAGTATTCTTTTATTCATTTAATGAATTTAATGCATGAAATGATGAAGAAAGTTGATAAGATGCTAAGTGTATAAGTGGTATTGGTAGTCTTGAATAAAAAGGAGTAAAGAAGTAAGAAAGCCTCATTAAAAGAAATCTTCTTCATCACCGAATATTATCATCTACGAGAGCCATTCTCTGCTTCATTTTCTGTTCTGCTTCTCTTCGGTTCAACTAAGAAAAGTTCAGAAAATTAATTCCATTATGAGGTTCATCCTTCCTTGCTTACTTGATCTTTAAATAGGTTGAACAATCAACCAAGAAAGCAAGCTAGAGTAATTACTAGGACAAGAAACAAAACAGAAAATAAATTCTGTTTTGGATACTTCATTTGACCGAGGTAATCTCAATAACCTTTATGGCTTCTTGATATTACATGACATATTCTTATGTTTTTAAGTGTGAAAAGCATGATTATAGCCTTGCTCTTGATTTATTCTTGTTGAATCATAGAAATAGAATGAATTCATGTCTTGAGATGGATGAAGAACAAGAAGGAAATTTAGCTAAAAATTTAGTTTGATGATATAAAATAACTAAAGGAAAATTAGATAGGAGGAAAAAAAAGAAGCCTAGAATCTAAATGATTGAAAGGAGACTTTAGCTAAAGAGGAAACCTACAGTTGAGAGTAGAAACAGAGAAGCATTTAAGCTTCATGCAAGGAAATAGAAAGGAGGTTCACGTAGTCAAGGAAACAATAAATGGCAAAATGAGGAAATAGAAATCATGAGTGAAAAGCCAACAATAATGGCCATGAGAGGTTCGGCCATGGTTTGAAAAGTAAAGTAAGTATGTTGAAAATTTGGAAAATTAGTAGAAAATAATTGTAGAAATTAAAAGAGAATTTTCGGTGAAATTAAAACCGAAAAAGGAAGTGAAATGAAAGAATTGAGTTTTTATACCGGTATAATTTATACTGGTTGTAATTATTTTATGACTTTAGAGGCTGCATTATATGAATATTAGTAGTTCATAAATAAGAAGAAAATTATTAATAATTTTCGATAAAATTATTTTGCAGCCCGAGTAGACGGATTTCGGTTAGCATTACCGAGACGATCGTCAGCATAAGACTGGTAAGGGGGAAGTGTGTGAGTTGTAGGGATATGATGATATGCATGTTTTAACAAGTTAAATCTTGTGAAATTAATGGAAGTATGAATTGTTTTAAAACATGCAAATTATGTGTTTGGAAAGCTGGATTATAACTGAAATTTTTATGCAGGAGGTTAAGAATCCACAGCTGTTATGCTGTCGAAAATTCTTCCAAAAATATTCTAAAATATTATAAATATTTTAGATGCATGAAATGAATTAATTGAGAAATTTTAAAGGTAATTTCCATTAATTTTCCAAAATTGGAAAATTTTAAGGAAGTATAAAATTAAATATTCATGCTTTATGATTTTATTTATTTGAGAAATAAATTATGTTCTACACCGTGTTAAATATTCGAAATTGAATATTTATTTGTTTTCTCACCTGAGCATGAATATTTATTGATTGATTTATAGTATCTGGAAATGAGAATAAATACCTTTTTGGAATTTTTATCAATTTAAATGATTTAATTCGTATGTATATTTCCTTAAAGGTATTTTGGAGAATTATATATTGATTTTGAGACTTTAGGCCCCGAGATTCATGCTTTACTGTTATACTGTACTGTTCACGTGGCTGATAGACCCGCCAAGTCACCAGCAGTCCCGGTGTCACCTGGCAAGTGTACATCGAGGATGCCCATAGACTGTGGCCATAGATCTAAACTGTTTACTGTTACTGTGTTCCTTCGGGAATGATTATAGCATGACATGATTTAGGGTGATGCCTAGTCTCAACCTACTGTTACTGAATATTGTTTATTGAATACTGTTTACCGTACACTGTTTACTAAATACTGTTTACTGAATACTATTTACTGAAACTACTGATTTGAAACTGTATTGATGTGAAAGGAAATAAATGATTATTCCTAATTTTACTTTATGGAGGAAGGAATATCATATTTTTATAAATATAAATCTTGAATTACTCCCTATAGTCGTTTCAGATTTCTAGGGCAAGATAGGTATTTTAAAATAC
Source organism: Heritiera littoralis (assembly GCA_031772115.1). NCBI lineage: Eukaryota > Viridiplantae > Streptophyta > Magnoliopsida > Malvales > Malvaceae > Heritiera > Heritiera littoralis. The sequence continues at coordinate 425,280 of JAPDPK010000021.1, forward strand.
CTTTCATACTCTATCTGGATTTCCCGGCCGACTATAGTATTCTTCCTATTTATACTTAGTACTCTTATAAGAAATATATCGTTTTACAGCATATAGATTCATTATATCGAGCAGCATACAACTCCTTTACTGAGCACGTGGTTCGCTCACCCCTTCATTTTTACTCTACAGATTTTTGATTTGGATTGAAAGACATACTATCCGAAGTTCGGCTGCTAGTTCGGTTACCCGATACAGCAGATTCTAGACATCGGAGGTATATTATTTTCTTTTATATATTCAGAAAATTTGTACAGTACTACTTAAATTCGAAATGTAATACTGGGAATGTAACTCTGATATGAAATAATGAAATATTCATGCTTTGGAATATTATACTATAACTGGAAGTACTAATTAGTACAGTATTTATTATTTTACTGTAAACATCACGGACAGCCCAACCGGTAAAAGAGTATAAATTATGAGTAAATAAAGTGTAAAAATGTACACTCAGACCGTTACAGATTTAGTGGTATCAGAGCAGGGTTGGTCTGATGTCTGATGATGTTTAAAATAAAAACATAAATATTAAACATTCCCAGTAGTACTGTATAATCTGAATGTATAATAGAAATACTAACGGAAAGTGAAATACATGATTTGTGGTACAGATATGAGTGGAAGAAGGGTAACCCGCTCAGGTAGAGTTAGAGGTAGAGGTAGAGGCAGAGGTAGGGCGGCACAGACTCCGGAGCCGCAGATACCTGAGCTAGCACCGGAGCCCGCCCCAGGATCTACTTCTCCTCAGCAGCCCGAGAGTTCAGGTGATCGGATGAATAGGATGGTGTGACGTCCCCGTCACTTCATCTTATCACTTATCTTTTTCCTTCTTTATTTAGATTTAGTTCATCCAGTGTCATTCTTTCCTTATTCTTAAGCTAATTATCTAATAGCTTATGAAATACTGTTCAATTTCCATAAACATAAAAATGATATATATAAATATCATTCCATTTCCGCAGGATCTCATACATCATCTTAACTTATATCCCCGACATCTTATATACATTATTTCTACTTGTACTGTACTGTAGCTGAATTACAATTTAACTTTACATATGAACATATAAGTATACCTTCTATGCTAACTGGGAAGCGTATTGAGAAGGCACACTTCGATTCTTCAAAAACAAGCTCCTCTAGTCGGAGCGGGATTCACTTCAGGTAATCTGTAGGAAAAATGGTCGTAAAAGGGTGAGTTTACGCTCAGTAAGAAAAGTATGTAAAAGAGCATGCCATGCCTCTATATGCATTTTTCCTACTTGGCTCTATAATGTCATGTAAAACATTATAAAGCATGCATCATACTTCTTTCATAGTTTAAAACATACATCATATACTTCTTCATACATACATCTTGTACTTTGAAATAGATGGAGACTATCGTACAATGTTTAAGCGATTGAGTCGTCATATGAACCGTTCATTCTCATTCATATGACTCATATGACTCTAATCATGCATTAGTACATTGGTATACCATGTAGAGGTCAGGGATTCTCTCCTGCCTTAATAATACCATAGTGAGCACTAGTCAGGTGTCACTTATGGTCTTAAGGACCGGACCAAGGTTCCTCACTTAACATACATATTACTGAGGACTTGATCAGAGTCTCTCAGCCATCAGAAATGCATAATCATTACGCAGTCCATAGTCTCAAAACATTATAATATAATTTTTCAGAAAACACTTTTTGTGTTTAAATCAAATAAGCTTTGAAAGCTCTTTTCATACATGGCAGTCGACTGGTCTTATAGGGCAGTCGACTGGTCTTATAGGGCAGTCGACTGCTCCTTCATAACTTCTTTTATCGAAATAATTTCATTTAAATTTTTCGATATTTTCATATTTGAAAATACATGGGGGTAGTCGACTGGTCCATATAGCAGTCGACTGGTTTTCAAACAGAATGCTTATTAAGAAATAGCAGTCGACTGGTCCATATAGCAGTCGACTGTTTTTGAAACAGAATGCAATTTAGCAAATAGCAGTCGACTGTCCCATATAGCAGTCGACTGGTTTGAAACAGAATGCTTTTGGGTAAATAGCAGTCGACTGGCTTACATAGCAGTCGACTGGTTTGCATCGGTTTTCAGAAAACGACGTTTTGGTTGTCTCTAGGCAGTCGACTTCCCTTTCAAGGTAGTCGGCTGCCCCTAGCCTAATTGGTACTAGGAAACAAGTCCGAAAATGCATCTTTTCCTGCACAAAATCAACTAGTGCTTCTCTCCAAACATGTAAAAATATCATAAAACATGCGGACATAGCCGCCTTACGTCCGTTACATAAATTTCTTACCTCGATTCCTTCGGAAACGCGAAATCACTTGGCGCGTAACCCTAGCTTTTCCACTTCTTCAATTCTGAAATCATCATAGCATATCAAACTTCAAATTAAACCACATACACATGTTACACTAACTTAAAACAACTCCACATCAAGAACGAAATTGCAAGAATCATCTTCTTCTCTTACCTTCACTAGAGATCAAAATCTCAAATGTTGAGATCTCCTCCAATACTTGGAATTAATCTACCAAACTTTGGATATCATCTAGTCTAACGACAAGGATTATTTTTCGTTAAATGAACTTAGTGAATTGGTGAGGGAGTAAGGTGGTTTAGCAAGGAGCTTGGAATGGAAAACTATGGAAGTTTGGATGGAACGAGAGGGAGAGCTGGGAAGAGGGGCGGCGTAGGGGTGATGATGATGAGGGTGATGAGTCATGCAAAGGCATTAAATGCATGCTCATCTCATCCTTTATCTCAGCCACTAGCATCCCTTTGATTCAAGACTATTGACCATCAATTAATTCCTCTTCCTCATGACTCATCCATTTAATCTCCAATCAAAATTCTGAATTTAATTCTTTTCTCATACTTTATTCATTTTCTGATATCAACATGCTTCATTTGACTTATTGACATTCAACTTTATTATTTCTTCTATATTCCATTCATCATGCATACATTATTCATACATCAATTACACATCAATCTTCATATTCATTTAATCATATTAACTTAGAATACTTTACATACATGGAGGAATACATGGAAATTGGGGATCTCATAGATGGAGAGGATGTTGATGGATTTTATGGCTATGTATCAGGCTGACAGAGCTGCAGATAGGGCAGAGAGAGAGAGCGCAGCAGCTCCTGTAGCCCCTGTAGTAGCACCAGCTCCACCACAGCAGGCACCGGTTATACCCGAGCCTCGGCCTATTTCACCACCGGCACCTCAGCCATTAGCTCAGCCGCCTCGAGATGTAGAGTCATACTATGATGTTGCTCTAGTACGGTCTTTTAAGAAGTTAGATCCATCGAAGTTTAAGGGTGCTAGAGATCCGTTGGCGGCGGAGCAGTGGGTTTTGGCTATAGAAAAGTTATTTCGGATTTTGAGGTGTACGGAGACCGAGAGGACAGGTTTGGCAGTGTTCCAGTTGACAGATGATGCGGGGCACTGGTGGAAGGCCACACAGACTGTATTATTTTCCCAGCATCCAGAGATTACTTGGGATATTTTTGTTGATGCTTTCAGGCGCAGATATATTCCCGATACTGCTTAGCAGAAGTTACAGCAGGAGTTTATGGATTTGGTTCAGGGTAGTATGGCTGTCGATGAGTATGAGGCTAAGTTCACTACTCTGAGTCGATTTGATCCACAAACCAGCGTTAATGAGAGGCATAAGATAGAGAGATTTAAGGCTGGTTTGAGACCCTCCATTAGATCGAAGCTAGCCCCATTCGATATTTTGACATATGATGAGGTGGTACGACGGGCTCAGCTATGTGAGAGGGATTTTGAGCAGTATCATATAGAGGCTGGGAGTAAGGGTAAGAGTAAAGGTAAAAGTAAGTTTAGGAGGTTTCCAGAGGACAGACAGAGTAGGGAGCAGCCTAAGAGGACTAGACTTACGGGTATACAGATTTCAGAGGGTCGATTTACTAGATCAGCAGCGTCTACTCCTGCTACTGGCCTCATTTCTACTCAGAGGAGTCCTGCGACCAGATGTAGACATTGTGGTAGGTCGCATGGTTCACGCCCCTGTTACTTACTGTCTAAGGCATGTTTTCGGTGTGGACAGACGGGGCATATGGTTAGAGATTGCCCGATGTTTAAGGAGTCTACTGCTTCCACTGTTCCTCCTACGGTACCTCAGATTTAGGCACCGACAGCTCCGAGTGGATCAGAGAAGGCGACACCCTCACAGCCTAGGCGAGCGACAGCCGCAGAGAAGGGGAAGCAAGCTGTGACACAGGGACGGGTGTACGCATTGGATCAGGAAACTGCCGACGCCTCAGTAGATGTCATTAAAGGTAAAATTTATCTTTTTGATATTCCAGTGATTGCCTTATTTGATCCGGGTTCTACACATTCGTTCTTATCACCTGCATCTGCTAACAGGGTCCCAGTAGAACCAGAGTTATTACAATGTACTTTGCAAGTAAACACTCCTTTTAGAGAATCACAGTTAACTGATACTGTATATAGAAATTGTAAAATAACGGTAGGAGAGAAGGTTATGACAGCTGACCTAATTGTATTGAATATGTACGACTTTGATGTCATTTTGGGTATGGACTGGTTAGCTATAAATCATGTCAGTTTAGATTGCACTACTAAGTTCATTACCTTCTCTCAGCCCGAAAAGTACATTGTAAAATTATTTGTAAATTAATAAAAGTATGTGAATATTGTTTATGAAATGTGGTGTATACTGAATTGTGGTTGTGTATGGATGTTTATGAAGGTTATATTGCTAGTGTGGAGGACGTAGAGAGAGAACATCCAGAGATTCAGGAGATTCCTGTGGTTAGGGACTTTTCGGACATATTTCCAGAGGACTTACCAGGGTTACTACCGGATCGAGAGACAGAGTTTACGATTGATTTGGTACCTGGTACAGAGCCGATTTCTAGACCCCCATATCGGATGGCATTGACTGAGTTAGAGGAGCTTAAGAAGCAGCTCCAGGAGCTATTGGATAAGGGATTTATACGTCCCAGTGTGTCACCGTGGGGAGCTCCAGTATTGTTTGTCCGGAAAAAGGATGGTAGTTTTCGGTTGTGTATAGATTATCGGATGCTGAATCGAGCTACCATTAAGAATAAGTATCCTTTGCCCAGGATCGATGACTTATTTGATCAGCTCAGGGGTGCACAGGTGTTTTCTAAGATAGATCTTCGATCAGGCTACCACCAGTTGAAGATTAAGGAGTCGGATGTGCACAAGACAGCATTTCGAACTCGTTATGGTCATTATGAGTTCTTGGTGATGCCTTTTGTGTTGACTAATGCCCCTGCAGCCTTTATGAGTCTGATGAATGAGGTATTCCATCCGTTTTTGGATAGGTTTGTGATAGTGTTTATTGATGATATCCTGATTTATTCTAAGACTCCAGAGGAGCACGAGCAGCACTTGCAGACTGTTTTACAAACCCTCAAGGATCGGAGATTGTATGCTAAGCTCAGTAAGTGCGAGTTCTGGCTTGACCATATTATATTTCTCGGACACGTAGTGTCGAAGGACGGGGTGTCAGTTGATCCGTCCAAGATTGAGGCCATTGTTCAGTGGGAGAGGCCTAGCACGGTTACCGAGATACGGAGTTTCTTAGGTCTTGCCGGATATTATCGCAGGTTTGTGGAGGGATTTTCTAGGCTTGCTGCTCCATTGACACGACTCACACGTAAGGAGGTGAAGTTTGAGTGGAATGATTCGTGTGAGCGTAGTTTTCTTGAGCTTAAGAGGAGATTGACTACTGCCCCCGTATTAGCAATTCCTAGTGAATCGGGTGGATTTATGGTGTATACTGATGCGTCCGCTCAGGGATTGGGATGTGTGCTCATGCAGCATGGTCGGGTTATAGCTTATGGTTCTCGGCAGTTGAAGGATCATGAGAGGAATTACCCGACACATGATTTAGAGCTAGCCGCAGTAGTGTTTGCACTGAAGATTTGGCGGCATTATTTGTATGGGGAGAAGTTTCAGGTGTATACAGACCATAAGAGTCTGAAGTACATATTCTCGCAGCGAGAGTTGAACATGAGGCAACGACGATGGATGGAGCTGCTAAAAGACTACGATTGCAAGATTTTGTATCACCCGGGTAAGGCGAATGTAGTAGCTGATGCAGTGAGCCGTAAACAGGCTGGCATGGTTTCTTACATGATGATCAGGGAGCATGATTTGATAGAGCAGTTTTCTAGCCTCAGCTTGACGGTTATTTCCTCTGATCAGTATGGATTTACGGCTAGTTTTCGTATAGAGCCGGATTTGATAGATCGGATTAGGGAAGCTCAGAGGAGTGATGATTATTGCATCGGGGTTGCCAGTCAAATTCAGATGGGAGTTGAGTCGGATGTTGAGATTGGCACCGATGGGATACTGAGGTTTAGAGGTCGGATATGTGTTCCCGGTGATCAGCAGATTAGAGATTTGATTTTGTCAGAGGCTCATACCTCTAGATATACGTTACATCCGGGTAGTACTAAGATGTACCAGAATCTCCGGAGAGTATATTGGTGGCCTAAGATGAAGAAAAACATCGCTGAGTTTGTTACTAGATGTTTGACATGCCAGCAGATTAAGATTGAGCATCAGAAGCCGGCAGGTATGCTTCGACCATTATCGATTCCTACGTGGAAATGGGAGCATGTTACCATGGATTTTATTATGGGATTACCACGGACCCGGAAGGGACATGAGGCTATTTGGGTGATAGTAGACAGGTTGACGAAGTCTGCTCATTTCTTGGCCATGAGATCCACTGATTCAGTGAGTGCCTTAGCCGATTTGTATGTCAGGGAGATTGTGAGGTTACATGGTGTTCCAGTGAGCATCACATCTGATAGGGACTCCCGCTTCACGTCTCATTTTTGGGAGAGATTTCAGGAAGCTATGGGATCCCAGCTGAATTTTAGCACCGCTTTTCACCCTCAGACTGATGGATAGTCCGAGCGTACGATACAGACGCTCGAGGATATGTTGAGAGCGTGTGTACTGGATTTTAGAGGCTCCTGGGATGATCATTTACCCTTGGCAGAATTTGCATATAATAATAGCTACCATGCGAGTATCGGTATGGCACCTTATGAGGCTCTATATGGCAGACGATGTAGATCCCCGATAGCATGGGAAGAAGTAGGGGACCGTAAGTTATTAGCTCCCGATTTGGTCGAACAGGCTTCTCGTGATGTACAGGTGATTTGTGAGAGGTTGAGAATGGCTCAGAGTCGGCAGAAGAGTTACGCAGATACTAGACGCCGACCACTAGAGTTTTCAACGGGTGATTATGTATTTTTGAAGGTCTCACCCTCCAAGGGTATTGTGAGATTCGGGAAGAGAGGAAAGTTGAGTCCTCGATATATCGGGCCTTTTGAGATCTTAGATCGAGTGGGAGATGTGGCATATCGGTTAGCACTACCACCAGAGTTGTCAGGAGTGCATAACGTATTCCATGTCTCGATGATGAGGAAGTATTATCCGGATCCTTCACACGTAATTCGACACGAACCACTGGAGATTAGAGAGGATATGAGTTACCTTGAGAGACCCATACGGATCTTGGATAGGAAGGATAAGGTATTACGATCTAAGACCATTCCTTTAGTTAAGGTGCTCTGGTAGTATCACACTGAGGAGGAGGCTACATGGGAGTTAGAGAGCCTGATGCGTGAGAAGTACCCAAAGCTCTTTCAGTGACAGGTCCGGGTTAAATTTGGAGGACCAAATTTCTTAAGGAGGGGGAGAAATGTGAGATCCGGTATTTTGTATACATTGTACATCTTCTTGTACATGATTGATAATTAGAATAAATTAAAGTTTGGAATTAAATAAAGATTGAAGATGAGACTTTATTTTACATTATGGAAATTGAAATTTTAATTTCGATATGGTGCATGTGAAGTAGAATGAAAATCTAAAATTTTAAGAATGGAAATTTGATTGTTGGAATTATTGGCTTAATGGCAATCAAAGATATGAAGAAAAGATGAATTAAATATGTATTCATGCAAAGCTATTTTATTGGATGGAATGTAAAAGAGAAGAGGAGAAACTAAGTTGCCATTCTCGCCAACAACAAAATCTGCACTTGGATTGCATTCGGTTGGAAGAAAATTACAAGGGAATGGAATTCAAGCATGGTATATATATATATAATAAAGTTAAGTTTATATATATAACAAAGGTCTAGAAGTTTATTGGTAGAAACTTTAAAAGAGATATGTAAAGAAGTCAAGAAAGGTGGCTGTACAAGTGAACTCAAGCACCTTCTCTACAAGACTGCTTCGGTTCAGAAAAAATAATAAATTTTATAATATAAATAAATAAGAATGGAGTCTTAGACAATAAAGTAATCAAAAATATTTCATATTAAAATTTTATTGGAAATAAAGTGAAGAAAAAGGAAAAAGGTAGGCCAAACCGAATGGCCAAGGGAACTCCCACGTCCTTGGCTGCTCTCGTACCAGCCTATGTCCAGCCATAAAAGGCTGATGAATCTGATTTTTTTTTTTGGTATAAATGGATAAGGAAGTAACCATTAAAAATAAGAAATTGTAAGTACATATATTGGAGTCTTATTGGATGGAAATAAAAGAAGAGAAGAAATCAATTAAGGAGGATCGGTCAACACGCCAGCTTGTTGTTTTAATTGCAAACTTTGTAGCTTTTGTAAAGGCTGCCGAGATCATCAATTTATGGTAAGAGAATTATGGAAAGAAACATGAAAAATAATATTATAGTGGCTGGAAGTTTCTGCTGAAGAAGAAAACAAAGATAAGATAAAAGAAAGGTGGTATGAGACGTGTGGAATGGAGAATTCTAAGCCATATCGTGCTGCAGTATTCTTTTATTCATTTAATGAATTTAATGCATGAAATGATGAAGAAAGTTGATAATATGCTAAGTGTATAAGTGGTATTGGTAGTCTTGAATAAAAAGGAGTAAAGAAGTAAGAAAGCCTCATTAAAAGAAATCTTCTTCATCACCGAATATTATCATCTACGAGAGCCATTCTCTGCTTCATTTTCTGTTCTGTGTCTCTTCGGTTCAACTAAGAAAAGTTCAGAAAATTAATTCCATTATGAGGTCCATCCTTCCTTGCTTACTTGATCTTTAAATAGGTTGAACAATCAACCAAGAAAGCAAGCTAGAGTAATTACTAGGACAAGAAACAAAACAGAAAATAAATTCTGTTTTGGATACTTCATTTGACCGAGGTAATCTCAATAACCTTTATGGCTTCTTGATAGTACATGACATATTCTTATGTTTTTAAGTGTGAAAAGCATGATTATAGCCTTGCTCTTGATTTATTCTTGTTGAATCATAGAAATAGAATGAATTCATGTCTTGAGATGGATGAAGAACAAGAAGGAAATTTAGCTGAAATTTTAGTTTGATGATATAAAATAACTAAAGGAAAATTAGATAGGAGGAAAAAAAAGAAGCCTAGAATCTAAAAGATTGAAAGGAGACTTTAGCTAAAGAGGAAACCTACGGTTGAGAGTAGAAACAGAGAAGCATTTAAGCTTCATGCAAGGAAATAGAAAGGAGGTTCACGTAGTCAAGGAAACAATAAATGGCAAAATGAGGAAATAGAAATCATGAGTGAAAAGCCAACAATAATGGCCATGAGAGGTTCGGCCATGGTTTGAAAAGTAAAGTAAGTATGTTGAAAATTTGGAAAATTAGTAGAAAATAATTGTAGAAATTAAAAGAGAATTTTCGGTGAAATTAAAACCGAAAAAGGAAGTGAAATGAAGGAATTGAGTTTTTATACCGGTATAATTTATACTGGTTGTAATTATTTTATGACTTTAGAGGCTGCATTATATGAATATTAGTAGTTCATAAATAAGAAGAAAATTATTAATAATTTTCGATGAAATTATTTTGCAGCCCGAGTAGACGGATTTCGGTTAGCATTACCGGGACGATCGTCGGCATAAGACTGGTAAGGGGGAAGTGTGTGAGTTGTAGGGATATGATGATATGCATGTTTTAACAAGTTAAATCTTGTGAAATTAATGGAAGTATGAATTGTTTTAAAACATGCAAATTATGTGTTTGGAAAGCTGGATTATAACTGAAATTTTTATGCAGGAGGTTAAGAATCCACAGCTGTTATGCTGTCGAAAATTCTTCCAAAAATATTCTAAAATATTATAAATATTTTAGATGCATGAAATGAATTAATTGAGAAATTTTAAAGGTAATTTCCATTAATTTTCCAAAATTGGAAAATTTTGAGGAAGTATAAAATTAAATATTTATGCTTTATGATTTTATTTATTTGAGAAATAAATTATGTTCTACACCGTGTTAAATATTCGAAATTGAATATTTATTTGTTTTCTCACCTGAGCATGAATATTTATTGATTGATTTATAGTATCTGGAAATGAGAATAAATACCTTTTTGGAATTTTTATCAATTTAAATGATTTAATTCGTATGTATATTTCCTTAAAGGTATTTTGGAGAATTATATATTGATTTTGAGACTTTAGGCCCCGAGATTCATGCTTTACTGTTACACTGTACTGTTCACGTGGCTGATAGACCCGCCAAGTCATCAGCAGTCCCGGTGTCACCTGGCAAGTGTACATCGAGGACGCCCATAGACTGTGGCCATAGATCTAAACTGTTTACTGTTAATGTGTTCCTTCGGGAATGATTATAGCATGACATGATTTAGGGTGATGCCTAGTCTCAACCTACTGTTACTGAATATTGTTTACTGAATACTATTTACCGTACACTGTTTACTAAATACTGTTTACTGAATACTATTTACTGAAACTACTGATTTGAAACTGTATTGATGTGAAAGGAAATAAATGATTATTCCTAATTTTACTTTATGGAGGAAGGAATATCATATTTTTATAAATATAAATCTTGAATTACTCCCTATAGTCGTTTCAGATTTCTAGGGCAAGATAGGTATTTTAAAATACCTTTCATACTCTATCTGGATTTCCCGGCCGACTATAGTATTCTTTCTATTTATACTTAGTACTCTTATAAGAAATATATCGTTTTACAGCATATAGATTCATTATATCGAGCAGCATACAACTCCTTTACTGAGCACGTGGTTCGCTCACCCCTTCATTTTTACTCTACAGATTTTTGATTTGGATTGAAAGACATACTATCCGAAGTTTCGACTGCTAGTTCGGTTACCCGATACAGCAGATTCTAGACATCGGAGGTATATTATTTTCTTTTATATATTCAGAAAATTTGTACAGTACTACTTAAATTCGAAATGTAATACTGGGAATGTAACTCTGATATGAAATAATGAAATATTCATGCTTTGGAATATTATACTATAACTGGAAGTACTAATTAGTACAGTATTTATTATTTTACTGTAAACATCACGGACAGCCCAACCGGTAAAAGAGTATAAATTATGAGTAAATAAAGTGTAAAAATGTACACTCAGACCGTTATAATAAAATTCTATGTCATGTATATATATCATGTCATTTGCTACTATGCCATTATGTACATATAGACCGACATGAGCCTAGTATCTGTTTACTTAAGCTACTTACTGAGCCGTGGTTTTGCTCACCCCTTTCTAACAACATCGGAAATCATACGAGTTAGACTCCATGCTCAGAGTTTTTGGAGTAAGGCCTCGAGGACGATCTTAAGTAGCGATACTAGTTTGAATCCTCCGAGTGCTGTTTTTGTTGCTTTTGAGGTATAAAAAGAGATTATTTTGTTATTCATGTATGACATTCTAATACACAGTACATGCTTATAGATATTTTTGGGATGTAACTTAGGATCGTTCTAGATTATTGTAGCCTCATATGATTATCGAGTGTGATCCGAGAAGTGAATGGTAAAGATTATAAATTATGAAATGCCATGCATATGTCATTGATGATCCGAGAAGTAAAATTTGTCAATTATGTGTTGTAAACTGCCATACATATATATGTAATGACTTTGGAAGTACGTGTAGTATATAGTAGAATGAACTGAGAATTGAGGATTGAAATATGAGGCTGGAAATAGTTGTATTTTATCACAGGTTATTAAGCTGGGGAAAGTCGATTTTATATAAGGGGGAGTTTTCGACGTTTTTCTTTTATGAGTTTAATATTAAATGAAATTATTAAGAAAAATGGTTTAAAAATGGTAAATTATATGATGAATGTAAATCAAGTGAGGAATACGAATTTAGTAGAGAGAAGACACTGACACCGAATACAAACCTTAAAGTGAAAAGAAAAATTTAGTTCGTAAATTTGGTAAAGAGTAAATCAGGTTGAGTATTAAGTGTACGTCACGGCCTTCGGGTCGTGACATATAAGCATTTAGATATCATGTTTTCAATGTAACCATCAAGGTACAAAAATTATTTAATTACTAATGCCGTCATCTGATATATACTTTAGAGTCGATATTGAAGATAGATAAACCACCAAATCAATAATCACTTATCAAATCCAATTATGATTTGACCTATTGACATACGTTTATGATTTCCGACTTGAGGTTCGATTTCATTTACTACCGTAAAACCAGATCACAATCCTCCATCGAGTTTTCACATGGCCTGTAGAATTGAATATTAAACTTGTGCAAATCGTAAATCTTATTATTCAAGGCCTATTTCACGGTTATACGCAAAACCATATATCCGCATATTTTATCACTCATTCATTTGGATCTGTAATTGATCAGATTGTGTCGTGATTCAGCCTCACTTTCAGTAAAGTTATGTATGTACAATTTATACATTCGTTTATGATTCAGTATCATAACTATCCATTATGTACCACAGTATTGCTACCAATACCAATATCACTAGTATATGTCCGTTTATTATCTTACATATATCTGACAATACGATGTGCTACGGTGAAATCATCTCAACATCGATCTCTCGAATAGTCCAGTTATCACGTTCAGAATTGTTTCAAGATCAAGAAATCGAATTCGATAAATTCTGGAATCATTACTCCATTAATAGTTCCACAATTCAATTGCTTGACCATCAAAATTTCAACTACGATCTTCTCTTCCAAGCTACATCATATAATCATTGTTACTTTCATCAATACTCCAACCAACCGATATTCTACCTCATTTTCGACTCAATAATCAACTTGAAATGTTAAATTGACTTGAATTATCAGTTCTATAAGATTCTCAACAAAATTCCTCGCGTTATTTTACTCATCCGTTAACCCTCTCATCAATTTCAACAATCAATTTCTACATGACACAATAAGATCCTTTCAAACTTATTTATGATAATTCTTTCCAAGATTCCATTTACATAAGAAGCTTAAACTTTTTCCTCAAACATTTTCATAGAAATTTCGACAACATAACGGCTTAATTTTCACTAAACCTCCTGCAAGAAAATACAATTTATACTATAGCCGTTGATTCTCACAATTTCTATGTTTCTACTAAGACCCCTACCACCAATTGTAGGTCCTCTTAGCATTTAAAAATCATTTAAAAACCATTTCAATAATTATTCATCATCAAGATCACAATTCCAAAGCATACAATATAACACTACCACTACTTTATAAAAGTATCTTACCTTTCGCCAAAGCTTAGCGTGTTTTCCGAGCCTAGCCGAACTCCACCACTAGCCTCATTTCCATGCTGCCACAATTTAATACACATATATTCGCTTAGAAAGAAATTTACTAAATTCCATAAATTTCTACGGAATATAGCAAAATCTTTAAATTCCTTACTATTCTTTTCTTTTCTTTCCTTCATTTTCTTCTCTTTCTTCTTTTTTTTTTCCTTCTTTCTTTCTTTTCTTTCCTTCTTTCTTCTCCTTCTCTTTCCTTTCTTTCTTTTTCTTCTCTTTCTTTTTCCTTTCTTTTCTTTTCTTTTTTTTTCTTTTTCTTTTCTCCTTTCTCTCTTTTTTTTTCTTTCTTTCTGGTATGAACCGAGTCGGGCCGGGTCTAGTCAGGTCGAACCGGGTCGGACGGTTCAGTCTTTGCTTGGCCGGTTCAGCCACCGGCGGTCGTCCATTCTGGCAGTTCACGCGTCCCATAGTTGGCCGACGTTGCGAGGATGCCGGATCTGGCCTCCGTTTCTCGATCGACAATGCCGACGGTAGCAAATCTAGGATGGGCGGCGATGACTCCTTCTGTCTTTTCTTCCTCTCTTTTTCTGTCGTTTCCTTCACCGTTGGCCTTTCCTTCCTCCAGATCTAACCTCACCGGAGCTTCGTAAGGCAAGAGCGATAGGCGGATATCGCTCGGCATAGCCTCTTTTCCTTTTTCTTTTTCTCCCAGTTTTCCTTCGGTTTCGCTTCTCTCGTTTCTGCTTTCGTTTCTGTTCTTTGCCGCTGGCCACCGACGTTTGCTTATCCTCTCGCCGGCGATGCCGCTCTCTCTCCCCCTTTCTCTTTCGGTCGACCTGCGCCGGCCGACCTCTCTTTACATTTTCTCCTCTGTTTTAACAGAGGAGAAAAGAACAAGGGAATCGGGTATATCCCGATTCTCGTTTCCTTCATTTTTTTTTCATTTTTTTATTTTATTATTATTTTTTTATATATTTATAAATATAAATATATATAAATACATTATAATTATATTTATATGGATATAATTATACCCATTTTATTCCTTATTATTTTGGATCTCTTAATATCCAAAATAATTTCCCTCAATTCATCACTTCATAAATTTCCAAAATTCAATATATTCTAATCCTCATAAATAACTTACTTATTTACTTCCGGGGAATTAATACCAAAATAGGAAAAATTTTCAGTTATCACAATCAATGCCTCCAAAGTGTTCGGATTAAGCTTACTTCAATGACTACTCACTACTCTCCCACTAGTGCTAAAAGTAGACTCAGATGCAACTGTAAAATAGGAATAGCAAGAAAGTCTCTAGCAATCTTTTCCAAAGTGGGATACTTTATCCCATTTGTCTCCACCAATTAAAAATATCAAAGAATTGGGTCCATGGCAAAACTGGCTCATCTAGATAGCGATCCAATTCTAACTTCACATTCGCACTAGTAGAAGATGAAGTAAGAAATGCAACCTATTTGGAGAAATCTTCTTGTTGAGAAGTAGGGACATTTGATGCTTGAACAGATGGTGTTAATGTTGAAGTGCAAGAAGCATGTGACTTTGGTTTAGAGGATCTATTTTGGTATTCATGAAGTAAATCATAACAAGTTCTCTTAACATTTTCAATCTCAAAGAGTGCATCATCACCAAAAATGTCAGGAAAATAAAACTCAACCACCTTCATCTTATACCTAGGATCCAATACAATTGCCACAGCTAACACAACATGAATAACAATCCAATATTTTTCTAACTTACCAAACATTTTTTTAGCCATTGCACTAACAACAACATCATCAGTTCACATCCACTTCATTAGTGCATTTTGATGTTGACAAATTTGAACAAAATAACAATTTGTAGTAGGATACTTTGTCCTCGAAAACAATTCAGTGGCATTATAAAATAATTCTAACTTTTCAGCAATAATTTCTACCATATCCCAATCTTTCTCACTAGGCACTTTAGTGTAAAGCTTATCCTTAAGAGTCTACCTAGGAAAAATATCTTTGTACGCTATGGCAGTTCAAAGCATCAAGTTGAGTTCCATCTAGTTCTACAATCAAGGCTTAACATTTTAATGCATAAAACGTTTGCTTGATGTGCCACATCTTCAAGTTTTTCCACTCTAAAAGGACTAGTAGACCAAAATGCCACATTATCATGAATATTGTCAATCACATGTTCTATCATGGATAACCCATCTTTCACAACAAGATTTAGAATATGTGTACAGCATCTCATGTGTAGGATTTTCCCATCAAGTAAAAGTTCAGAATACAACTTATCTAGTATGATAAAAACCATGCCATCATTAGAATTGCAATTATCCACAGTGAAAGTAGAAAGTTTGGTCTCTATTTTCCATTGAGTCAAAGCAGTCATCAATTCTTCAGCGAGAACTTCCTTAATGTGAGGTGTTTGTACGTAAATAAATCTACATGTTTAAAAATAACATTAGTTAATTTACAAACATTTTATTCATAAACATTAACGAATTATGCACCACATGTTAAAGGGTTCAAAAGAGTTATTTACCTCAAAATACAACTTTGCAACACCCAAGCATCATTAATAAAATGAGTAGTCACGGACATGTAACCTTTCTTTTGATTTGAAATCCAAATATCCATTTCAATTGCTATTCGACTTTTAGGTTCTCAAACACACCCATTAGCTTTGCCTTCTCTAATTGATGAATTTTAAGAATGTCTTCTTTAATCGTGTTGCGAGAAACCATCTTGAAAAGAGGTTAGAGGCTAGACATAAATCTTCTAAGTCTAACATGATCCACAACAGAAATAGGACACTCATGCAAGATTATAGCACGAACCAATTCATTTCTTGAAACATTTTAATCAAATGTAAAGTTCCTAAACCAAACTTTCCCATCATTTTTCTGCTCCACACTAATCAACTTTTGCTTTTCAAAGCATGATTCGATGGTTGAATTTCTTTTACTTGAACAAGTAACCATGTGGTTTAACAAAGCTTTTGTTCCAATCTTGCTACTATCCTTAAGACTAGCTCTGCAGTAATTGCATATTGCCTTATCTTCTCCACTTATATTTTTCTTTTCGAAATGCTCCCAAACCTCTGAAGTTAATTTATGAGGCTGTTTGGCTAATGGAGGTTTAGTTGAAGTAGATGTTGTTGGAGTTAAACTAGGAGGGCTATTAGAGGGCATACTAGGAGCTAGAGGTGGTTACGGGGCTAGTTTTCACCGATTCCGGCCCTTGGAAAATGAAAACCGATTTGAACAGGTAGAGAATCGGTCCAGGCCGGTCCAGTTTGCATGTTATTAAGAGGCGAACCGGCCCGGTTCGTTGGACCGGTTCGCCCAAAAACTAGACCAAAACGGTTTAAACCAGTTCGGTCCAGTTTTTTTTTTTACATTTAAAATTTTTATTGTTTAAAATTTATATTAATTTATTTTAATATATATTAATATATTTTAATAATTTAATCTAATAAATTTTTTTTAATAAATAATGTTAATAGTTTAATTTAACAATAATTTATTATAAAGTTATATTATAATTTATTTAATTAATGTAACAATAATGTAAAAATAAATTACTAAAAATTATCTAATAAAATTATTGTTATAATAAAATAAAGTTATATTATGAATATAATATTATAATAAAGTTATTATGATAAAATGATATTTGATTCAAAATACAAATAATGATATTATGAATATTATGAATTTATTATTATATTCATTTTGCAATATCATTTTGCATATCATTATTTATATTCATTTATTATATTTATTTTGCATTTAAAATAATTTATTATATTTGAAATATCATTTACTTAATATTTATTCATTTATTTATTTATTCATTTATTTAATATGTTTTTAAAATATTCATTCATTTTGTATTTTAAATATTTATTTATTTTAAACATAGATAAGTAGAACATTAATTATTTTGGTATGTAATAATAATAATAAGAATAATAATAATAATAATAATAATAAAGGAGAAAAAGGAGAGAGTAGGAGACCAAAGATTTTTTACGTGGAAAATCCCTTTAAAAGTTAGAAGGGTAAAAACCATAGGACCGTAGTCCATAAAAATATTTACTATGACTAAACTTATTTACAATTTTAGATACAATTTACAAAAAAAAAAAGATTATTCTCTACTCTTTATAATTTATACAGATTGCCTTGAAAATTTCTTCCACCTCTTCTGAATTATTATCAGCGAACTCATTGGCCATTCCAAGTTCGATATTGCGCGATTCCGCATCAAACCAATCTTTAAGGCATGTTGAATCCGGATTAAGAGTGGTTCGATGGTCTCTAATAATTCTTCCACACGTCGAGAATGCGATTCCGAAGTAACAGAAGAAACTTGCACTGCAAAAACATCTCGAGCCATGGAAGTTAAAATTGGAAATTGTTTTTGGTTTTCTTTCCACCATTGGAGAAGATCAAAGTTTTCATCTACAGAAAAATCTTGACTGAAGAAAAATCCTAGCTCATTGAAGCTAGAACTTCGTCGAGTTGTTGATCTCGATCTGCTAGCTTTTCCTTTTAGCTTTATTCTCTTCTTTGTTGCTTCCTTAATTGCGTTTAAAATTCCTTTTCCTTTTTTGTTACTCTCGGTTTCTTCGTATAAATCTTCTTTTCCTCGGTTAAAGTTGAATTGCTCCATTTCTGCTTCATAAACATTAAACAATTCTCAAAAAAGATTGTTAATTGAGGACTTTTGATCCTCAATAGAATCAAGACCAAGAAATTCTTTATAATAATAAAAAAAATCTCTATATTTATCTCACCTTGACTAGGATCTAGTAAAGTTGCAATACAATAAATAGAAGGAATTATTTCCCAATATTTTTTAAATTTTTCCTCCATATCATATACAAAAGAACTTAAAGTTCCATGATTCCTAAATTTTACAAATTTTTCAAACATTGTGTAGATAATAGGAACAAAATACGGTGTAGTTGGATAAAATTGAGTTGAAAATCTTTCGGTTGCATCTTTAAAAGTAGATAATAAATCAACACAATATTCAATAAAAGTCCAATCTTCTTCAAAAAGTACTAAATGTGTGCTACTTGTATAATCGTTATAAAAAGGAGTAACAAGTTCTTTATAAGGTAAAATAGAAGAAAGCAAACGATGAAGTGAATTCCATCTTGTTTCCACGGGAAGTGGAAACGCTTTAACAGGTATATTATTTGTTATATAAATTTGCTTCCATTCACGTTTATTACTTTGTGTACGAATCCATTTTGCTAAAATTTTAATTTTATCAATTGGACCTATGCCACTACCAGTACCACTAGAACTAAAACCACTTTGAACACATAAATTTATAATATGACATGCACATCTTGCATGAAAAAATATGCCTTGCATAATAGGGTTTAAACTTTTAATTAAATGAGGAGTAGATGCAGTATTACTCGAAGCATTATCAAAAGTAATAGCAAAAACTCTATTATTTTCTAGTCCATATAATTTACAAACTTTAGTAATATATTTATGAATAGTATATGAATTATGTGCTTCTTCTATTACATCTAAAGATAAAATTCGTTTTTGCATGGACCAATCTTCATCTATCCAATGACAAGTTATAATGTCTAGAAACAGATTTATATGCAGGTTGTAACTATTTACAAACAAATTCTAAATATCCTGTTTTTTCACAAATTGTGAATGGTTGTTCAGTCCTAACTACAAATCTAACTAAACCAAGTCTAGCTTGAACATTATCAAAATTAAAATTTTTTCCACCATCATGTGTATTAATTTGAGATTGTTTATCTTCTAAAATTTCATTTTCTTCGGCATCAGGATTAATTTTATGTATAGTAATTAAATGTCTTTTATATGTACCTATACCGCCACCACCTCCACCGGAGTTATAAGAGTAAATGCCTTTGCACAATTTACAGATAGCACAATATTTATTCGTCTCACCTTCTTTTGCTACAATGTCGAAATACTCCCATACCCTGCTTTTTTTTCGACTAAACTTCGGTCTTGATGATGTAGCAGCAGTGGTGGCAGCTGATGATTGTGTTTAAGCATGACCTCCCCCACAACCACGACCAAACGATGGTGGTGCCAAAGGAAGCTTCTTCTCCGAATGAATATCGGATTCGATTTCATTAAATGATTCGTCACCCAAATTAGGAATTTCAGTGGAACCAAAAGGTCGAGAAACAGAGCATGAACAATGAAAGAAATTTGACATTTTTATATTTTTTTTGAAAATAAATATATGTTAAAAATTAAAAAAATAGATGTATGATATATATAATATATTGGAATTTGGAAAATTGAAACTTGAAAATTAAAAGTAAAATTTGTAAAATTATAAAATAAAAAGAAAAATGAAATTTAGAAAGAAAATGATGACATTATAAATTTGGAATAAGGGATATATATAATATATTAGAATTTGAAAATTGAAACTTGAAAATTAAAAGTAAAATTTGTAAAATTATAAAATAAAAAGAAAAATAAAATTTAGAAAGGAAATGATGATATTATAATTTTGGAATAAGGGAATTTAAGTGAATTTGAGAGAGTTTGAGTACATATTGAGAGAGTATGTGAGTGAAGAGAATAAGAGTAGATGAGTGTAGATAGTAGATTTGAGAGAAAATATAGAATAAATGTAAAGAAAAATAGAAGATAGAATAGAGGTATTTATAGGAAAAAAATTTAAAAAATTAAAAGAAAAAAGATTGATGGGTGGTTGTTGCCCATCAAATGAGGCAAGTCACAGAGTGACTTGCCTCTGAACGAAGCACAGTGGCAGCCTTCATTTAATTTTTTTTTGTTTTTTTGAACCGGACCGGTTCAATCAAAACGGGTCCGATTCTGGACTAGGACCAGACAGTCCCAATCATTAATGGGCCAGGCCCTTAGCGGGCCCGGTTCTAATTAATAAGAACTGGCCCAGCCTGATATGTTATAGGACTGGGCCGGTTCCAAACCGGTACAGTACCGGTTCGATTATTGGGTCGAGTTGGCCCGATCTGGTTGCGAACCAGGTCAGGCCAACCCAGCCCAATAACCAGCTCTACGTAGGAGCATTAATATCATTGTTTTCTGAGCTTGAACCCATAATTGATGGATTGGTTGCAACCTTATCGTTCTCATCAACAATCTCAATATTTCCACTTGTCGCCATTTTTTAAAGACCTGTAAACAATTTTAAAAAAAAAAGTAAACTCATTAAGAGTTTAAAAAAATCCACATTATCTATTACATTTACTTGCTTATTCCATTTAAAAGCTCAACGTTTTGACAATTAATTTAACAAGTATATTCAAGTACATTCAACATAATAACAATTCATTTAGCAACAAATGCACATGTTTCCAAGTTAAGGCTACCATAAATGCAGGCCCCACAACCATGGGCATAATCTTGTCTAATGTATTAGATGCACTGTCCAAGTAAAATGCAATGATGTTCCAATAAATCATTTCCCCCTTCCAATCAAAAGAATACTAAACAAGTAAACAACAAAGTAAATGACAATAAAAAAAGAAGATGATTACACAACATCAACAATCATTAATATGACCATTCCATTCCAAACAACAAATAATTTTCAACCATACAGAAATACATAAGCATTTATCAATGCACATTTTATTTACAATAACAAATGACAACTGCTAGCTACAATTTTTACTTGCAAGAAATATAGGCCTTCAAAATTCAAGCAATATTTTGCATAATCGACTACTAAGGTTCAGTTAAGACTTCTCCAGGTTCTGTTGAATTAGAATATGTACTAAAGTTTCCAATTTATTTCCAATGCATCAACTAAAAAGTTTTGTCAGATCTAGAAAAAAGGTCAAACAAATCTCCAAGCTCAATATTAAAAAAAAGATTTGTTAGATCTTGCTACCTTTGTTCAACTAAATATCACTATTCTCGAGCCGCTGGAGAGAGGAAGGACTACTACCGCCGCTGGATCTAAGCTTGCCGCCATTGGATTTGAGCTCGCCACTGTCGGATCAAAAGAGAGCCGCTTGCTACGATGAGAGGATGTGAAGAGAGCCGCTGCGCTAGAGATGGTCGCAGTGATGAGAGCCGTCACATCTGAGCTGAGAGATGGTCACGTTAGAGAAGTCGTTGGCACCGTTGGTGAGTATCAGGTTTGACCGGAAATCACTAGCAATGGGTAGTGTTTAAGGAGCTTGGAGTAGGGAAAATAAAACACTAAAGAGAGTAAAAAGGCTAAAGGGCTGACTGCTGTTCTATAGTTTTTTTGTTTTTACTTTTTTTGAGTTTTTTTTTACTTTTAATTATTTTATGAAAAATTAAATATTATAGTTTATAGTCTATAGTAATAGTATTGGTTTATAGTATACACATAAATATTTTTTTATATTATGAGTTTTTTTAATAAATTATTTCCATTTCTTTTTTTAATTAGAGTTTAGTTAACATATTATGAGTGTGCAACAATAATAGATTAACTTATCATAAAATTTTTATAAACTTAATATCAATAACTTATATTTATAAAAATTATTAACTAATTTAATTTCACATGTTGCACTAATTTTTTTCTAAAATAGTCTTAACTCTTAAGGATAATTGATAAATTTATAATAACAAAATGCTATATCTATCAATATGATCCATTTGATATTTTATGTGAATCATTTGACTTAAAGTTGCAGGCTATTCAACTTTTAGCTTAATGTAAAATGTTTTCAATTTTAATCTGTTATCATAGATTGGAATATAATGTTGCATATCTAATTTCAACCATATGATTTCTTAGGATATATTCATGTAATCCCGATTAATTTGATCAATTATCATAATATAAAAAGAATGGATGAATGTAGTCATAGACCAAAAATTGACAATTACAATTTTAAGTACAATTTGTATCATACACATATATTATAATATCATATATGTGAATGGCCAGCGTGTAAGAATTGCATCTTAGCTAATTATAAATCATTATTATTTTAATTTTAATGCTTTATGATTACTTTAAATACTTATTGTCTTAAGCATATTTAACTAATTTAATTTCATAATTTTTTTGAGTCAACAATGTTTTGCTAAAATTGATAATTGCAATTTAAATACAATTTGTATCATATACATATACAATAGTATAATATATGTCAATAGTCAATGCGTAAAAATTGCATCTTTATTAATTATGAAACTTGTACTATTTTAATTAGAGTACCACGTTATCTTAAGCATAATTAATTAATTTAATTTCACAATTAATTTATTATTATCTTTCATTGAATTTTTTAGTCAACAATATTTTACTAATATTGAAAATTATAATTTTAAGTATAGTTTCTGATATATAAGTATATTATGATATCATATATGCAAATGGTGAACATGTAAGCATTGCATATTAACTAATGAAACTTTTATTAGTTTAATTTTAATGTCTTATGCTTAAAATTAAAAAAAACTTATTATCTTAAGTATAATTAATTAATTTAATTTCATAATTATTTTTTATTATGCTTTATTATTTTTTTTAGGCTCACAAAATTTTATTGTATAAATATTTTCTTTAACACATCATGTCAAATACAATATGTGGCTCACTTGGTAAATCAGAGACTTGAGAGCAAGGATTCAAGTCCTTACAACAACATATTTTACTAAAAGAGGTAAACAAGTATCAGGTTCGGTAATCGAGTTCGGGTACCCTAACCTGATTATGCTAGCGAGTTCAGGTATCCTAAGGGTACTACCTGAACCCATCACGGGTAGTAAAGGAACTACCTTAACTCGATTAATAGGTACCTGAACCCGATCTAAACGAGGCGGGTAGTTCCAGGTACTCGTTTAAGATAAACCCATTTACATCCCTAGAATTGATAGCAAGGAGTGGTTGTATGGTGTGGAATAGTTTGTTAGACAAGAGTTGTGTGCTGATTGTAAGCAGAACATAGTTTTTATATCGCTAGCAGGAGAACCATGTTGAAGCTTGGTGTCACAGCCCGTGACCCTATTTTTAACCTTTTTCTATACATCTTATTTGGTTGGGCTGTCTGCGATACTTTACTTTTCTTTTACGTATACACAATTTCATATTAAATAATAATATGAATTACATCCCCGATTTTTACTTCATAAGAAAGTAGTACTGTCGATAAGTCTAAATACAGAAAATAAATGATCATACCTTATTAATTAAATCAAGCTGTCGCATCGTCCCCAAATGCGCAGCCGAAATCCTATAAGTGTCAGACTCTTAGTCTTCGAAAACCTGAAATGTTAAAATTAAAGGGTGGGCAAACCACGGCTCAGTAAGGGAATTATATGCATACTTGATATTCAACTATCTATATGCTGAAAAACTTTTTCATTTTTCCTATGAGCTCTAGGCTTGCATATAGGAAGGATACTACAGTCGGCTAGGGATTCGGATGGAGTAAGGTAGGTATTTTGAAATACCTATCTTGTCCCGGAACCTAGAAGCAACTGTAAAGAGTAATAAATTTCTTTTCGTTTGAAATTTAAATCGTTTTCCTTTTTATTCCATATCATTTTCATATTCCTTTCAAAATAATGCTTTTATGAAATAAAGCATTTAAATAAAGTAACTAATATTCATATATTCTTTGAAAAGAATATTAGTTAAATCATCATCATTCTCATTTAAACTCATTCCATATTTTACTGTACAATCATAATTAGTAGAGTACTTTAAATAACAAAATAAGCTATAAATTCCTTGTCATATAACATATAAATCATTTAAATCTAATATTCAATTTAAAGTTTAAAATAAGAATATTAGATTTATTTTCCTCCTCTTTCTCTTTTAAAACAAATCACATATTCATATCACATATAGTCTAATATTCAATTTAAAATCATAGTAAGAATATTAGACTTATAAACTCTTTTTCCTTTTGAAAACATATTACATGTTCATATCACATGTCATATGAAAATCATCTCGTAGTACTAAAATCAGTACTGAAATAAGCATTTTGTAAAATGCTGTAAATCTCTTTCATTTAACTTGTCACATACCATGTAAAACATTTACATTTCACATATCACATATCATATAAAACATTTTCATATATGGAGACTGAGGCATGCCCAGCCCGTCCACTGGGTCGTTACTCGTATCATGCTATAGACCCCGAAGGGTATAAAATCATCATGTCAGATCTATGGTCATAGTCTATAATTGTCCTCGGCGGATCACTGATCAGGTGTCGGCCGGGACTACATATCACATATCACATATTACATATCACATGTCACATATCACATATCAGCATGATAGGATGCCAACTAGTCTCAAAACCGTATTTTTCATCATCAGTAAACCTTTATGGAATTTATAAAAATATATAATTTCTTAATTGTGAAACCATAAAGGTTAGAAAACCATTTAGTGAATATTTAT
Source organism: Heritiera littoralis (assembly GCA_031772115.1). Taxonomy (NCBI): domain Eukaryota; kingdom Viridiplantae; phylum Streptophyta; class Magnoliopsida; order Malvales; family Malvaceae; genus Heritiera; species Heritiera littoralis. Next base: position 450,345 of record JAPDPK010000021.1, read on the forward strand.
AAAAATATATATATAAAATATTCACTTTATTTCTTTTCATTTTCCATCTCGTATTTCGTGAAATTTACATATCAAGAGAAATTTCGGTGATTTCATTATCACCATCCTCGAAGAGAATTTTCAGTGATTTCATTATCACCATCCTCGAAGAGAATTTTCAGTGATTTCGAAAACATGAATATTTTAAAATCACTTCTTTTTATTCATGTTTTTGTGGAAAATATTCATTTTCTCGATTTTCGTGGTTGAAAATCGTTTCTCGTGAAATAAAATCATTTATTATGATTTTATGAAATTTTCTAGAATTTTTTCGATAATTTTGAAAATTTTTCGACAGTATAACAGCTGTTGATTGGCTAGCCTCCTGCACGAAAAATACAGTTTAAAATCTCAACGGGTAATTCACCATAATTTTCCAACCAATCATTCATCGCAATAATTTCATGAAATAATTTATAAAATATTTCATAATTAAAATCATGTAGACTGAATATCCTTACAGTGCTGCACATGCATCCCTTACCTTGGTATACTGTAGAGCAAGGCTCTAATTCGCACCACTGTGTCCTTTATTCAACCAATTTATAAACTACAAAAATCACAGTTTAATATGATTAAAAATCGATATTGAATTCCTTCATTTGTCTAACTCTTATTTAACTTCTCTTTACTTAAAATATTAAATTTCCTATGATTCTTTTTCTCATACTAAATGAATATTTAATTCATTTTTCCTTCTTATAGTTTTGACATTTTTCCTCTTCTCTACATTAAAGTCACCATTCTTCTTGATGACCAATTACCATTCAGTGCCTCTATATATATATGCCTACTTGGCTTATTTACCTTGTTTTTCCATGTTATATTCTATATATATACTTCCAGCCACTTTTTGTCAACCTTCTTCTTCATGTTTCTCACCATTCACAGCACTTTCCTCTATTTCTCATTATGGCCAAATGGCCTTGAATGACTTAGATAATTCATTCCTCCAATATATATATATATATATATTTCAATTATAATGTCACTTTATTTTACCAATCCAAATTAGGTCAACTTAAGTATTTCTTTCTTTTATTTTTCCTACTGTTTGTTGACCTCAAACCGTGAGCTTTCCTTGCCTTCAGTTCAGTCCATGTTGGCTGTATGTTAGTTAGGTAATGTTATTCCTTTATGATGCATATATAACTTAACTTAATAGGTACTTCATCATGCCATTTAGTCAACCCAAACCTAACCCTTTCTTCATGTTTCTTTTCTTTTATTGCTGTCCACACCGAGACAGTATTCTTTTCTCTGTTTTTTCCAGCCTACGTAAGTTCCCCTCCTATCTACATATTGGGACTATCCTTTAATGCCTCTTAGGTTATGAAAAGTTTAGTATTCACACATGCAAAGTCAGCCTAGATCAACTTTTACTTCACTCTTTTATTTCTCATGTTTGGTTGCCTTCACCAGTCACGGTTTTTCCTTTCCACGTGCAGCCCATTTCTTCAGCTTATTTCAACTTCTATTTTATCTCCATAATATTGTCTTATATAATCTAATTTTAGGCTAATAATTTATACTTATTCATACACCTAAATGTCAGCCATAAAGTCAGCCAAGCCAAACCATTTTTCCACATTTTCGGCTGTACAATCAGCCATACGGTTTCCTCAACTTTCGGCTGTGCAACAGCCTATAATTCTTCATTCCTCAGCCACTTTGTTTTTGACTTTAAGAAAACAATATTTTCTCTTTACATAGTACACGTAAAACCTTACTTAAAACTTAACTTCTTTTGACTGATCATACTTTTCTAACCCTTTTTATTTCTCATGGCAGTTTACGGTTCCATGTTCACCTTGCTTTCCTTCTTCACGTAAATCATCATCAACATCATCTTACTTCCATTCTAAACCCTCACAACTGAAGTAGGGTTTTCATATACTTATATTTCTTTCAAAATAAATTCTATAAACATGAAAATCTTTATGTCTACAGCTGAAAATTAAAGAATAACAACTTCAAAACTGCTATTAAATCCTTATCTGTATAGAGTAGCAAGCTGTCCACGTGAATTAGTTCCTTGTTTGAGGTTTTTGAACTAATTCTTTTGAGGGTTTTGGAAGCTTACTATATAAGATTTGTTTTCCCTCAAGAACTTGGTTTTATTTACCGAAGAATATGGAGGTTCTGCTATGGAGAGGCAGCTACTCCACATGAAACAGAGGAGGGATTTCTTTTCGGTGGTGATAGATAAAATGAAGATCACGATGAATTAGAAATATAGAAAAGAAGAGTGTGTTGGCTGGAATTTAGTAGCCTTTATTTAAGGCTCATAATTACAACTTTATTCTTATCTCCTTGGTCTTTATCTTATTATTCTTTTTCTCTTGTCTTTATTTTTTCTTGCCGCCACACTTTTGTCTGCTTTTCCAAGTCAGAATTTTTGCAAGAGTTAATTAATTTCTTTTAATTTACTTATTTAAATGTTAGTTTTATTATTGGTAAATTTGGCCAATCATATAATTTACTCAAATATATCATTTTGAGTCTTAAAATTTCCATAGTAAATTTTTCTTTTTATTCCATCTTTTCTGTAATATTTTCTATACTTATATTTTTCATCTAAGATTAAAATTTTCTATGTGAGAGACATCATTCTTTTACATTTTTTTTTGAAAAATATTAGCAATAATTCCTTTATTGATAAATAAATCGGATAAATGTACATATACAATACAAAATAACTAGGTCCCACACTTGGAAAGGAAAGGTAATGCAGCAGTAGTTGGCTGGTGTGAATACTAAAGCAGGTGGTGGCATTAGGCAAAGTTGTGGCAAGGATGTTTTGTGCTGAAACTTGGATGCGTGGGGTGTTGGCTGTTGTAGTTCCTTGAGTTTACGCATTTAGTTGTATTCGTTTTTATATCCTTGATACTTCCCTTATCTCTATTAAAGTAATTTTCATATTATTTTAGGTAATTATAATGTATAAAAATATTTTATTAGGACTTAGATGAATTATTATAACTTTCAAATTTAATATTAGTTTAATTAAATTTAAGCTTAGTGGTTCTTTAAACTTTCATTTTGCAGTGTATTAGCCTTTCAATCTTCAAAAGCATTTAGAAAACTTTCATTATTAATTCCAATGTAGTCCGGTTTTCCATTTGTCAAAATAGTATTTGGTTTCAAGTAAAAAATGGTTGGGTGCATTTTATAATTAATTACATTTTAATGTAATAATTAAAATTTTAAATTAGTAATAATGTATATAAATTTGGTACTACAAACGATGAGCAATGTCAATAATTATAACTTTATGTTATTTACATTTTTATAAGGTAATTACATTTTAATTAATTCAATTGTATCAAAATTGTTTTTATAGTATTTTTTCAAATTTGTAATTACATTATTAACAAACTGAGTGTTTACCAAATACTATAATGTTACTTTCCATGTAATCACTTTTCTAGCAATCACTTTAAGCTACACTTACTTTTCCTGCAACACACCAAATGCAACCTTATTGTGTTATACTTGTTAATTATTATATGTTTTCATTTTTTAAAATTTTCTTATAAATTTTTTTAAAAAAATTAATAGTATTTGGGAGATTAATCAGCTTTAAGTTTATTCATTAGATGTAAAATAGGTTTGGATAAAAAAATTAGGCTTAAAAAGTCGAGCCAGACCAGGTTAAGCTCATTTTCAATCCCTTAAAAGCCTTATTTAAGTCCAATCCTAACTCAACCTAGCCTGACCCAATCCATGAACACTTGCTTATATATATTTTTTTAATTTTTATTATATTTGCTATTATATATAATAGATAATGATTATATAAAAATATATTTTTTTTAAATGAGCTAAAACAAATATATAGTGCCATTAGAAAAGTAAAAATCCAAAATGATTGGCTACATAAAAGATAAATGAAATAATTTCAAAGAAATAACTAACCAGTAATAAATAAAATTCATTAAACAATTTATATTTTATATTTGGCCAAAAAACAAAACAATTTATATTTTATATAAATAGCATTTTACTCTTAAACCAATAAATCATTAGGCAACTGGACACTTAACCACTAAGTTCGAATGATATTTTAGTAATTTTTTTCTTCTTCAGTTTTTATTTTTTTTTAATTCGTTATATTATAAAATTTTAATAAAATTTCAAAATTTCAAGAATTTTTCTTACATTTATTATTGTTATTTTTATTTTATTTGGACATAACTTAAGTGCCAACATAATTTCATTAACTTTAATTGTATTACTAATTGACTAATTGTTCGTTTAGAATAATGAAGAGTATTATAGTACTTTAAAAGAGAGTATCGATTATTTGTTTAACCTTAATAATCAGTACTAAAAATTTTAGAATATAATGATATGTACAAAACAATACAAAGTATTGATCTTATTTTATGTGAAGACCGTGAATTTTCCACATAAATATCAAATATCCGAAAAATTCAGTTTGGATAAATTGAAATCCAAAATTTAAGAAAAATAAAAATGTGACTATTTTTATATTTATATAATTTTATTTTATAAATATATTCTTTTAAACGTATTTTATATGTTTTATAGAAGTACATATGAATGTATATATGAAATATAGTATACATATTATATATTGATATATGCTATTTTATATAAAAAAAACATATGTATATTATTATACATTTATGTATATATATAATAATTATATATATGATATATATATAGTATTTTTAAATTAATATGATATATATAAATGGTTTATATAAATATATATAATTAATATTGTAAATATATATAATTATATAAATATAATTATATATATTTAAAAAAAAGAGGGGCGGGAATCGGGATACAAACCCGATTCAGACAATGCCGTAGCCGACCCCCTGTCGACCGAGAGAGGAGGGGGAAGGGGAGTGAGAGGATCGTCACCGGCAAGAGGAGGGAGGGAGAAAGCGACCGGCGGCGGGCGGAAAGAAAAGGGAAGAAAATGAAGCGAAAAACGAGAGGAAAATGAGAAGAAAAGAGAAAAAGGAAAAGTGGCAGTGCCGTCAATTTGGCCACTGCCACGCCTCCCACGCTGCCAGCGGAGGAAAAGGAAAGAAAGGGCGGCCACCGGAGAAGAGGAAAAGCGAAAAAAGGAGGAGAAAAGGGAAGAGAAAAAGATCGAAAACCCACCTCCAGATCCGCCACCGTCGGTGCCGTCACTCGGGAAATGGAGGCTAGATCTGGCTTCGTGGCAACCTCGGCTAGCTGTGGAGTAGCTGAAATGCCAGAATGGGTGGCCGCCGATGGCTAAACCAGCCAAGCCGAGGTGAACCGGTTGAACCAGCCAAAACCGGCCTGAATCGGTCCGAACTGGTTCAGGCCAAACAAAAAAAAGAGAACAAGAAGAAAAGAAAGGAGAAAGAAAAAGAAGGAAAGGAAAGAAAGAAAGAAGAAAAGGAAGGAAAGAAACGAAAGAAAAAAAAAGAGAAGAAAAAGAAGAAAGAAGAAAGAGAAGAAAAGGAAGAAAAGAAAAGAAAGAAATGGTAAGGAATTTAAAGATTTTGCTATATTTCATAGAAATTACAGAATTTATTGGATTACTTTCTAAGTGGATATATGTGTGTTAAATTGTGGTAGCATGGAAATGAGGCTAGTGGTGGATTTTGGCTAGGCTCGGAAACACGCTAAGCTCGGTAAATAGGTAAGATACTTTTATAAAGTAGTGGTAGTGTTATATTGTAAGTTTTGGATTTGTGATCTTGATGATGAATGATTATTGAAATTATTTTTAAATGCTAAGAGGACCTATAATTGGTGGTAGGGATCTTAGTAAGAGATAAATAAATGGTGAGAATCAACGGCTGTGTGGTTATAAACTGTATTTTCCTTGCAGGAGGTTTTGATAAAATTAAACTGTTATGCTGCCGAAAATTATAGGAAAATGTTTGATGAAAAAGGTTAAAGTTTTCTCGTATAAATGGAATATTAGAAAGAATTATCGAAAGATAAGTTTTAAAAGGACTTTATCGTGTTGTCAGAAAACTTGATTTTTGGAATAGTTTGAGAAGTTAAATGGTTGAGCAAGATAACATGATGAGTTATATTGTGTAAGCCTTATAGAATCGATAAATTGACTTATCTTAATATTATGAAATTGTTGTCAAGTGAAATTGAGGTTGAATAAGGATTAGTTGAAACCATTGATGAAATTAATGATGATTATATGATATGACTTGGGAGAGAATATGAGGTTATAATTTAGATGGTTGAATGATTAAATTGTGGAATTATCGACAGAATGATGATTTTAGAATCTATTAGCTCGATTATAACTTTGGAATAGGTCTCAAAAAAAATATTCTCCCACATTTGAGTGATCTGGAGAAATTTGGAGGACATGATGAATGGGTCCATCTTAGTAGTGTGATTGAGACGATGAGAATAAGAAAGTAAATTGTGATGCCTTGTGGACAATTGATAAAACACACATCTACATAAAAGTATACTTATACATGTCTATATTAAATAGATGTGAACTGAGATTCTTGCAATAATACGGATGGTCGTAAGACGACTTAAATGATTGAAACAGTGTTGATAGTGAAAATTGGTCAAATCTTAACTGAGTAAACTGTTAAACCTAAATTTGACTTGATAATACCATTAAAGATAATTCTAGCGTGGTATTATATTATACATGCCATATCAAAATTGGTTGAAAACTGTGAATTCATTTTATGATAGTGAATGAAATTGGGCATGAAGTCGGAATTACAAATGAGTGCCAATATGTTAAACCATAGATAGATTTGATAGATGATTATTGATCTTGTGGTTTTATATCCTCGATGTTGACTCTGGAATAGGTCCTGAGTGATGATATCGGTAATTGCATAATTCAGGTATCCTGATGACTATATAGAAATGTGACATTTAATTATTCAAAGATACTAAGAGGCAATGGTGGTCCTAGTATTGAATGATGAAATATACAAGTGATTTTATAGTCGATATTTATTGCGAAATGATATTGAGTATCGAGGAACCATAGTGAATATCGAATTCACCTATTAGGTATGATTCTATTGAAATCGAAGGGATGGAAATGAGGAATTTGGACTATAGTTAACACAATAATTAAATGATATATTTTACGAAAATGATAGTTTATTGTCTTGAACTCATGATTGAATTTGCATCGCATTTAATCATGTCTTGATACAACTTGAAACATTTTAATAATGTTTATATGAATACTCTAAAGTATTGATTAATTTTGAAAGGAAAGTATATGGTAGATATATATTTTTATATATTTATAAAACCTCTTAAAGAATGATACCATATACCTTACATGATTTTGACAAAAAGTTAAAGTTTTAAATGTTTTATAAGACTGTAGGCACCCTAAAAGAATTAAACTCAATAAAGCATAGTGGAAACCGCCTAATTGGAGATTACTCATTAGGCAGAGATGCTTGTCCGACAATAGTCGTGGACAGGTCTCAGTCACGCCTAGTCAGTGGGGCTGAGAGAGATGAGGTCTATGGCCATAGATAGCACCTAGTTGGTTTCCAGGGGACGATGACATGATTTTCACTGCTAGCTACAGTGATCTAAGTCTTTATTGATAAAGCATTAGGGATTTAGCTAGTCTCAAACCAATATGATATGAAGTCTAGAATATGATTTTATTGATATGAACTCTAGACTTGACATGATTTATACAGCACATGAAACATACTTGAGATGAATATGAAATATGTTTTGAAATTGTACATGTTTTAAAAGTACATGTGATATGATTTCGACACTTATATGATTCATTATATGATTTTATGTCAAACATGATATGATATGCGGTCTAGAGTATAGTTTGATTTGATATGAACTCTAGACCTAATATGACTTACAATATATGAAAAATGTTTTGAAAACCGCACATGTTTTAGACATGCTCTAAAAGTGAATATATGATTTGCAAATTGTATATGCTCCAATCATGTATTAAAAGTAAATATGAAATGAATTGAAAATTTATATGTCTGAGCATGTTCTAAAGTATATTATGATATGATATGAAATAATAGCGATTTATACAGTAAAGTTTTATAATTTGTCTACTAAATCATGACATAATAATATGCTTTTTACATAAGATATGTCATGACCTTATATTGTACACAAAAAATGAGAATTCATTAGGAGTGTCATGACTCGGTATTAACGATATCCCATTACACGATGTTATGATATGATACGATACATGAATATAGAATTTACATGAAGAGAATTATGACTTCATCCCACCGTGATCATGACTCTCCATATGGAAAGTGATATGAGATGATAGAATACAAGAGTTTGATTATGAAACGTAAAGTGACTTGATACGAAATCTCAATTAAACATGATATACGATGAGATTGATGTGAGTATGGATTAATAAAATTATGATTTCAAATTATAAGGGAACACGAATATGAAGCAGTTCCCGAATTTAAGACTAAAAAGTGATTATGATGATTTATTTAGAAGTATAATTATACACGATGCATTGTTGTGCGATGCAATGTAGTATAAGGACAAGAAGATCGAAAGTGATTAAGTTGATCTATTTAGAGATCTAAGTGATAGACAGATGACAAAAATTGAGATAACGAGATGTTATCGATGAAAAAGGTGAACTGTAATTGCAAACTTATAGGTTATAAGCATTGCGTTAAGACAGCATAATTCTACTCCTGCATTTATATTAGTATCTTACTGAATCGTGGTTTTGCTCACCCTACTTAATTTCATTCTTTTCAGATTATTGAGTTAAACTCTGCCATGAGGGCTTTTGAGTGGACCTCCGGATACGGTATCTGGGCTTGGTACTAGTCTTCTGATGTATATGTTCTTTATAAAACGCTTGTTTATATGTAAGACTTTAATTGATGCACAGTATATTCTGTTAAACAAGTCGGGATGTAACTTAGAACCGTTTCCTCGCTAGTTTAATATTTAAATGAAATGACTATAAGTCACCTAGATAGTATAGTAACTACACTGACACTGAATACAAACCTTAAAATGAAAAAGAAAAATTTAGCCCAGAAATTTGTAAGAGAGAAAAAATATGAGTAATAAGTGAAAGTCGCAGCCTTCGGGTCATGACAGATTTAATGGTATCAGAGCACAGTTGTCTAGTACATGTCAGTGTAGTTGAGACCGTGATGTGTTACATCGCATGTACTGTGTAATGTCTACATGTAAACTTGCTGGTAATTGATTTATACCAAGATTAGTACACAATTGGTATGGGTGATGCCAGTCAACGGCTTATGGAAAACAGACTGGGCCTTGACATGAAGGATGCCAATCGATGGCCTATTGAAATGGACCGGGAATAGTTTTGGATGGTATCGATATTGTATGGAAGAATTGCGTATCACCTCAAGGGAATGAGATATTGAACGATCGAGAATGATTGATTGAGGCATGTTAAATTTTGAAGATGATAGAATGATCGCATAGGAGATGATCGATATGTAAACTGAGAAGGATTGAAAGAGGTAATGGAATCACCAATGAAAATAATCAAACAAAAGTATATGGCTTGATTTAAAATACAATCCCACCTTAATTATGAGGACTATTGGGAATTGAAATTATGATTTTGAATTATAAGGGGTCGCTTGTTGCGAAGAGTGAAATGATAAAGCACATTAGAATTGTTGAGAGGCCGATATGGATTGAGGACAAAAAAGAGAAAGCTTTGAGAGCAAAGTCCCTCCCCCTAGTGAAGGTTCTCTAGCAGCACCATCCGTGTGAAGAGGCTACATGGAAACTTGAGAGCTTAGTGAAGGAGAAAGATCTTCATCTGTTCCAATTGAACAAAAGAAATATGATGTTATGGAAGTGATTATAGACTAGTTAATCAAATTGAATCACTTTCTATTTACAGGCTCCTAGATTTCTCTAATGCCATAGTCGAAATATAATTATGAATTGGTGAGAAAGTATGTACAGTTCTAGTGAGCGTAACATGTGACGGAATCTTTGAATTTCCATATGCTTATAAAGAATAGCCAAAGGCTTTGGGATTCCAAATTTACTGACAGCACCACTCCGTACTAATATGAAAATACGAGCATAATATGTGAACGCTTAAAAATACATTGAGAGCGGGTGCACTGAATTTAAAAGCTACTGGAACAATTACATACTATTGATTAATTCAAGTAAATAATGGTTATCAAACCATATCGACTTGGCACCAAATGAAAAAAAATGAATGAATGATGAACAGTATGAATTAGCTATGATGCAAAGAGAGATTAAAGTGATAACTCCCCAATTGATGAGAAATCCTTAAGGAGTATAAATATATGGTGGAAAATGATATGTAATGGTACAAAAGATGATTCTGATGTTGAAAATATACTGGCGGTATTATTTAAAGGATGATATAAAGGACAGGAATCATAAGTATGCAGAATTGTACCACCTTTTAATTTAAGTTAAATTCGGAGGATCGAATTTCTTAAGGTGGGGAGAATGTGAAGACCGTGAATTTTCCACATAAATATCAAATATCCGAAAAATTCAGTTTGGATAAATTGCAATCCAAAATTTATGAAAAATAAAAATGTGAGTATTTATATATTTATATAATTTTATTTTATAAATATATTCTTTTAAACGTATTTTATATGTTTTATATAAGTACATATGACTATATATATGAAATATAGTATACATATTATATATTGGTATATGCTATTTTATATAAAAAAATACATATGTATATTATTATACATTTATGTATATATAATATGTATATATATGAATATATATATAGTATTTTTAAATTAATAGATATATATAAATGGTTTATATAAATATATATATATCATATATATAAGTAATATTGTAAATATATATAATTATATATATTAAAAAAAAAGAGGGGCGGGAATCGGGATACAAACCCGATTCCCTTGGTTCTCTTCTGTTTTGTAAAGCAGAAGAGAAAGATAATGCCGTAGCTGACCCCCTGTCGGCCGAGAGAGGAGGAGGAAGGGGAGAGAGAGGATCGCGCCAGCAAGAGGAGGAAGAGAGAAAGCGACTAACGGTGGGTGGAAAAGAAAAGGGAAGAAAATGAAGCGGAAAACAAGAGGAAAAAGAGAAGAAAAGAGAAAAAGGAAAAGTGGCAGTGCCGTCGATCTGGCCACCGCCATTCCACCCACGTCGCAGCGGAGGAAAAGGAAAGAAAAGGCGGCCACTTGAGAAGAGGAAAAGCGAAAAAGGGAGGAAAAAAGGGAAGAGAAAGAGACTAAAAACCACCTCCAAATCCGCCACCGTTGGCACCACCACTCGGGAAATGGAGGCCAGATCTGGCTTCGTAGCAACCTCAGCTAGCTGTGGAGTGGCTGAACAGCCAAAATGGGTGGCCACCGGTGGCTGAACCAGCCAAGAAGAGGTGAACCAGCTGAACCGGTTGAACCAGCCCGAGCCAGCCTGAACCGATTCAAGCCAAAAAAAAAAAGAAAAAGAAGAAAAGAAAGGAGAAAGAAAAAGAAGGAAAGAAAGAAAGAAGAAAAGGAAGGAAAGAAAAGAAAGAAAAAAAAAGAAAAAGAAGAAAAGGAAGGAAAGAAAAGAAAGAAATGGTAAGGAATTTAAAGATTTTGCTATATTCCGTAGAAATTATAGAATTTATTGGATTACTTTCTAATCGGATATATGTGTGTTAAATTGTGGCAGCATGGAAATGAGGCTAGTGGTGGATTTCGGCTAGGCTCGAAAACACGCTAAGCTCTAGTAAATAGGTAAGATACTTTTATAAAGTAGTGGTAGTGTTATATTGTATGTTTTGGATTTGTTATCCTGATGATGAATGATTATTGAAATGATTTTTAAGTGCTAAGAGGACCTACAATTGGTGGTAGGGGTCTTAATAAGATATAAATAAATGGTGAGAATCAATGGCTGTGTGGTTATAAACTATATTTTCCTTGTAGGAGGTTTTGATAAAATTAAGCCGTTATGCTACCGAAAATTATAGGAAAATGTTTGATGAAAAAGGTTAAGGTTTTCTCGTATAAATGGAATTTTAGAAAGAATTATCGAAAGATAAGTTTTGAAAGGACTTTATCGTGTTGCCGAAAAACTTGATTTTTGGAATAATTTGAGAAGTTAAATGGTTAAGCAAGATAACGTGATGAGTTATATTGCGTAAGCCTTATAGAATGGATAAATTGACTTATCTTAATATTATGAAATTGTTGTCAAGTGAAATTGAGGTTGAATAACGATTAGTCGAACCATTGATGAAATTAACGATGATTATATGATATGACTTGGGAGAGAATATCGAGGTTGTAATTTAGATGGTTGAATGATTAAATTGTGGAATTATCGATAGAATGATGATTTTAGAATTTATTGGCTCCGATTATAACTTTGGAATAGGTTTCGAAAAAAATATTCTCTCACATTTGAGTTATTTGGAGAAATTTGGAGGACATGATGAATGGTCCATCTTAGTAGTGTGATTGAGACGATGAGAATTAGAAACTAAATTGTGATGCCTTGTGGACAATTGATAAAACACACATCTACATAAAAGTATACTTATTCATGTCTATATTAAATTGATGTGAACTGAGATTCTTGCAATAATACGGATGGTCGTAAGGCGACTTAAATGATTGAAACACTGTTGATAGTGAAAATTGGTCAAATCTCTTAACTGGGTAAACTGTTAAACCTAAATTTGACTCGATAATACCATTAAAGATAATTCTAGCATGGTATTATATTATACATGCCATATGAAAATTGGTTGAAAACTATGAATTGATTTTATGATAGTGAATGAAATTAGGCATAAAGTCGGAATTACGAATGAGTGCTAATATGTTAAACCATAGATAGATTTGATAGATGATTATTGATCTTATGGTTTTATATCCTCGATGTTGACTCTAAAATAGGTCCTGAGTGATGATATCGGTAATTACATAATTCAAGTATCATGATGACTATATAGAAATGTGACATTTAATTATTTAGAGATACTAAGAGGACTCATACTGACATGGTGGTCCTAGTATTGAATGATGAAATATACAAGTGATTTTATAGTCGATATTTATTGCGAAATGATATTGAGTATCGAGGAACCACAGTGAATATCGAATTCACCAATTAGGTATGATTCGATTGAAATCGAAGGGATGGAAATGAGGAATTTGGATTATAGTTAACACTATAATTAAATGATATATTTTACGAAAATGATAGTTCATTGTCTTGAACTTATGATTGAATTTGCATCGCATTTAATCATGTCTTGATACAACTTAAAACATTTTAATAATGTTTATACGAATATTATAAAGTATTGATTAATTTTGAAAGGAAAGTATATGGTAGATATATATATATTTTTATATATTTATAAAACCTCTTAAAGAATGATACCATATACCTTGCATGATTTTGACAAGAGAAGTTAAAGATTTAAATGTTTTATGAGACTGTAGGCACCCTAAAAGAATTAAACTTAATAAAGCATACTGGAAACCACCTAATTGGAGATTACTCATTAAGTAGAGATGCTTGTCCGACAATAGTCGTGCAAAGGTCTCAGTCACGCCTGATCAGTGGGGCTAAGAGAGATGAGGTTTATGGCCATAGATAGTGCCCTAGTTGGTTTCCAGGGGACGATGACATGATTTTCACTGCTAGCTACAATGATCTATGTCTTTATTGATAGAGCATTAGGGATTTAGCCTAGTCTCAAACCGATATGATATGAAGTCTAGAGTATGATTTTATTGATATGAACTTTAGACTTGACATGATTTATACAGTACATAAACATACTTGAGATGAATATGAAATATGTTTTGAAACTGTACATGTTTTAAAAGTACATGTGATATGATTTCGACACTTATATGATTCATATATGATTTTTTGTCGAACATGATATGATATGGGGTCTAGAGTATAGTTTGATTTGATATGAACTCTAAACCTGATATGACTTACAGTATGTGAAAAATGTTTTGAAAACTGCAGATGTTTTAGACATGCTCTAAAAGTGAATATATGATTTGCAAATTATATATGCTCCGATCATGTATTAAAAGTAAAAATGAAATGAATTGAAAATTTATATGTCTGAGCATGTTCTAAAGTATATATGATATGATTTGAAATGATAGCGGTTTATACAGTAAAGTTTTATAATTTGTCTACTAAATCATGACATAATAATATGTTTTTTACATAAGATATGTCATGACCTTATATTGTACACAAACATGAGAATTCATGAGGAGTGTCATGACTCGGTATTAACGATATCCCATCTACACAATGTTATGATATGATACGATACATGAATATAGAATTTACATGAAGAGAATTATGACTTCGTCCCACCATGATCATGACTCTCCATATGGAAAGCGATATAAGATGATAGAATACAAGAGTTTGATTATGAAACGTAAAGTGACTTGATACGAAATCTCAATTAAACATGATATACGATGAGATTGATGTGAGTTAGGATTAATAAAATTATGATTTCAAATTATAAGGGAACACAAATATGAAGCAGTTCACGAATTTAAGACTAAAAAGTGATTATGATGATTTATTTAGAAGTATAATTATACACGATGCATTGTTGTGCGATGCAATGTAGTATAAGGACAAGAAGATCGAAAGTGATTAAGTTGATCTATTTAGAGATCTAAGCGATAGACAGATGATAGGAATTGATGAAAAAGGTTAACTGTAATTGCAAACTTGCAGGTTTTAAGCATTGCGGTTAAGACAGTATAATTCTACTCCTGCATTTATATTAGTATCTTACTGAGCCATGGTTTTGCTCACCCTACTTAATTTCATCTCTTTTCAGATTATTGAGTTAAACTCTGCCATGAGGGCTTTTGAGTGGACTCCGGATACGGTATCTGGGCTTGGTACTAGTCTTCTGAGGTGTATGTTCTTTATAAAACGCTTGTTTATATGTAAGACTTTAATTGATGCACAGTACATATTTTGTTAAACAAGTCGGGATGTAACTTAGAACCGTTTCCTCGCTAGTTTAATATTTAAATGAAATGACTATAGGTCACCTAGATAGTATAGTAACTACACTGACACCGAATACAAACCTTAAAATGAAAAAGAAAAATTTAGCCCAGAAATTTGCAAGAGAGAAAAAGTATGAGTTGACAATTTTATGAATTGACATTTTTACCATTAATGATGGAGATCCACTTGCTCGTGATGTTCGTGATGCTAAGGATCCATTAGTCATCCAAGGAGGTCCAATTACCCGAGCTCAAGCCAAGAAGACGCAACAAGCCCTGATCTCATTTATGCAACAAGCTCTGGCATCATTGAAGTGTCAAAGAAGCTTCCATGAAGAGTCCCAAGACATCTATACTTGCTTGGAAGCCCAAACGACATGAGCATGGCTTACTGTCTTATTTTAGCTTAACAATAAGATAGGCTAAGTGTTTGAATAGCCCACATTTGAGTCTTGTTGTGTCTTGGACTATTTATTTTATGTAACTAGGTTTAGGCATGAATTTGGGTTTAGTCTCATTTTCTGTTGGTGTTAATTCCGGCCCACTTGTTTATGGGCTTAAGTGCTAGGTATTATTATAAATACCTTGTAAACGCTATTGATGAGGAGATCAGTTTTGAATTTCAGAATTTGAGTGTGCCTTTCTCTTGGGTTCCCTCTCTACTAGGCTTATCAAGGTCTTCTTCCTTGTGGCGCCTCCTTCTTCACCATCCACCATTACTATACCTTAGGTTCTCGAATTCTTATTTGTAGGGTCAAGGTCCAATACCTTTGGGTTCGAGTCTCTTTAGGCTTCAGGTCTAGGTTTTCAGAAGTTGTCATTCTTCATCCTTGCTTCAGTCCTGTTGCGTTTTCAGCTCCTTCAAACTCCAAGCTACGTTTTCTCTTGTCCGTGCACATTAGTTGGCATCAGAGCTCAAGTTTCGATTTCTGGTTTGTCTGTGTCACTCACTTTTTGATTTCTGGTTTGTCTGTGTCACTCACTTTTCGATTTTCGATTTCTGGTTTGGCTGTGTCACTCACTTTTCGATTTCTGGTTTGTCTGTGTCACTCACTTTTCGATTTTCGATTTCTGGTTTGTCTGTGTCAGTCACTTTTCGATTGCTGGTTTGTCAGTGAGTCACTCACTTTTCAATCACAACCCTAGCCGCATCCCTAAAAAAAAAAAACCCTAGCCGCATCCCTCCAAAAAAAATCCCTAGCCGCATCCCTCCAAAACCCAGCCGCATCCCTCAAAAACCCTAGCCGCACTTCTTCAGCCACTTATTTCAACCCTAGCCACACCCTACTCTTTTCAAGGAAGCCGCAAAATCAGATAAAAAAAAGGAAAAAAAATTACGGTACTATTCAAAAAAAATTCGATTGAGTATTTCTTCACAACCCTAGCCGCACCCCTACTCTTTTCAAGGAAACCGCAAAATCAGAAAAAAAAAAGGAAAAGAAGAAAAAAAAGAAAAAAAATTGCTGTACTGTTCAAACAGAAAATTTTTGTTGAGTTAGGAGGCGTGCGAGTACCTGTTTTAAAGAAAACGAGGAAAGAAAACGAACCCGTGGAATCATATCTTGGCCAAATTCCATCGTTTTCCTATAGTTTTAGGCCATTTTTTATTTTTTTTATTTTTTAATTATTTTTTTATTCTATCTTTCCTTCTTTGAGTCATCCTAGCCCTAGCCGTACCTTTCTGTGAAAAAAAAAGAAAAAAAAGGAATTCGGAAAAAAAAATTCAAAAAAATACTTGGTGAAAATACCTAGTGAATTAGTTGATTCTATGAGGTTGAGTCTTTGACTGAGTCTCTAGTGCGATTGTGAACCTATAAAGTTAAGGTAGAGTAAGGGAAAAAGGCATGAGTGTGTGAGAAACATTAGTAGAGAAAAGCCAAATTACTTGAGTGAAACACGAGTGTAAACACGTGAGGATATTACTTGTTGAAAATGTCTTCTGAAGGTGATAAGTCAGACTTTAAAAAGATTGAATTCATGCTTCAGGCAATGCAACAACAGTTCCAACGGATGGATGTGAAATTCAACGACATTCATGATAAGTTGAACCAACATGAAGCTCGGTTTGCAAAGATCCAACAAGGTGATACTTCCTGTCTAAAAAGTAAGATTGTTGCCAATGACGAGTATGATGATAATGTTGGGTATGACTCGAACGAAGAATCTGGGATAGATAGACATCATGGAACGTACCATGGGTATAGAGATCGAGTTGATAGAGCCCGTGATAGAGGCAAGGAGAAGATGGATGGAAACCTTGGCAGCATAAAATTGAAGATTCCTCCTTTCTAAGGCAAGAATGATCCTGAGGCATATTTGGAGTGGGAAAGGAAGATTGAAATGGTGTTTGACTGCCACCACTACTCTGAGGAAAAGAAGGTCAAACTTGCAGCAGTTGAGTTCACAGAGTATGCTATGGTTTGGTGGGATCAGTTAGTCACTAACAGAAGAAGATATGGAGATTCTCCAGTGTCTACATGGGATGAGATGAAGCACATGATGAGGAAGAGATTTGTTCCTACTCATTACTACAGGGAGTTATACCAGAAACTCCAAGGTCTTACCCAAGGCTCAAAGAGTGTTGAGGATTACTACAAAGAGATGGAAATAACCGTGATCCGAGCCAATATCTAGGAGGATGCAGAAGCTACTATGGCTCGTTTTCTCCAAGGCTTAAATTGTGAGATTGCCAATGTAGTAGAGTTGCAACATTACATGGATTTAGAGGAGATGCTGCATGTGGCCATCAAAGTGGAAAGGCAACTCCAAAGGAAAGGTACATCCCGTTTCACTCCTAGTTCAGTTCCTGTTTGGAAATCTAACACCTTTCGTAGGGATGATAAGCTTGTGTCTGCGCCTAAGTCAGAGAGCTTTGCTAAGCCCAAGCCTGAGGGCCCTCCAAAGCCCATGACTGAACCTGCCCAAGCATCCCAGAGTAGGACACGTGACATTAAGTGTTTCAAGTGTTTAGGTCGTGGACATATTGCCTCACAGTGTCCCAACCGTAGAGTGATGTTCATGCATGGGAATGGTGATGTTGAGAGTGAAGGTTCTGAAGTCAGTGTTGAAGATGAGATGCCTGCGTTAGAAGATGCTGAAGAAGAAGAAGTTGTTGAGTATGCTGCTCATGGTGAAGCACTTGTTGCCAGGCGTGCTCTTAATACCCATGTGAAGTTTGAAGATGAGACATAGCGTGAGAACATCTTCCATACGAGGTGTCATGTTAGTGACAAGGTATGCACTGTAATCATTGATGGTGGGAGTTGTACTAATGTTGCTAGCACATACCTTGTTGATAAATTAAAGTTGCCCACTACCAAGCATCACCACCCATATAAGTTGCAGTGGATTAATGACTGTGGTGAAGTGAATGTGGTGAAGCAAGTCTTGGTTCCTTTTCGTATTGGAAGGTATCGAGATGAGGTGTTGTGTGACGTGGTGCCCATGCAAGCTAGCCACCTATTGCTGGGTAGACCGTCGCAGTATGATCGGAGAGTCATCCACGACGGTTACACTAATCGTTACTCCTTTACGATGGATGGCAAGAAGATTGCGTTTGCTCCCCTTAGGCCCAAGGAGATTTATGAGGACCAATTAAGGCTAAAGGAGCAACATGACAAGCAAAGGAAGCAAGCTAAAGAAAAGAAGGAAAACAAGGACAGCAAAACAGTGAGCTCCTATGACAAACCCCGAGATGTGAAGACTACATTTCTTGCTAAGTCTCCTATCCTGTTACTCTTATTTAAAGATTCTTCTGTGATTGATGCTGAACTCCATGATACTTTGCCTACTGATGTTGTCTCATTGTTGCAGGAGTTCGAGGATGCACTCCCTGAGGAGATCCCAAGTGGATTACCACCGATTCGTGGGATCGAGCACACGATTGACCTTGTCCCCGGAGCTACCATTCCTAACCGTCCAGCCTACAGAAGTAATCCCGAGGAGACGAAGGAGCTTCAAAGGCAAGTTGAGGAGCTCATGAGAAAAGGTTATGTGAGAGAGAGCATGAGTCCATGCGCTGTGCCCGTGCTACTTGTGCCAAAAAAAGATGAGACGTGGAGGATGTGTGTTGACTGTCGAGCCGTCAACAAAATCACTGTAAAGTACCGCTATCCTATTCCTAGGCTAGATGATATGCTTGATGAGTTGCATGGTGCATACATGTTTTCTAAAATCGATTTAAGGAGCGGATATCACCAAATTCGTATGAAAGAAGGTGATGAATGGAAAACCGCATTTAAGACTAAACATGGTCTCTACGAGTGGTTAGTTATGCCTTTTGGCTTGACTAATGCACCCAGCACATTCATGCGATTAATGAACCATGTTTTACGTGAATTCATTGGTAAGTATGTGGTTGTCTATTTTGATGACATTTTGATCTACAGTAAGAGTCTGCATGAGCATGTTGAGCATCTTAGGAATGTTCTTACTGTTTTGAGGAATGAAAGTTTGTATGCCAATCTTAAGAAATGTACATTCTGCACTGATAAGATTGTTTTCCTTGGGTATGTAGTTTCTTCACATGGCATTTCTGTTGATAATGAGAAGGTAAAGGCAATTAAAGATTGGCCTGTACCTAAGTCTGTTTCTGAGGTGTGTAGTTTCCATGGTTTAGCTAGTTTCTATCGTCGATTCATTAGAGATTTTAGCACTATAGCTGCACCTTTGACCGAAGTGGTCAAAAACAATGTTGCATTTCATTGGGGTCCTGCACAAGAGCATGCTTTTAATTTGCTTAAGGATAAACTTTATTCTGCTCCTTTGTTATCTCTGCCTGACTTTACTAAAACTTTTGAGATTGAGTGCAATGCCTCAGGTGTAGGTATTGGAGTTGTGCTTATGCAGGAAAAACGTCCAATTGCTTTCTTTAGTGAGAAGTTAAGTGGCGCAGCACTTAACTATCCCACATATGACAAGGAGATGCACGCGTTAGTGAGGGCTTGGAGACATGGCAACATTACTTGTGGCCTAAAGAATTTGTCATCCACACTGATCACGAGTCCTTGAAGCATCTGAAAGGACAGAGTAAGCTGAATAGGCGCCATGCCAAGTGGATAGAGTTCATTGAGACGTTCCCGTACGTGATCAAGTACAAACAAGGTAAAGAGAACATCGTAGCTGATGCGTTATCTCGTAGGTATACTCTTATCACTAATCTTGATGCTAAACTTTTAGGATTTGAGTATATCAAAGAACAGTATGCTGATGATGTTGATTTTGGTAATGTTTATGATGCATGTGCTACATCTGGCTTTAGCAAGTTCTTTAGGCACGATGGGTTCTTATTTAAAGAAAATAAATTATGTGTGCCTAGGAGTTCATTGCGCGAGCTGTTAGTTAGAGAAGCCCATAGTGGAGGATTAATGGGTCACTTCGGGGTTAGGAAAACTCTAGTTGTTTTGCAAGGACATTTCTTTTGGCCTAACATGAGGAGAGACGTAGAGAGATTATGTGATAGATGCGTTTCATGTAGGCAAGCTAAATCTAGAGTTCATAATCATGGTTTATATACTCCTTTACCCATTCCTACTACTCCGTGGACTGATATCTCTATGGATTTTGTTTTGGGCTTGCCTAAAACAAAACGCGGTAGAGATTTTATTTTTGTTGTGGTTGACAGGTTCTCCAAGATGGCTCATTTCATCGCTTGCCACAAGACGGATGATGCAAGCAACGCTGCTGACCTTTTCTTCAAAGAGATAGTACGTCTACATGGTGTACTGTAACGATCCGTTACCATACTTTTCACCTTATTTTACACAATTCATCCGGTTGGGCTATCTGTGATACTTCACTTTTACTAACTGTTAAACAAATTTACATAACATTGTTTAAATTATACACATCCCCTATCTTAATTAATCAGATAAGTAGTACTGCAGACATGTCTAAATACAGAAAATAAATGATCGTACCTCATATAAATCAGTCAGTCTATCACACTGTCCTTTGTGTATAGCCGTGATCCATAATCAATTGATCTCACAATCTTTAAAACTTGAAATGTTTAAAATTAAAGGGTGAGCAAACCACAGCTCAGTAAGAGAGTTATATGCCACACTTGATATTCAGCTATCTATATGCTGAAAATAAATTTTTTTTTCTCTTTAAAATCTTCCTAGCTGGCTCTAGGCTCACATGTAGGAAGGATACTACAGTTGGCTAGGGATCCAGATAGAATAAGGTAGGTATTTTAGAATACCATACTTGTTCCGGAACCTAGAAGCAATTGTAGAGAATACCAATTCCGCTGTTTTCAAAACGATATAATTTTCATTTTTCCACAAAGTAAACCACCTATTTCTTTTCACTTCAGTATACTTTAAAACACGTGACAGTTCAGTAATAAAAACAGTGGTTTACTTCTCTTCTCTTCAGTACAGTAAAACACGTGGCAGTATAGTGATTTGTAAATATCCAATCATTGGATAATTACTTCTTCGATTATTTCTATCTTAGAAATAATTCTTATGTTGTTCTTTTAGAATAAACATTTATTTCCCTTTTTAAATCAGTAACCGTATCGTACAGTTTAGTAAAACAGTATATTCAGTAAAATAGTAATTCGATACAGTTCACTCAGTAACAGTAAACAGTAGCTACCAATTCAGTAAATAGTATAAGGTAGCTTTCAGTTCAGTAAACAATAAATGGTAGCTTTCAGTTCAGTAAAACAGTAATCAATGGCTACCATTTCAATAAACAGTACAGTTCAGTAACACAGTATTTTGGTACGATCTTTCATCAGTAAACAGTAAACAGTAAACACCAAACAGTGGTTCGGTACAATAAACAGTACAGTAAATAGGATTCCGTAAATCCTTTCAGTAAACAGTAAACATTAAGTGAGACTAGGCATCACCCTACAATCAAATCATGCTATCTCGTCCACTAGGGACACAGTAACAGTAATGAGATCTATGGCCATGATCTATAATATGTCTTCGGTGTACGCTTGCTAGGCGACAATCCAGGACGCTGATGACTAGCTGGTCAATCAACCACGTGACAGTAACAGTATATGTGATGCATGAAGCTCGGGGCCTAAGTCTCAAAACAATGTAAACCGTACCATAGCCTTTATGGATTTTAAACACGATAAATCAAATTTTTTCACACATATCCATAAGGCTCACATGTAAATATCATCACCTTTATGAAATTTATAAAATAATTAACATTTTTCAAAACATTTCATAAAGGTATAAATCATGTTTTCCATACGGTGAAAACAGTCTGCAAAATCATCACTGTAAAAATAGAAGGGCAAAACTGTCCTTTTCCACCGTAAAACACATATGCACGCTTTCCCGTGCTTTTTATCCAAAACATGGTTTTCCATCATTTCTTAACCTTTATAGAATTTTCATAATTATTTGTTTCCATAATTAAAACCATAAAGGTTTTATATGAAATCAAGTGAATATTTAAGAATATTTATAAAAATATTCACTTCAGTCTCTTTTTCATTTTCATCTTGTTTCACGTGAAATATCACCTGCCGAGTGAATTTTCGATGATTTCCTTTTCACCATTCGCGAAAACATGAATATTTTAAAATTAAATATCACTATATTCATGTTTTATGAAATTTATTTAATTTCTCGATTTTCGTACCCGAAAATCGATTCACATGAAATCAAATCTTTTATTTTGGTTTTCAGTGATTTTCGGTAAATTTCAGTAATTTTTCGATAATTTTTCGACAGTATAACAGCTGCCGATTTGGCTTGCCTCCTACACGAAAAATACAGTTTATATTTCTCAACTGGTATTTCACCACAATTTGAAACCGATAAATCACCACAATTTTCATAACTAATCATTATAAATTGCATTTATAAATTAAATGCATAATTTAAAACATGTGGCCAAATATCCTTACAGGCGGCACATGTCTCCCTTACCTGTTTCGAGTCGGCGATTGCCTCTCGAATGTCGCACCCATGTTCACCTCGCCTGATTCCATCGGCTTTGTCATCAAGGATATTTTCTGGAAATTAAATTCTAAAATTTAGAATTTTTCCATAATTATTTACATAAATAAATTATTTAAATAATTTAATACTTTCCTGGATTTCTTACCGATTCCCGTACTTCCCGGGATTTCCCGTAATTTTCGAATTCTCAGGAATTTTCCAAATTCCTGGAATTCCTCTTTTCTTTTCCTCTTTCCTCTTTTTCTTCCTTCTTTCTCTTCCTCTTTTCTTTTCTTTTCTTTTTCTTTTTCTTTTTCCTTGGTCTGACCGGTTCAAACCTGTCAGACCGGCTCTACCTTCCTCACCGTCGGTTCTCCTCCGGTGGCCAGTTCTCCTGCGGCTCAGTGGCTCAGCAGCTGGCCGGCGTTGAGACGAATTTGCCGGTGGCGTCAGCTCGGCCTGGATCTGGGGCACGATGGCGGATCTACTCGGTTTTGCCTCGGTTTCTTCTCCTCCTCCGTCGGCCTTCCTCCGCCGTTCCCCGCCTCACCGATGGCTTCCCACGTCTTCCTTTTCCTCCGACGAAGCTTTGGTTGTAGTGGCAGCCACCGATTTGGCCGGCGCCGTCCGTTTCTCTTTTTCCTCTCTCTCGGCTTCCGCTGCGTTTTCTGCATCTGTTTCTTTCTTTTCTTTCGCCGCTGGTGGTTTCTTTCCTTTCCTCTTTGGCCGGCGACGACATCCCTTCCTTTTTCCCTCTCCAGCGGTGGCAGCTCTGCCACCGTCGGTCTCGCCTGGGAAGGTCAGGATCCTTCCCCGATCTTTCCTCTGTTTTTGTTTCTTTTTTTTTCTATTTTTATTCATTTAATTTAATTATATATACATATATATACATATATTATATATATACATAATACATATAATATTACTATTATATATATTATATTACTATATAACTATATATTATATATGTATATAAAGATATATATTATGTATTATCAAAATGCATATTTAGTATATATATATATATATATATATATATATATTTGTTTAATTTAAATTGCTTAACATTTATATATTTCTTTATATATAAATGTAGAAAATTTCATATATATTGTATTTACAATATATATTTATTTAAACTTTAATGTAACATAGTATTTACATTTCTCATCTTATTATTCTGATTTAATTTTCCTTCACTTGGATTTCCACCATCCGTTCCTTTCTAAATTCTCGGGATTTCCACAATATTTCGATACTCACAATTTTATTTATTTATTTATTTCTAATATTTATTTTCTCCAATATTTATTCCAATAAATGGAAAATTTACGGTTATCACATTCTCCCCACCTTAAGAAATTCGGTCCTCCGAATTTAACTTAAGTCCAAATGTGGTATATGCCGTATACTTACGACTTCTGACCTCCAGGTCATCCTCCAAGTAATTACTGCCAGTACATTTTCAACATCAAGAGTACTTTAGACCACTACATGCTGTCTTTCATCATATATGTCTATACTCTCGTAAGTTCATTTCTCAAATCGGGAGTTATTCATTTCATTCCTCTTTTCACATAAGAGTCCATGCACAGTATTTTTCATGTCACAGCTACTCTATGTTGTTTATCATCCATTTTTCTCACTGAGTGCCAAGTCGATATAGTTTAAAACTATCAATTACACATGTCAGTCAGTTATATGTAATTGTCCTAGTAGCTTATACATCTCATGCACACGCTCTCTCAACATCATGGAGCGTTTACATCTCACGCTCATATATGTATACATCAGTATGGAGCGGTGCTATCAGTACACTTGCGATCGCGAAGCCTTTTGCTATTCTCATTAAGCATATGGCATCTCAGAGACTCCCATCACACGTAATGCCTATTGGAAATGCCTATTGGAACTGTATACATACTTTCACTATCTCACACTAATACTTCGACTAAGGCACTAGAGAATATCAGAGTCTGATAATGGAAAGTGATTCTATTTAAATCATCAGTCTTTAATCACTTCCATATCATTATATCGCCTTTGGACTCTTTATTATTCACAGTATTCATTTTCTCTTTTATTTCATTAAGGCTGCATCTCACTTGCAGACTTTACTATTGATCATCTCTTACAGTCATATATCATGAGACTATCATGTTCTCTTCATGTAGTATGATCATTCGATTATTAAATCCTCAATTATCCATTTAATCACTACATTTATCCATTTACCGACGCTAATTTCTTTCATTATATCCCATTAGTAGAGCAGCTAATCCCATAACTCTTTTATATATTGGCATTAGTATCTAGCTAGACTCATTATTTTCGTATCTCAATTCTTATCTATCTATCATAGACAGATTCATTGTCATTCTGTTATCTCGAGATCATATATCTCAGAAAGAGATACTGTCTAGCCACGTCTCTTAGTTGCCAATCTTAACTTATAAATTACAATCTTTTAAGAGTCCGTAGGGTCATATAACCAAGTTGCTCATATTCCATTTGTGTCTTAACTATTTCGGCATCTCGCCACTTTATCTTTGTATGAATGCCTCAATCATTAGGCTTATGTATATATCATAAGGTATTTCATTAACCTTGTAAACCTCAATAGGCACTCGTAAAATTCACTTCGAGTTCTAATCAACATCTTATGGACATTAGTCTCCAATCTTTTATCAAATGACGCTTTATACTGAGGCTAGTCTTATAAACTCCTCATATCTCTGATTAGATCCATAAAGCGTCCATTTTCATGTAGATGAATACTCGTTCTTCACAAGAACTTATTAGATGGTAAACATTTACTATATCACTTTCATTCATTTACATATCGAGGTCATCTGTATTTCTCTCGTTTACACTTATACAGACAACTTCATTATTCTCAATTTCACTATCTGTGTTTTCGTCATTCAGACCTTTACACATGAATTCCATTATTCACATCTTTTCCAAAGTTATTTTCTTAAGCCTTTCGGATTCTTTCTATATTCTCCGATATAAGCTTGGAATTAGATTTCATATCATTAACCGAGTCAATGTTAACTCGATTTCTCCAATTTATATAACTCTGGAAGTTCTATCGGAAATCAATTCCGATACTTTCTTCAATTACACATCTCTTATCAATTTGGACATTTCATTCTTATGTCCTTTCATTTCCACTATATATCTCAAGGTAGAGACATTTACTATTCAAATTATTTTGAATTATTCTCCACCTTAATTCACTTATTTCCGTATACCTCACAGCATTACTAATCTCATTCTAGTAAGCTGTATCAAGTACCATGGTTGTTCACACACTTTACAGCTAACCGTTTCAATTCAGTTATTCACTTTAAGATCAAGTTCATTTAATAAAATCAGGTTTAATTCCCTTGAATATATTATCCACGAGGTTTGAACCTTGGCACCCTTACGTACCTAGTTCCTTACACTCGTGTTACCATTGTGATAATTGTAAGAGCTCCGCCCGTTCGTATCAGCCGTCAGCGAGCATCCCCTAGGCGATCCTTTCGCCCCAGGTTTACCCTTACTAGTGAGTCGGCGATAACATAGTTCGCCTGCATCTCACAACACATGATCCACTACGATCACACATCATTGGGTCGCCCATCACAGTTCTGTCTCAAGGGTCCTAAAAACTCTTGTAACGCCCCGTTACCACATTTTTCACCTTATTTTACACAATTTATCCGGTTGGGCTGTCTGTGATACTTCACTTTACACTTGATGTTAAACAATTTAATAAAATATTGTTAACATTATACACATCCCCTATCTTAATTACAATTATGTAGTACTGTACACATGTCTAAATACAGAAGATAAATGATCGTACCTAATATATCTTAGTCGGTCTGTCACATTGTCCATTATGTGCAGCCGTAATTGTGATAACCGTAAATTTTCCATTTATTGGAAATAACAAATATTAGAAATAAATATTGGAAATAAATAAATAAATAAAATTATGAGAATGGGATACTAGTGAAAATCCTGAGAATTGTGGAAGTGACGGATCGGGAAATTCGAGTGAAGGAAATTAAGTTAGAAATAAAATAAGGAATAGAGGAAATTTAATTTGGATAAATGAAAGTCTAAATTAAATAAGAAAATGAGGAAGAAAATATATATATTGTAAATATAATATATATATGGAATTATTACATTTATATGAATATTTATATAAATGTTAAATTTTTAAAGTACATGAAAATATATAATTTTATGTGAAAATATATATTATTAATATATCATATATATGTATATAATATATAGTTCAAAGTAGTATATAATAAAATAATGTAATTATATTTATAATGTAATTATAAATATAATTATAATTAAAATAAAATACAAAAAAAAGGAAAGAAGAAGAAATAAACAGAATCGGGAAGACTCCCGATTTTGTCTCCCCGAGTGGCACCGGCCACTGTCGCCGGAGAAGGGAAGAAAGGAGAAGGAAGAGAGGAGAAGGAAAAGAGGACGTCGGCCGGCGAGCCAAGGGAAGGAGGAGATGACCGACGACAGAAGACAACGGAAACAGGAAGTAA
Source organism: Heritiera littoralis (assembly GCA_031772115.1). Lineage (NCBI taxonomy): Eukaryota > Viridiplantae > Streptophyta > Magnoliopsida > Malvales > Malvaceae > Heritiera > Heritiera littoralis. The sequence continues at coordinate 477,933 of JAPDPK010000021.1, forward strand.
AATCGAAGGAAAAACCGGCGAAGCCGGAAAGAAAAGGAAAAATGGCAGACGGCGGTGCCGGCCGATCCAGGCACCGCCACTGCCACCGAAGCACCGCCGGAGGGAGAGGAAGACGATGGAGGCCACCTGAGGCGCGGTAAACGGCGGAGGAGGGCCGGCGAAGAGGAAGATGAAATCGAATCTATTCCGCCTCGATCCGCCGCCGTGCCGTCGATTCAGGCCAAGCTGAGACCACCGGCTAGTTCGCCTTGACGTCGGCCAGCTGAGGAGCGGCCGAACCGCCGAGAACCGACCGCCGGAGGAGAACCGACCGTGGAGGAGACTGATAGGTTTGAACCGGTCCGGCCAGCAAAGGAAAAAGGAAGAAAAGGAAAAAGAAAAAGAAAAAGAAAAAGAAAAAGAAAAGAAAGACAAAGGAAAGAAAAGAGAAAAAGGAAGAAAAAGAGGAAAGAGGAAAAGAAAAGAAGAATTCCGGGAATTTGAAAAATTCTCGAGAATTCGAAAATTACGAGAAATCCCGAGAATTACAGGAATCGGTAAGAAATCCCGAAAAGTATTAAATTATTTAAATAATTATGGAAAAATTCTAAATTTTAGAATTTAAATTCCAGAAAATTCCCTCGATGACCGAGCCGATGGAATCGGGCGAGGTGAACACGGGCGCGACCATCGAGAGGCAGTCGCCGACCCGAAACAAGTAAGGGAGACATGTGCCACCTGTAAGGATATTCGACCATGTTTTTAAATTGCATTTAATTTTTTAAATGCTATCGATAATTATCGGTTTATAATGTGGTGATTTATCGGTTTTAAATTGTGGTAAAATACCAGTTGAGAAATATAAACTGTATTTTCGATGCAGGAGGCTAGCCAAATCGGCAGCCGTTATACTGCCGAAAAATTATCGAAAAATTACTGAAATTTATCGAAAATCACTGAAAACCAAAATAAAAGATTTGATTTCACGTGAATCGATTTTCAGGCACGAAAATCGAGAAATTAAGTAAATTTCATAAAACATGAATATAATGATATTTAATTTTAAAATATTCATGTTTTCGAGAATGGTGAAAAGGAAATCACCGAAAATTCACCCGGTAGGTGATATTTCACGTGAAACGAGATGAAAATGAAAAAGAGACTGAAGTGAATATTTTATAAATATTCTTAAATATTCACTTGATTTTACATAAAACCTTTATGGTTTTAATTATGGAAATAATTAATTATGAAAATTCCATAAAGGTTAAGAAATGAAGAAAAACTATGATTTCGAGACTAGAGGTCTCTACACGTGTTTTTAGAAGAAAACATGGTGATGGGAATTTAAAGTTAAAAAATAAATAATTTATTTTCATAAATTATAAAAATGATCTGTTTGAAATTCCGATAATTATAAAACCATGTTTTCGATTGAATGCACAAAAAAACGTGTATATGTGTTTTACTGTGAAAAAAGGACAGTTTTACCCTTCTATATTTTCAGTAATGATTTATAAATTGTTTTCACCGTATGGAAAATATGATTTATACCGTTATGAAATATTTTAAGAAATGTTATTTTAATTTAATTATTTCATAAAGGTGATGATTTATTACATGTGAGCCTTATGGATATTTGTAAAATATTTCGATTTCCTGTATTTAAAATCCATAAAGGCTATGGTACGGCTTATACTGTTTTGAGACTTAGGCCCCGAGCTTCATGCATCACATATACTGTTACTGTCAAGTGGCTGATTGACCAGCTAGTCATCAGCGTCCCGGATTCTCGCCTAGCAAGCGTACACTGAGGGACATATTATAGATCATGGCCATAGATCTCATTATTGTTACTGTGTCCCTAGTGGACAAGATAGCATGATTTACTTGTAGGCTGTTGCCTAGTCTCACTTATTACTTACTACTTACTGTTTACTGTTTACTGAAAGGATTTACGGAATCCTATTTACTGTACTGTTTACTGTACTGAACTACTGTTTACTGTTTACTGTTTACTGTTACTGATGAAAGACCGTACCAAAATACTGTGTTACTGAACTGTACTGTTTACTGAAATGGTAGCCATTGATTACTGTTTTACTGAACTAAAAGCTACCATTTACTGTTTACTGAATCGAAAGCTACCTTATACTGTTTTCTGAACTGGTAGCTACTGTTTACTGTCTACTGATTGAACCGTATCGAATTACTGTTTTACTGAATATACTGTTTTACTGATGTACGATACGGTTACTGATTTGAAAAGAGAAATAAATGTTTATTCTAAAAGAATAACATTAGAATTATTTCTAAGATAGAAATAATCGAAGAAGTAATTATCCAATGATTGGATATTTACAAATCACTGTACTGTACTGTTTTTACTGTATTGAAGAGAAGAGAAGTGAACCACTATTTTTATTACTGAACTGCCACGTGTTTTAAAGTATATTGAAGTGAAAAGAGATAAGTGGTTTACTTTGTGGAAAAACGAAAATTATATCGTTTTGAAAACAATCGATTTAGTATTCTCTATAGTTGCTTCTAGGTTCCGGAACAAGCCAGGTATTTCAAAATACCTGCCTTACTCTATCTGGATGCCTAGCCGACTGTAGTATCCTTCCTACATGTGAGCTTAGAGCCAGCTAGGAAGATTTTAATGAAAAAGAAAAAAAATTATTTTCAGCATATAGATAGCTGAATATCAAGTGTAGCATATAACTCTCTTACTGAGCCGTGGTTTGCTCACTCCCCAATTTTAACATTTCAGGTTTTGATGATGGTGAGATCCAATATTTGTGGATTACAGCTGCACATAATGGACAATGTGACAGACCAACTAAGATATGTTAGGTACGATCATTTATTTTCTATATTTAGACATGTCTACAGTACTACATATTTGTAATTAAGATAGGGGATGTGTATAATGTTAACAATATTTTATTAAATTGTTTAATATCAAGTGTAAAGGGAAGTATCACAAACAACCCAACCGGATAAATTGTGTAAAATAAGGTTTAAAAATATGGTAACGGGTCGTTACAGATTTAATGGTATCAGAGCATGGTTGGCCTGATGTCTATGGATACTTTTGGAAGGAAAAGTGTTAAACATCCCTAGTAGTACTGTGTCGTCTAAATACATAAAGAAAATAAATGATTGTAAATTAAGTAAAATAAATTAAAGGGAGTGAGAAAGTATAAATTGAGAATGTTAAAGAAATAATAGGCTCAGAAATTACCAGAAAATTGGTGATTCTTATAATCTAAATGAAGGCCTGTTCGGTAAGGAACCGAAAGGACTCGGTGAGGGCCACACCAGTACTTTACGGTTCGGATCGAACTGAGACCTGAAAGTGATGATATAAAGGAAGGGAATGAAATATCATCATTAAATAGACTTTAAGATCACCGATTGAGGGTAATTTGAAGAGAGAGAAAATTTTGGCCAAAATTGACCAAAATACCCCTTGTTGGCTCTACCAAGAGGGGGGTGAATCGGTTTTTCTAGTTATTTCTAACTTTCCTAACTCTTAATGCACAATCAAAGTCAAATAAACAACAATGAAATAAATGCAGTAAATAAGAGTAAGGGAAAGAGAAGCAAACACAAGTTTTATAGAGGTTCGGCCAATCTCTTACCTACGTCCTCTCTCCTTGAACTCCTTGTCAAGGTTTTGATTCACCTCTTCCTTGAGCATGCTTACAAACCACTTGTAGGTGTGGCAAGACCTCTTACAATTTCTCTTGAGACTTTAGAAATCTCCCTCTAATCCTCTACCCTTGTAGTATTCCCACACTCTACAATATCAGACCTTACAAGGATAGCTCACCCCTTTGAATATCTGATTTTTCAGTGAATGGGTGAAGAACACAGAAAACAATCTCACAAAATGGAGTTACAATAAAGATTTTCAGATTTCAGTTTCTCTCTTGAAGCTTGAATACTTTGGAATGCTTGTTCTACCTCCAAACTTCATAAATGTTACTATTTATAACCCACCAAACGGATAGTACAGTTGGTGAAGCATTTAATGCAATTCCTCCCGTTGAAACCCTCAGAAACTAGCCGTTACTGACAGGTCTCGGGCAAAGGGATCGATCCTGCTACAGTGGGGATCGATCCCTTTTGTCCAGTACACCTTCCTGCACTTAGTTGACTGCAAAGTTCAAGGCTTTTGTGATTTTAAGTTAGTTCAAAATCTTCTAACACTTTTCGAAGAGTATTACTGACTTTTTGAAATCGCAATCCAAGACTTTGTTAAAATAAGTTCAATCATTGATTTCATTCAACGCAAATTTACTTGTATAAAAATCGTTTTTAAGCTTGCTTGAGTTTTGTCATTTTCAAAATACTTGTCACTTTAACGCTAACAATCTCCCCTTTTTTGATATGACAAAACTTAAGGTAAATTTGCTTATGTGTTTGAAGATTGAGGTTACTTGATTTTTGAAAAATATTACTCCCTCTCAATATTTGCTCCGCCTTACCACATCATTTCTCCCCCTTTTTGTCATAGCAAAAGAATAGAAAGCATGGAGAGGAGTGGTTAGTGATAGAAATCAAGTTAAAGCAATAAGAACCAAATAAGCACTAGTATGGGGAAGGAAATAAAGAGAAATAAAGATCAACGCAATGTCACTAAAGCACAATTAATGTCAGAACATGACATAGTCATTAACATATAAAACAACTAGAAGGCATAGCTAGCAATGTCATTAACATAGTCATAGACATAGTCATTAACATAAAACAACGAGAAAGCATAACTAGCAAAGTCATGAACATAGGCATTAACATAAAACAACTAGAAAGCAGGACACATGTCACAACAAGGAGGATCAACGCCTTGGAAAGGTCTTGTGATATTGCTCAACGAAGTCCTCGTGTTGCATGCGAACATCCTGAATTTCATCGAACAAGGCAGCTTGGGTGGCCTCGATGTGATCAAGTCGCTCACCGACGTCATGCTGAAAGTTTTGAAGCATATGCATAATCTGGTCAAGAGAGGCTGACGAGGAGCCGGAAGGTGCAGAAGATGTGGCTGCTGCAGGTGCGTCGGCTGCATCCGCTCCTTCTTCGCCATCTAGTGCCGGAGCATGTTCGGGAGACGCAGGCTGACCATGACCCTTGACCCATTCGAAGGTGTCACCCACTTGATGAAGATACCATCCCAAGTTATGGAGGGTGGTGAGATTGATGGTGGTGTTGGCAGCTGGAAGCATACTGACCTCACATGAGCAGTCAATGCCTTCACGAAGTAAGTAAAAGGCGAGAGGCTGAGGGAAGACAATGGATTTGACCTTGCCACGAACAATCTTCACCCAGTCATGAAGGATAAAGTGTAGGAGGTCTAGTCATTCGCCATCGGGTTCATGAATATGATGGAGCCAAAAACGATCAAGTTTGCGAAGGTGAGAATATTGGGTGCCAAGAGGGCAGAGATTCCATGAAATGATGATATGGAGGAGACGTGCGAAGATAGGAAGGTCACTTGCACGATTATCGGTAACAGGAAATGCCAAGGGTACATCGATATTGTCATAGATATCACCGTTGCGAGGAAGTCTGAAGACAAGGGAGAGGGATTGCGTGGTCAGTTCAATATTTTTACCCATGACATAAGACCTTATCCCGACAACCGTACATTCATCATTTGGATCATAGATGATGTTGGCATTAGAAAAGAAGGCGCGAATGATGTTCGCTGGGATCGGAGTATTGATTTTGAGGAATTGGGTCCAACCCCATTCATTGAACTTGGCGAGGTAAGGAAAATGAATTGACTCGAGGAAGTCGAAATCAATAGGACGCCAATGCTTAATGGGCATATTGGCAAATTCGGCTAGAAATTTGGTTTTCTCATTAGCATGGCAAAAGCAGCGGTTAAAGGTGGTTGGTATGGAGGATGAGGAAGAGGAAGCACGGGTGTTGCGTTTTGAAGCAGTGTGCTTAATCTTAGGAGCCATGTGGAGAAGGAAAAAGATAGGAAATTTCGTTGAGGACTTTTATCAAACAGGTGGTGTGCACAAGTTGAGGGAACTATGGATGAGTGTGTGGGAGAGATATGATCTAACCAACAGCGGAGAGCCACAACCCAAGATTCATTTAACAATTATGACAAGTAATTTCGGATGAATAATGATAGATAGGCTAAGTATAAACCCTAGAAAAATACAAGTGCCAAAGGAAGTGAAAACCTAGATGGAGAAGAAATTGATGCAAGTTATTCAAATGGGTAGGCAAGACATGATAAAAGAAACTAGAAATGCAAGAAAACTTTAATGAAAAATGGAAGAAAAACTTACAATTGACATGTTGGGTGAATAGTAACCATGGTGTGGAAGAAGAAGGAAGAGAAGAAAAGAGGAAATTTTGGCAGGAAATGAGGATGGGAAATGAAAAAGAGAAGGAAATGAGGAAGATTAGTGAAAGAATGAAGTGATTTGGTGTAGAAATGAGTGAGATTGAGAAGTTTGGGATGAGAGAAAATGGTGAATGGCGTTTGGAATGAAAGAGGAAGATGAATAGTGTAACATGAGAGAGGAGGCCGACGGTTAAAATGAAGCTTGAAGCACATTCTGTTACGAGGGGATCGATCCCTACTGTAGAGGGATCGATCCCTTTTAGGCAGAATGCTTCCCATCACCCAGATTTTTGGCCTGACAGATTGGAAAATCAATCCTATTCGGGAAGAATTGTCTCCTTAGTCACTGACCTCGTTCATGATGCATAAAAATGATTTGAAAACAATGGAACTTATGCATTTTTACCATCTTAAAATCAAAATTTGATTGTTTTCACTTGATATGCAGGAAATGAGATTGAAAACTGCAGAAAATGTGCAGAAAACTGCAGCAAAGTGCAGAAAATTGCATAAGTATGCAGAACCAATAGGTGGACATGGCTGTGATAGTGTTTTAACATTATAAATGTGTTTTGGCTAATGAAAGAGGTTTATCATGATTGAAACACATAATACTCAACAGTTTATCATGAACATGAACAGTAACTCAGTAAGTTAAGGTCATGAATTGTAAGTGGGAATTACATTCGTCAAATTGTTGTCTTGCAATCATCACAAACCAACTTAAGACATTCATGCAACATCAAATTACTTCAAGGAGCAGTCATTATGCCTAATTCACCTCTAAGAGTGCAAAATCTCTCCTTGTCCAAGGGCTTTGTGAAAATATCAGCTAATTGGTGCAAGGTGTCCACATACTCTAGAATTATGTCCCCTTTTTGCACATGATCTCGTATAAAATGATGTCTAATCTCAATGTGCTTGGTTCTAGAGTGTTGGATGGGATTTTTTGTAAGATTGATAGCACTAGTATTGTCACACTTAATGGGAACTTGGTTCATTTCTATTCCATAGTCTCTCATTTGTTGCTTAATCCACAAAACTTGAGCACAGCAACTACCGGAAGTTATATATTCAGCCTCGGTTGTGGATTGAGTTACGCTATTTTGTTTCTTAGAGAACCATGAAATAAGCCTACTTCCTAAGAATTGACATGTTCCCGATGTGCTTTTTCTATCCACTTTGCACCCACCAAAATCTGCATCGGAATAGGCATGGAGATCAAGTGTAGAATCCTTAGGATACCAAAGTCCTAAGGAAGAAGTGTCTTTTAGGTATCTAAGGATTCTTTTTACTGCTTGTAGGTGTGATTCTCTAGGGGATGACTGAAATCTAGCACACAAGCATACACTAAACATTATATCAGGTCTACTAGCAGTTAAATATAGCAATGAGCCAATCATAGACCTATATAGTTTACTGTCTACACACTTTCCTCCTTCATCCTTATCAAGCTTAATATTTGTGCTCATAGGTGTAGAGAAAGGTTTAGATTCATCCATTCCAAATCTTTTGAGCAAATCTTTAGTGTACTTAGCTTGATTTATGAAAATACCTTCTTTACATTGTTTAACTTGAAGTCCTAGAAAGAAGGTTAATTCTCTCATCATACTCATTTCAAATTCACCTTGCATTAGTTTGGAGAAATTTTTGCACAATGACTCATTTGTAGATCCAAAAATGATATCATCTACATAAATTTGAACTACTAAAAAGTCATGACCCTTAGATTGAATAAACAAGGTTGTGTCTACCTTTCCTCTTGTAAAACCTTTTTCGATTAAAAACTTTGAAAGTCTTTCATACCAAGCTCTAGGAGCTTGTTTTAATCCATATAAGGCTTTTGAAAGTTTGAAAACATGGTTAGGAAATTTTGGATTTTCAAAACCAGGAGGTTGCTCAACATAAACTTCTTCATTTATATAACCATTTAAGAAAGCACTTTTCACATCCATTTGATATAACTTAAAATCCTTGTAGCATGCAAAAGCAAGTAGCATCCTAATGGCTTCTAATCTAGCTACCGGAGCATAGGTTTCATCATAGTCTATTCCTTCTTCTTGTCTATAACCTTGAGCCACTAACCTAGCCTTGTTTCTAACAATAATGCTATTTTCATCCATCTTATTCTTGAATATCCATTTGGTCCCAATGATGGGATAATCTTTAGGTCTTTCTACTAATGTCCACACTTTGCTTCTTTCAAATTGATTTAATTCTTCTTGCATGGCCATAATCCAATTTTCATCATTCAAAGCCTCATCCACTTTCTTTGGCTCAAATTGTGACACAAAGGCTACATGTTGACATATGTTTCTATAGGTTGACCTAGTCCTAACTCCAATGGTAGGATCTCCAACAATATCATTATCTTTCACATATCCAAGTTCTCTAGGACACCTAGATTCCTTCTCAATTATTTCTTGTTCCATGGACTCCTCATTTTTGTTAATAGCAAGATCTTCTAATTGTTCTCTAACATTCTTATCTTGAGATGGATCAACTATAGGTTCATCAAAGATCTCTACTTCATCATCAAGATTGGTTCTACTAGTGATATTTGATTCATCAAAGATTACATGTATTGACTCTTCTACTACAAGTGTTCTTTTATTGAAAACTCTATAGGCCTTAGAATTTAGAGAATAGCCAAGAAAAATACCTTCATCACTTTTAGCATCAAATTTTCCTAAATTATCTTTACCATTGTTCAAAACAAAACATTTACATCCAAATGGGTGAAAATAACTTATGTTAGGTCTTTTTCCTTTATAAAGCTCATAGGGGGTTTTCTTTAAAATAGGCCTTACCATAGCTCTATTTATAACATAGCAAGAAGTGTTTACTGCTTCAGCCTAAAAATATTTAGGTAAGTTATTTTCACAAAGCATGGTTTTAGCCATTTCTTCTAAGGTTCTATTTCTCCTTTCAACTACCCCATTTTGTTGAGGAGTTCTAGGAGCTGAAAAATTGTGGCTAATACCATTTTCATTGCAAAATATATCAAAACCAAGATTTTCAAATTCTTTTCCATGATCACTTCTAATACTTGAAATAGAGTAACCTTTTTCATTTTGAACAAGTTTTGAGAAAACAATGAATTTTTCTAAGGCCTCATTTTTAACACTTAAAAAGAACACCTAAGTAAACCTAGTGTAATCATAAACTATCACAAATCCATAGTGTTTACCTCTTAAACTAGTTGTCCTAGTTGGTCCAAAAAGATCTAAGTGAAGAAGTTGAAGTGTTCTAGAGGTAGTGACACACTTCTTAGGTTTAAATGAAATTATTTTGTGTTTTCCTCTTACACATGCCTCACAAACTTTGTCATTTTCAAATTGAAGCTTAGGCAATCTTACTACTAAGTTTCTTTTGGCTAACTTAGACAAAACATGCATGCTAGCATGGCCTAGTCTTCTATGCCATAACCAAGGTTCATCTTCTCTAGTAGCCATAAAGCATACATTTTTGCTATTAAGTTCATTTAAATCCACAATATAAATATTTCCTTGTCTATGTCCAATAAACACAATTTGATTAGATTTGGCATTAACAACATTATAACACAAATTATCAACCATAACTTTAAATCCCTTATCACACAATTGACTAATACTAAGCAAGTTATGTTTCAAGCCTCTAACATACAAAACATTTTCAATGGTTGAGGAAGAGTTACCAATGGAGCCAATTCCTTCAATTTGTCCTTTGGAGTTGTCTCCAAACGTAACCTCTCCACCACTTTTATGCTTTAAGTACTTGAATTGGCTCTTGTCTCCCGTCATGTGTCTAGAGCATCCACTATTAAGGTACCAATGCTCCTTGGACTTAGCCTTGTAGCAATACTCTTCCTCCTACAAACACATCAAGCTTTCATTTTAGGTACCCAAATTTTCTTGGGTCCTTGAGAATTAGTATCAATAATTTTTGATCCTTGAGGGATCCATTTCAACTTTAAAGACTCATCATTTGAATTCAAAACATGTTTAGGCACCCAAATCTTGATAGCCATTTTTCCTCTAATTATGGTCTTCCTAGAGGTGCATGCTTGTGAAGAATGTCCTAGTTTGTTACATAATGGGCACAAAGCAAATTTTCTATCTTTAACTAGGAAGTTTTTAAGATGAGTCTCTTTGTTAGATGCATTATAGCCTAACCCTTCTCTATCAAAGAATGCTCTTTGAGTTTCTAGCATTTGATCAAGTTTTTGTTGACCCATGTAAAAACTAGAAAAGGAGTTATGCAAATTAGTGTTCTTCTTATTTAATTCTTCAATTTCTAGATTAGCATTTTCTAATTTCTTCTCACATTCTAACTTAACATTCACAAGCATTTCATTTTCCTTTTTCAACTTAGAGATCATTTTCTTATATTTCAAGTTCATGCATTCAAATTCATTTGCCAATTCATCAAATGCATCTTGTAATATATCAAAAGTGTATTCATGAGTATCTAGTAAGTTAGAAGTTACCTTCTCATCTTCAAAAGCCACGAAGCAAAGGGTAGCTACTTCATCTTCCACATTCTCTTCATCGGAGGAGTCACTATCACTCCAAGTAGCCACCATTGCTTTCTTCTTTTGTTTCTTTTCATTTTGCTTCCTATACAAAGGACAATCAAATTTAATATGGCCAGGTTTTTTGCATTCATAACATATAATTTGGTCCTTATCTTTCCTACTAGTTTCACCTCTATTTAACTCTCTCCTAAGGGGTCTCCTAGAGTTTCCACTAGCTCTCATCCTCATGAATTTATTGAACCTCTTGGCGAACATGGCCATTTCTAAATCTTCTTCATCACCACATACATCATGATTATCTTTTGATTCCTCACTTGTGGTGGATTTTAGTGCTACTCCAACTTTCTTTGGGGGATCTTGATTTCTCTTAATTTTCATCTCATAAGTGAGCAAGGATCCCATAAGTTCATCTAATGATAGTGTATGAGGGTCCTTGGATTCCTCAATAGCAGTGACTTTGGCTTCCCATGATTGGGGTAAGCTATTGAGAATCTTTTTCACCATCTCTACATTAGAGTACGTCTTCCCTAAAGCTTTAAGACCATTTATTATGTTCGTAAACCTAGTAAACATGTCACTAATTGACTCATCATTCTTCATTCTAAATAGTTCATAGTCTTGTGTGAGCATGCCTACTTTGGTTTCTTTGACTTGTGTGGTTCCCTCATGTGTGATAGCTAGTTTATCCCAAACTTGTTTAGCATTCGCACATTGTGACACTCGATTATACTCATTTGGTCCTAATGCACAAAAGAGTGTGTGCATTGCTTTAGCATTAAGTTGTGCCATCCTAATATCATTAGTATCCCATTCATCTTCTTTCTTAGGCACATCCATCCCTTCTACTTTCTTAATAGGGATAAGGGGACCTTTAACAATAACTCTCCATACTTCATAATCATTAGCTTGAATAAATAGCATCATTCTAGTCTTCCAATAAGCATAGTTTTCATCATTAAAGAGTGGAGGTCTAACCGTAGAGTGTCCCTCTCCTACCAAGGGTGTAGACAAACTAGTTTGAGCAATTAGTGATCGTTTATACTCGATAGATGTTAATCTAAGTCAATCTCGAGCCCAAGCTCTGATAACAATTGTTGGCTCTACCGAGAGGGGGGGTGAATCGGTTTTTCTAGTTATTTCTAATTTTCCTAACTCTTAATGCACAATTAAAGTCAAATAAACAACAATGAAATAAATGCAGTAAATAAGAGTAAGGGAAAGAGAAGCAAACACAAGTTTTATAGAGGTTCGGCCAATCTCTTGCCTACGTCCTCTCTCCTTGAACTCCTTGTCAAGGTTTTGATTCACCTCTTCCTTGAGAATGCTTACAAACCACTTGTAGGTGTGGCAAGACCTCTTACAATTTCTCTTGAGACTTTAGAAATCTCCCTCTAATCCTCTACCCTTGTAGTATTCCCACACTCTACAATATCAGACCTTACAAGGATAGCTCACCCCTTTGAATATCTGATTTTTAAGTGAATGGGTGAAGAACACAAAAAACAATCTCACAAAATGGAGTTACAATAAAGATTTTCAGATTTCAGTTTCTCTCTTGAAGCTTGAATACTTTGGAATGCTTGTTCTACCTCCAAACTTCATAAATGTCACTATTTATAACCCACCAAACGGATAGAACAGTTGGTGAAGCATTTAATGCAATTCCTCCCGTTGAAACCCTCAGAAACTAGCCGTTACTAACAGGTCTCGGGCAAAGGGATCGACCCTGCTACAATGGGGATCGATCCCTTTTCTCCAGAATGCTTTGCAACTTTCTCCCGGATGATTCAAGAGCCTTCTGCCACCTTGGGATTGATCCCTCTACAGTAGGGATCGATCCCTTTTGTCCAGTACACCTTCCTGCACTTAGTTGACTGCAAAGTTCAAGGCTTTTGTGATTTTAAGTTAGTTCAAAATCTTCTAACACTTTTCTAAGAGTATTACTAACTTTTTGAAATCGCAATCCAAGACTTTGTTAAAATAAGTTCAATCATTGATTTCATTCAACGCAAATTTACTTGTATAAAAATCGTTTTTAAGCTTGCTTGAGTTTTGTCATTTTCAAAATACTTGTCACTTTAACGTTAACACCCATGTCTCCAAAATTTTATTGGGAGTCAGAATAAACCAACAGAAGTTGGATTTGATCAATTTGACAGAGAAATTGATGACATAAAGCTGAATTACAAGTAAAATAATCCAATTATGGATTCCAGTGAACTTCTTTGTCGAAATCGAATGAGATCTAAATTGCTGATATAAGTATCAGAAAGGATAATATCAGCACATGGATAATGAGTTCATTGATTCAAATGTATACTGAGGAGAAAGGAATAAATGTCGAAATGACGAAAATGCCCCTATGTTGGGTGATGTTTTGAATAGTGAAAAAAATCAAGTTAACCTTGAATCCATTGATAGTAATGGAATTATAAATGGCATAGAGGATGTTATATGGATATATCGATCCCTATTACTGATTCCATTGACACTTAGATTTCGGACGCGACTGTGAGTGACCCAGTGAACGGGCTGGGCATTCTTAAAGAGGACAGTACAGATGTGTACAGGAGGACGGTGGACGGGCCGAGGCCTTATATGATGCGATCCAATAAGAGTGTAGTGGAATGTTGTAATATGATTGGCCCGGTTATTGACTATAAGGTCCGAAAATTAAGAGTATTGAACGGGATCGTTGAATACTATGAAAACTGAAATGATTACAGGAATTGACTGATGAGGTGAATAGTGCAGATAATGAAATCCATAACAATACGGTTAATTACGGTTTTATACATTTATACTATTTTTGAGGTATCAAACAGAGATTTTTATATAGAACCGAAATATCTTGAAATATGTGCTACAGAATGAGGTACTATGTGGAGTACTGTGAATTGGAAAATAAATATAAGAACAGTAAAGTGATAAAAAGAAGATAACAGCTAACCTAAGTTCTTCAGAACCCTTGAGACAGAACTGTGATGGGCGACCCAATGATGGGCGACCCATAGTGGATCATGTGTTGTGAGATGCGGGTGAACAATGTTATCGCTGACCCACTAGTAAGGGTAAACCTGGGGCGAAAGGATCACCTAGGGGATGCTCGTCGACGGTCGATTCGAACGGGCGAGACTCTTACAAAGAGCTTAATAATAAAACGAGTGTAAGGAACTAGGTATGTAAGGGTGCCAGGGTTCAAACCTCGTGGATAATATGCTCAAGGGAGTTAAACCTGAATTTATTAAATGAACTTGATTCCAAAGTAAATTATTGTGGTAATAAATTGGTTAGCTGTAACATGTGTTGATAACTGTTGTACTTACTACAGCTGACTGGAATGAGATTCGTAAGGATGTAAAGTATAAGTAAACAATGAAATCAAGGTAGAGTATGAGTCGAAATGAATCAAATAGTAAAAGTATTTGCCTTGAGAATGCATAGTGTAAATGATAGGACATGAGGATGAAATGTCCGAATTAATAAGAAATGTGTGATTAAAGAAAGTATCAGATTTGATTTCTGATAGAACTTCCAGAGTTATATAAATTGGAGGAATCGAGATAACATTGACTCGATTTTGAATATGAAATCTGATTCTAAGCTTATAACGAAGAACTTAAGAAAATCCGAAAGCTTAAGAAATCCACTCTGGAAAATGTGAGAATAATGGAATTCATGTGTAAAGGTCTGAATGATGAAAACACAGATAGTGAAATTGAGAATAATGAAGTTGTCTGTATAAGTGTAAATGAGAAAAATACAGATGACCTCGATATGTAGATGAATGAAAGTGATATAGTAAATGGTTATTATGTAATAAAGTTCTTGCGAAGAACAAGTATTCATCTACATGAAAATGGACACTTTGGGGATCTAATCAAAGCTATGAAGAGTTAATAAGACTAACCTCAGTATAAAGCGTCCTTAGATAAAAGATGGGAGATTGATGTCCATAAGATGATGATTAGAACTCGGAGTGAATTTTACGAGTTCCTATTGAGGTTACAAGGTTAATGATTTGCCTTGTGAGGTATATAAGCCTAAAGAATGAGGCATCCATACTTGAGTAAATTGATGAAATACTTATAGAGTCTAAAGTATAAATGGAAAATGAGCAGCATTGTGGTATAACCCTTAAACTCTTAAAGAATGTGGATTTGTGTTAAGATTGGCGAATAAGAGAATTGGCTAGACAATATCTCCTCCTAAGATATATGATCTCGAGATGACAGGATGACAGTGAACCTGTCTATGATATAGAGATAATGATTGAGATACGAAAGTAATGAGTCTAGCTAGATACTACTGCCAGTCTATAAAAAGAGTGATGAGACTAGCTGTTCTATAGATGAGACCTAATTAAAGAAATTTAAGTCGATAAATGGATAAGTGTAAAGAAAAGATGGTATGCAAGATTTTACTTAGCAGTATAATACCATACCAATTGAGAAAACCGACTAAAAGGATGAGAGTAAAAACATGAAAAGATAAAAGTGAAAATATGAAAACAAAAATGAAAGTGGAATAAGGAAATAAGTTGCATGATGAGAAGGGAACATTAATATGAAACAGTTCCCAAAGGTAAGACTAAAAATGATCTAGTGTTGGTTATCACATGTCAGTGGTTAGATGTAAAAATCAAGCCAAATTTGATCAGTGAAAGAAATGGTACTCAAAGGAATAAGATAATTGATATGTTTACTGCCAGTATCTAAATAGAAAAGTGTTATACATACACATAACCACCTTGAAATGATAACTGGTAGAACTATATGGATAGTGTGGTGATTAAATGGACAATTGAGGATTCAATGATCGAATGACCATACTACATGAAGAGAACATGATTCTCATGAGCTATGATTGTAAGAGATGATCAATAGTAAAGTCTGCAAGTGAGATGCAACCTTAATGAAATAAAAGAGAAAATGAATACTGTGAATAATAAAGAGTCCAAGAGAGATATAATGATATGGAAGTGATTAAAGACTAATGATCTACATAGAATCACTTTCCATTATTAGACTTCTAGATTCTCTAGTGCCTTAGTCGAAGTATGAGTGAGAAACAGCGGAGATGTATATGTACAGTTCCAGTGAGCATTACATGTGATGGGAGTCTCTGAGTTGCCATATGCTAATGAGAGATAGCAAAAGGCTTTGAGATCCCAAGTGTATTAATAGCACCACTCCATACTGATATATATATATATGAGCGTGAGATGTAAACGCTTCATGATATTGAGAGAGTGTGTGCATGAGATGTGAAAGCTACTGGGACAATTACATATAAGTGACTGACATGTGTAATTGATAGTTTTAAACTATATCGACTTGGCACTAAGTGAGAAAAATGGATGATGAACAGCATAGATCAGTTGTGATATGAAAAATATAGTGAATGGACTCTTATGTGAAAAGAGTGGAAATGAACAACTCCCGAATTGATAAATGAATTTATGGGAGTATAAATATATACTAAATGATGAAAGACTTCATGTAGTGATCTAAAAGAATTCTTGATGTTGAAAGTGTACTGGCAGTATTACTTGGAGTATGAACTAGAGGTCAGAAGTCGGAAGTATACGACATGTACCACCTTTAGACTTAAGTTAAATTCGGAGGACTGAATTTCTTAAGGTGGGGAGAATGTGATAACCGTAAATTTTCCATTTATTGGAAATAACAAATATTAGAAATAAATATTGGAAATAAATAAATAAATAAAATTATGAGAATGGGATATTAGTGAAAATCCCGAGAATTGTGGAAGTGACGGATCGGGAAATTCGAGTGAAGGAAATTAAGTTGGAAATAAAATAAGGAATAGAGGAAATTTAATTTGGATAAATGGAAATCCAAATTAAATAAGAAAATGAGGAAGAAAAAAAAAATATATATATATATATTATAAATACAATATATATATATGGAATTATTACATTTATATGAATATTTATATAAATGTTAAATTTTTAAAGTACATGAAAATATATATTTTTATGTGAAAATATATATTATTAATATATAATATATATTTATATAATATATAGTTCAAAGTACTATATAATAAAATAATGTAATTATATTTATAATGCAATTATAAATATAATTATAAATAAAATAAAATACAAAAAAAAGGAAAGAAGAAGAAATAAACAGAATCGGGAAGACTCCCGATTCTGTCTCCCCGAGTGGCATCGGCCACTGTCGTCGGAGAAGGGAAGAAAGGAGAAGGAAGAGAGGACGTCGGTCGGCGAGCCAAGGGAAGGAGGAGATGACCAAAGACGGAAGACAAAGGAAACAGGAAGGAAAATTGAAGGAAAAACCGGCGAAGCCGGAAAGAAAAGGAAAAATGGCAGACGGAGGTGTCGGCCGATCCAGGCACCACCACTGCCACCGAAGCACCGCCGGAGGGAGAGGAAGACGATGGAGGCCACCCGAGGCACGGTGAACGGCGGAGGAGGGCCGGCAAAGAGGAAGATGAAACCGAACCTATTCCGCCTCGATCCGCCGCCGTGCCGCCGATTCAGGCCAAGTTGAGACCACAGGCGAGTTCGCCTTGACGTAGGCCAGCTGAGGAGTGGCCGAACCGCCGGAGAACCGACCGTCGGAGGAGAACCGGCAGTGGAGGAGACTGACCGGTCTAAACCGGTCCGGCCATGTGATAACCGCAAATTTTCCAATTATTGGAAATTAATATTTAAGAAAATAGATAAGAGGAAATAAATAAATTAAAGTAAATAAATAAAATTTATTTACGAGATGGGAATATCGTTGAAATTCCTGAAATTGATGAACTGAAGAAGTGGAGAAAATTAATTTGGATAAAACTGAGGAAATTTAATTTGGATAAATGGAAATCCAAATTAAATAAGAAAAAAAAAGGAAAATGAAATTATGGAAAATAAGGAAAGGAGAAAATAATTGGATATTAAGAAAATCCAAAATTAAATAAAATAAGAATGCGTATAGAAATATATTTATATAATTAGATTATATAAATATATTTTGATATGTTTTTATATAATTACATATGTATGTATATGAATTTTAGTATATATTATAAAATGAAATATATACTATTTTGTCTTAAATAAACACATGTATATTTTTATATACAATTATGTATATAAATAAATATATATGAAATACATATAAATTTTAAATTAAATTGTGAATACATATATATATATATAAAGAAAAAAAAGAGAAAAGAAATGGGATCGGGATATAACCCGATCCCTGTTTCCTTCTCTGTTACAAAACAGAGAAGAAAAACTACCGCAGACGGCGAAAAGAAGAAGAAGAGGGGGGAGCCATCGCCGGCAAGAGAGGAACAGAGAGGGACGTCCGGCGACGGGAAAAGAAAAGAAGGAAGGAAAATCAGAAGCGGAAAGCGAAACGAAAAACAGGAAGCGAAGGAAAACGGGAGAAAAAGGAAAAGAGGGAATCGGCGGTGCCGGCCGTTCCAGGCACCGCCACCACAACCCGAACCTCGACGGAGGTGAGGGGAAGATAAAGGAGGCCACCGGCGAGGCCAACGATAGTGGGGAAAGGACGAACGGAGGAGGAGAAGACGCCGACCTAAAATGAGTAGATCCGCCGTCGTGCCGCCGATCCGAGATGAACAGAGCCTAGATCCAGCTTCCCCGTGATGTCCGCCAACTGTGGAGACGCCGAACCGCCGGAGAACCGGTCGCTGGAGAAGAACCGGCGGTGAACCAATCTGACAGGTCTGACAGGTCCGGCCAGGAAGGGAAAAAGGGGAAGGAAAAAGAAAAGGAAAAAGAAAAAGAAAAGAAAAGAAAGAAAGAAAAAGAAAAGAAAAAGGAAAAGGAAAAGAAACAAAGAAAAGAGGAAAAAGAAGAAATAGAGAAAAAGAAGAATTTTGGAAATTTCGGGAAATCTCGAGAATTCGGAAACCCGAAAATTAGGGGAATCGGTAAGAAATCCGGAAAAATGTTAAATTATTTAAATCATTTATTTATTTAAATAATTATGGAAAAATTCTAAATTTTAGAATTTAAATTCCAGAAAATTCCCTCGATGACCGAGACGATGGAATCGGGCGAGACGAACGAGGCGATCGCTGACCCGGAAAAGGTAAGGGATGCATGTGCAGCACTATAGGGATATTCAGTCTGCATGATTTTAATTATGAAATATTTTATGAAAATATTGAGATGAATGATTGGTTGGAAAATTGTGGTGAAGTACCGGTTGAAATTATAAACTGTATTTTTCGTGCAAGAGGCTAGCCAATCAGCAGCCGTTATACTGCCGAAAAAAATTATCGAAAAATTCCTGAAAATTACTGAAAATCATAATAAATGATTTTATGTCACGAGAAATGATTTTCATCCACGAAAATCGAGAAAATGAATATTTTCATAAAAACATAAATAAAATGAAAATGATTTTAAATTATTCATGTTTTCGAGAATCGTGATAAGGAAATCACCGAAAATCCTCTTTGAGAATGGTGATTATGAAATCACCTAAAATTCTCTTAATATGTAAAATACATGTAATATTAGACAAAAAATGAAAAGAAGTAAAGTGAATATTTTTATGAATATTCTCGTAATTATTCTTAAATATTCACTAAATGGTTTTATAACCTTTATGATTTTAAATTATGAAATTATATATTTTATAAATTTCATAAAGGTTATTTTATGATGAAAACATGGTTTTGAGACTAGTTGGCCTTCTATCATGCCGACATGTGATATGTAATACGTGATATGTGATATGTAACATGTGATATGTGATATGCAGTCCCGGCCGACACCTGATTAGTGATCCGCCGAGGACAATTATAGACTATGGCCATAGATCTGACATTATTATTCATACCCTTCGGGGTCTATAGCATGATATGAGTAACGACCCAATGGACGGGCTGGGCGTGTGTGCCTAAGTCTCCATATATGAAAATGTTTTATATGATACGTGATACGTGAAATGAAAATGTTTTACATGATATGTGATAAATCAAATGAAAGTGATATACAGCATTTTACAAAATGCTTATTTTAGTACTATGAGATGATTTTCATATGATATGTAATATGAACATGTGATATGATTTAGAAAGGAAAAAGAGTTTATAAGTCTAATATTCTTACTATGATTTTAATTGAATATTAGACTATATGTGACACGAAAATGTGATATGTGATATGTTTTCCAAAAAGGAAAGAGGAGGAAAAATAAATCTAATATTCTTATTTTGAAATTTAAATTGAATATTAGATTTAAATGATATATATGTTATACGAAAAGGATTTAATAGCTGATTTTGCTATTTAAAGTACTGTACTAATTATAGTTGTATAGTAAAACACGAAATGAGTTTTAAATGAGAATGATGAGAATTTAACTATATTCTTTTCAAAGAATATATGAATATAAGCTATTTTATTTAAATGCTTTATTTCATAAAAGCATTATTTTGAAAAGAATATAAGAACGATATGGAATAAAAAGGAA
Source organism: Heritiera littoralis (assembly GCA_031772115.1). Lineage (NCBI taxonomy): Eukaryota > Viridiplantae > Streptophyta > Magnoliopsida > Malvales > Malvaceae > Heritiera > Heritiera littoralis. The sequence continues at coordinate 498,304 of JAPDPK010000021.1, forward strand.
AAAGGATTTAAATTCCAAACGAAAAGAAAAAAATTACTCTCTACAGTTGCTTCTAGATTCCGGAACAAGCTAGGTATTTCAAAATACCTACCTTACTCCATCCGAATCCCTAGCCGACTGTAGTATCCTTCCTACATGCGAGCCTAGAGCCCCATAGGGAAAAACGAAAAAGTTTTTCAGCATATAGGAAGCTGAATATCAAGTATGCATATAATTCCCTTACTGAGCCGTGGTTTGCTCACCCCTTAATATTAACATTTCAGGTTTTCGAGGACTAAGAGTCTGACATCTGAAGGACTTCGGCTGTGCATTTGTGGACGATGCGACAGCTTGATTTATTTAATAAGGTATGATCATTTATTTTTTGTATTTAGACTTATTTACAGTACTACTTCCTTATGAATGAAGATAGGGGATGTAATTCATATTATAATTTAATGTGAAATTGTTTATATGTAAAAGAAAAGTAAAGTATCGCAGACAGCCCAACCAAATAAGATGTATAGAATAAGGTGAAAAATAGGGTCATGGGCTGTAACAGATTTAATGGTATCAGAGCACGGTTGGCCTGATGTCTGTCGATACTTTTGGAAAGAAAATGTGTCGAAAAAGGTTAACATCCCCTGGAGTACTGTGTAGTCTAAATACATAAAGGAAATAAATGATTGTAAATTGAGTTAAGTGTTTAGAAGGGAGTGAGCATTATGAACTAAGGATGTCAAAGAGGGAAAACGACTCTAGAAATTTCCTGAAATGGTGATCTTATGATCTAAATGAAGTCGGTTTGGTAAGGAACAGAAATGGACTCGATGAGGGCCCCACCAGTACTTTTCTGTCCGGATCGAACTTAGACTTGAAAGTGATGATATAAAAGAGAGGAATGAAATATCATCATTAAATAGACATTAAGATCATTGATTAAAGGTATTTTGAGGAGAGAGAAAAATTTTGGCCAAAAATGACCAAAATACCCCTACCTGTAAAATTTTGCCGTGAGTTAAAATAGATCACCAGAAGTTGGAATTGACCAATTTGACAGAGAAATTGATGATGTAAAGCTACATTGCAGGCAAAATAATCCAATTATGGATTCTATTGTATTTCTCTGTCGAAATCGAAAAAAGATTTTAAACTGCTGATATTGGTATGAGAAACGGGTACTATCAGCAAATAGATAATAAGATCACTGATTTAAATGTATATTGAGGAGAAAGAAATAAATGTGAAAATGACTAAAATGCCCCTATGTGGGATTATGGTTTGAGTAGTGATAAAATCAAGTCGATTTTGAATATATTGATAGTAATGGAGTTATTGATGGTATAAGTACATAATATGTGTACAACGGTCCCGATTATTTAATCTCACCTACATTTATATTGTTGACGTGACCCGAATGGTTATAGGGAAGTCGCAGGATGAGCGAACTTATTATTGATTTTTGAGGGTCTGAATTAAAAAGTGTATTAACGGGATATGATTACAAGATCATGGGATATGATGAAAAGTAATATGATTACAGATGATGAATAAGAAAGAGATTAGTACAGATAATGAAATCCATAACAGTACGATTGATCGAGGTTCTATACACTTATACTACTTTTGAGGTATTAAATGAATATTTATTTATAGAACCGGAGCATTTGGAGACATGCATTGCAAATTGATGTACTGTATGGAGTATTGTAAATTGGAGAATATTTATAAGAACAGTAAAGTGATAAAAAGAAGAAGATGACAGCTAACCTAAGTTCTTCAGGACCCTTGAGAAAAAATGAGACCGGCGACCCAATGATGGGCGACCCGCAATGGACAATATGATGTGAGATGTGGGCAAACTATGTGGTCGCCGACTCACTTGTAAGGGTAAACCTGGGGCGAAAGGATCGCCTAGGGGATGCTCACCGACGGCCGATTCAAACGGGCGGGACTCTTACAAGGAGCTTAATGGTAATACGAGTGTAAGGAACTAGGTACGTATAGGTACCAGGATTCAAACCTCGTGGATAATATGCTCAAGGGAGTTAAACCTGAATTTATTAAATGAACTTGATTCCAAAGTAAATTACAGAGATAATAAATTGGTTAGCTGTAAAATGTGTTGATAACTGTTGTACTATATACAGCTTACTAGAATCAGATTTTTAAGGCTGTAAAGTGTGAGTAAACAATGAATCAAGGTGGAGTATAATTTAAAATAATTTTGAATATTAAATGTCTCTGTCTTGAGGATATACAGTGGAAATGAGAGGACACAAAGATGAAATGTCCAAAATGATAAGAGATGTGTGATTAAAGGAAGCATCGGATGAAATTCCCGCTAAATTTTCAGAGTAACATAGATTGAGAGACCAGGTCAATATCCACTCGATTATGGATACAGAAATTTATTTTAAGCTTATATCGGAGAACATAGAAGAATCCGAAAAGCTTAAGAAATAACTCTGGAAAATTTGTGGATAATGAAATTCACTTTTATATAGTTAAATGATGGAAATACAGATGATGTGATTGAGGAGGAATTAAATGGTGAATTTATTTCCTATTATGAAATAAAGTTCTTATGAAGAACAAATAATCTTTTTTATGAAATTGATGCTTTAAATCGATTTAATCGGAGATGTATAAGGAGTTCATAAGATAAATCTCTGTAAAAAGGCATCATCAGATGAAAAGTTGAAGACTAATGGTCATAAGATGATAATGATTTGAAATCGATAAAATTATCACGAGTTCCTATTTAGGTTTACAAGGTTAATGAAATACCTTGTGAGATATTTGAGCCTAATGAATGAGGCAACCATACATGAATAACATGATGAGATACCGATACAATCTAAGGTATAAATGGAAAATGAGCAGTATTGTGGTATGACCCTTAAACTCTTAAAGACTGTGGAATTGTGCTAAGATTGGCAACTAAGAGATTTGGCTAGACAGTATCTCCTCTTGAGATATATGATCTCGAGACGACAGAATGACAGTGGATCTGTCAATGATGAAGAGATAATGAGTAAGATACGGAATGTACTAGGTCTAGCTAAATACTATTGCCAGTCTATAGGAGAGTTATGGGTTAGCTGCTCTACAGATGTGATTAATAAGTAAAGAAATTAAAGTCAGTGGATGAATAAACGTAAAGATGATATGTAAAAAGTTAAAGGAGTTAATAACAGAATACTTTACCACTGATGAAAGGTGACCAGAACGATGATGAAGGAAAAGATGAATATGTAATAAGAGGAAAGTACATGATGAAGAGGAAACACGAATATGAAGTAGTTCCCGAATTTAAACTAAAGGTAATTTTGTGGTTATCACATGATTATGGCTAGATGTAAGATCGAGCCAAACTCGATAAAGGAAAGGTAATCATAATCAAAGGAGTAAAGAAATGATCTACATTTTACTGCCAGTCATATAAATGGAAAAAAAAGGATATATATATACCACCTTGAAATGATGGAAATAGCGGATTTATATGGATAATGAAGTGATTAAATTGATAATTATAGATTCAATGTGAAGTCAAATAATGAGAAGATTAAATTATAATTTGATTTTGCCACTATGGAATCTAAATTATCAAAAGAGTATATTCTCAGGTATATTCTAAAACTTAAGTGATATAGAGTATACCATAAGAATAAGAGATGTAATGATGAGATTACATGGAAGTAGATATGGGAAGGAAATAATTGTCTCCTGATTTAAGTAGGGTAAAAGATGGTAAATAGTAAAGTCTGCAAATGAACTGCAGCATTTGATGAAATAAATAAGAAAAGAGTATTGGGGATAATAATAAAGAATCTAAAAGAGATATGATAATATGGAAGTGATTATAGACTGATAGTCTAATGAAATCACTTCTTCATTATCAAACTCTTAGATTCTTTAGTGCCATAGTCGAAATATGATTATAAAAGGATGAGAATGTATGTGAAGTTCCAGTGAGCACTATATGTGATGGGAATCTCTGAGTAGCTATATGTTATGGGAAATAGCAAAAGGCTCTGGGATTCCAAACTTATAGACAGCACTGCTCCGTATATGATATAAATGTTTGAGCGTAGAATGGAAACGCTCGATAATATGTTGAGAGAGCGGATGCACGAGATGTGAAAGCTACTGGACAATTACATACTATTGATTAAAATTGGTAAATGATAATTATCGAAATGTATCGACTTGGCACCAAATAAGAAAGATGGATGATGAAACAGTATGAATAATATGTGATATGAAAAGGAGTGCAAATGGATAACTTCCAATCGATAAGAAAGTTAAGGGAGTATAAATATATGATGAAAGATGCTATGTAATGATATGTGAGGTGATTATGATGTTCAAGGTATACTGGCAGTATAATTTAAAAGATGATCTAAAGGTTAAGAATGATAAATATACAAGACGATAAGCATACAGGATGCCACCACCTTTTGGACTAAAGTTAAATTTAGAGGACCGAATTTCTTAAGGTGGGGAGAATGTGATAACCGCAAATTTTTCAATTATTGGAAATTAATATTTAAGAAAATAGATAAGAGGAAATAAATAAATTAAAGTAAATAAATAAAATTTATTTACGAGATGGGAATATCGTTGAAATTCCTGAAATTGATGAAGTGAAGAAGTGGAGAAAATTAATTTGGATAAAATTGAGGAAATTTAATTTGGATAAATGGAAATCCAAATTAAATAAGAAAAAAAAGGAAAATGAAATTATGGAAAATAAGGAAAGGAGAAAATAATTGGATATTAAGAAAATCCAAAATTAAATAAAATAAGAATGTGTATAGAAATATATTTATATAATTAGATTATATAAATATATTTTTATATGTTTTTATATAATTACATATGTATGTATATGAATTTTAGTATATATTATAAAATGAAATATATACTATTTTGTCTTAAATAAACACATGTATATTTTTATATACAATTATGTATATAAATAAATATATATGAAATACATATAAATTTTAAATTAAATTGTGAATACATATATATATTTATAGATATTGTTTAAAAGAAAATATATAATTATAAAGATAATTATATATAATTATAAAGATAATTATATATATATATAAAAAGAAAAAAAAAAGAGAAAAGAAATGGGATCGGGATATAACCCGATCCCCGTTTCCTTCTCTATTACAAAACAGAGAAGGAAAACTACCGCAGACGGCGGAAAGAAGAAGAAGAGGGGGGAGCCGTCGCCGGCAAGAGAGGAACAGAGAGGGACATCTGGCGACGGGAAAAGAAAATAAGGAAGGAAAATCAGAAGCGGAAAAAAAAACGGAAAACAGGAAGCGAAGGAAAACGGGAGAAAAAGGAAAAGAGGGAATCGGCGGTGCCGGCCGTTCCAGGCACTGCCACCACAACCCGAACCTCGGCAGAGTGAGCAAACCACAAATATTGGATCTCACCATCATCAAAACCTGAAATGTTAAAATTGGGGAGTGAGCAAACCACGGCTCAGTAAGAGAGTTATATGCTACACTTGATATTCAGCTATCTATATGCTGAAAATAATTTTTTTTTCATTTTCTTTAAAATCTTCCTAGTTGGCTCTAGGCTCACATGTAGGAAGGATACTACAGTCTGCTAGGGATCCAGATAGAGTAAGGCAGGTATTTTGAAATACCTGACTTGTTCTGAAACCTAGAAGCAACTGTAGAGAGTACTATTTCCGTTGTTTTCAAAACGATATAATTTTTGTTTTTTCACAAAGTAAACCACTTATCTCTTTTCACTTCAGTATACTTTAAAACACGTGGCAATTCAGTAATAAAAATAGTGGTTTACTTCTCTTCTCTTCATTACATTAACAACAGTACAGTGCAATGATTTGTAAATATCCAATCATTGGATAATTACTTCTTCGATTATTTCTATCTTAGAAATAATTCTTATGTTATTCTTTTAGAATAAACATTTATTTCTCTTTTCAAATCAGTAACCGTATCGTACATCAGTAAAACAGTATATTCAGTAAAACAGTAATTCGATACGGTTCAATTAGTAGACAATAAACAGTAGCTACCAATTCAGAAAACAGTATAAGGTAGCTTTCAATTCGGTAAACAGTAAATGGTATCTTTCAGTTCAGTAAAACAGTAATCAATGGCTACCATTTCAGTAAACAGTACAGTTCAGTAAATAGTATATTGGTACGATTTTTCATCAATAAACAGTAATCAGTACAGTAATTCCGTACAGTAAACAGTACAGTACAGTAAATAGGATTCCGTGAATCCTTTCAGTAAACAGTAATTAGTATGTGAGACTAGGCATCACCCTACAATTAAATCATGCTATCTCGTCCATTAGGGACACAGTAACAGTAATGAGATCTATGGCCATGATCTATAATATGTCCTCGGTGTACGCTTACTAGGCGACAATCCGGGACGCTGATGACTAGCTGGTCAATCAACTAAGTGACAGTAACAGTATATGTGATGCATGAAACTCAGGGCCTAAGTCTCAAAACAGTGTAAAAACCGTACCTTAGCCTTTATGGATTTCAAATACCGTAATTCAAATTATTTCACACATATCCATAAGGCTCCCATGTAAATATCATCACCTTTATGAAATTTATAAAATAATTAACATTTTTCAAAACATTTCGTAAAGGTATAAATCATGTTTTCCATACGGTAAAAACAGTCTGCAAAATCATCACTGTAAAAATAGAAGGGTAAAATTGTCCTTTTCCACCGTAAAACACATATGCATGCTTTCCCGTGCTTTTTATCCAAAACATCGTTTTCAAAAAAATCGGGATTCAAATCAAATATTTTTCATAATTTATGTAAAAATAAATTATTTACTTTCCAAATTCAAAATCCCTTAACCATGTTTTCTTTTAGAAACACGTGTAGAGACCTCTAATCTCGAAATCATGGTTTTCCATCATTTCTTAACCTTTATGGAATTTTCATAATTATTTGTTTCCATAATTAAAATCATAAAGGTTTTATGTAAAATCAACTGAATATTTAAGAATATTTATAAAAATATTCATTTCAGCCTCTTTTTCATTTTCATCTCGTTTCACGTGAAATATCACCTACCGGGTGAATTTTCGGTGATTTCCTTTTCACCATTCTCGAAAACATGAATATTTTAAAATTAAATATCACTATATTCATGTTTTATGAAATTTACTTAATTTCTCGATTTTCGTACCCGAAAATCGATTCACGTGAAATCAAATCTTTTATTTTGGTTTTCGGTGATTTTCGGTAATTTCAGTAATTTTTCGATAATTTTTTGGCAGTATAACGGCTGCCGATTTGGCTAGCCTCCTGCACGGAAAATATAGTTTATATTTCTCAACTAGTATTTCACCACAATTTGAAACCGATAAATCACCACAATTTTCAAAACTAACCATTATAAATTGCATTTATAAATTAAATGCATAATTTAAAACATGGTCGAATATCCTTACAGGCGGCACATGTCTCCCTTAACTGTTTCGGGTCGCGCCCATGTTCACCTCGCCCGATTCCATCGACTCGGTTATCGAGGGAATTTTTTGGAAATTAAATTCTAAAATTTAGAATTTTTCCATAATTATTCAAATTAATTACTCAAAAATAATTCTCGAATTTTTTACCGAATTTCTCAGATTTCTGAGTTTTTCGAAATTTTTTGTAATTTCCGAAATTCTCCTTTTTTTCGTCTCTTTTTCTTCTTTTCCTCTTTTTCTTCCTTTTTCTCTTTTCTTTCCTTTCTCTTTCTTTTCTTTTTCCTTTTTCCTTTTTCTTTTCTTTTTCTTTTCCTTTTTCCTGGCTCAGACCGGTTCTAGACCGGTCCCCTCCCCTCGTCGCCGGTTCTCCTCCGGCAGTCGGTTCTCCGACGGTTCGACCGCTCCTCAGCTGGACGACGTCAAGGAGAACTCGCCGGTGGTCTCAACTTAGCCTGGATCGACGGCACGGCAGTGGATCTACTCGGTTTCTTCTCCGCCTCCGTCGGCCTTCCTCCGCCGTTCCCTGCCTCTCCGGTGGCATCCCACGTCTTCCTCTTCCTCCGGTGGAGCTTCGGTGGCAGTGGCGGCGACCGATTTGGCCGGCACCGCCACTTTCTCTTCCTTTTTTCTTCCCGACCTCCGCCGGTTTTTCCTTCGATTTTCCTTCCTGTTTTCGTTGTCTTCCGTCGCCGGTCATCTCCTCCTTTCCTTGGCTCGCCGGCCGACGTCCTCTCTTCCTTCTCCTCTCTTCCCTTCTCCGGCGACAGTGGCCGGTGCCACTCGAGGGAGCATCAGTAGGTTTCTCGATGTTTCCTTTTGTTTTCTTTTGTTTCTTCTTCTTTTTTTTTGTTTTATTATATTTTTGTTATATATTATATTTATAATTTACTTTATAAATATAATATTAATATTATATCATTTAGTACATACTATATAATATTTTATAGATATATATTATATATTAACACATATATTTAATATAAATATCTACATACTTTTAACTTAAATTACATTTATATATTTTGATATAAATGAAATAATACTATATATATTGTATTTACAATTTATATATATATATATATTTTCTTCCTCATTTTCTTATTTAATTAGGATTTCTATTTATCCAAATTAAATTTCCTCTATTCCTTATTTTATTTTCAACTTAATTTCCTTCACTCTTCCCGATCCGTCACTTCCTCAATCTCGGATTTTCACTAGTATCCCATTCTCATTATTTTATTTATTTATTTATTTCCAATATTTATTTCTAATATTTGTAATTTCCAATAAATGGAAAATTTACAGTTATCACATTCTCCCCACCTTAAGAAATTCGGTCCTCCGAATTTAACTTAAGTCCAAAGGTGGTACATGCCGTATACTTACGACTTTATCTATTTGATCATCCCCCAAGTAATACTGCCAGTACACTTTCAGCATTCCAGATTACTTTTAGATCACTACATGAAGTCTTTCATCATTTAGTATATATTTATACTCCCATAAATTCATTTATCAATTCGGGAGTTGTTCATTTCCACTCTTTTCACATAAGAGTCCATTCACTATATTTTTCATATCACAGCTGATCTATGCTGTTCATCATCCATTTTTCTCACTTAGTGCCAAGTCGATATGGTTCGATACTATCACATACACATGTCAATCAATTATATGTAATTGTCCCAGTAGCTTTCAATATCTCATGCATCTGCTCTCTCAATATATCTTCAAGCGTTTCAATATTACGCTAAGATATTTACATCAGTACAGAGTGATGCTATCAATACACTTAGGATCTCAAAGCCTTTTGCTATTTCTCATTAAGCATATGGCATCTCAGAGACTCCCATCACATGTAATGCTTACTGGAACTGTACATATACATCTCTACTGTTTCTCACTCATACTGCGACTAAGGCACTAGAGAATCTAAGAGTCTGATAATGGAAAGTGATTCTATTTAAATCATCAGTCTTTAATCACTTCCATATCATTATATCTCTTTTGGACTCTTTATTATTCACAGTATTCATTTTCTCTTTTATTTCATTAAGGCTGCATCTCACTTGCAGACTTTACTATTGATCTTCTCTTACAATCATAGCTCATGAGACAATCATCTTCTCTTCATGTAGTATGGTCATTCGATTATTGAATCCTTAATTATCCATTTAATCACCACATTATCCATATAGTTCCACCATTTATCATTTCAAGGTGGTTATGTGTATGTATAACACTTTTCTATTTAGATACTGGCAGTAAACATATCAATTATCTTACTCCTTTGAGTACCATTTCTTTCACTGATCAAATTTGGCTTAATTTTACATTTAACCACTGTCATGTGATAACCAACACGAGTCACTTTTCAGTCTTACCTTTGGGAACTGTTTCATATTGATGTTCCCTTCTCATCATGCAATTTATTTCCTTATTCCACTTTCATTTTCGTTTTCATATTTCCACTTTTATCTTTTCATGTTTTTACTCTCATCCTTTTAGTCGGTTTTCTCAATTGGTATGGTACTATACTGCTAAGATCTTTTAAAATCTTGCATACCATCTTTTCTTTACACTTATCCTTTTACCGACTTAAATTTCTTTCTTTAATTACATCATATTAGTAGAGCAGCTAGTCTCATCACTCTTTTATAGACTAGCAGTAGTATCTAGCTAGACTCATTAATCTCGTATCTCAATCATTTTCTTTATTATAGACAGATTCACTGTCACTCTATCATCTCGATATCATATATTTCAGAAAGGGATACTGTCTAGCCAAGTCTCTTAGTTACCAATCTTAACATAATTCCACAGTCTCTAAGAGTGTAAGGGTTATACCACAATGCTGCTCATTTTCCATTTATACTTTAAACTCTATCAATATTTCATCAATTTACTCATGTATAGATGCCTCTTTCCTTAGGCTTATATACCTCACAAGGCAAATCGTTAACCTTGTAACCTCAATAAGAACTCGTAAAATTCACTCCGAGTTCTAATCATCATCTTATGGACATCAATCTCCCATCTTTTATCTAAGGACGCTTTATATCGAGGCTAGTCTTATAAACTCATGCATATCGAATCAGGTCCATAAAGTGTCTATTTCATCATGTAGATGAATATTTGTTCTTCACAAAACTTTATTACATAGTAACCATTTACTATATCACTTTCATTCATCTACATATCGAGGTTATCTGTATTTCTCTCATTTACACTTATACAGACAACTTCATTATTCTCAATTTCACTATCTGTGTTTTCGTCATTCAGACCTTTACACATGAATTCCATTATTCACATCTTTTCCAGAGTTATTTTGTTAAGCTTTTCGGATTCTTTCTATATTCTCCGATATAAGCTTGGAATTAGATTTCATATCATCAATCGAGTCAATGTTAGCTCGATTTCTCAAATCTATATAACTCTGGAAGAATTTATCGGGAATCATCTCCGATACTTTCTTTAATCACATATCTTTTATCATTTCGGACATTTCATCCTTATGTCTTGTCATTCTCACTGTGTATTCTCAAGGCTGAGACATTTAGTATTCGATTCATTTCGACTCATATTCTACCTTGATTTCATTGTTTACTCATACTTTACAGCCTTACGAATCTCAATCTAGTAAGTTGTATCGAGTACAACAGTTATCAACACATGTTACAGCTGTCACAGCCCGTGACCCTATTTTTCAGCTTATTCTATACATCTTATTTGGTTGGGCTGTCTGCGATACTTTACTTTTCTTTTACATATAAACAATTTCATATAAAGTTATTATATGAATTACATCCCCTATCTTACTTCATAAGATAGTAGTACTGTAGATACGTCTAAATACAGAAAATAAATGATCGTACCTCATGTCATAAGTCGAGCTGTCGCATCGTCCCCAAATGCGCAGCCGAAATCCTTTAGGTGTCAGACTCTCAGTCTTCGAAAACCTGAAATGTTAATATTAAGGGGTGAGCAAACCACGGCTTAGTAAGGGAATTATATGCATACTTGATATTCAGTTCTCTATATGCTGAAAAACTTTTTCATTTTTCCTATGGGCTCTAGGCTCGCATGTAGGAAGGATACTACAGTCGGCTAGGGATCCGGATGGAGTAAGGTAGGTATTTTAAAATACCTATCTTGTCCCGGAACCTAGAAGCAACTGTAGAGAGTAATAAATTTCCTTTCGTTTGAAATTTATATCCTTTTACCTTTTCATTTCATATCATTTCCATATTCTTTTCAAAATAACGCTTTTATGAAATAAAGCATTTAAATAAAATAACTAATATTCGTATACTCTTTGAAAAGAATATTAGTTAAATCATCATCATTCTCATTTAAAATTCATTTCATGTTTTACTGTATAGTCATAATTAGTACAGTACTTTAAATAGCAAAATAAGCTATAATTTCCTTTTCGTATAACATATAAATCATTTAAATCTAATATTCAATTTAAAGTTTAAAATAAGAATATTAGATCTATTTTTCTCCTCTTTCCTTTTTAAAACAAATCACATATTCATGTCACATATACTCTAACATTCAATTTAAAATCATAGTAAGAATATTAGACTTATAAACTCCTTTTCCTTTTGAAAACATATTACATGTTCATATCACATGTTATATAAAAATCATCTTGTAGTACTAAAATCAATACTGAAATAAGCATTTTGTAAAATGCTATAAATCTCTTTCATTTAACTTGTCACATTTCATGTAAAACATTTACATTTCACATATCATGTAAAACATTTACATTTCACATATCACATATCATATAAAACATTTTCGTATATGGAGACTGAGGCACGCCCAGCCCGTCCACTGGGTCGTTACTCGTATCATGCTATAGACCCCGAAGGGTATAAATTATCATGTCAGAACTATGGCCATAGTCTATAATGGTCCTCGGCGGATCACTGATCAGGTGTCGGCCGGGACTACATATCACATATCCCATATTACATGTTACATATCACATATCACATATCAGCATGATAGGATGCCAACTAGTCTCAAAACCGTATTTTTCATCATCAGTAGACCTTTATGGAATTTATAAAAATATATAATTTCTTAATTTGAAACCATAAAGGTTAGAAACCCATTTAGTGAATATTTAAAAAATATATATATAAAATATTCACTTTATTTCTTTTCATTTTTCATCTCGTATTTCTTGAAATTTACATATCAAGAGAAATTTCGGTGATTTCATTATCACCATCCTCGAAGAGAATTTTCAGTGATTTCATTTTCACCATTCTCGAAAACATGAATATTTTAAAATCACTTCCTTTTTATTCATGTTTTTATAAAAATATTTATTTTCTCGATTTTCATGGTTGAAAATCATTTCTCGTGAAATAAAATCATTCATTATGATTTTATGAAATTTTCGGCAATTTTCGATAATTTTTCGGCAGTATAATGGCTGCCGATTGGCTAGCCTCCTGCACGAAAAATACAGTTTTTAATTTTTAGCCAGTGCATCATCACAAATTTCCAACCACAGAATCATCACAATATTTTCATAAAATATTTCATAATTAAAAATATGCAGACTGAATATCCTTACAGTGCTGCACATGCATCCCTTACCTTTTCCGGGTCGACGACTTCCTCTTACTGGTCGCGCCCATACTCCATCTCTTCCGATTCCTCATCTCGATCGTCGAGAATAATTTTTGGAATTTAAATTCTAAATTTTAGAATTTTTCATAATTTATTAAATTTTACTTAAAATTAATTTTCGAAAATTTCTTACCGAATTTCCATAAATTTCCAGGTTGCCGAATTCCCGGGAATCTTCCGATTTCCCGAACTTCTCCCTTTTTCTTCCTTTTTCCTCTTTCTCTTTTTCTTTTTTCTTTCTTTTCTTTTTCTTTTCTTTCTCTTTTTTTTCTTTTTTCTTTTCTTTTTCTTTTCTTTTTTCCTCTTCCTTTCCTGGTCAGACCGATTTAGACCGGTCTGCCTCCTTCCTCGCCAGTTCCTTGCCGGCGGCCGGTTCTCCTGCCGTTCAGGCATCCTTCAGTTGGCCGACGGTAAGGCAAAGCTACCGGTGCCCTCGGTTTGCCCTGGATCGGCGGCACAGCGACGGATCGAGTCGATTTTCCTTCGATTTCTTCCGCCTCTTCGCCGGCCTTCCTCCGCCGTTCATCGCGCCTCGGGTGGCCTCCATCGTCTTTCTCTCCCTCCGGCGGTGCTTTGGTGGCAGTGGCGGTGCCTGGATCGACCGGCACCGACGTCTGCCATTTTTCCTTTTCTCCTCCGATTTTCTCCGCTTTCCTTCGTTTCTGTTTTCCATTCGTTTCTCTTCTCCCTTTTCCTTTGCCGGCGTCGGCGTCGGCGTCGACGTCAGCTTCATCTCCTCAGCTTGCCGGCAACCGCCTTCCCCTTCTCTCTTTTTTTTTCCACCGTCTGCGGCAGTGTTCCTTCTCTGTTTTGTAACAGAGAAGGGAAACAGGGATCGGGTTTTATCCCGATCCCGTTTCTCTTTTTATTATTATTATTATTATTATTATTATTATTATATATTTATTTATATCAATAAATATAATTTTAATAGTAATTAATATATATACATATTTATTTATATAGTATATATATTTGTGTATAGTTTTAATAAATATCTATACACTTAATTTAAAAATAACATATATTTCATATATATATATATGTAATTATATAAAACATATATAATTTATTTAAAAATATATTGATATAATAAAATTATATAAATATATAAATACTCACATTTATATTTCTTATAATTTGGATTTATTAATATCCAAATTATATTTCTCCATTTTCATTTCCTATTTAATTTGGATTTCTATTTATCCAAATTAAATTCCTCCTTTCCTTATTTTCCATAACTCCGACTTTATTTTTTATTTTCATTTTATCCAAAATTTAAATTCCTCAATTTCCTCACTTCCTTAATTTCGGGAATTCCAACGATATTCACATCTCGTAAATAAATTTTATTTATTTACTTTAATTTATTTATTTCCTCTTATCTATTTTCTTTAATACTAATTTCCAAAAATAGAAAATTTGCGGTTAACACATTCCCCCCACCTTAAGAAATTCGGTCCTCCGAATTTAACTTAAGTTAAAGGTGGTGCCATTTTGTATACTCATCATTCTTGACCTTTTGATCAGCTTTTGACTAATACTGCCAGCATACCTTCCACGTCAAAATCACCTTTTATACCACTATATATCATTTCTCATCATATATTTATACTCTCTTAAATTTCTTATCAATTGGGAGTTTTCCATTTCCATTCCTTTTTATATCACATAGGATTCATATTGTTCCTCATTCATCTTTCTTATTTGGCGCCAAGTCGATACATTTCGATAATTATCATTTACCGATTTTAATCAATTGTATGTAATTGTCCAGTAGCTTTCACATCTCATGCATCTGCTCTCTCAACATATCATCGAGCATTTTCCATTCTACGCTCAGATATTTACATCATGTACAGAGAGGTGCGGTCTAAAAATTTGGAATCTCAGAGCCTTTTGCTATTTACCATAACATATAGCTACTCAGTGATTCCCATCACATATATGCTCACTGGAACTTCACATACATTCTCGTCATCTTATAATCATATTTTGACTATGGCACTAAAGAATCTAAGAGTTTGATAATGGAAGAGTGATTTCATTAGATTATCAATCTATAATCACTTCCATATTATCATATCTCCTTTAAACTCTTTATTATCCACAATAGTCTTTTCATATTTATTTCATTAAATGCTGCAGCTTATTTGCAGACTTTATTGTTTACTCATCATTTTCTTTCCATATCGTCTTTCCATGTAATATCATCATTACATCTCTTATTCTTATGGTATACTCTATATCACTTAAGTAGAATATACCTGAGCTGATACTTTTCATAATTTAAATTTCATAGGTGACAAATCAATCATCATTTTTGTCACCACATTATCCATGTAATTCCACCATTTCCAAGGTGGTTGTATATATATATTTATCATTTTTCCATTTACATGACTGGCAGTAAATCATATAATTCATTTACTCCTTTGAGTATCATTAAATTTCATTTATCAAAATTGGCTCGATCTTCCGTCTAGCCATAATCATGTGATAACCACAAGGAAATCATTTTCAATCTTAAAATTGGGAACCGCTCCATATTAGTGTTCCCTCATCATCTTGTACTTATCCTCTTATTACATATTCATCTTTTCCTTCATCATCATTTCGGTCACTTTTCCTCAGTGGTAAAATATTCCACTATTAAACTCTTTTAACCTTTTGTATACCATCTTTACATTTGTTCATCCACTGGCTTAAACTTATTAAATTTTAAGTCACATCTGTAGAGCAGCTAACCCAATAACTCTTCTATAGACTGGCAATAGTTTTTAGCTAGACCCAGTACATTCCATATCTCAATCATTATCTCTACATCATAGACAGATCCCCGTCGTTCTGTCATTCTAGATCATATATCTTAGAAAGAGATACTGTCTAGCTAAATCTTCTATTTGCCATTCTTAACATTCACTTCACTGTCTTTAAGAGTCTGCAGGGTTATACCACTATGCTGCTTATTTTCCATTTGTGCCTTAGATTGTATCGGTATCTCATCATATTATTCATATGGTTGCCTCATTCATTAGGCTTATATACCTCACAAGGTATTTCATTAACCTTGTAAACCTCAATAGGAACTCGTAAAAATTATATCGAGTTCTAATTATTATCATCTTATGACCATCAATTTCCAACTTTTCATCTAGTGATGCCTTGTACAGAGACTGATCATATAAGCTCCTTATACATCTCCGATTAAATCAATTTAAGGCATCAATTTCATAAAAATGATTATTTATCCTTCATAAGAACTTTATTTCCTAATAGGAATTAAATTCATCATTTAATTCATCCTCAAATCATATTATCTGTATTTCTATCCTTTACATCTATACAGGTGAATTTCGTTATTCACAAAATTTTCCAGAGTTATTTCTTAAGCTTTTCGGATTCTTCTATATTCTCCGATATAAGTTTAGAAATAAATTTTCATATTCACGATCGAGTCAATGTTAATCCAATCTCTCCAATCTATATTACTTTGAAAAATTTATCAGAAATCACATCCGATACTTTCTTTAATCACACATTCTTATCATTTTGGACATTTCATCTATGTGTCCTATCATTTCACTGTACATCCTCAAGGCAGAGACATTTAATATTTAAATCATTTTAACATATACTCCACCTTGATTCATTTATTTACTCTTACTTCACAGCATATCGATCATCTTAATTTGTATGCTATGTTAATTGTAACCATTTAATTAACACCTTTTACATCTAACCAATTTATTATTACTGTAATTTACTTTGGAATCAAGTTCATTTAATAAATTCAGGTTTAACTCCCTTGAGCATATTATCCACGAGGTTTGAACCCTGACACCCTTACGTACCTAGTTCCTTACACTCGTGTTATCATTAAGCTCCTTGTAAGAGTCCCGCCCGTTCGAATCGGCCGTCGGCGAGCATCCCCTAGGCAATCTTTTCGCCCCAGGTTCACCCTTACAAGTGAGTCGGCGACCACATAATTCGCCCATATCTCACATCATATTGTCCACTGCGGGTCGCCCATCATTGGGTCGCCCATCCCAGTTTTGTCTCAAGGGTCCTGAAGAACTCAGGTTAACTGTTATCTTATTTTTATCACTTTATTGTTCTTATAAATATTCTCCAATTTACAATACTCCATACAGTACACCATTCTACAAAACATATCTCAGAAATATTCTGGTCCTATAAATATCCATTTAATACTTTAGAAACTATATAAACGTATAGAACCAGAATTAATCGTACTGTTATGGATTTCATCAATCATACCGATCACTTTCTCATTTATCTCTAGTAATCATTTCACTTTTTCAACACATCCAACGATCCCGTATCAATACACTTTTTAATTTAGACCCTAAGAATCAATAACTGAGTCGCTCATCTTGCAACTTCCCTATAACCATTCGGGTCATGTTGGTAACCTAAGTACAGTGAAATTTATAATCGGGATCGTTATACTCATATTGTGTCCTTATACCATCAATAACTCCATTACTATCAATATATTCAAAATCGACTTGATTTTATCACTATTCAAACCATATTCCCACATAGGGGCATTTTCGTCATTTTCACATTTATTTCTTTCTCCTCAATATACATTTAAATCAGTGATCTTATTATCTATTTGCTGATAGTACCCCTTTCTCATACCAATATCAGCAGTTTAAAATCTTTTTCGATTTCGACAGAGAAATCCAATAGAATCCATAATTGGATTATTTTGCCTGAAATGCAGCTTTACATCATCAATTTCTCTGTCAAATCGGTCAATTCCAACTTCTGGTGATCTATTTTGACTCCCGGCAAAATTTTGAGGGTAGGGGTATTTTGGTCATTTTTGGACCAAAATTTTCTCTCTCCTCAAAATACCTTTAATCGATGATCTTAATGCCTATTTAGTGATAATATTTCATTCCCCTCCTTTATATCATCACTTTCAGGTCTCAGTTCGATCCGGACAGAAAAGTACTGGTGGGGCCTCACCGAGTCCATTTCTGTTCCTTACCGAACCGATCTTCATTTAGACTATAAAATCACCAGTTCAGGTAACATTCCTGAGCCGTTTTCCCTTTTAGCATTCCTTATTTCATAATTGCTCACTCCCTTCTAAAATATTTAACTCAATTTGCAATCATTTATTTTCTCTATGTATTCAGACTACACAGTATTATAGGGGATATTAACCTTTTCAACATATTTTCTTTCCAAAGTATCGACAGACATCAGGCCAATCGTGCTCTGATAGCATTAAATATGTCACAGCCCGTGACCCTATTTTTCAGATTATTCTATACATCTTATTTGGTTGGGCTGTCTGCGATACTTTACTTTTCTTTTACATATAAACAATTTCATATAAAGTTATTATATGAATTACATCCCCTATCTTACTTCATAAGATAGTAGTACTATAGATACGTCTAAATACAGAAAACAAATGATCATATCTCATGTCATAAGTCGAGCTGTCGCATCGTCCCCAAATGCGCAGCCGAAATCCTTTAGGTGTCAGACTCTCAGTCTTCGAAAACCTGAAATGTTAATATTAAGGGGTGAGCAAACCACGGCTCAGTAAGGGAATTATATGCATACTTGATATTCAGCTATCTATATGCTGAAAAACTTTTTCATTTTTCCTATGGGCTCTAGGCTCGCATTTAGGAAGGATACTACAGTCGGCTAGGGATCCGGATGGAGTAAGGTAGGTATTTTAAAATACCTATCTTGTCTCGGAACCTAGAAACAACTGTAGAGAGTAATAAATTTCCTTTCGTTTGAAATTTATATCCTTTTACGTTTTCATTTCATATCATTTTCATATTCTTTTCAAAATAACGCTTTTATGAAATAAAGCATTTAAATAAAATAACTAATATTCGTATACTCTTTGAAAAGAATATTAGTTAAATCATCATCATTCTCATTTAAAATTCATTTCATGTTTTACTGTACAATCATAATTAGTACAGTACTTTATATAGCAAAATAAGCTATAATTTCCTTTTCATATAACATATAAATCATTTAAATCTAATATTCAATTTAAAGTTTAAAATAAGAATATTAGATCTATTTTCCTCCTCTTTCCTTTTTAAAACAAATCACATATTCATGTCACATATAGTCTAATATTCAATTTAAAATCATAGTAAGAATATTAGACTTATAAACTCTTTTTCCTTTCGAAAACATATTACATGTTCATATCACATGTTATATGAAAATCATCTCGTAGTACTAAAATCAGTACTGAAATAAGCATTTTGTAAAATGCTATAAATCTCTTTCATTTAACTTGTCACATTTCATGTAAAACATTTACATTTCACATATCATGTAAAACATTTACATTTCACATATCACATATCATATAAAACATTTTCGTCTATGGAGACTGAGGCACGCCCAGCCCGTCTACTGGGTCGTTACTGGTATCATGCTATAGACCCCGAAGGGTATAAATTATCATGTCAGATCTATGGCCATAGTCTATAATAGTCCTCGGCGGATCACTGATCAGGTGTCGGCCGGGACTACATATCACATATCACATATCAGCATGATAGGATGTCAACTAGTCTCAAAACCGTATTTTTCATCATCAGTAGACCTTTATGGAATTTATAAAAATATATAATTTCTTAATTTGAAACCATAAAGGTTAGAAAACCATTTAGTGAATATTTAAAAAATATATATATAAAATATTCACTTTATTTCTTTTCATTTTTCATCTCGTATTTCGTGAAATTTACATATCAAGAGAAATTTCGGTGATTTCATTATCACCATGCTCGAAGAGAATTTTCGGTGATTTCATTTTCACCATTCCTGAAAACATGAATATTTTAAAATCACTTCCTTTTTATTCATGTTTTTATAAAAATATTCATTTTCTCGATTTTCATGGTTGAAAATCATTTCTCGTGAAATAAAATCATTCATTATGATTTTATGAAATTTTCGGCAATTTTCGATAATTTTTCGGCAGTATAACGACTGCCGATTGGCTAGCCTCCTGCACGAAAAATACAGTTTATAATTTTTAGCCAGTGCATCATCACAAATTTCCAACCACAGAATCATCACAGTATTTTCATAAAATATTTCATAATTAAAAATATGCAGACTGAATATCCTTACAGTGCTGCACATGCATCCCTTACCTTTTCCGGGTCGACGACTTCCTCTTACTGGTCGCGCCCGTACTCCATCTCTTCCGATTCCTCATCTCGATCGCCGAGAATAATTTCTGGAATTTAAATTCTAAATTTTAGAATTTTTCATAATTTATTAAATTTTACTTAAAATTAATATTCGGAAATTTCTTACCGAATTTCCATAAATTTTCAGGTTGCCGAATTCCCGGGAATCTTCTGATTTCCCGAACTTCTCCCTTTTTCCTCTTTCTCTTCCTTTTTCCTCTTTCTCTTTTTCTTTTCTCTTTCTTTTCTTTTTCTTTTCTTTCTATTTTTTTTCCTTTTTCTTTTCTTTTTCTTTTCTTTTTTCCTCTTCCTTTCCCGGTCAGACCGGTTCAGACCGGTCTACCTCCTTCCTCGCCGACGGCCGGTTCTCCAGTGGTTCAGTCGTCCTTCACCTGGATGACGGCAAGGCGAAGCTACCGGTGCCCTCCGTTTGCCCTGGATCGGCGGCACGGCGGCGGATCGAGTCGATTTTCCTTCGGTTTCTTTTGCCTGTTCGCCGGCCTTCCTCCGCCGTTCATCGAGCCTCGGGTGGCCTCCATCGTCTTCCTCTCCCTCCGGCGGTGCTTCGGTGGCAGTGGCGTTGCCTGGATTGGCCGGCACCGTCGTCTGCCATTTTTCCTTTTCTCCTCCGATTTTCTTCGCTTTCCTTCGTTTCTCTTCTCCCTTTTCCTTTGCCGGCGTCAGCGTCGACGTCAACTTCATCTCCTCAACTCGCCGGCAACCGCCTTCCCCTTCTCTCTTTTTCTTTTCGCCTTCTGCGGCAGTGTTCCTTCTCTGTTTTGTAACAGAGAAGGGAAACAGGGATCGGGTTATATCCCGATCCCGTTTCTCTTTTTTTTATTATTATTATTATATATATTTATTTATATCAATATATATAATTTTAATAGTAATTAATATATATACATATTTATTTATATAGTATATATATATTGTGTATAGTTTTAATAAATATCTATACACTTAATTTAAAAATGACATATATATATATTTCATATATATATATATATGTAATTATATAAAACATATATAATTTATTTAAAAATATATTTATATAATAAAATTATATAAATATATAAATACTCACATTTATATTTTTTATAAATTGGATTTATTAATATCCAAATTATATTTCTCCATTTTCATTTCCTATTTAATTTGGATTTCCATTTATCCAAATTAAATTCCTCCTTTCCTTATTTTCCATAACTCCGACTTTATTTTTTATTTTCATTTTATCCAAAATTTAAATTTCTCAATTTCCTCACTTCCTTAATTTCGGGAATTTCGACGATATTCACATCTCGTAAATAAATTTTATTTATTTACTTTAATTTATTTATTTCCTCTTATCTATTTTCTTTAATACTAATTTCCAAAAATAGAAAATTTGCGGTTATCACAACAGCTAACCAATTTATTATCTCTGTAATTTGCTTTAAAATCAGTTTCATTTAATAAATTCAGGTTTAATTCCCTTGAGTATGTTATCCATGAGGTTTGAACCCTGGCACCCTTACGTACCTAGTTCCTTACACTCGTGTTATCATTAAGCTCCTTGTAAGAGTCCCACCCATTCGAATCGGCCGTCGGCGAGCATCCTCTAGGCGATCCTTTCGCCCCAGGTTTACCCTTACTAGTGAGTCGGCGATAACATTGTTCGCCCGCATCTCACAACACATGATCCACTACGGGTCGACCATCATTAGGTCCCCCATCACAGTTCTGTCTCAAGGGTCCTGAAGAACTTAAGTTAACTGTCATCTTCTTTTTATCACTTTACTGTTCTTATATATATTCACTACTTCACAGTACTCCATATAGTACATTAATTTGCAAGGCATATCTCAAATTCTCCGGTTCTATAATTAATTATTCTTTTAATACTTCAGAATTAGTATAAATATATAAAACCTCAGTCAACAGTACTGTTATGGATTTCATTATCTGTACTATTCACCTCATCAGTCAATTCCTGTAATCATTTCACTTTTCATAGTATTCAACGATCCCGTTCAATACACTCTTAATTTCGGCCTTTACAGTTAATAACCGGGCCAATCATCTTATAACATTCCTTCCACTATACACTCTTTGGATCGCATCGTGCAAGGCCTCGACTCGTCCACCGTCCGCCTTTACACATCTGTATTGTCCTCTTTGAGAATGCCCAGCCCGTTCACTAGGTCACTCATAGTCGCGTCCGTAATCTAAGTGTAAGTGAAAATCAGTACTAGGGATCGTTATATTCATATGACATCCTCTATGCCATTTATAACTCCATTACTATCAATGGATTCCAATTCAGCTCAGTTTTATCACTGTTCCGAACATCGCCCAACGTAGGGGCATTTTTGTCATTTTGACATTTCTTTCTTTCTCCTCAGTATACCTTTAAACCAAAGGTCTTATTATCCATATGCTAATAGTATTATTCCTCATACTAATATCAGCACTTTGAGGTCTTATTCAATTTCGACAAAGAAGTCCATTGGAATCCATAATTGGATTATTTTACTTGTAATTCAACTTTATATCAATATTTTCTCTGTCAAATCAATCAATTCCAACCTCTGTTGGTTTATTTTAACTCCCTGTAAAATCTTGGAGTCAGGGGTATTTTGGTCATTTTTGGCCAAAAATTTCTCTTTCTTCAAATTACCCTCAATCGGTGATCTTAAAGTCTATATAATGATGATATGTCATTCCCCTCCTTCATACCATCATTTTCAGGTCTCAGTTCGATCCGAACCGTAAAGTACTGGTGGGGCCCTCACCGAGTCCTTTCGGTTCCTTACCGAATAGGCCTTCATTTAGATTATAAGAATCACCAATTTTCTGGTAATTTCTGAGCCCATTATTTCTTTAACATTCTCAATTTATACTTTCTCACTCCCTTTAATTTATTTTTCTCAATTTACAATCATTTATTTTCTTTATGTATTCAGACGACACAGTACTACCGGGATGTTTAACACTTTTCCTTCCAAAAGCATTCACAGACATCAGGCCAACCACACTCTGATACCATTAAAACTCTGGTTAGCTGTCATCTTCTTTTTATCACTTTACTATTCTTATATATATTCACCAATTCACAGCACTCCATATAATACATCAATTTACAAATCATAACTCAAAAAGCTCAGGTTCTATATAGAATCTCTGTTTGATACCTCAAAAACAGTATAAATGTATAAAACCGTAATTAACCGTATTGTTATTGTCACGACCCGTGACCACATTTTTCATCTTCTTATACATATCTTAACCGGTTGGGCTGTCTGTGATACTTCACTTGTACTGACTGTTAAACAATTTTACAATGTATTGTTTATATTATACACATCCCCTATCGTAATTTGTCAGATAAGTAGTACTGTTGACATGTCTAAATACAGAGAATAAATGATCATACCTCAAATAAACAGTCGATCTGACACATTGTCCTTCGTGTACAGCCAGGATCCACAATCCACTGAACTCATATTCATCAAAACCTGAAATGTTGAAAATTAAGGGGTGAGCAAAACCACGGCTCAGTAAGAGAATTATATGCTTCACTTGATACTCAGCTTCCTATATGCTGAAAATCTTTTTCATTTTTCCTATGGGCTCTAGGCTCGCATGTAGGAAAGATACTACAGTCGGCTAGGAATCCGAATGGAATAAGGTAGGTATTTTAGAATACCATACTTGTTACGGAACCTAGAAGCAACTGTAGAGAAAATTTTTTTTCTTTTTGTTTTGAATTAATAAATCCTTTTCCTTTTTAATCTTTCATAACCTTTTTCATATTCTTTTCAAAATACTGCTTCTACGAAATAAAGCCTTTAAATAGAATAATTAATATCGTATATTCCTTGAAAAGAATATTAGTTAAGTCATCATCTTATTTCTTTAAAACTTATTTCATGTTTTAATGTACTCTCTTAATTAGTTCCGTCCTTTAAAAAGCAAAATAAGCTATTAAAATCTATTTCATTCTTTGACATTTGTCGAATTCACGAATCACAATCACTTACTTATCGTCACAATATCCTACGATTTCCCATACTAACATCGGAACACGTGTAGCACTTAGTTCCCGAAGGACTCTAGAGGTGGCTCCCACGGTTCAATCATCGAGTCTCTGCTCGGTATGGCCTGTACTGAAACATCGGAACACGTGTAGCACTTAGTTCCCGAAGGACTCTAGAGGTGGCTCCCACGGTTCAATCATCGAGTCTCTGCTCGGTATGGCCTGTACTGAAACATCGGAACACGTGTAGCACTTAGTTCCCGAAGGACTCTAGAGGTGGCTCCCACGGTTCAATCATCGAGTCTCTGCTCGGTATGGCCTGTACTGAAACATCGGAACACGTGTAGCACTTAGTTCCCGAAGGACTCTAGAGGTGGCTCCCACGGTTCAATCATCGAGTCTCTGCTCGGTATGGCCTGTACTGAAATATCGGAACACGTGTAGCACTTAGTTCCCGAAGGACTCTAGAGGTGGCTCCCACTGTTCAATCATCGAGTCTCTGCTCGGTATGGCCTGTACTGAAATATCGGAACACGTGTAGCACTTAGTTCCCGAAGGACTTTATAGGTGGCTCCCACGGTTCAATCATCGAGTCTCTGCTCGGTATGGCCTTTTTCGTTTGACATATTCCATGTCAGGTAAAATATTTCCCTTTTTAACATGTCACCTATCATTTATGGATTTTAATATAGACGTTAATCTTGTCGTACTATAAACCCCGGAGGGTAAAGGACTAAACCGGTCAAATCTATGACCATAATCTATATTGTCCTCGGTGGATCACGGATCAGGTGTCGACCGGGACTAAACATGTCACATATCATGTATCAGCATGATAAGAATACCAACCAGTCTCAAAACCGTATTTTTCATCATAAAATACACCTTTATGGGAATTTATATAATTATATAATTCTATGATTTAAAACCATAAGGGTTATAATCCTTTAGTGAATATTGATAAAAATATCCATAAAAATATTCACTGTATTTCACTTCATCTTTTGTCTCGTAATTCGTGTAATTTATCTATTTCGAGAATTTTCGGTGATTTCATTATCACCGTTCTCGAATACATGAATATTCTAAAGTTCCATCTCATTATATTCATGTTTTATGAAATTTAGAAATTTCCTCATGTTTCGTGATTTACTATCGAAATTCGGAAATAAATCATTTAATATGATTTTATAAAGTTTTTCTAAAATTTTCGGCAGCATAACGGCTGCCGATTCACTAACCTCCTGCACGGAAAATACAGTTTAAAATCTTTCAGCCAGTACTTCTTCCCAAATTATTTTCAGCAATTCATGCATCATAATAATTTTCATAAAATAATTGCATAAAATATTTCAAATTAAATTATGCAGACTGAGTATCCTTACAGTGCTGCACATGCATCCCTTACCTTTTTCCGGGTCGGCGAATTCCGCTTATCGATCGCGCCCGCACTCCATTTCTCCCGATTCCTTATCCCGATTGCTGAAAATAATTTCTGGAATTAAAATTCTAATTTTTTTGAATTTTTCATAATTCATTTAATTTTTTTTTTTCTGAAATTAAATTCTCGGGAAATTTCTTACCGAATTTGTAAAATCCTGGGTTGTCGAATTTCCGGGAATTTTCCGAATTCCCAAAATTCTCCTTTTTCCTCTTTTTCTTCCTTTTTCTTCCCTTTTTCCTCTTTTTCTTTTCTTTCTTTCTTTTCTTTTCTTTTCTTTTCTTTTCTTTTTTTTTCTTTTTCTTTTTTTTCTTTTTCTTTTCTTTTCTTTTTTTTCTTTTTCTTCTTCCTTTCCCGGTCAGACCGGTTCAAACCGGTCCAGCTTCTTTCCTCGCCGGTTCCTCGCCGGCGGCCGGTTCTCCGGCGGTTCGGGCGTCCCTCAGCTGGCCGGCTGCACGACGAACTTGCCGGTGCCCTCTGTTTGCCCTGGATCGGCGACACGGTGGCGAATCGAGGTGGTTTTGCCTCGGTTTCTTCTTCCTCTTCGCCGGCGTTCCTCTGCCGTCCATTGCGTCTCCGGTGGCTTCCATCGGCTTCGTCTTCTTCCGTCGATGCTTCGACTGTGATGGCGGCAGCCGGTTTGGCCGGCGGCGGCCGGATCTGGTTTCTCCTCTTCTCGGCTTCCGCCGTGATTTCGCTTCTGTTTTCCTTCTTCCTTCCGTCGCCGGTGGTTTCCCGGCCTTCTTCCTTGGCCGGCGACGCATCCCTTTCCTTTTCCCTCGCCGGCGGTGGCATCTCCGCCACCGACGGTCTCACCTGGGGGGGATCGGGATTCCTGCCCCGATCCTCCTTTCGTTTCTTTTTTTTTTTCTATTTCTATTTTTAGGTTATTTCTATTTCCCTTTTTAGTAATATAATACATACTATATATTATACACTATCATTTATATTTTATACTTGTAATATATATTTTATATATATCATACATATATTATTTCATTTTAATAAAATACAATATACAATATATATTATATACATAAATTATATATACTGTATATTACAAAATATATATCTTGTATATATATATATGTATGTATAATTATATACTTTAAAAATAAATAACCTTTACATGTACAAATTATATAGATGGTATAATACAATATTTATACATTTAAACTTTAATATAAAACCACATTTACTTTTCTTCTATATTCATATACTTTTATTTAAAATAATAATATATATATTTCATATATATATATATATCTGTACATATATATTTATAATTATATAACTACATTTTATAATATACACGTGTCTTTATTTAAGACAAAATAGTATATATTTTATTTCATAATATATACTAACATTCATATACATACATATGTATTTATATAAAAACATGTGTAAATATATTTATATAATTTAATTATATAAATATATAATATACGCATTTTTATTTTATAAATTTTGGATTTCCGTTAATCCAATTTAAATTCCTCCTTTTCTTATTTTCAATAACTCCGACTTTATTATTATTATTTATTTATTTTCATTTAATTTCCTCACTTTTCTTAATTTCGGGAATTTCAACTATATTCCCATCTCGTAAATAAATTTTATTTATTTACTTTAATTTATTTATTTCCTTTTATCTATTTTCTTTAATATTTATTTCAATATTTTTTTTCCAATAATTGAAAAATTTACGGTTATCACAGTTATGGATTTCATTATCCGTACTATCCACCATCTCAGTCATTTTTAGTAATTATTTCACTTTCCATAGTATTCAACGATCCCGTTCAATACACTCTTAATTTTCAACCCTTAAAATCAATAATCGGGCCAATCATTTTGCAGCATTCCACTACACTCTTATAGGATCGCATCGTGTAAGGCCTTGGCCCGTCCGCCGTCCGCCTGTATACATCTGTACTGTCCTCTTTGAGAACGCCCAGCCCTTTCACTGCGTCACCCTTCAAGGATCTGTCGTAAGGCCCAGCCCGTTCACTAGGTCACTCACCATTCACGTCCATAATCTACGTGTAAGTGAAATTCAGTACTAGGGATCGTTATATTCATATGACATCCTCTATGCCATTTATAATTCCATTACTATCAATGGATTCAAGGTTAACTTGATTTTATCACTATTTGGAACATCGCCTAACATAGGGGCATTTTCGTCATTTTGACATTTATTTCTTTCTCCTCAGTATACCTTTAAACCAAAGGCCTTATCCTTCATAAGCTGATAGTATCCTTTCTGATACTTATACCAGTAATTTAGGTCTTATTCGATTTCAACAAAGAAGTCCACTAAGATCCACAATTGGATTATTTTACTTGTAATTCAGCTTTATATCATTGATTTCTCTGTCAAATCGATCAAATCCAACTTCTGTTGGTTTATTCTGACTCCCGATAAAATTTTGGAGGCAGGGTATTTTGGTCATTTTTGGCCAAAAATTTTCTCTCTCTTCCAATTACCCTCAATCTGTGATCTTAAAGTCTATTTAATGATGATATGTCATTCCCCTCTTTTATACCATCACTTTCAGGTCTCAGTTTGATCCGGACCGTAAAGTACTGGTGGGGCCCTCATCGAGTCCTTTCGGTTCCTTACCGAACAGGCCTTCATTTAGATGATAAGAATCACCAATTTTCTGGCAATTTCTGAGCCTATTTTCCTCTTTCACATTCTCAATTTATACTTTCTCACTCCCTTTAAATCATTTTACTCAATTTACAATCATTTATTTTCTCTATGTATTCAGACGACACAGTACTACTGGGGATGTTTAACACTTTTCCTTCTAAAAGTATTCACAGACATCAGGCCAACCATGCTCTGATACCATTAAATCTTTAACGACCCGTTACCATACTTTTCACCTTATTTTACACAATTCATCCGGTTGGGCTATCTGTGATACTTCACTTTTACTAACTGTTAAATAAATTTACATAACATTGTTTATATTATATACATCCCCTATCTTAATTAATCAGATAAGTAGTACTGCAGACATGTCTAAATACAGAAAATAAATGATCGTACCTCATATAAATCAGTCGGTCTGTCACATTGTCCTTTGTGTATAGCCGTGATCCACAATCAATTGATCTCAGAATCTTTAAAACCTGAAATGTTTAAAATTAAGGGGTGAGCAAACCACGGCTCAGTAAGAGAGTTATATGCCACACTTGATATTCAGCTATCTATATGCTGAAAATAAATTTTTTTTCTCTTTAAAATCTTCCTAGCTGGCTCTAGGCTCACATGTAGGAAGGATACTATAGTTGGCTAGGGATCCAGATAGAATAAGGTAGGTATTTTAGAATACCATACTTGTTCCGAAACCTAGAAGCAACTGTAGAGAATACCAATTCCGTTGTTTTCAAAACGATATAATTTTCGTTTTTCCACAAAGTAAACCACTTATTTCTTTTCACTTCAGTATACTTTAAAACACGTGACAGTTCAGTAATAAAAATAATAGTTTACTTCTCTTCTCTTCAGTACAGTAAAACACGTGACAGTACAGTGATTTGTAAATATCCAATCATTGGATAATTACTTCTTCGATTATTTCTATCTTAGAAATAATTCTTATGTTGTTCTTTTATAATAAACATTTATTTCCCTTTTTAAATCAGTAATCGTACCGTACAGTTCAGTAAAACAGTAATTCGATACGGTTCACTCAGTAACAGTAAACAGTAGCTACCAATTCAGTAAATAGCATAAGGTAGCTTTCAGTTCAGTAAACAGTAAATGGTAGCTTTCAGTTCAGTAAAACAGTAATCAATGGCTACCATTTCAGTAAACAGTACAGTTCAGTAACACAGTGTTTTGGTACGATCTTTCATCAGTAAACAGTAAACAGTAAACAGTACAGTAAATAGGATTCCGTAAATCCTTTCAGTAAACAGTAAACAGTGAAACCAGGCATCACCCTACAATCAAATCATGCTATCTCGTCCACTAGGGACATAGTAACAGTAATGAGATCTATGGCCATGATCTATAATATGTCCTCGGTGTACGCTTGCTAGGCGACAATCCGGGACGCTGATGACTAGCTGGTCAATCAGCCACGTGACAGTAACAGTATATGATGCATGAAGCTCGGGGCCTAAGTCTCAAAACAATGTAAACCGTACCATAGCCTTTATGGATTTTAAACACGATAAATCAAATTATTTCACACATATCCATAAGGCTCACATGTAAATATCATCACCTTTATGAAATTTATAAAATAATTAACATTTTTCAAAACATTTCATAAAGGTATAAATCATGTTTTCCATACGGTGAAAACAGTCTGCAAAATCATTACTGTAAAAATAGAAGGGCAAAACTGTCCTTTTCCACCGTAAAACACATATGCACGCTTTCCCATGCTTTTTATCCAAAACATGGTTTTCCATCATTTCTTAACCTTTATGGAATTTTCATAATTATTTGTTTCCATAATTAAAACCATAAAGGTTTTATATGAAATCAAGTGAATATTTAAGAATATTTATAAAAATATTCACTTCAGTCTCTTTTTCATTTTCATCTCGTTTCACGTGAAATATCATCTGCCGGGTGAATTTTCGGTGATTTCCTTTTCACCATTCGCGAAAACATGAATATTTTAAAATTAAATATCACTATATTCATGTTTTATGAAATTTATTTAATTTCTCGATTTTCGTACCCGAAAATCGATTGACGTGAAATCAAATCTTTTATTTTGGTTTTCAGTGATTTTCGGTAAATTTCAGTAATATTTCGATAATTTTTTGGCAGTATAATGGCTGCCGATTTGGCTTGCCTCCTGCACAGAAAATACAGTTTATATTTCTCAACTGGTATTTCACCACAATTTGAAACCGATAAATCACCACAATTTTCAAAACTAATCATTATAAATTGCATTTATAAATTAAATGCATAATTTAAAACATGTGGCCAAATATCCTTACAGGCGGTAGATGTCTCCTTTACCTATTTCGGGTCGGCGACTGCCTCTCGAAGGTCGCACCCGTGTTCACCTCGCCCGATTCCATCGGCTCGGTCATCGAGGATATTTTTTGGAAATTAAATTCTAAAATTTAGAATTTTTTCATAATTATTTAAATAATTTAATTCTTTTCGGGATTTCTTACCGATTCCCGTACTTCCCGGGATTTCCTGTAATTTTCGAATTCTCATGAATTTTCCAAATTCTCGGAATTCCTCTTTTCTTTTCCTCTTTCCTCTTTTTCTTCCTTCTTTCTTTTCCTCTTTTCTTTTCTTTTTCTTTTTTCTTTTTCCTTGGTCTGACCGGTTCAAACCAGTCAGACCGGCTCTACCTTCCTCACCGCCGGTTCTCCTCCGGGGGCCGATTCTCATGCGGCTCGGTGGCTCAGCAGCTGGTCGGAGTTGAGACGAACTTGCCGGTGGCCTCAACTCGGCCTGGATCGGCTGCACGGCGGCGGATCTACTCGATTTTTCCTCGGTTTCTTCTCCTCCTCCGTCGGCCTTCCTCCGCTGTTCCCCGCCTCACCGGTGGCTTCCCACGTCTTCCTCTTCCTCCGGCGAAGCTTTGGTTGCAGTGGCAGCCACCGATTTGGCCGGCGCCGTCCGTTTCTCTTTTCCTCTCTCTCGGCTTCCGCCGCGTTTTTTGCCTCTATTTCTTTCTTTTCTTCCACCGTCGGTGGTTTCCTTCCTTTCCTCTTTGGCCAGCGACAACATCCCTTCCTTTTTCCCTCGCCGACGGTGGCAGCTCTGCCACAGTCGGTCTCACCTGGGAAGGTCGGGATCCTTCCTCGATCTTTCCTCTGTTTTTGTTTCTTTTTTTTTCTATTTTTATTCATTTAATTTAATTATATATACATATATATATACATATATTATATATATATACATAATACATATAATATTACTATTATATATATTATATTACTATATAACTATATATTATATATGTATATAAAGATATATATATTACGTATTATCAAAATACATATTTAGTATATATATATATATATATTTGTTTAATTTAAATTGCTTAACATTTATATATTTCTTTATATATAAATGTAGAAAATTTCATATATATTGTATTTACAATATATATATTTATTTAAACTTTAATGTAACATAGTATTTACATTTCTCATCTTATTATTCTGATTTAATTTTCCTTCACTCGGATTTCCACCATCCGTTCCTTTCTAAATTCTCAGGATTTCCACAATATTCCGATTCTCACAATTTTATTTATTTATTTATTTCTAATATTTATTTTCTCCAATATTTATTTCTAATAAATGGAAAATTTACGGTTATCACATGTACCGAGGACCATTGTTTCTGATCGAGATGCCAAGTTCCTTAGTTACTTTTGGAAAACGTTATGGGAAAAGTTGGGAACTAAATTGTTATTCTCCACCACTTGTCACCCCCAGACTGATGGACAGACTGAGGTCGTCAACCGAACCCTATCTACATTATTGAGGTCCATTCTACAGAAGAATTTGAAGAATTGGGAAGATTGCTTGCCACATGTGGAGCTTGCATATAACCGCAGTGTCCACTCCACTACGAGTTGCTCTCCATTCGAAGTTGTTTATGGTTTCAATCCTCTTACTCCCTTGGATTTGTTGCCATTACCTAGTGCTGAGCAGAGTAACTTGGATGGAGAACAGAAAGCTAAGTTTGTGAAGCAACTCCATGAGAGAGTACGTCACGCTATTAAAAAGAAGACTGAGCAGTATACCACCCAAGCAAATAAGCATCGAAAGAAAGTAGTCTTTGAGCCTGGTGATTGGGTTTGGGTGCATATGAGAAAGGAGAGGTTTCCTGTTTAGCGACGAACCAAGCTGCATCCCCGAGGAGATGGACCATTCCAAGTCATAGAGAAGATCAACGATAATGCCTACCGATTGGATCTTCGAGGTGAGTATGGTGTATTTGCTACTTTTAATGTTTCTGATCTTTCTCCCTTTTCTTTTGATGAAGGTATATGCGATTTGAGGACAAATCCTTTTGAGGAGAGGGGGAATGATGGAGATCCACTTGCTCGTGATGTTTGTGATGCTAAGGATCCATTGGTCATCCAAGGAGGTCCAATTACCCGAGCTCGAGCCAAGAAGACGCAACAAGCCCTGACCTCATTAATGCAACAAGCTCTGGCATCATTGAAGTGTCAAGGAAGCTTCCATGAAGAGTCCCAAGACATCTATACTTGCTTGGAAGCCCAAACGACATGAGCATGGCTTACTGTCTTATTTTAGCTTAACAATAAGATGGGCTAAGTGTTCGAATAGCCCACGTTTGAGTCTTGTTGTGTCTTGGACTATTTATTTTATGTAACTAGGTTTAGGCATGAATTTGGGTTAGTCTTATTTTCTGTTGGTGTTAATTCCAGCCCACTTGTTTATGGGCTTAATTGCTAGGTATTATTATAAATACCTTGTAAACGCTATTGATGAGGAGATCAGTTTTGAATTTTAGAATTTGTGTGTGCTTTTCTCTTGGATTCCCTCTCTACTAGGCTTATCAAGGTCTTCTTCCTTGTGGCGCCTCCTTCTTCACCATCCACCATTACTATACCTTAGGTTCTCGAATTCTTATTCGTAGGGTCAAAGTCCAATACCTTTGGGTTCGAGTCTCTTTAGGCTTCGGGTCTAGGTTTTCAGAAGTTGTCATTCTTCATCCTTGCTTCAGTCCTGTTGCGTTTTCAGCTCCTTCAAACTCCAAGCTACGTTTTCTCTTGTCAGTGCACATCAATTAACATTAGATATAATTATAGTCATCAATTATCAATGTCCAATTATAAGATTGAATAGTAGACATTATTAAAATGACTATCAATTATCATTTACAAAATATACTTAATATGAATAATTGATCAATTAATTAACTCACCCTTATCTATTTGAGTTATTGTTATATTTAAATTAAAATTTAAACGTGGAATAAGTATAATAAAATATTGTAAATATAATAAAGATAATATTTAAAATCTTTTTATATTCATTTTTATTTTATTTCAAGTTATTTTTATTTAATAATTGATTGTTGATTATAAATTATGGATATAATTGTATAAAATAATTAAAAATAATAATTATTTTTAAATTTTTAATTAAGAAAAAAGTACCATTTATTCATTTAATCATTCTAAATTTTAATATAAAATCACATTATGTAGTTTGAGTTTGTTTGGGTTATAAATTTCGTTTTTTCAGGTTTCGAATCAAATTGATCTCGAGTTCAGATCGTTACGAATTTGGATTAGGATAGATTCGGGTCATTTTGTTTTGGGCTTTTTTTTATTAAAATTTTTCAAGTACGGGATTTTTTAGATTTGATTTTTTTAAGGTTCCGATTAAACCGGGTACAGATCTTTGACTTTTTTAAGTAAATTCGGATCGATCTGGATTCAGTACAAGCTAGCTAGAACTGATTACGGTGCTTGGGCCTATTTTGCCAGGTGTAATATATATGATTCCAAAATAAATAAAAAAATCCTATACAATATGTATTTTAATAGTTACATATAAATTCACCTAATAAATATATAATTTAAAATTTTATTACCATCAGCATATTAATATTAAATGATCTATTAAACAAACTTTAAATGAATTTTTTTATGAACATAAACAAATGAATTACACTTCTGTTTGTGATCATTTATTAAAATTAATAAATGAACAAAAATGAAACAAATTAACGAATTATTTGAATGTTCTGTTGGTCTATATCCTATCCCATGTTGTTAAATGGCTTGACGTCCAATTTGCTATAGTTAGCATTGGTCCTTGCTTTTTGATGAACAGCAAGGCTTGAAACTTGAATGAGATATTTGTGTCCAGTGAGATTGAAGAAGTTACTACACGTCGATGACACAGGACAAATTTGTAAAATCATCTCCATTTGATTTTCGGGTGGACGGGGCAGTAGCCTAGTCAGATATATTTTAATTATGTGCCCTCATAGTTTATATCAGTTCATAATTTTAATATTTGATTTGAATTTATATATTTTTGAAGTAAAATAAAATTTTAAAATACAATTACTAACAAATTTGATGAAGAAAATTTATTTTCATCAAAAAATAAATTTCAAAATCATTTATAATTTAAGTTACTTAAAGAAACAAAGTAATACAGATGTAAAATTTTTTGCAACAAAAGTTTTTTTATGAAAATTTTTATTTATTAACGGATATTATCCAATTGTCAACAAATTATTTACATGACGCTGGTAGATGACCAGAGTATTGCTGAAATAAAAATTATTATTAACAGATCATAATTTACTGGTCACTAATGAATTATTGACGAATTATTATCAAAAGGATCATTAAAGAATTATCGATAAATTGTTCACGAAGTTTACGGACCCATAATTTTAATTTAACAAAATTATTTTGAAAATTACTTATGAAAACCTATAAATTATTTACAAAAATTAGAAATTTTCAAATTTCTGCCTGGTTTTTACCATGTAATAAAAAAAATTGATGCAATATATTTGGTAAATTTCTATACTCTCTAAAAATTGCATTAAGCCAACTGGACAATAGATCTTCAATTTGATCATGAATTAGATTTCAACATTCGGTTTCAGAAGATAGAGTAGAGTGCTGAATTATGTAGGAGCAGCAGTCCAAGTTACAAATATTTCAGGCTATAATAAACCCTTTAGATTGGTTTCAGTAAAAAAAAAACCCTCAAAATCAGCATTTTGGGCCTTGCATATATATTAGGGATTTTTTTTGTTAAAAATTATCTTCAGTAGGACTTAAATCAAATATATTAAATTACAAAAGAAATAATAACAACAATAATGATAATAATAAAAAATTAAAATTTTTGTATCCTTGTACTTGTTAAAAACTTTACAATTGATATGATCTATATTTTTAAAACATTTCACAAAAGTTTTGTTATCAATGCTTTTGAATATATTTTTTTCAATATACACAACTAATTTATTATTCAACCATTGACCTCTTATTCGATTACACAAATAAGTCTTCATTATGTTTATTGTTGAAAATGTTTTTGTATATCATAATAGTGGCAACTGATAGAATCAATGTTAATAAAAACATCAAATAAATTAAGGGATACATTTGGTCTTTTTTAATCTCATCGATTCTTATAGCAAAATTGTCAATTTCTTTCAATTTTGAAAACTTAATGCTAAAGTGCATATTTATGATATAATTTTGAAGTTAAACTTTTAAGTGTAAAAACTTCCACTGAAAAAAATTCTTTCAAATAAACTTTTGCAAGTTATACAAAAAAATTTTATTTATATAAGACATAATTTTAGAATTTTTTGGTCTAGAGCCCAGTAGGCCGTTAAGGGCTCTGTCTCTGCATAGAAAAGTATAAGAGGGGAATGCGGGAATCGATCTTTGAATTTAAGGTCATATTTGGTGCATAAGATGAGGATAAGATAATATAATATAAGATTATAGATAGGATAAAATTAAATTATATCATCCTATCTTATGTTAGGTGTGTGCAAGGATTAAGAATATGATAGGATGATTTTTTTGTCTTTTACAATATTTGTTATGTGTAAAATTAAAAATAGTATAAAATGATTTTTTTAAGTACTATTTTTTAAAGAACATAATTTAAATTTATAATTTTTTTGTTATAAATATAAATGAAAAATTAAAATTTTAAATATTACTTATAATACTATAATTAATAATCCAATTTATTAGCTGATTTTTTAATAAAAAATTACTTCTAAAAAATTTATATTACTTTTTCAAAAAAATTTTCTTAAGAAATGAATTTTTATAAAAAGCATTTTCTGTATTTTTTCATTTTTTTCTTTTTTTCCTTTTTCTTTTTATTTCTTTTATATGATTTAAATTTAAAATAATTTTTTATTGTAAATTAAATATATTTGTTTAGAAAATTGAATTTTTCTTGGAAATAAGTTTATTTTTTAATTACATTAAAAATTTCAAAACACTGTTCTTAAATATTTTTCTTTATTTTTATGGTTTCTTTATCTTTTTTTTGTCAATTATAAGGAAATATAGAAAACAAAAAAAAAAGAAAAATACAAGTTGAATTTAATAATTCAATTTTGATGAATTAAAAAATATATAATTTCTAATAATTTATGGTTAATAGACATTTTTCTTTCATTTTTTTCAGGCAAAAAGAAAAAAGAAAAATTTAAATGTAAGAAAAAACTAGTTAAAAAATATATTTTATAATAATTTTTATGTTTGAAAATTTATTTTCTAAAAAATAATTTTAAAAAATGTGTACAAGAAATTTTATCAAAATTATAGTTTTTCTTTAATGAAAAACAAGAAAAAAAAAGAAAGAAAAAGAAGGAAAAATGAAACAAAAGGAAAAATATTATATTAACTAATTAAAGATCCTTACTATTTTATTAAATGTTTAAGTTAATTTTTAAATATAAATGTTTAAGTATAAAATAATAAAATATGAGTATTTATTTCTAATCCTATGGGATTAGGAATAATCCTCACATTTTGAAGAGGATTGAGTTATCTTATACTAGGAGGATGACTAATCCTCCTTACAATCCAATCCTCCCCTTAATGCGTGCATCAAACATAAGATACGATAATTATCATCCTATCATATCCATCATCCCATGCACCAAACATGATCTAAATCATTCTAAAGAAGATAACAGCCCCTAGGAGGAGTCTCAATTTATATATATAGTGGGGAATTTGATTCTACTTATCCCATGGGTTGTATTTCAATATCTGTTTGATGCTTGCAGGGAGAGTTGGCGCTGCTTCCTGGAGAATCGGCACCATTTCTGTCGGCCAGCATCTGAAAACATGCATGAGGTGCCCAACCTGCTTGATCAAAATGCGGAGATATACCATAATTAAAATAAGTTAAAGTAGTAATTATGATGTGCAAACTAATCTTTAAAAATAGCTAATTACATACACCAAGTGTTCAACTGTCCTTTGCAATTCAACTACTTTTCTTTAGCACATGTATCTTGTGAGTTTCAGTTTCCTAAAATTTTAACTTAATGGACTGGCAAAGTTAACCTTGCCCATCGCAATAATAATAATAATAATAAATAAATAAATAACAACAAATGTGTATGACAACAATATTTTCATCGACTGATAGAAGCAGGATTACTGGTTGAGTTAGGTATGAAATAGCATCGACAAGCCCTTGTAACATTCCAAACAAAGAAACCCATCCTCCAATATAATTGCCTGTATCAGTACACTCTACAGAATCCAACAGCAACAAGAAAAAGTACATAATAATATTGTTTAATGTAAGAAAGAGACAGATGCAAACTTAAAATCAACACTATTAATTTAGTTGTTCACCCACTAGGACAACCACTCACGTGCAAAATGCAATCCAGCAAGTAAAGAAAAAATTGTGTTTTCTTCTCTACTCTTATATTTTGGTAAAACACCATACAAGCAAAACCTTGCTCTATTATACTCATTTATTTCTTGCAAGCCCAAGACAAGCACTTGGGTCATGTCTAGCCAACAATGTAGTGCATTTATTCTCCAACTGAGACAGATTTAAATTAAAATCCCAAGCAGCTTCTCTCTCAAAAATAAAAAGTAAAAAATAAAAAGACTATACAACATATTGAAAAGTCATGTGATCATTTAATATCACCAACATTAACACCCATACATGTATAACATATAAGTTTTGATCTTGGTAATCTGTTTGATTTAGAATTATGTAGACAATCAGTATTGCTCCCAAAACCAAATCTTGAAATTTGCAAGAAATTGAACTGCTAAGTCCACTTGGAGATCATATATATGTATATATATCTCAAGTTTATAGCTCTCAATTGAAATGATTTTAAGACAAAAATTTATCAGCAAAGCAGTTTTATAAAGGGAAGCTATTAAAAGCACAATAGAACCTGAACCATACTTTCTTCAAAGTATCCAAAGTTGATATGGGGAAAAGGATAAGTAATAAACATCCAGGTATAAAGCCTGATAAAGATAAGAGTTTAAGTGGACACAAAACATTAAAATATAACTCTACTTATAAATCTTGTATATCCAATAAGAAGGGTCAATTTGCTTTGAACATGCAACTATTTACATGTTCATATAAATCAGTGATGCAAATTCTATGCAACTCATTGCCATGCAGCGAGCTGTATCTGCAAGAGGAAGCATATTTATTCCCCCCAGGAAAACATAGGCAGTCAAGGTTAACTTGGGGAAGTCTAACAGTTAGAGAGATCACATACACATTTCTATTTTGCGTATACATTTTATAGCAATATCAACCAACATTGAGGAGAATTCATATGGAAGATCTAGCGTGAGTGCAGATATTGGTTTTTATAGCTACTCCAATCTTTTGAGATAAAGGCTATGATGATGATGATGATCAACCAACATTGAGGATAAATTTATGTGTATTTATGTTAATCAAACATTGAGACATACTGATAGGCCCATAAGCCCATTGGGCCCTTGTCCTCCAAAAGACCGGTCTAGTAGAGGAGGCACCCTCGAAGCTTATAAGCCACTAGACATGTTACTGCCAAGCCGATGTGGATTCGTATCATTGCCGTCCCCTTAAGAAGCCGACGCCCACGACGGCTCTCACTCACCTATCAGTATTCGGGGCACACCCCTTAATCTACCGTGCCCTTTGGCCCGGACTGACCCGATGGTAGCCCTTTCCGCAGGTTCGTCTCTCAACGAGAGCACCAAATGATAGGCCCATAAGCCCATTGGGCCCTTGTCCTCCAAAAGACCGGTCTAGTAGAGGAGGCACCCTCCAAGCTTATAAGCCACTAGACATATTACTGCCTAGCCGATGTGGGATTCGTATCACATACCATCCTTATCATGTGGACAAGGAAAGAGTTGCAAGTAACAAAATACTGCCATGGTTGATCCTGCACCGAAACAAATAAACGTGTATTTATTATTTCGATGCTAATCAGCTTCAATCTCAGTAGGAAATCATTAGTCCAGTTAAGTGTAAAATGGACAGACGGACCTATAAGAGATCCAGTAAAAACATCTGTCCAATGATGCCAGTAGTCATCCACCCGAGAAGCACCCACAAGAGCAGCAACTAGTATTGGAAAAAACACGATACAAAGTTTTGCAACATGGCCTCTACGATCAAAGGCTCTAAATTTTCCTGACAAATACCACGAAAGGAAAGAAAGACCTGCAAAGGACCCTGCATATTGGTAACCACAACTGTTATGTGGAAAACACAGCCAAAAATCAAGAAATAGTAGTTAAAATATAAAGACCAATCATTTGCAAACGTATAACATTCCCTTATTATTCAACAATAAAAGATTATGAAATATGAGGAAGTTCTCCTAGAGTCTCAAAATATTATAAATCAGGATAATTTACTATATCCCTAAATTGCTGAGACAATGTGCAGGCTTATTTGTCACTCTAGACTAATTAAACCAATTGTCTACAGAAGCCATTTGCATCAACCAAACCTTGTTCAATAGTTGAATATTTCAATAGAACTTGACAGTTCTTTAAATATGAAAAATTTATGGTTTTTTATGTTTATCAACATAAATGTAAAAATATGAACCTAACCCTCTCCCCCTCACACAACTATTTCT
This sequence comes from Heritiera littoralis, assembly GCA_031772115.1. Lineage (NCBI taxonomy): Eukaryota > Viridiplantae > Streptophyta > Magnoliopsida > Malvales > Malvaceae > Heritiera > Heritiera littoralis. The sequence continues at coordinate 538,783 of JAPDPK010000021.1, forward strand.
TCTGTATGTCATCCCAATATATATGATTAATCAAAGAATTGGCAATCTGAGAGCCCTGCAATTAAACAGGAGACTGTCAATTATGAACTTTTATTTGATCAGATGAATAAACTCAGATTACGTGTTTAACTCTGAAATATTTGGAACATTTAGATGTGAAATGTGGTTAAAGGTTGATATATGTTTATAGCTTCAAGGAATATAGTTTTATATGTGCTAAAGTAATGTTGGGAAGCACTATTCAGACCCTGTAGAAATCTAAAAGCACATGATAAACTTACATGAAGTATGACCACTAGGGAAACTTTTGTATCCTTCCTTTATATCCTTTGCATTTCCATGACAGACAACATCCCCCGTAATTCTGTCAAACACCTGTACATGCCATCGACAAACAGAATGAAAACCAGGCAATGAGCGATACATGAAGTCGAGTACATGCCTCGGCTTACTAAAAAGTAATGGAAGCAATAGTCAATAAGCCTCTTTCCGCAAAATAATACAGGGAGGTTGTTATGTGTACAGGCAAGAGATAGACATGAGAACACACCGCCTTCCCATCTGGGAAACAGCGCCAAAAGAAATTTGGTCTCGGCCTACCAACAATGTCTTTAATTGAATCCGTTATAACTCCAGTTAGCAGAACAGAAAATAGGAGACCTAAGTTAAATGTTAAAGCGTTTCAATAAGTAACCATGAACATTGTGTGGCACAGCCTAGCTTCTGAAAAGCAAAAATGAAAGCAGAATAAGTACCTAGTACAGCATGGTGAAAATCATAAACATCCTTTCAGAAACAGTAGTATATGGAAAAAATAACTATAGGCAGCAATACTGCAAAAAACTGTAAAGGGACGAGTAGTTAAGATTGATTATTGGAGTAGAGATGATCTCGAGTAATAATATATATTCAAAATCTTGAAGGTCCAGCTCACGTACTGGAACAGCCCAGAAAGGAATAGTATCTTTATGAAAGGGGAATTTAATATCTGTCATCATTTCTTCACCAACAAAACGGTGAAAGGGCTCCATAGAATTCAGAAGGCCATCAATCACAACAAGAAGTAAAAGAATTTTCCACTCATATAAATGTACTCTGGCCACCTTGACTCCTTGAGATGACAATGTATGAGTCCCCAGCAGGATATCTGTCATCTTTCCAACAGGGACATAGACAAGAAGATTCATCTATTATTAACCATGAATAAGAATAAGGACAAATGATGACTTAATTGAAGATAGAACAGATTCCTTCTCAATTATAGTCATGCTATGTTTCTCCTTGTAAATACAAATTCTAGTAGAAAGACTTTCAACTCTATATCCATTTCCAAGCCAAAAAAAAAAATCAAAGATAAAATGATTAATTTTCGATGCTGATTGAAACATATGTTCTGAAGAGAACTTGCATTGGAAACAACAGATTGATCAATGCTATAGAGAAATGAGGTAGTGATATCACTGTTACTTTTATAAGGTTTCTGGTAGTTTATCCCACTCTCAACATGAGAAAAGCAGGTCGAGCATTCAAGGATGGCATCCTTGCTCTAGAACAAGAAATTTGTTCTCCTTCTTCCTTCTTCCCAGTGGGAAAAACCTATCAAAATGAATTTCTGAGATGTTTTAACCAGTACCTCTTCCTAAAAGCCAAGATCCTTTTATAATGCTTAAAACTGATTATATGCAAATACACCCTGACAGAGAGCATGATAAGGTGAATAAGCTTAAGAAACTAATCAAAAACAGCCTTTACCAGTATTGACTTGATATCATAACCTCAAACAATTAATTATACGCCTGATCAGGGGCATCAGGGTTACAAGTAAACTATAAAGCTAATGTAAATTAATTCAAACAGCTGAATGGGATCCAAGAATGTAAAATATAAAGCTACCATAAGAAGAATTGTTATAAATGAAACATTTTACGCCGGAGATGATGATTAACATTAATCAAACATTAAACGACCAAGGCAAGGCTTAGCTTAATAGTTGTTACTCTTCCGGACATTAATAGTTTTTGTATGAGATAAGAGGAAGCTTAATTAATAAAAGAGGATAGAAAATCCATCATGGCGTAATCGAACCAAATCACCCAAAAGAACAAAATCCCAAACTTAGCACCCCTGTATCCTATGATGATCAAATTAAACATATAAAATCCCAATCATATGTAAAGTTAATTAATTAACATGGTTAAATCATAAAGCATCCAAGCAGCAATTTGTTCAAATTAAGCAAACAAAACTAAACTCATGCATGCAATACGTAAAAACAAAGACAGAGAAAAGGGAACTTAAGTAACGTACATACCTTCGAGGGTGAAAATTACTGAGTTAAGAGGAGAGAGAGCGGTTTATTCATATTTCTTGTGCTCTAAGGAAGGATTTGATTTAATTTCCAGGGGTAGGTTACAGAAAGCAGTTAATTTAACAGGAAAAATAATAGTAGTAATTTTGGGGAAACGGAAGAAGGAAGGCTAAAGATAAAAAACAACCGCGGATTCCTAATATTGGCATCAAATTCTGTAAGGGTGTTTGATTATTTTCATAACAGCGAATAAATTCCTTATTTTATTTTTTAACCGCAAGTAACCAAAAAATTGTAATCAACTTAAAAGATGAAGCACATGAAATGTCGGACACTTTTTTTAGAGTGCATTCATCTATCAACTAACTAATCTTCAAAATTTCCAATTATATCGTCGATTAATATGTTGCAGGGGACATATATTTTTTCATTTTAATAAATTATGATTTTAAGAATAAATATTAAACATATTAGATCGATGAATGCATAACAGGGATTTTTCTTCTTTTTTTTTTTTTTTGATTCAAAATGGATTAAGAGCTTTAGAGTTTGAATGTAAGGTTTTTTACCCAAAACTCAGCCGCCATAACCACTAGAGCCAAGTTCAAAAGAAAAATGGAATTAATGTTATAATTACTAGCAATATCAAAAGTAGAAAATTAAAGATTTTCTCTCTCAACCAGCTATGGCGGACTCTTTCGTGGAGGTTTTTCAATACATTGAATCTAATAAAGAAGACGACTTGTTGAATAGATCTAAAAAAATCAAAGCGTCTACCATGGTGGACTCTGGACTGCACCGGATGGAGCCCATCAGGTTCATCAAATCCCAATTATGTTCGTGTTGACGTTGATTTTACAAGCATTCATGTAAGTCTAATGATCAAGGCTAAAACTAAGAGTATGTAATAAGTATTAACTGGTTTCATTGACATTGCTAAAGAAAAAAACTCAACAAAACTTGAGCATGTTAGATGATAAAGTTGTCTGCAACTTGATTCAAACCAAAGTCCAAGACCGACTGTATATCTTGTGCAAATCGCATGCTTATATTTATATTATTAGAATTACTTTTAGGTATATGTTTGTTGTGGTGATTGCATGCCGGACAATTTATTTGATTCCTTTGGGTTTATATTTTTATTAGCATTATTTCTGTATTTTTGTCCATATTCTTATTGTTGGAGATTATAGATTATTCTTATTTTTAGGATTTCTCGGTAAAAACCAAATTTTAAAATTTTTAGAGTTTTTTTTTTTATTTAGCTATAAGGCAAGTATCCCTTTGGAGATGATGATAATGACAATAGAATTTATATATAATGCACTGATAGTGTATAGTCTTTATACATTGTCAGTTAACTACATATTGACATCTCATGTCACGACCCGAAGGTCACGACGGTACCTCTTACTTGTACGGATGCGTAGAATTTAGGGCTAAATTTTTTTTTTGCTTTTCTATGCTTGTTTTGTTTAAGTGCAATGCAGTGAATTTTATTTCGGGACGTTAACTCCCTCACCTATTTTTATCACTTTACCCAGGTTAATTACCTGCATAAAATTCACAAGTAATATCCAGCTCATGCTTCCCACAATAGCAGTTGATTATATTCTAGCATTACTATGACCAAGTTCACCATTCTTCTTTCTTCTAATGAGCCTAAACTTTCTTCATAACCTAAGTCCATTTCCAATTCATAACATTTCATCCTATGGTTTACATCTTCTTACTTGGTCATTTGTTCATGCTATTCAATCATATATCCATGCGCATGCAAAATCAACAATTCTATAATTCATCTTTACTATAGTCTAGATGCTATTCTCTATATTTGGTTACATCCCATCTAAGTACTGAATCAAAAACAGCCTGAATTGATATTAAATACAAAAGATGAGTATATATACCCAAAGTGCTCACAAAAGTCTCCTTAGAGAGTTGAGACTATATTTCAGGCTTAGGACTATTCGGAAAGCTCCGAAATACTCCCCCAACTCCATGCTCACTCTGAAAAATTTAAATAGAGTTTAATGAGCAAAGCTCAGTAAGTCATTTATATAAGCGTAGAGTTAGAATTATACTGTTCTAATGCAAATGCATGATGCCATGTGATGAGGATTCACTATTATCATTCTCTTATTCATCATTCAACATATACATGTTATGTTCTCAAGCTCAATTCAACTATACCTCAACATGTCATGAGATGTCTAAGTCATGAAATCATAATATGACTTTTAACAAGTAACTATATATGGAGTGCTTGCAGTCTTAAAACATATAATACATATTCTTTTAAAACATGTTCAAGACATGCAAAAATATCAATACATCTCAGTTTTACTTTTAAGACATGCTTGAAATATGCAAGCTTTTTCATTTCATGTCACATATACTTTTTGAAGCATATTTCATGTCACATATACTTTTTGAAGCATATTTCATGTCACATATACTCTTTGAAAGCATATTTCATGTCACATATACTTTTTGAAGTATATTTCATGTCACATATACTTTTTGAAACATATTTCATGTCACATATACTCTTTGAAAGCATATTTCATATCACATATACTTTTTGAAGTATATTTCATGTCACATATACTTTTTGAAACATATTTCATATCACATATACTTTTTGAAGCATATTTCATGTCATGTGCAACCCTCAAAATACATTTCATATGCCATAAAGCTATGTTGAGTTTAGAGTTCATTTCCGTTTTAAAAACCACACTCTAAACTTCATTTCATATCATTTGAGACTAGGCTTGATCCCTATTTCACTATCAATAAAGACTTAGATCACTGTAGCTAGCAGTGAAGAATCATATCATCGTCTCCTGGAAACCAACTAGGGCGCTATCTATGGCCATAGACCTCATGTCTCTCAGCCCCATTGATCAGGTGAGACTGAGACCTGTGCACGACTATTGTTGGACAAGCATCTATGCTTAATGAATAATCTCCAATTAGGCGGCTTCCACTATGCTTTATTGAATTTAATTCTCTTAGGATGTCTATAGTCTCATAAAGCATTTATTCTTTCATATGAAAATAGTTCACTATACGTAATACTTTTCTTAAGATCGTTTACATATATACGTACATTTGTGAAAACTATAAATTCATTCTTTTCAAAACCATATAAGCACCCAAGCATTTTTGTAAGCATGATAAGAATAAATCATTTCGAGTTTCATGCATAGTAATAAGGCGTTCTTAATGGTAATAAAATTCAAGAAAATGAAATGAAAACTGTAAAGTGGAATGCTCATGGATTGCATGAATATTTATCATTTCATCTCATGATGTCTATGAGCCTATACCATATCGATTCATTTTCAGTCAATATCACCCACTATGGTACTTCATCAAGTCTAATATCGTACCGACATTTCATTTCATTATATCCAATCTCTAGGTATTCAAATCATTTCATCGTAAGATTCAATCCTATACAGGATAATCCTACTTCTACGTTATATAAACGTCTTACCTAAGGCGAGCTTAGTTTGAGCGTGTCCCGTGTCTAGCTAGACCGTGTCCACCGTCCTCCCGCCGTGCTGCACATTTAGAAAAGTCCAACTTAATCATGCCTAGCCCATCTCTATACACTTGTAAAAATTTAGATTCTATCTTAGTACATATATATATATATAGATATTCATATATATATATATATGCTATATATATATGCACACACTTAACATTAATGTACTTCAATTTCTCAAATTGAATTATTTCATCTTCTTACTTCTCTCTCTCTCTCTCTCTCTCTCCCTCTCTCTCTCTCTCTCTCTCTCTCTCTCTCTCTCTCTCTCTCTCTCTCTCTATATATATATATGTGCATCATATATCCACATATATATTTTTATTTCCTATTTCTTTTCTTTTCTTTTCTTTTCTTTTCTTTTCTTTGCTTCTTACCTTGTTTCAAGTAAGTAGTGTATGTGTGTGTGTGTATATATGTATATATATTTTTAGCATTAATAATAAAATTCTTAATCTAATTCTCTCATATTCCTATCTCTTTATATACATATACTATACACACACACACACACACACACACACATATATATATATATATATCTATTTCTAAGTTTTCAAATAAGTAATATATATATATATATATATTTAACGCTAGTATAATATCAATTCTCAATCCAATTTTCTCATCTTCTTTTATTATATATATATAATATATATATATATATATATATGCACTACTATACATACATATTTATACATATGTATATATCTATCCATTTCCCTTCTTTGAAATTCTTTTATTTCTTTTGCTTCCTTTTATTTCTTTTCTTTTTCTTTTATTTCTTTTCTTCTTCTTTCCTCGTTTCTTTACCTCAGCTTTTGCCCTCAAGTCAGCCACCGGATAGCCCTTGTACGCCGACTGTAGCCACCGCTAAAGGCTGCCTGTTCTGGCCCTTGAAAGCCCTTCGTTTGGGGGCTGGAAACGCCTAGCTCAGCCACCACAAAGCCCTTCTCCGTTCAGCCCTCTCAAAACCCTAACCTAGCTGCCAAAAATCACAGCTTATCCCTTTTTATTTTCAGCTTGTGACACCACCCAGAACAGCCCGTCTACCGCCCAAGTAGCACCACCTGAAAACGCATAACACCTCTAATTTTCCTTGCCTGAACACAACCGAACAAAGCTTCCTTTTGGTGTTCTGGTTCAGCACCCAAACAGCCACCGAAAATCTTGCTTCTAGTCCGCTCGGTGTAGCTTCAGCCTTCAACCACTTCAATGGCGTGATGTCGTATGGCAGGAAGAAAAGAACAGCCAAAAAAATGGGATGAAGGAGACGTGTAGAGGAAGAGAGAAACGGGAAGGCTGAGTTAGTGGAGAAGGTGTTTTAATAAAATAAAAAGAGAAGTGGAAGAGGTGATGGTGCCTGACGGGATTAAATGGTTTTCCCATCAATTCTTAAAAAAAGTTTATATTATTGTTTTACTTTACTTTTGTTTTATTATTATTATATGATATGTTTATTTATTTATTTATTTCTTTATTCTTATTAATATCTTGTATATGTGTATAAACATATTTTTAAGATATTATATTTTTATCTATTTAATATATTCTATCCGCATATATACATATGTTTATATACTTATACATTTATACTTCAACTTATTTGTCTAATCATTTATTTATTTTGGTATAAATGACATTATATGTATTCATGCTCCAATCTATTTACTTATGTGCATATTAAATTATTCTCACCTTTGTATATACATATATATTTATTTATATTTGTATTTTATTTATATATATATTTTATCTATCTATTTATTTATTTTTACTTGTGCGCACGTACGTTGCATAGGCAGTATTGATGTACTATTTGTATCTACTCGGAGTTTTCACTTCTATGAATACTTACTAAAACCTTATACTTGAAATTTCATAAGCACGTTATCCCTTTATGCTCACTAAATCACACAAGAAGTACACATTTAGCTAGCGAAAATTACAGTTCTCACATCCTCCCCACCTTAAAAATTTTAGTCCTTCAAATTGTTACAAGTTATCCTAAAACAAGTGGGGGTACTTTTCTTTCATTAGACTCTCCAACTCCCATATAGCTTCTTCTAAGCTATGGTGTTGCCAAAGCACCTTTACCAAGGGAATTGTCTTGGACCGCAACACTTTATCCTTTCGATCCAAAATCCGAAGCTGTCTCTTAACATAGCGTAGGTCCTCTCTGATCTCCAAAGGCTTATACTCAATCACATGGGAGGGATCTGGATGATATTTCTAGAGCATAGATACGTGGAAGACGCTGTGCACACCCAACAGCTCTGGTGGTAATGCTAGTCGATATGCCACATCACCCACTCTGTCTAATATCTCAAACGGACCAATGTACCGAGGACTCAACTTTCCTCTTTTACCAAATCTCATTATGCCTTTAGATGGAGAGATATTTAAAAACACCTTATCTCCAACCTGAAACTCTAAGTGTCTCCTGCGATTATCGGCATAATTCTTCTATTTGCTTTGAGCCGTTCGCAGTCGATCACATATCAATCTAACACTTTCTGAAGCCATTTCTACAAGTTCGAGAGCAAATATCTTCCTTTCACCCACTTCTTCCTAGCCTATAGGGGATCTACATCTACGTCTATACAATGCTTCATATGGTGCCATTCCAATGCTAGAGTGGAAGTTATTGTTATAGGCAAATTCAGCCAGTGCCAGATTATCATCCCATGAACCTTGAAAATCCATGACACACGCTCTCAACATATCCTCAAGGGTTTGAATTGTTCTCTCGAATTGCCCATCAGTTTGAGGATGGAAAGTAGTGCTGAAACTCAATTTCATTCCCAAAGCATCTTGGAAGTGTTCCCAAAAACTAGAAGTAAATCTAGATTCTCTATATGATACTATGGTCACTAGGACCCCATGTAATCTTACGATCTCCCTAACATACAAATTTGCAAGGGCATTGAGTGAATCTGTGGCTTTCATAGCGAAAAAGTATGCAGACTTAGTCAATCTGTCAATAATCACTCAAATGACATCATGATTTCTTCGGATTCTTTACTATCCCATAATCATCATTTCACAGTTTAGCTAAGACTGCACTTTATTTGCAGACTTTAATATCAATCTTCACTTACAGTGAATGAGACATTAGGTAATAATTTTCCCTGACATCTCTTTTCATATAATATTACCATTACATCCCTTATTCTTATAGTACATGTAATATCACTAAATTTTAGGATGTACTTGAAGATGTAATTTTTTTCCACAATCAAATTCTATAATTGAATTTGTCAAAATATTAATTTCGTCTCCACATTACTTATGCAATTTCATAGTTCCAATATATATACATATATATGTATATATATATATATATATTCATTTACATGATTGGCAGTACTTCATTTATTCACTCCTCTGAGTATAACTAATTTTTTTATCTGTCAAGTTTGGCTTGATCTTATATCTAGCCATAACCACATGATAATCAAAGGAAATCACATACAATCTTAGGTTTGGGAACTACCTCATAATTCTTGTTCCCTTATCATCATATGATTTGTCTTTTAATACATTTTCATCTTTTCACATTTATTACTTCCGTTGCTTTTCCAAATGGTATAGTACTCTTGCGTTAAAAATCTTTTAACAATTTTGAATACTATACTCATACATATTCATTCGCTTCCACTTAATTTTCTTATATGTATGTATCATATCAATAAGCAACCAATTCCACAACTCCTCAACAAATGATTTCTATTATTCGGGTAAACTTCAAAATTTTTGTACTCCAATAACTATATTTTACTCTTACTCACTTAGCAAGAACCTCTTTTTAAACAAACCAATATTCACTTTATCATTCGAGACCACACGTCTCTACAAAGGTACTGTTTAGCTAAAACTCATATTTACTGAACTTGACAACAAAATTCTCAATTTCCAGAAGTTTGTGGAATTATTCAAAGATGCTGCTTATATTCTTCAAAGAAATATACATATTCACATCTTGTGGTTTTAATGCCATTATAATTTATCTATATGTGATTGAAATATTTCAATAATTAAATCCACAAACGTCACAAGATATTTCATAAATCTCTTTAGTACCACAAAAGACTCGTAAGAGTTATACCGAATTCTAAACATCACCTTATGAACACTTATCTGTAAGCTTTTTATCCGATGACATCTTGTTCAAAGATTGATATTGAAACTCTACATACACCATTGAGTGGATCAAGTAAAACATTAATCTTGAACAATAACTTATTCATTCTCAATAACAATACTATTGAGTACTCGAAATTTGGTACACAATCATAAGCTATGCTTATTCTTTCGAACCATATCATCTGTGTTTCCACCAGTTACACTAATACAGTGGGTTCTTTATTCATTAATCTCTAGAGTAATTTCTTAAGCTCTTCAGACTCTTTTATGTTCCCTGATAAGAGCTTATAAATAGGTTCCATGTTGTGAATCGAGTTAATAATCTCTCAAATCCACATTCCTCAGAAAATTATTTAGAAATCCATCCAGTAACTTTTAAATCATAACCTCATATCATCTTGGATATTTCGTAATTTATATTCTACAATTCTACTATGTATCCTCAAAACACATACGTATAACTTTCAAATCATTTAACATATATTTCACATCGATTCACTTATTTAGTCAAACTTAGTAAGTGTATTACTTTTCATAATATCCAATAATCCCTAACCAAATACCTCTTCTTTTCACATTTAATTCAGGCCTTAAGAATCCATAACAGGGCCGACTATGTCGCGACCTCTCATAGTATACACTCTGATCGCATTACTCATCAGAGTATAGGTGGGGCTATCCATCCCAACGGCAGAGCCATAGCATGTTCCTCTTTCTAAGCTTTTTTCCGGTTTTTTCTAGTTTATGATGCACCAACTGCGGCCGGGAGCACCAACCACCAGTAGCATTTCAACCAAACCAGGTTTCAAACAGTTTTGATAGGTATCAATACGTTGAATAAATAAATAAATTTATAGCTAGGAAACCCTCGATCACATTATCAACTATGCATAACATAGTTTAGTCATTTAAGCAAGTGCATAGTTGTATCTTAATTAACTCTTAAAACACTTTGCATGATATCATTATGTAGTTTCTTATGCAATTTAAGTCAGAAGCATGCTATTGTGAATAAAATGCAATTCTCTTAAAGTTTAACAAAGCTTTATCAAAATCCTAAATATTTCAAAGCTAGCACACATGTACACATATATATAGAAAGAGAGAGAGATTCATATATATATATATATATAGAGAGAGAGAGAGAGAGAGAGAGATTCAATTACAAATGTGTAAAACATATTGTTTTACAATTTCTATAACTCCTACAGGTTAATATTTTTGTAAATCAATCGTTAGATTTAACAACCTACTCATATTTACCATGCAAATAAATTTTTGAGTCAATTTGATATTTCTATCATTTCAATCAAGAATAGTATTTTTTTGGCTTATTGACCAAATGTACCATCAACCTTTTGCATAAAATGAAATAAGCGCTCAACATTTAATCCCATAGATTTTTTTTTGCTTTAAATAAACCCTCAACCTTTTCAAATTATGCAATTAAATCTAGATTTGTTAAGTGATACTAACTATCGTTTGGACATCTTATATGGAAGATGACATGGATAACTTAATTGGCTGTCATGTTGCAATACTAACAGCAGTGTCATTTAACAGATTTGGACTTAATTGCATATTTGTGAAAGGGTGAGGGTTTATTTATAGTAAAATAAAAGTTTATGGATTGATTTCCACATGATAAAACGTTAAGAGTTTAATTCTATTCTATGCAAAAGGTTGAGAGTACATTTGGCTGTTAAGCCTATTTTTTTCAATATATATTAATTGTTGAAATTTTATTGTTATAAAACAAATAGTTAGACATCTTCGATTAACTTGAAATTTAGTGTGCATAATCTATTTGAATAGAACATAAAATCCAACAATTGGATTTAAAAAAATATAAATCGTATAAAAAGGATCCACTTGCATATATAAAATTAATTTAGTTTTACACGCTTTCATATTTTTATATGATTGTATTTTTTAAATCCAACTGTTGAATTTTTTGTTCTATTCATGTAGATCATGCACATTAATTTTCTAGTTAATCAAAGAAGTCTAACTATTTGTTTTCTAATAATAAAATTTAAGCTGTTAATATATATTTAAAAAACACTATTTTCGATTGAAACAATAGGAAAATTAGATTACTAAAAATTTAGATGCATGATAAAACAAATAAGTTTGGTTTGCAATAATATTCATGTCAACATGTAAATATTGTCATAATTACATTTAATTTTTATCAAGTTTTAATTCATATCACCTTTATTTTTTTTTTAATTTTCATATCGTGTCTAAAATTATCAAATCTACCTAAAGCCATATGAAAATAAAAAATTATAAGATAAGGGCTCTCCACTTGTTCAATTAATTGTTATCTCTAACTTGAATCTTATCACAACTCCATCACTCCTATGTATCATGGAACTTTACATTCTCCTCGTTAGATTGTGAGATATGGAAAAATGTTATATTACTTTGAAACGGCCATGGGTTGTATCAACCACACATGTGACTATGAAATAAAAATTATTTGAAGGAAGAGTCCATCCCACTATTTTATATTCTTTATGGCACAAAATATTAGATCCTAGCTTTAAAAAAATGCACAAAGTACTCAAGGGAGCTACCAAGGCCAAAAATGACAAATTCAACAAAGACACGTCTTTCTATATTCTTTTAGTCGACTTCATCCCTACTATGTCATTCTCAAAAACAAAATTAAAATAAAAATTGGTAAAAAAATTAATATCTTCATATAAGATTCATTCATCCTACAATAATTTTGAATTTAAGAATGATGCATGAAACTAACTACCTCATGAATGAAATAAAACCCAAAAATTACAAATAATGAGATGAAAAACATACCCTGTATGGCCCATAGTTACTCGGGTTTCGCACAATTATCTGTTGGAAAGCAAAGTGCAAAACAAAACTTACGAAAGAGAAATTAATTTTCATGAACTTGGCGTTGTTGTGAAGTTAGTTTCTCTTTACTTATTCTTTGAATACTAGTGTTATCGAAAAATAAAGGTTAAAGCAACTGTCACGATAACCCACAAAATTTATAAATCTGCATGTGATTGAGTTCATTTCCCATCAAAGTCCGGGATGCGTGGCTAAGTTGTCGAGGATCCATATCTACAGCTAGCAATTCCGATCTGCCTTGCAATGGTCAAAAAGCTAATGCAACTAGCAAAGCTTTCTGTTTACTTTGCAAAGTTGCAATTTGATTGAACTTTCAAATAATAATACTATAATAATATGTTGAAATATTTTCAAATTGTAGTAAACGAATGTTAATTGATTAAGCAAAATTTATCTGAAACCAAAAGCTAGTGATTAAGAAGTTATACAATATTTTTGGTGATGTTTTAAAATAAGGAAATCAATTTAAGTTTTGAAAAATCGGTTGGAGATATAGGGCATTCAAATGTCCACGCGTGGAGATTTGAATGTCAAGTGAAAACAGCTTATCTTTCAATTTTAGACTAAGGCCTTTGGATATCCAATACCAATGGCACTTTAATGTCATGCTTGGAAATGAGATATTAGGTCAAATTTACTTTGCTACGGCATCATACATGTAGACACCCTATTTTGTCCGGAGTCTTAATTTGTATAAATAATTAATTGGGGTGGGTGACATTTGTATTTTAATTTAATAATTTAGAATTAGGCTAGAATTAAATTAGAATTTTTAGATTTAGAATTAACACTAAAATTTGGAATTAGGAAGAATTAATAAATAAAATAAGAAAAAAACAAGGATAAGAAAAGAAAATAAAATTAATTTTAGGATAGGATAATTAGGATAATTAAATTTTTAGGATGATTATTTAGATTAATAGAGTTAGATTAGGATTAACATAAGAATAAAATAGATAAAATAGGAGATAATTATTAGAATAAGTATAATTGAATTAGGACTCTAACAAGTTTTTGGACTATAAAAAGGGATCAAGGCTCATAATTTGAGAAAAGGAAATAAACAATCAAGCAATCTACCTGAGGCTTCCGTTGCTCACGGCTCCACCGCTGCCCCCTGCCATCATCATTTTGCTCTTTGCCGCATCTTTGCTGTGGATTCGATTTTGGCATCCCTGTTCATTCTTCACTAGCCGATTATCATCATTACAACTTCCGTTAGTCATCCTCCTTGTATCTTGCCGCTGCCTTACTATCGTCTCGCACTGCTTGCTGCTGCTTCAAAGTAGTAACTACTGAGGAATAGAAAAAGAAAGATTGCTCAATTGCCGTCACTTTCCTTGCTCTGTCTCGCGTCCACACCACTGATCCATCTAGTTTACAGCCGCAGCATTGTTCCTCATCATTCCTATCATACACGTGAGTTACAGCTTGGAATTACAAAAGAAAAGCTTGGTTGCTGCCCCTTTACAGGTTAGTAAAAAATATTTAATTAATGTTTAATGGGTAGTGCATAATTGTTAGGTTATTATACATATAATTGGGTATTAATTGTTTATATAATAAATAAATTAATAGTTAATAATTTAACATACAAATAATGTGGTAATAATTTGTACATAAACATTCATTGCGATAATGGCTAATATTTGTTTTAATAATGTTAAATAATATTTTGTTAATTAATTCAATAATTTAATAAATCTAATAATTTGATAAGTTCATGATAATACTAACGTTTAATTGGATAATAATAAAGAAAAATAATAATTTGTATACTTAAATTGATTAGCATATAATATTAGTAAAATAATAAAATCACAAAATGTGGAGATAAGCTAGATTATTCCGATGATGGAATTCTGAGGTGTCACGAATGGTTGACATTTCAGATTTTCTAGGTGAGGATGTTTTCTATGGGTTTCGCCAGAATGATGGAAAATTCATGGAAGATGTTCAATATTAATATATATATGTAAGATATTTAATTATTATAAAATTATAACTACTTAATAAAATAAAAAAATTATTCCGATGATGGAATTCCGAGTGTCACGAATGGTTGCCATTTCGGAAATTCCTAGGTGAGGATATTTGCCTTAAATTTCGTCAGCATGATGGAAGATTTAAGGTAAATGTTCAATATTAATAATCGATATTTATTTCTAAAAATATAAATATATTAATAATCAATCTCTATTTAAAATAAAATAAAAATAAATATTAATAAGAAATTAGGGAATAATGATTAAAAAATTAAAAGTACAATAATAATAAATTGAGAATAAGTGGAGGTTATCCCGATGATGGAATTATAAGGTGTCACGAATGGCTGACATTTTAAAATTCTTAGGTGAGATGTTTTCTTTAAATTTTGCCAGCATGATGAAAGATTTAAAGAAAATTTTCAAGAAGAATAATCGACATTTATTTTCAAAAGATAAATAATATTAAAATAAAGATAAAAAATAAAATAAAAAATAAAGGATAATTAAAAAGGAAAAGAAGATAAAAATAAGAACAAAAGATGGAAAACAAAATTAAGATATTTCATAAACGATTTAACAAATCCGACGACGGAGCCTCTCCGAGAAAGACGAATGGGATTTCTTGGATACTCTTGAGGTGAGGATGAAATTTAAGGAATTCCGCCAGCATGATGGAGAGTTTCTTAGAAATTGTCCAATATTTAAATATTTGAATTTGACAAGATTAAAGACCATTTAGTTAAAAATTATTAAAGATATCACAAAATTAGTTGGTACCATTATAAAATGGGCGTTGTGGGGGTGTTAATCCTTCCTCACACGTAACCGTACTCCCGAATCCTAGATTCTTTGAACGCAGACCCTGCCTTATCTTTAGACAAGAATAGGTGACCAATCACACCTTAGATTTGAATGGTTGGTGGCGACTCCTAGAATTTTAAAGTCTAGCGATTAGGTTCACGGACCTAGACGTTATGACAGTTTGGCGACTCCACTGGGGACTTTTAGAGAGTCAGGCCAATTGAAAATTTTATGATTATCTTGAGTTTTTGATTAAATGGTTTTTTGCTATGTTGTATATATTGCTTGTTATGCTATCTTTATTGAGGGGCATTTAAAATGGAGTCTTGTCCCTTCACACACACACATCACTTACATGAGCATGCATGAGCCTTCTACCTGGGCTCCGTCCTTTTTAGGAGGAAGTATAGTAACTACGCTCTCGTGAGGTGGTAACCTCCGCAATGGCCAGCGAAATACTTCCACTCAAATTGAACCTTTCCGTTTGTAGCCTGTGATGGGTGAGGATTGGGTGCCTTACTAGTCTTGTGTGGACAACAGTGAGGAACAATTTGGGAACCTTTAGACCTTGAATTATCCAAGCCTAGCATGTAATAAAACATATGACCTAGCCTTAGGGTGGAACCATACTAGATTGAAATGTAGACTCAAACCCAAGATAGGACACATTGAGGAATAAGTTTTACTTCCTCCTTTTTACATTGTTTTTCAACAAAAAAAAATTTCAAAAAAATGTAGTTTTTCTTTCTTCCATTTTTCAAAAAAAAAAAACAAAAAAAAAGAGTTTGTCTGTATCATTGAGTCATGCATAGTTGTGTTTGATTTTGCATCACATAACATATCATTCACGTAAGTTTGCATTTGTTTTGTCATAAGAATGAACATACCATTGATTGTTAGAAGAGATTGCTAGACCTAAATGCATTCCATATACATTCATTTTTGTGCATAAACATATCATCACATGAAATATAATTTCAACTTAATTGTGGCATTCAAGGTGTCAAGATTGAATCTACTAGACGGTCCGCTCTCCATAAATATCATACAAGGTATCAAGCACGCATGATGGAAGAGGATCAAAATAGTAAGATAGAGAAGTTGGAAAGGGAAAATACAGAGATAAAGGGGCAATTAAGTGAAATTACTCAGTTGCTAAAAGCCATGATTAAAGGAAAGGAGAAGATGGGTAATCAAGAGGAGTCTATCCAAGAGGCTCAACCAAGCATGCGAGACAACCCCATTTTTGTTCCTGAAGGAAGTACTGTCAAAGCTCCAACACCTCCACAGATACAAGTTCAAAACCCAGTGGAGGTGCCAAATTTAGATGATCCCACAGAGCTAGAAAAGTTGAAGCATAAGGAAGAATATAGTGGTACTAAAGCCCAGCTGAGCTTGATAGAGGAAAGACTAAGTGCCATGGAAGGAGTTGACTATTTTGGACCCATTGATGCTGAAAGGTTGTGTTTGGTACCAGGTGTTGTCCTTCCACCAAAGTTCAAGGTGCCCGAATTTGAAAAATTCAATGGAACATCGTGCCCAAAAGATCATCTCACCATGTACTGTAGAAAGATGGCGGCGTATGCATGGGATGACAAGCTATTAATTCATGTTTTTCAAGACAGTTTGACTGGGTCAGCTGCTAAGTGGTACAACCAATTGGAAAGGAGCAAAGTTTCTTCTTGGTCTAAATTGGCGAGAGCTTTTATAGCTCAATACAAACATGTGTCCGATGTAGCTCCTGACCGCTTATCTCTCCAAGGTATGGAAAAGAAAAAAGATGAGAGCTTCAAAGAATATGCCCAACGATGGAGAGACGTGGCATCACTAGTTCAACCTCCTTTGACTGAGAAGGAAATTACCATGTTCTTTTTGAATACTCTCAAGGCTCCTTACTATGAGCGTATGCTTAGCAGTGTGACCAAGAATTTTGCAGACATGGTGTTGACAGGCGAAGCTATTGAAAATGCCTTTAAGAGTGGTAAGATTGAAGCATCTATGAATGATAGCAAGAGGAATGGGTTTTCAAAGAAGAAGGAAGAAGATGCACAAGCTGTCTCCAATAACTCACGTCGCTCCTATACCTCTTATTCACCTTCAGTGAATTACACTTATTCTCAACCCCACCCACAAACTTATCATCAGAATGCTTACCAACCCATTTCCCATTCACAAGACCCCACTTTTTCACCTAATGACCAAAAGAATACTCGAGCTAGCCGAAATGTCACAATAGACCCTATACCAATGACATACACAGAGTTGTTCCCACAGTTGGTAAGGGGTCACCTTATTGCCCCTGTTTATGTAGAGCCCTTGAAGCCTCCCTACCCAAAGTGGTATGATCCTAACGCAAAGTGTGCTTATCATAATGACAATGTTGGTCACTCTATTGAGAATTGTATGGGCTTGAAGAGGAAAGTCCAAGCACTTGTCAACACTGGAATTTTGAGTTTTGAGGCAAAGAATAACCCAAATATGAAGGATAATCCTCTGCAGATCACACAAGGGGTAGCGGTTAATGCTATGGAAGAAAGTGGATGATATTGATTGATTCACTAACTTGAAGATTATGGTTGTTTCTTTGTTTCTAATTTCATTCATCTTAGGATATTTCAATTTCTTAGGTAATATAGGAGTGCCTAAGCCCAAAAGGCATTAAGAGTTTCTTTTATGTATTGGGCCAGTTTTCATTTGTTTTCATTTTCAATAAAGGATTAGTGTGATGCATATTTCTTAATTCCTCATTCCAATCTTGTTCTTTAATGCCAAACACCAATACCCATATTCTCTACATTGTTACCAAGCTTAAAAGTATCCAAATAATGAACATGATAATGATGATGGCAATGAGTACAAAATTCAGTTTTGAAAGAGTTGCTTTGGTTAGTTGAATGGGTTTCCAATTTGCCAAGATTGTTCAAGTAAGAAGAGAATAGAAGATATTTGTCTAAAATCTTCACCTATAGAATGTTACGAGTAAAGGTGAATCTCTACATGAAATTCTAATGAGTTTGTCTTTGTTCAATAGATGACCTTTAATGAGAGTACTTGTAATGAGATGAGAAATGGCTTTCTTTCACTACCTTTCAAGTGTGAGTAAAATTATCCATTGATTACCCCTTTTGAGCCTATTATATTCTTTTTGATATAACCTACCAAGAATCACCCTCCACACTGGGGGGCAAAGAGAATAGAAGATGAAAGATCAGTGGGGCAAAAAAAAAACCTTTTGTGAAAAAAAAAAGAAGAACAAAAAAGAAAAAGAGAATGAAGAAGGAAAGAGGGTTTGAATCAAGAAAGTGAAAACCCTAGTCACATTTGAATAAAAAAGGAGAGAGAAAGCAAATTAGAATGGGGCAAAAGTCAAAATGCCTAATTGATTCATGAAAAATGATTCTTGGTTTGATGAACCCTGAAACACTTATTTTGGGCCTATATTATCCTTTCTTTCATGAACCCTCACCTGAGCCTACATTACGTGCCTTAAAAGTCCATTTTGATCAAATATGAGTACTCCTATCAAAGAATCATGTGTTGAATAAAGGCATACTTACACTATGAGATGATGATACTTTGGATGGAATTAGGACAAGCAGATCAAGATAAGCAAAAGGACTTCGTCTAGATGGAAGAAGTGGGATTCCAAAGACTCTCTTGGATCCATGTGAGCATTAAATTGGGTGAAGAAATATTTGATGTTGGAGCATGAATCAGAATGAAGAACAGACAAGAGGAGTTTCATCAAGGACAATGAAGTTGAAAATGAAGAGAAATGAATAAAAATAAAAAAAAGAAAGAAATGAAAATGAAAAAGAAGAAAAGAAAAAAAAAGAGAAAAAATGAAAGGAGGATTCAGATCGAAAACCCAAAAAGGGCGGTTTGGATCAATGGAGTGCATCTAAATTGAAAACCTGAAAAGGCGACTTGGATACTAGAAAAGCTAGATGTCAAAGATACTGGGGTAAGAAGATGTTTTGATAAACTCAACATGATCAGATAAAGTAGACATTTGGAAGGGAATTTTATATTCGTTGACCAAAATCATTTGAATTTTTGTTATTTGGATACTGTTACCTAAAACTTAACATGATAATTCTAGCTTTTCCTTTCCAGCCTTTTTCCTTCAAGCTTGGCTACCCCTTATAATACTTTCAGATATTGAATACTACTATTGTTTTCACCTATCATTCCTTTTCTATATCCTTACCTTGAGGGATTGATAAATTGTGTTGCATTGATCTTGAAATTAGAATGGTAATGAATGTTTGCTTGGCAAAATATGTGAAAGACTCCTATATTATTTAGGAAAATGAAAGAAAAGGAAACTTGTGGATGAATGGAAATTGGAAATCAAGAAAAACCAATGAATAAGAAAGAATGAATGATGAGGTCTCAGTAAAGATTTTAACGAGCAAATGAGTGACCGGATAGAGAGGAAAGTAAAAAGAAGAATCAAGGGAGAAGATAAGATAAAGAGGGCATGAAGACAAGAGTTTCATTGGGCAAGAAAAACGGAAGAAGGAAAATGAGGAAAGAAATAAGAAATAGAAGGACAAGAGGACAGATGAAAGAGAAGAATGCATGAGATGGATTGATAAAGAATAACCTTGTTGTTGCCACAATTGAGCTTGAAATGTTTTTCAAAAAAACATTGCATGGATAGAGTAAATTGCATCATAGAGATAAAACAGATTGCTTGAATGACATTGCATGGATAAAATAGACTGCATTACATGGATAGAATTGATTGCATCAATAACATTGCATGGATAGACTAGATTGGATGAATGATGTTGCTTGAATAAGATTGCTTACTTGAATGACATTGCATGGATAAAATAGACTGCATTACGTGGATAGAATTGATTGCATCAATAACATTGCATGGATAGACTAGATTGCATGAATGATGTTGCTTGAATAAGATAGCTTACATGAATGACATTGCATGGATAGAACAGGTTGCAATTGCATGGATAAGATAAATTTCCCAAGATTTCAAATTTTGAACAAGAAAAAGAATTTTAGAGGGGTTTCCTAAAATTTCAAAAATTAGACAAGATAGAAGTCTTGGAGGAGTTTCCCAAGATTTCAAATTTTGAACAAGAAAAAGAATTTTAGAGGGGTTTCCTAAAATTCAAAATTTGACAAGAAAATAAGTTTTGGAGGGGTTTCCCAAAATTTCATAAAAAAAAGGACAAGAAAAAGAATTTTGGAGGGGTTTCCTAAAACTCAAAATTTGACAAGAAAAGAAGTTTCGGAGGGGTTTCCCAAAATTTCAAAAAAAGAGAAGAAAAAGAATTTTAGAGGGGTTTCCTAAGATTCAAAATTTGACAAGAAAAGAGATTTTAAAAGGATTTCCTAAAATTTCAAAAATTGGACAAAAATAGAAGTTTTGGAGGGGTTTCCCAAAATTTCAAAATTGGATAAGAAAAGGAATTTTAGAGGGGGTTTCCTAAGATTCCAAATTTTTTTTTGACAAGAAAAATTTTAGAGGGGTTTCCTAAATTTTTTTTTAAAAAAAAATCAGCTTTTTTTTGGACAAGATTTTAAAGTTTGACTGCCTACCTGTTTAGGAGGAGCTTTTGGACAAGATTTAAAGTTTGACTGCCTGCCTGTTTAGGAGGAGCTTTTGGACAAGATTTTAAAGTTTGACTGCCTGCCTGTTTAGGAGGAGCTTTTGGACAAGATTTTAAAGTTTGACTGCCTGCCTGTTTAAGGGGAGCTTTTTGGACAAGATTTTTAAAGTTTGACTGCCTGCCTGTTTAGGAGGAGCTATTAGACAAGATTTTAAAGTTTGACTGCCTTTCTGTTTAGAGGGAGCTTTTTTGAAAAAATAAAAAAATTAAAAAAAAAGAAAAAAAAGGAGAAGTCAGACAAA
Source organism: Heritiera littoralis (assembly GCA_031772115.1). Lineage (NCBI taxonomy): Eukaryota > Viridiplantae > Streptophyta > Magnoliopsida > Malvales > Malvaceae > Heritiera > Heritiera littoralis. The sequence goes on from JAPDPK010000021.1 coordinate 560,352, forward strand.
ATAGGTGTCTATGTCTTTGTGCAATTACTGTTTCACAGCAAATGCACAAAGAGGGGCAGCTGTAGACACCCTATTTTGTCCGGGGTCTTAATTTGTATAAATAATTAATTGGGGTGGGTGACATTTGTATTTTAATTTAATAATTTAGAATTAGGCTAGAATTAAATTAGAATTTTTAGATTTAGAATTAACACTAAAATTTGGAATTAGGAATAATTAATAAATAAAATAAGAAAAAAATAAGGATAAGAAAAGAAAATAAAATTAATTTTAGGATAGGATAATTAGGAAAATTAAATTTTTAGGATGATTATTTAGATTAATAGAGTTAGATTAGGATTAACATAAGAATAAAATAGATAAAATATGAGATAATTATTAGAATAAGTATAATTGAATTAGGACTCTAACAAGTTTTTGGACTATAAAAAGGGATCAAGGCTCATAATTTGAGAAAAGGAAATAAACAATCAAGCATTCTACCTGAGGCTTCCGTTGCTCACGGCTCCACCGCTGCCCCCTGCCATCATCATTTTGCTCTTTGCCGCATCTTTGCTGCGGATTCGATTTTGGCATCCCTGTTCATTCTTCACTAGCCGATTATCATCATTACAACTTCCGTTAGTCATCCTCCTTGTATCTTGCCGCTGCCTTACTATCGTCTCGCACTGCTTGCTGCTGCTTCAAAGTAGTAACTACTGAGGAATAGAAAAAGAAAGATTGCTCAATTGCCGTCACTTTCCTTGCTCTGTCTCGCGTCCACACCACTGATCCATCTAGTTTACAGCCGCAGCATTGTTCCTCATCATTCCTATCATACACGTGAGTTACAGCTTGGAATTACAAAAGAAAAGCTTGGTTGCTGCCCCTTTACAGGTTAGTAAAAAATATTTAATTAATGTTTAATGGGTAGTGCATAATTGTTAGGTTATTATACATATAATTGGGTATTAATTGTTTATATAATAAATAAATTAATAGTTAATAATTTAACATACAAATAATGTGGTAATAATTTGTACATAAACATTCATTGCGATAATGGCTAATATTTGTTTTAATAATGTTAAATAATATTTTGTTAATTAATTCAATAATTTAATAAATCTAATAATTTGATAAGTTCATGATTGTACTAACGTTTAATTGGATAATAATAAAGAAAAATAATAATTTGTATACTTAAATTGATTAGCATATAATATTAGTAAAATAATAAAATCACAAAATGTGGAGATAAGCTAGATTATTCCGATGATGGAATTCTGAGGTGTCACGAATGGTTGACATTTCAGATTTTCTAGGTGAGGATGTTTTCTATGGGTTTCGCTAGAATGATGGAAAATTCATGGAAGATGTTCAATTTTAATATATATATATATGTAAGATATTTAATTATTATAAAATTATAACTACTTAATAAAATAAAAAAATTATTCCGATGATGGAATTCCGAGTGTCACGAATGGTTGCCATTTCGGAAATTCCTAGGTGAGGATATTTGCCTTAAATTTCGTCAGCATGATGGAAGATTTAAGGTAAATGTTCAATATTAATAATCGATATTTATTTCTAAAAATATAAATATATTAATAATCAATCTCTATTTAAAATAAAATAAAAATAAATATTAATAAGAAATTAGGGAATAATGATTAAAAAATTAAAAGTACAATAATAATAAATTGAGAATAAGTGGAGGTTATCCCGATGATGGAATTATAAGGTGTCACGAATGGCTGACATTTTAAAATTCTTAGGTGAGATGTTTTCTTTAAATTTTGCCAGTATGATGGAAGATTTAAAGAAAATTTTCAAGAAGAATAATCGACATTTATTTTCAAAAGATAAATAATATTAAAATAAAGATAAAAAATAAAATAAAAACTAAAGGATAATTAAAAAGGAAAAGAAGATAAAAATAAGAACAAAAGATGGAAAACAAAATTAAGATATTTCATAAACGATTTAACAAATCCGACGACGGAGCCTCTCCGAGAAAGACGAATGGGATTTCTTGGATACTCTTGAGGTGAGGATGAAATTTAAGGAATTCCGCCAGCATGATGGAGAGTTTCTTAGAAATTGTCCAATATTTAAATATTTGAATTTGACAAGATTAAAGACCATTTAGTTAAAAATTATTAAAGATATCACAAAATTAGTTGGTACCATTATAAAATGGGCGTTGTGGGGGTGCTAATCCTTCCTCACACGTAACCGTACTCCCGAATCCTAGATTCTTTAAACGCAGACCCTGCCTTATCTTTAGACAAGAATAGGTGACCAATCACACCTTAGATTTGAATGGTTGGTGGCGACTACTAGAATTTTAAAGTCTAGCGGTTAGGTTCACGGACCTAGACGTTATGACAATACAAAATGCATATCTTTTTATATCTAAAATAATTGAAGTATTGAATGAACAAAAAAAATTAATTGAAGTATTGTTAGTAACCCTAAATTTAATTAAGAGCTTGATGGGATCGAAAGCTAATTATGGGATTCAAACTGAATTTCTTGATTTTGGAATTGCTGAAATTTAAAAGGATAAAAAGAGAATTGCAAGTGTATAAAACCAAATCATAATTTTACGAAAATTTGTTTTTATTTTTTAAAGTGGTTTAACTATTTTAGTCGAATTTTATATTAAGATAAAAAATTTAAATGTTACTGTAAGATTAATGTAAACACATGTAATTAAACGAAATTTAATATTAATAGATGTTTGTTATTACAAAATTAGTATCATGAGAAATAGCTACCAGTGTCTAGTATAATGTGTATATATACATTGTTATTAAAAATTATAGTTTGAATCTTTGATTAATCAAAACTCAAATAATAGTTTAAATAAAATATAACAGCTTCAATATAATAGACAAGGAATTTGTATTGGGATCCAAATTATCCTTAGTATAATCCACATAAATTGAAATACTAACATGATCACAATCGAAGTACTAAAAATAATTTGATATACAAATGATCATAACACATTCAAATAATTATTATTAAATTTTGAAATTTAAGCATTTACATTTTCGAGTCAGATCAACTACTTGATTCACTAGTCAAGTACAAAATTACACAATAGAAATTGCACGATTTTTAATACCTAAATTCTTCTTTACAATTATACAGAATTTCTTGAGAAAATTTTTGCTTTTCCTTTAGCGGCGGTCATTATACTTTTCTGTTTTTAGCAAAGGACAAAACTAATTATCATCCATCCCTTATGGTTACATGCCTATTTACATAAATGAAACAAAAACTGGACAAAGTAGTTTTCCCATGTGAAAAATGCCTTGGTAATTTCTAATTGTTAGATTGGATCGGAACACCTGTTATGGGCATCTCACAACCACGTTTTACATCTCCCACTTGCATAAAATGGGTGTAATACTCTCATTATTAATTTCAAGAGAACGATATCTCTTTTCTCTAAAGTTCGTGCAAGAAAATAGATGTGCGACCAGTATATATTATATCGTTTCGTTTCAAGAGTTCGTTGCTACATAGTTATTAGGTGTATATAACAACTCAAAATTATAAGTATGCAATACCTAGATCCATTCAGCCACATTTTAAGGTTCTCATGATCTCTCTTGTATCAAACTGTACAAGATGCTTTTGTATTCACAATTTTGTCTAACTATCAATTGGTCGACAAGTGAATATTATGAATTGCAAGGTCTTCCTTTTTTCTAGAATCTCTTTATTTCAATTAAACAGTTCTCCGGATATGCCCCATTAGATCAAATTGTCAATAATCATTGGTAACATCAAGATAGTTAACATTGAACCAAAACTATAAGAAACAGCCAAAAGTCATAGACACTTATTTGAGATTCTTTTGATCTCATGGGTCTCACGCAACTTAGAAGCAGAGATCAATTCTTTTGTTACCGTCGTTTGTACAATAATGCACATGTGGTACGAAAGACATGCTATGATATCATGATATCACTCCTTTTCCCATGTAGCGTACATCTTTATCATAAATCCAATATTGTATAGGTTATAGTTCAAATACACTAAATATCTAACTTGCATCTACAACTCTACTTTCTTTTAAAAAAAAATACAATAAGACTTCCACTTGGCATATAACGACAAATAAAGTAAATTGTTGGATTATTCATTTCCGGTTACAAATCTCATTACCATACGACCTCATCTTGACTTGTTGTCAAGGTGATTCCATTTTAAGATTGAATTCTTAAATTATTATTGACTAGCAGTAAGCCATAAAGTTGATTGCCTATGTGAGAAGGCCAATTATCTATTAGACAGACCTTTAACATCATATTGTATATGCTCTTAACATATACATGTGTGTATGCTTTATGGAACAAAGACTAAACTTAATTGGTATTAATTAAGATTAAATAGTTAACATCAAATACAAATGGGAAACTAATCACAAATTGTTCACTAAGAACATCTAAGCAAGTACATCAAAGCCTATACAATCCTATAAATCTAATGTGACTATTATACAAATCTCTAGATATGGGCTCAGTAAATGGATCTACAGTCATCTGATGCATAGAAATGTACTGTATGTTGACTTCTTTTTGTACAAACATGCCTTTCGCAAAATTATACTTAGTATCTATGTTTTTGGTTTTTGAATGGAATTTGGGATCTTTTGTGAATGCAATTATTGCTTAACTATCTAATTCACTGATACTGAGTTCGATGCATCTTTATTAAATCCCAAATAATTCAGAAACCTTTAAAGCCATACAATCTCTTACATTGTTGTTGAAAATGCTGCACATTTAGCGTTCATTGTGGAAAAAGCTATATAAGTTTGTTTCTTACTACTTCGCGAGATGGGCCCTTTGTTTAGTAAGACAACATAGCCTGAGATAGATTTCCTTTCATCTAAATCTTTTGCTTAATCAACATCCATATAACCAATCAGATGTAAATCACTTCCTAGATAGAAAAATGAATAATTCGTAATGCCTCTAAGATACCTTAATATCCTTTTAACATCTTTCTAATAAGGTTATCTTGAGTTAGATTGGTATCTACTAATCATTCCAACTACATAATAAATATCTAGCCTTATGCACCTTAAAGAATATATAATACTTCCTACAACACTAAAATAAGGAACTCTTTCCATTTGTTCCTTTTCTTGAGGAGTCTTAGGACAAATTCTTTTAACTTAGGCCTTTGCCTTTAGCAATAGGAGTATCAGTAGACTTCAGCTTATATATGAAATTGTTCAAGAATTTTCTTAATATATTGCTCTTCAAAAGGAACTAACAATTTCTTGGAATGATCCCTTTCAATTTTTACACCAAGTATGTAATTTGCTACGCACATGTCCTTCAATTCAAAATTGAGGACCACTAATTTATCATCGTAATGATATACTCCTTGTAGTTTCTAGCCAACAATATGTCATCTGCATAAAGTGAAAAGATTACAAACATGTCTTTGAACCTTTTGACATACACGCAATGGTCTTCATTAATCATGATATAATCATATGAAATTATTGCTTAATGATATCTGATGTACCACAACCTAGAAGATTGTTTAAGACCATAAATTGATCTAAGTAGTCTGCACACTTTGTTCTTTTAACCTTCTTCAATGAAACCTATAGGTTGTTCCATGTAGATTTCCTCTTCAAGTTCTCCATTTAGAAAAGTAATTTTTACTTCCATTTGATCTAATTCCAAATCTAAAATTGCGACCATGATAAGAATTTAGTGTATCAAGGTAAATCTTGCAATAGGAGAGAAAGCTTCTCCATAATCAATTCCCTCGTATTGACTATATCACTTAGCTACCAAACAAATCTTATATATTTCAATTGTTCCATTTAACTTACATTTAATTTTTTAGAAATATTTTGTACCAAATTGCTTCACGTATTTGTAACGCCCTTAGAAGCTAGAAAATTCAAGCTAACTTTTTTCTTTATTTACTAGGTTTATCACTTGTTCAACTTAGCTAATTCCTAACAAATATATTTCTACTTGTTTAAATAGTTTAAGACTAATTGTTTAAGGTCCCTTTTCTTAAGTGCTTCGTAAAACGTGCTAGAATCGAGGCTAACAAATTTCGCCCCCATAAGTATCTATTACCCTAGTACAAACCTGCCAAGGACTGGAAGTGCCTGGGTTGGCCAGGGATTTGCTACCTTAGCACCATTGGCTCATCTGTACTGTCCTCTTTAGGTCAACAGACCCTTAAAGTTTTGTCGGAGAATAACACCCCAATTCGCGTTTGGGGGTATTCAAACACTTGACATCATACAAGTGTTCGAATCCCTTCATACGCTAATTGGGGTGATGTTCCCTGACAAAGCCTTGAGGGTCGGTTGACCCAAAGATGACAGTACGGATGAGTTAGTGGTTCCGAGGTGGCAAATCCCTGGCCAACCCAGGCATTCCCTGTCCTTGACAAAACCACAACATAGAATAATCCCAACATGTGACACAATAATATCCTTAATCAATCATCCATAATATTTGTATATCATAAATAAATATCATCGAGATAATATTCATTTCAAGACAGTTGATTACAATTCTCGATTTACACCTAACATTTACATCCCAAATATCCTATACACTGTGCAAAAATGATTAAGTAGTATGGATATAAACAAAACATACAAAGGGCATTATACCTTAATACAAAAAGCTATATAGCTTTACGGCACTTACATAGACTCTTGGTGCACTAGCACTTACACCCAAGCCTAGCGAAGGTAATTTGTGGTAAGAAAGAAGGGATATGCTAATGCCCAGTAAGGAATAAATGCAAGAATATGTTGGGTTCATATCAAAATATGCATGTATGCATATGCACGAAAACTGAGGTTAAATAGTGTAATTTCGGGATATTAGTCGAGAAGATCTCATACTAGAGCTTCCAGGGTATTAGTCGAAAAAATACCTATGGTACTTCATTCCTCAAACCCTAGCACTTATCTACATAGGTCCACAAGCATAGTTAGACTCACACTAACAAATAATTGTACCATGCATGATAACGATACCTATTAACATGAATCTAAAGTTCACATTTAAATTTCTTTAATAGTGCATCACACATGGTCCAGAGAACTAAACTAGTTATGCAAATAACATATAAATCTCATGTACAGCTATTCTCAAAATAGTTATAGAGTGTGACATCCTATAAGTAACATGTATATCTAAACATTACAATTGTGAGACAAGGTATTTCCCTCTTAAGTCAATAATCATGCATTACCCTTGGTAGCTAGCCAGAATCTAGACTCCCATTCATCATTATAGGCTCAGTATCTATGATTATAGATCTTCCCAGTGCCACTGATCAACTGGCTACTAAGGTCACAGTGACAACTAGTTTTGTCGTACCCCACATTGCCAAAAAGCACTCACAATCTCACATGTACACATATAGGGGTCACACTTTAGAGGCGGCTATCCAAACTATACATGTAACATGTACACAGTTTCACATGTCTACATATATGGGTCATGCCAAAACGGCTCTCTAACTATACATATATTGTGGACATAGTCTCACATATGTATATATAGGGTGGCTCCCCAACTATAAATACCATATGTACACATGTTCACGTGTCTACATATATGGGTCACACCATATGCTCTTCAACTATACATATATCGTGGACACAATCTCACATGTATAAATATATAGGTCACGCTATAACGGTTCTCAAACTGTATATATGCGAGAACCCCATTTTCCCAATACCTAATATAAGTTATTTGTATGGAAATAGAAAAAGCGAAGGTTAATCGCTAAGATTCCCAAATAGTAGGACTATTAGAGGAATTAAACGCGATCCCACGTGGGATTCATTATGATCCAAATGGCCCCAAAAGAGTAGATTAATTATAGTCAGAGTTTGATCTACCCATAATATGAAATTTGTCTTAATTGGGTTTCAATTTGAGGTATCGAAGAAAGTCATAGTTAATCTTATGCTTTGTAAGTATAGGAGGAAACAGTAATGTGGCCCTACAGGGATTTCTATACTCTGGATTGGGGTGAAACTATAGAGTATTGATATTTGGAGTAAAATACTAAGATGGTAAGAATTTGCATCTCAAAATTTGTCTGTTTGTACATGTTTTGGGAATTGTGCAATAAATTGAAAAAATGGCCATTTTGTACATAGCTGGAAATTTGAAATTGAAATATAGTCAAAAGTGGGTTGACTTTTGACCAATCATTGAATACAGTCTAAATATCTCGTGGTAAAGTCTGGCCCAAAATTCATCCAAGAATCAAAATCTCAATAAATAGTTGAAAACGAAGACAATAGATTGAATGGCCTTCGTTTGAAACCAAATTTATTTCGAGAAATTTTCAAGTGTCGTATAACCCTAAAAGACACTAAAAAAATTGACTTTTCTAGATGAAATTCAATAAAAAATAAAAAATTAATTTATTAGAATATTTGATAAATTTAATTGAAATGGTATTACCTAAAAACAGTGTTTCAAGAAACATCGAGAGCTTATTGGAAATTAATAGAAAATTTTAAAGATAATTATTAAATAAATAAGTATTAAATTATTTCAAGATAATTTTAAGTCATGAGGAGTGTGGGAAAATTATTTAACGCTTTGTTTGGATATGGAAAAAGAAAATGAGTTTTTCTAGTGTAAACTTAAGGAATTAAGGAAATAAGCATTAGAAATTAAATTTGTTTTTAAGGGTAAATAGATCTATTGCCACCCCCACATCAAATATTTTGTTAATATTATATCATTATAATAATTAGACATGTGTTAATTTGCTTATTAAGAGGAGTGGCCAGCCAAAACTTGAGAAGAAACCTGTAACCCCATTTTTGCTCCTATTGTGGCATCTTTGGGAGGCAGAGAATAGGAGAGGAAAATGGCCACCAAAACGACTTCATCTCCCTTAGGTCAAGAAGGACCAATTATAACCCTATCTTCCGTATATAACATATCTGAATTTTGGCTTAAACGGAGTTCATTTGGTTACAAAAAAACCTACTAAAAATTTTACCTATCAATTGCCCTATTTTAGGCTCCAGTGAGAAAGAGAGAGTGCAAGGAAAAAACGACCAAGAAAACATCCTCCTTTTAGTACAACCAACAAGGATAAATTACAACTTAGGTTTTCCTTAGAACATATCCAAATTTCAGCCCTAAAACACTAGAAGAGCTGTTGCAAATATCTAGCTTTTCCTGAATAGAAAACAGGGGAAAATAGGTTAGGTTCAGTTTGGAGAAAGGATAGGAAAAAGCACCACTAAAATGACATCAACTCACTTTGGTCAAGAAGGACTGATTGTAGCTCTAGTTTTCTTATAAAACATACCAAAAATTCAACCCAAAAGGAGTTCGTTTGCCTGGTGAAAAGTGTGCTGGAAGTTCTAGCTACATAAGGTAACCTTGAGCAAAAAATTTTAGTTTTGTTTGTGGTTGATATATTTTATAATTCTTATTTTATAAGCATGAAAATGATGTCAAAATGCTGTAAAAACATCCCTAGGGTAGTGTTTAGGATTTAACCAAATGGGTTTTGTGGAAAACTTTGTATAAATTAACTTAAAGATGAAGTATGTTATGGTAGAAATGATTTTTAAGCTTACGATAAATCATGGTTTTTGAAGAAATTAAGAAAAATTTTAAAGGGTTTGACCAGCAAGAAATTTATGGGGTTAGTGTGTTTAAATTGATTTAAGTGTTATGTAGAGTGATCATAGGAATGAAGGATAATACCCGGATAGTTAAAACTGAAAGAAACTAGTTCGGACGTCACAAAATTGCATTTGGCTAGGGGAAGGACACTAAGGAATTGAGACTTAAATACTAATTTAGTGTTTGCAAATAAGTTTAAAAATAATATTGAAAGTATCGGTATAGATGAAATTGGAAGAAAATTGAAAAGTCGACGAAATGACAATTTTAGCCTTAAAGAAAAAGTGGTGAAAAACTACCTCATTTGAGTAGTTTAAGGTTAAAATAATTTTCTTTGAAGTGTAATGAGATAGAATTATTATTAAATGACATTTTTTGAACAATGGTTGTAGCAAAGGAATCCGTTGGAGCAAATTTCATTAAGGAAAGAATAACTGTAAGTGAACTATGACCGAGCGATTATCGAGTAAAAATAGCGAGGAGTAAGGTAAGGTATTTATATAGAAGATTTAGGAAGATATCATGTCTGCATTTGGATTTGTTTTGGGGTTGTTAAAAAAGAAAATGAAGTTTAATGATTTCATGTTTTAAAGTATAGTAGGTATAAGTAATGAATTTCGTAGGATAAATTAATAATATCATGATTTTAAATTGTTTACAGTTTTAGTAAAATAATGATGTTTTAAGATGATTGAGGATTGAAGGATTGAAATTGGATAATGATTTGATTTGATAATGTAAAAAAGATTATGGAAAAGAAATATATTCTGTCAATGAATTGAATTGAGATATGTTGAATGCTATTGTTTTGAACCTGCAAGAGGTTTCAAAAATAGCAAGGTTATGCTGCCAAAATTTTAGAAAAGCTTTATGTAGGAAAAACAATCATTTTGAAAGGATTATGATTTCAAAAGAAGCTTTTGAACAATAGACTTAATGTTAGTGTTAAAGGTACACATTTGAAGGTATCGATTTTAGTTATCAATTGGAAATTCGTGAAAATGATTGTGTAGATTTTGGAATATGAAGGACTGAAATGGTTAATTGTTATCAAATTAAAAGAATGTTTTGAAAATTGTTTATGACTCTTGAAAGGTAAATGATTGGACTCCAAAAATAATATTGAAAGTGTTAGATTTAAAAATTAGAGAAACAATATAGAATAGAAAATGAAATGATAATGCATAGTCATGCGTCAGTCATGCATAATTGCATTGCTCACATGCATAATAATTGTTTTGCTAGTTTTCAATCGTTATGCGTGATGGTTTTAAAGTGCATTGTTGATGTTTAATTCTTTTGGAAGAATGCATATTCTGAATGTTTTGAAGTTTGAATGAAAAAGAAATGTTTTGGCTTTATAGTAATGAAATGTTTGAAACAATGACCTACATGTTGAAACTAAAGTATTTTGAAAATAATATTTGTTTTACAACGAGTGAAATGTCTGATGAAAGATGGGTTATCATAAATGTTTTAACATGGTATTCTATAGTTTGAAGGTTATATTATGGGAGCCACCTCTAGAACCTTCGGGGAGCCACCTCTAGAACCTTCGGGGCTAAGTGCCACACAGTATGCCTCATTACTAGAATCCATGAAGTTGTAAAGTGAAACTTGGTTCCCAAAAGTTTGAAAATTTTGAATGAATTATTAAACTATGTTCTTAAAGTATAATATATTTAATGTTTACGAGGATCAAGCAAATGTTTTGAGATGTGGTACATTCCTTTAGTTGCCTATTAGTAATCATGTCGTAATGAATGTAATGTAATGAATGAATGTTTGCTGTTAGACCTTGAGCAAGTCTACAGCCACCTCTGCATCACTTGCTCCATGGTATTGTGGGATGTAATGTTTGTTGTTGACCCTGAGCAAGTCTTCAGCAGTTCACAGGATGTCATTGGCTCCATGACAGTGGATGGACACGACTATGACTATAGCCATATGTCTTGATGTTATTTCCCCACTCGAGAACCTTAAACTACATGATTCTATAAGGAGGTTACTTGTCTCCACATTTTATGATTTATATGTTATATTATTGATTTGAATATACATTGTCTAACAAATGATATCATTATGATTCTTATCGATCGGAATTGAAACTATTTATCAAATTTTTATCGTTTTGACTATTACCGATTTAAAGGACAGATTTTGAAATGAAGTGTTTATAAGCTACATTGCTAAGGTTTTGAAAGTAATGTATTGTATTTACATTGATATTGAAATTTTCATGAATTCAATTTTAGTAAGTTCACTTAAGACCCCTATAGTTGAACCTAAGGACTACAACAAGTGAAATGCTTCAAAGCATCCTTCTATACTCAACCCTATATCCCAAACCAATTATAGTATTGATTCCTATCAAGTCCATGTCTAATGTCATTCATAGTAGACAATCATCATAGAAACATATATAAGGCACTTACATATAACTAGTATGATATTGCTTTTTATATGTGTTTCTTACTGGGCTCATCCCCATTCCTTATCCTTATAGCTTTCTAACAGTAGGCATAATCGCTGCTACCAATAAGGTTAGAAACCTAATGTACCGAGTGATAAGGTATACAATATATGTTATGCTTTTGTATCTGGACAGTCTATGCACAACTAATGTATTTATAGTTGGAAAGTAAATCATATAATGAAATGTCAAGAATGTCAAAGAACTAGTGTGATGTATTTAAATTAAGTTGATATATACATGTATATGTTAAGGCATTTCAGTTTACACTTTGTTGTTATATTTGATATATACTGTTATATGATCCTTATGGTATAAAGAAAGACAGTAGATGAAACTAATAGAATGAACTTACACTAACACCGAATACAAACCAAATGGCAATGAAGGTGAGTGGTAATTATTGTATGAGAAAAGTAAAGTTAAAAAGAAAAAGTTAATCCGAAATTTAACGACTTTGGTCGTGACAATATGCCACATATACACATTTATCTGGGTGCCTTAGTGTCACATCCCGTAATACAGTGTTTCACGTATTTCCACACTTTTCACGCATATACCAAGGGCTAGGCTGTCTGCGATGCCTTTATTTCCACTTTCTTTTAACGGTCAATACTATTAAACAGTAATTCAATTTGATTTTCATAAGGAAAAATATTTACATGTCATAATTCATTCACTATTTACATCCCCTGTCTATTTACAGCACAGTAGTACTGTAAAATAAGTCTGAACATATAAAGTAAATGATTATACCTCCAAGATCTCCACTAGACTGCCTCGGGATACTCAAAACGCAGTCGAAATCCTCGGAAAGTAAATCACCCAATCACTGGAAATACTATGTGGAAGTAAAAATAAAAGAGTGAGCAAACCACGGCACAGTAAAGGAATTGTATGCAAATCTTGATATCACGAAATCTATATGCCATAAAATAATTTATTTCCTATAATTGCACTAAGGACCATAAAGGAAGGATACTATAGTCGGCTAGGGATCTGGATGGAGTTATTATTTTGAAATACTTTGAAAGTATTTTGAAACACATGTCTTGTCCTGGAACCTAGAAGCAACTATAAAGAGTAATTATTGATTATTGAAATAAAATACTTTTTCCATAACTTTTCATATTAAATTCCAAATCAATGCTTTCATAAATTAAAGCATTTAATCAAATAATCTAATATTCATATAAAATCATAAAAGAATATTAGATTAATAAATCACCATTTTTCATTTGAACATAAATCACATATATCATTGGGAATTTCGTAACCCAAATTGTACTCAATTTAGTACAATAAACTGTTTAGAAAATCATCATCCTTCTCATTGAAAACATATAAATAATCATTTACCATTTAATATCACCATCCATTTCAAATATCATTTTTATATCATAAAAATGGTGGAGACTAAGGCATCGCCTTTATCATGCTATAATCCCCGTAGGGTAGAATAATCATCACATGAGATCTATTGTCACAACCCATGACCCTATTTTTCAGCTTATTCTATACATCTTATTTGGTTGGGCTGTCCGCGATACTTTACTTTTCTTTTACATATAACAATTTCATATAAAGTCATTATATGAATTACATGCCCTATCTTACTTCATAAGAAAGTAGTACTGTAGATACGTCTAAATACAGAAAATAAATGATCGTACCTCATGTCATAAGTCGAGCTGTCGCATCGTCCCCAAGTGCGCAGCCGAAATCCTTTAGGTGTCAGACTCTCAGACTTTGAAAACCTGAAATGTTATTATTAAGGGGTGAGCAAACCACGGCTCAGTAAGGGAATTATATGCATACTTGATATTCAGCTATCTATATGCTAAAAAACTTTTTCATTTTTCCTATGGGCTCTAGGCTCGCATGTAGGAAGGATACTACAGTTGGCTAGGGATCCGGATGGAGTAAGGTAGGTATTTTAAAATACCTATCTTGTCCCGGAACCTAGAAGCAACTGTAGAGAGTAATAAATTTCTTTTCGTTTGAAATTTATATCCTTTTACCTTTTCATTTCATATCATTTCCATATTCTTTTCAAAATAATGCTTTTATGAAATAAAGCATTTAAATAAAATAACTAATATTCGTATACTCTTTGAAAAGAATATTAGTTAAATCATCATCATTCTCATTTAAAATTCATTTCATGTTTTACTGTACAATCATAATTAGTACAGTACTTTAAATAGCAAAATAAGCTATAATTTCCTTTTCGTATAACATATAAATCATTTAAATCTAATATTCAATTTAAAGTTTAAAATAAGAATATTAGATTTATTTTTCTCCTCTTTCCTTTTTAAAACAAATCACATATTCATGTCACATATAGTCTAATATTCAATTTAAAATCATAGTAAGAATATTAGAATTATAAACCTTTTTTCCTTTTGAAAACATATTATATGTTCATATCACATGTCATATGAAATCATCTCGTAGTACTAAAATCAGTACTGAAATAAGCATTTTGTAAAATGCTATAAATCTCTTTCATTTAATTTGTCACATATCATGTAAAACATTTACATTTCACATATCCTGTAAAACATTTACATTTCACATATCACATATCATATAAAACATTTTCATATATGGAGACTTAGGCACGTACGCCCAGCCCATCCACTAAGTCGTTATTCATATCATGCTATAAACCCCGAAGGGTATAAAATCATCATGTCAGATCTATGGCCATAGTCTATAATTGTCCTCGACGGATCACTGATCAGGTGTCGGCTAGGACTACATATCACATATTACATGTTACATATCACATATCACATATCAGCATCATAGGATGCCATCTAGTCTCAAAACCGTATTTTTCATCATCAATAAACCTTTATGGAATTTATAAAAATATACAATTTCATAATTAAAACCATAAAGGTTACATAATAAATCAAGTGAATATTTAATTTATAAAATATTCACTTTATCCATTTTTCATCTTTCATTTCATATCAAGTATAATTCATATATCGAGAGAATTTTCGGTGATCTCATTATCACCAATTTCGAAAATATGAATATTTTAAAATGAATTTCGTTATATTCATGTTTTATGAAAAATAATCATTTTCTCGATTTTCATAGTTGAAAATCGTTTCTTGTGCAATAAAATCATTTAGTATGATTTTATAAATTTTCTAGAAACTTTCGATAATTTTTCGGCAGTATAACGACTGCCGATTGGCTAGCCTCCTGCACGAAAATACAGTTTATAATTTTCAGCCAGTGCTTCATTCCAAATTCCAACTAATCATTCATCATAATCATTTCATAAAATATTTTCATAAAATATTTCATAATTAAAACATGCAGACTGAATATCCTTACAGTGCTGCACATGCATCCCTTACCTGTTTCGGGTTGGCGACTGACTCTCGAAGGTCGCGTCCGTGTTCACCTCGCCTGATTCCATCATCTCGTCGTCGAGGATATTTTTCTAGAAATAAAATTCTAAAATTTAGAATTTTTCCATAATTTATTTAATTAAATAATCAGAAATAATTTTCGTAATTCTTACCGAATTTTCGTAATTTTTGAATTATCGAAAATTTCCTTTTTCTCTCCTTTTTCTCCTTTCTTCTTTTTCTTTTCTTTTTTTTCTTATTATTTTTCCTTTTCTTTTCTTTTCTTTCTTCTTTTTCTTTTCCTTTTTTCCTTTTCTTTTTCTTTTCCCTTTTCTGGTCTGAACTGGTTCAGACCAATCCAGCTCCCTCACCGCCGGCGGTCGGTTCTCCGGCGGTTCGGTGTCTCCATGGCTGGCGGACATCACAGCGAAGCTGCTGGTGGCCTCCGTTCAGCCCAGATCGGCAGCACGACGACGAATCTAGCAGTGTGGGTCTCGGTTTCTCTCTTCCTCTGTTTGTCCTTCCTCGTGCGCCGTTGGCCTCGCCGGTGGCCTCACCTCCGCCGAGGTTCGGGTTGGGGTGGCGGTGCCTGGAACGGCCGGCACCGTCAATCCCCTCTTCTCTTTTCCTCCGATTTTTCTTCTCTGTTTCATTCGTTTCTGTTTTCCGTTTCCCTTCGCTGGCGTCGGCTTCCTCCTTCTCTCTTCTTGCCGGCGTCGTTCCCGTCTGCCTCTCTCTCTCGTCTTCTCTCTCGCCGCCAACGGTGTCGGGTGGCTTCTCTGTTTCGTAATAGAGAACAGAAACAGGGTCCCAATCCTGTTTCTGTTTCTGTTTCTTATCTTTTTTTTTTTTAATATAAATATAATATATATAATTATATATTTACCACATTAAATATATATATATATATATATATATATATATATACCACCTTAATTTAAATACTACATACATATATTTCATATATATATAAATATATGTATATATATATACATAAATGTATAAAATCCACATATGTATTTATTTAATATAAAATAGTATATATCCTTTTATAATATATACCATATTTTATATATATACATATGTAATTATATAAAGACATATAAAAATATATTTATATAATCTAATTATATAAATATATAAATATGTAAATACCAACATTTTTATTCCTTTAATTTAGATTTCTTCATATCCAAATAATTTTCCATTTTCCTTTTCTTATTTAATTTGGATTTCCATTCTCCAAATTAAATTCTCTCTTCATTATTTTCCATAATTTCATCCTTCTCCTTATTTCCAATTTATCCAAATTTAAAATCCTCAATTTCCTCACTTCTTTAATTTCCGGAATTTCAACGATATTCTCATCTCGTAAATAAATTTTATTTATTTACTTTAATTTATTTATTTCTTCTTATCTATTTTCTTTAATATTAATTTCCAAAAATAGAAAATTTGCGGTTATCACATCTATGACCATAGTCTAGAATTGTCCTCAATCATGCACTGATCAGGTGTCAACCGGGACGCTAAAGATAGGATTAGTATCAACAGCTTTACTTATCACATATCACATATCAGCATGATACGAGGCCTATCAGTCTCAAAACAATATTCTCATCATCGTATCATCTTTACGGAAATCATGAAAAATAAGTAAAATCTCCAATCAGTCCATAAAGGTTTTATTTATCATATAGTGAATATTTACTGAAAATAATTTACAAAATATTCACTTTTCAACATTTCCCTTTTTAAACCATTTCTTACACTGTAAAACGTTTAGGAGAAATTTCCAGTAGCTTTACTTTTAGTAAATTCGGTAACATTAATATTTTTCGGTATATTCATGTTTCATGAAAAATATTAAATATCTCATTTCCAAGGCTAGGATATCATTCAAATATGCAGTAAAATATTTCATGACATTTTTAGAAAATTTTCTAGGAAATTTCAGCAGCATAATGGCTGCTAATATCCTAGCTTTCCTGCAAATTTCAAACACAGTTCACAAACAGCCAACAACCACAATTTCACAGTTTCCAAGGTATTTCATTTCTAAAATATTCTTATAAAATTATTTGCAGCAAAATCATGCATTTGAGATATTCTTACAGTTTACATATGCTTCCCTTACTTATTTGATTTAATCGATCTCTTCGAATGCACCACTTGTAAACCGTTACTCCTGGGCTGCAGATAATTTCACCAAAAATATTAGCTCATTTAATACTTATTTTTAAGCTATTATTCATGTCTAATTGCAGCCACATTGTACACTACAAAATATTTATGCAGTATATTTTCTACCGGTACTAAAACACAACTTCTTCGTTTTAAGTCGGATTTCGAATCCAAGCACACCAGTAGAATCCTTGGAATTTCTACAGTCTAATGGCACCTCAAAACCATCAAAATTAGTACCAAATACTCTCCTCTTCATGAAGCCAAAACTACCATTAGCCAAAATTGTTGGTTTTTCAACAATCTAATTTCACATTCTTGTTTAGCCATGTTTGTCTTCTAATTTGGCATCATTTTTATGCATGAAACACAATGAATCCATAAGGTACCAAGCTTGGCTGAAACCCCCTCTAATAATTTTATTTCGCAAGATTTAATTGAAACTAAGACCATAAACATGATTGTCATGCTTAAAAGAATCATTCTACACTATTAGAATTCAAAGAAACATAATGTATGGTAGGGTACTGTAATAACCGGAAAATCTTTACTATATTAAAATTAATTGTCTATTATTTAGCACAATTTTATAACTAATAAAAATAAATTTAAAATAATTATATAGGGACACGTAGACGTGTGGACATCTCGGCACAGCTTAAGTAGTCCCGGAGATGAGAGATCTTGCCTACTTCGAGCTCGGGAGCGACAAGCTACAGTAAGCCCATGAATTTGGTTAAGCCTTGTGTAAATCAACTAAGTTCATAAAGTTGATTTAATGTAGTTTAATTAGTTAAATTTGGAAATAATAGAATTATTTAATCTGAGTGTGAGTCTTGGGTAGTTACAGATTATATATCATATATATATGATAATAATAATAAGTATTGTATACACATATATAATAAAACAAAACAAATAAAATAAAATACTACAACCAAGTACCTACATAATATAAAATATACTTATATATAATATAGGAATAATATAATAATAGTAAAAGGATGAAACTGATTGGCTCTTTAAAGAAGCCAATCGGCTTCCTTGCTTTACCCATTCACGTGGGAACCAAGAGAATTAAAACAAAACAAAAGTGTAAACAAAAGAAAAGAGAGAAAGCAGATCTGGAAAGTGAATGGGAAAGAAACAGAAGGAGTGACGAGAGTGAAAGAAAATTGGAGAGATTGGAGCTTTAGCTCTTGACGGAAACAGAAACAAGGTCACACTTCAGCCCAAAGAATGGAGACAGCAAGTGCCCTCTCGGCTGAAGCATTTAGGGATTAAATCGAGATGAAAAGGAAAGAACGACAGCATTCACAACAGAGGAACTATTCTCGCAAGATTGAGACAGAAAAACCGAAAGGAAAGCTGGAGGATGAGAACGTGGGCTGGTGCGTGAAAGAAGGAGGCGTATGTGGTGTCATTTTAGATTAAGAACAGATCTACAAGAAAGGCACTAAAACAGGGTACTCCTTACTGCTACTGGACTGAAGGAGAGTGGCTTGAAACGGTGGGAAGCTGAGTGGGTAAACTAAAAAAGGGACAAAGGCCAGTGAGTACACACAGCACAAGTTCGAAGGGACAACAACAAGCCTCTTGTTGTCCTTCACCACTAGCCAAATTAAGGAAGGCCACAGTGATTCTCGACCATAAGAAGGGACAGCTGCTAAACAAGTGAGGGAAAATGGCAACAAAAATTGAAAGACAATAAACAAAAGGGAAGAGGATCCCGACAGTGGTAAGGGTAAGAGTTAATATTAAATTATGCTTTTAAATAATAGATGTAGAGTGATGAGTAAAGGTAAATATTTTTGGGTGTAGGTTTAAGTGATAATTGAAAATTCAAGAAGGATAAAGCCAAAAGGAAAATTTTGGCAGCCAAAGAAGAAGTTTTAAGGTAATGATCTTATGAAAGAAGTTAGACTATAAAATTTCCTAAGTGAATAAATAATATAAATTTTTATATTTTGTGTGCTTTAATGTAGGAGGAAATTTTATGAGATAGATGATGATGTTCAATACCCTAAACTAAAGGCTAAAGTAAAGAAAATCAAAGAAGTATTAGAAAGTTCAAGGTGTACAAGGGTGCGACACCAACATTTGTGTGGTACACATTAGGTAAGGGAATATACGGTAAATGCCTGTCAGTCTACTATGCTTATGCATGTTTAAATTAATGTTATTTAATATTTATGGATTTAAATGCATCTTTGGTTAAATGTCCAAATACGTTGGATTGAGTTTTAAATGCATAATGTTTTGAATTTGGACTTGGATTTGGATTTGGATTTGGATGTGTATTGGAAATTGGTGTATTGAAGATATATTGCTTGATTGAATTTTTCTACAGGTATCTGATTTGTGGTTATGACGCTGGGTAGTGTTCTACCTATGCCGTTATAATGCCGAAATTTCGTTAGAAATTGTCTAAATAAGTTTCTTTATATTAAATTGGATTTATTAAATGCCTTTAAAACCTCATGCATATTAATCACTGCTATTTGTTATCGAGATTTCGTACGATTAGATTTTTAAAACTATAAGTATGTGGAACGGTTTATGCCTTTAGTACTCAACCTATTTTGTAAGATATATTTCAAAACGAGTTTTGACTCATGATATATGTGATGATGTATAATGCCTGTGTGGCACTTGGAAATGCCTATGTGGCACTTGCCTGTGTGGCGTTTTATTATACCTGTGTGGCATTCAGTAAGCCTGTGTGGCATTGAGGCGCCGTATACGTAATTGCGTCATGGATCCCGCCTGTGTGGCAAATGGGTAGCGGTAATTACGTATGATTGTCCGACAACTAGTCGTGACTTGTACCTCAGCTACCAGATGATCACTGGTGCTGGGATGATTCATGATCATGGATAGAGCCCTGGTATGGGACACTGACCACTGCTAGCTACAGTGGATGCTTTCATAGAAAGCTTCTTGGTTATATTTCAAAGATTCCTGTTACGTTACTGAATCTCCTAATGCTCGTCTCATATAAATGTTTTTAAATGTATATTACGATACTGTTACAAAGACGAGCGAATGTATCATTTCTACTACTACTATATATATCTTGATTCGGTGAATGCTTGAGTACTAAATTGTTTTGAAATTTCTTGGCATAACATTTTATAACTTATAAACTATGGTTTATTGATTTGGTATTATTTCCAATAAAACATCTTTGAGCATGAGTTTTGGCACGTTTATTCACGCATGCACATGCATTTAACATAGTAGAAACCTAACATCATTTAGCATATGCTTTCTTACTGGGCTTTCCCCAAAGCTCACCCCCTTCCACCTCAGATTATTTCAGGTAGACTCGGCACGAGCGTGGTGCATCGAGAGTCTTTTTGTCGAGCTGTAGAAAGCTATAATTTGAGCCAAGGTATAGTCTTTTGTTCTTTTGTTTATATCCCAAACTAAATTCTTTTGTGTACACAGTGTATAGGATTCGGGATGTAAGTACTAGGTGATATTGAGTCTGTAAACATACTGTGATTCGTAGTTAAGTTGTAATCTCGATATGTTTATATATTGAATCACTTGGATGTCTAATATTTCAGAAGTTACATGGAGATTTGAAATTTCTACAGGTTGAAACGATGATGTACTTAGTATGGGGATGGATACTAGACTAAAATAGGGGCGGAGTTTTTCAGTGTCGTTTTCGACACGTCTTACTAGAAGACTATATTGGGACCTTAGACAACTAGTCTTAAATAACTATAGGAGTGGGACTCTACTCATTAGGTTTTAGCTACACTGAGCGAGACACAAACATAGGAAGTGAAAGAAAAAGTTAGCCCGAAATTCCCGGCTTCCGAGGGCGTTACAGGTACATACCTTGACCGAAACTTTAAGTTCTCCTATCTCAAAATTTTGTCACTTGTTCAAGAAAATATTGGTATAGGTAAAAAGGGCTTGAAGAGTAGAGTGATTTTGGTATAGAAAGTTTGATAAGATTTGTTTATTTAGGTGGTGTTTTCAAGAGCTTTTTATTTTCCCCTTTTTCCTTCTATGGTGGCGTGAGGCATGAGTATGGGGATGATGAATAGTGTCCAACTGTCACTTGTAGAATTATAAAGAATTGTCTAGAGATAGGCAAAATTACCAAAATGCCCTTAGTTATGACAATTTTAGACAATTTTGCCCTTAAGCTTCCGTAGTCGTAAAAACTATGTAATTGCACTCCAAAATTTTGGATTCCATCACCAATTACTCTTATTAAATGTATTTTGATGAATAAAAGTAGTTTCGTCAACGTGCGGTACACCGATTGCGTGAAATTACAAATTTACCCCTACTGTACCGCTAACAAAATTTTTCGATTTAACCATTGATTTGATTTATCTACTGACACTATCTTAACCTCCTTTTCATGTAAAATATCATGGTATTTTTACTTCTTCCCAATTCTTTTTAGTTTGGATACACTTTACTAAAATACCCTTAGGATGTAACTGTCATTTTCCAATTTGTTTGCCATATTTCCCAAAATAATTCAAATAGGGTATCTTAGGTCTCAAAATTTCTATAATATCATTATTACACCATCCGTGCACTATTTCTTCAGTCATACACACATCTGGGCACGAAAATTCAAGTAAGGCCCACATCACTATTTACTTCCAATTTACAAAATATATTCAAAATAAATTAATAATTACATATATACACATGTACAATACAAAATAAATGGTTCTCACACTTAGTCTCAACAAAACATTTAGTTTAGACAGCTTTAATAAATCACATAATCAAACATCTATCTCATAATGCATGATCAACACCAATGGTATGATGAATACGTGTATATAATCCATTCAAAACGTAAGACATATCATAATCACACAAATATCCAAAGTCACTTCAAATTCAAATTAAGCTCTACAAAGTTTCATACATTGATTTTAAAAACCAATACAATAATATACAAATACATGGATCTCAGTACAGTTTCATTGCAATTTATGCATAATAACCAAATTGTGCAATGCATGTCATGAAGTGCATTACCTTAGGTTCACAATAGTTTAAGCACTCTGACATAAATGCCTAGGGCTACTAGACCTTAGTAATTTCATTTACTTTGTAATACTGACATTAAGACCCCCACCACCAATATGGGTCCTTTTCATATCGTTTGAATATTTAAATAATGACTTACCAATAATACTACACTAGTACTATGCACTAACACATGTTAAGATTTTCATGAATTATCATATATATCATATATTAGGTTAAACTATATAAACACAGGTTATAAACTTCAAATAAACTTGCATAGTACTAAGCCCCGATGCTTAGTACACCACCCTTAACCAAGCTTCCACGTAACTTGAGCTCACTTGTTAGTTTCTTCGGTGATTTCTAGTTCCTACACCACATACATATTCACACCATTATATCACACAATTGTTATATGTATACATATTCATACATTTATTTCCACTATAACCATACTCAGTAATTATCTAGCCTTATCTTTCTTGCTTCCTTACTCATGATCATATAGATATAGATATATATATATTCTTTAATGGTAAATTACATAAATATACCTTGTGATTAGGGGCAAATTAAATGTAATACCTACTGTTTAAAATTTGACACTTAAACACCCTAAAAATTATTTTCGTATCACTTTACCCAAAACTGTTACTTTTTCCATTATTTTTATTCTTTTTCATTTTTTTAAGATCTAAAACCATATGAATAGCACAAAAAGATTAAAAAAAAGACAAGAAAAATAGTTTTAGAGAGAGAAAAAACAGTTGAAGCAAAAGAAAAAAGAAAAAAAATGTAACGATTTGGGACAAAATGAAACGGAAATAAATCTCAAGTTAGTTAAGTGTCAAAGTTTAAACATCAGGTACCACATTTAGCTTGCCCCTAACAACAAGGTATATTTATGTAATTTACCCTTTCTTTAAAGTATGTATGTATGTATATATATACACACACATATATACCAATTTTAATCGCCTAGTTTGTATGTATGTTTATAAATTTATATTTCACCAAGCTTATAAATGTTAAGCTTTAATTTAACTTATTCCTCTTGCATTCTCACATTTAACTCCTTTATGATATCACTGAAGGTTATGAATTATTCAAAATGAAGAGTGATGAAACCATTAGTGACATGTTTACTAGATTTACTGATATTATAAATGGTCTCAAGTCCTTAAGAAAAAAATATTCTAATGTTGAAATGGTGAAGAAGAGTCTTAATAGCTTACCTAAATCATAGGAAGCTAAAGTTACAGCTATGAGGAATCTAAGGATCCCTATACTCTTTCTTTAGATGAACTCATGGGATCTCTGCTCACCTATGATATGAAACTCAAAAGAAATCAAGAACCTCCTAAGAAAGTTGGAGTTGCCTTGAAATCCACCACAAATGAGGAATCCAAAGATGATCATGATGATAGTGGTGATGATGAGGATTTTGAGATGGCTATGTTTACAAAGAGGTTCAACAAATTCATGAGGATAAGAGCTAGTGGAAACTCTAAAAAACCTCCTAAGAGAGACTCTAGCAAAGGAGAAACAAGTAGGAAAGAAAAGTATCCAATTATTTGTTATGAATGTAAGAAACCTGATCATATTAAATTTGATTTTCCTCTTTATAGAAAACAAAGTGAGAAGAAACCAAAGAAGAAGGCAATGATGGCTACATGGAGTGATAATGACTGCTCCGATGAAGAAAACGTTGAAGAGGAAGTAGCCAACCTTTGCTTCATGGCCATTGAAGATGAAAAGGTAAAATCCAACTCATTTGATACTAATGAAATACATTTGATGAGTTGCAAGATGCATTTAATGATTTAGCAAATGAATTTGAATGCATGAATGTAAAATATAAGAAAATGATTTCAAAATTGAAAAAGGAAAATGAGATGCTCATGAATGCCAAGTTAGAATGTGAAAAGAAATTAAAAAATGTAAATCTAGAAATAGAAGAGTTAAATAAAAAGAACATTAATTTGCAAAATTCATTTTCTAGATTTTATATAGGTCAACAAAAGCTTGATCATATGCTAGAGACTCAAAGAGCATTCTTTGATAAAGAAAGAGTAGTTTACAATGCATCAAATAAAGAAACTCACTTCAAAAATTTTCTTGTTAAGAATGAAAGATTTATGTTGTGCACTTTATGTAATAAATTAGGACACTCCTCACAAGCATGCACATCTAGGAAGAATAACTATGAAGATTTTGGTGCCTAAGCATGTTTTGAATTCAAATGATGAGTTATTAAGAATGAAATAGATCTCTAAAGGATAAAAAATTATTAGTACTAACTCTCAAGGACCTAAGAAAATTTGGGTACCTAAGATAAAAGTTTGATGTATTTGTATGTAGGAGGAAGAGCATTGCTACAAGGCAAAGTCTAAGGAGCATTGGTACCTTGATAGTGGATGCTCAAGACACATGACCGGTGACAAGCAAATTCAAAATCTTAAAACCTAAAAGTGGTGGAGAAGTCACATTTGGAGACAACTCCAAAAGACAAATTAAAGGAATTGGCTCTATTGGTAACTCTTTCTCAACTATTGAAAATGTCTTGTATGTTAAAAGATTAAGACATAACTTGCTTAGTATTAGTCAATTGTGTGATAAAGGTTTTAATGTTGTGTTTGATGCTTTATGTTGTCATTTTGTTAATGCTAAAATTAATCAATTCCTTTTCATAGGACATATACAAGGAAATATTTATATTGTACACTTAGATGAGCTAAATAACAAGAATGTATGTTTTATGGCCATAAAAGAAGATGAACCTTGGTTATGGCATAGGAGATTAGGTCATGCTAGCATGCATGTTTTATCTAAATTAGCTAAAAGAGACTTAGTCGTAGGACTAACTAAACTTCAATTTGAAAACGATAAGGTGTGTGAGGCTTGTGTAAGAGGAAAACATAAGAGAGTATCATTTAAATCTAAGAAGTGTGTTACAACCTCTAAGTCACTTCAACTCCTCCATTTAGATCTTTTTTGTACCAACTAGAACCACTAGTTTAAGAGGGAAACATTATGGTTTTGTCATAGTTGATGATTATATTAGGTCCACCTGGGGTTCTTTTTAGGTGTGAAAAATGAAACCTTAGACAAATTCATCATTTTTCAAAACATGTTCAAAATGAAAAAGGCTATTCTATTACTAGCATTAGGAGTGATCATGGAAAAGAATTTGAAAATCTTGGTTGACATTTATTGTAATGAAAATGGAATTGGCCATAATTTTTCAGCTTTTAGAACTCTTCAACAAAATGGGGTAGTTAAAAGGAAGAATAGAGCCTTAGAAGAAATGGCTAGAACCATGCTTTGTGAAAACAATTTGCCAAAATATTTTTGGGCTGAAGCTATTAATACTACATGTTATGTTATAAATAGAGCTATGGTTAGGCCATTTTAAAAAAAAAAACCCCCTTATGAGCTTTATAAAGGAAAAAAGGCCTAACATTAGCTATTTTCATCCGTTTGGTTGCAAATGCTTTGTTTTGAACAATGAAAAAGACAATTTAGGAAAATTTGATGCAAAAAGTGATGAAGGTATTTTTCTTGGTTATTCTTTAAATTCTAAGGCATATAGAGTTTTCAACAAAAGAACACTTGTTGTGGAAGAATCAATTCATGTGATTTTTGGTGTTGATCCATTTCAAGATAAAGATGTTAGGAAACAATTAAGTGGAATCAATCTTGATGATGAAGTGGACATATTTGATGAACCAATAATTGATCCATTTTAAGATAAAGATGTTAGGGAAAAATTAAAAGATTTTGATATAAATAAGAATGAGGAGTCATTAGATCAAGAAATAATTGAGAAAGAATCAAGATGTCCTAGAGAACTTAGTTATGTGAAGAATAATGACATTGTTGGAGATCCAAATATTTGTGTTAGAACTAGATCATCATATAGAAATATATGTCAACATGTAGCTTTTGTAACATAATTTGAACTAAAGAATGTGCATGAGGCTTTAAAAGATGAAAATTGGATTATGGCTATGCAAGAAGAATTAAATCAATTTGAAAGAAGTAATGTTTGGAGTCTAGTGGAAAGACCTAAGGATCATCCAATTATTGGAACTAAATGGGTATTCAAGAATAAAATGGATGAGAATAGTGTAATAGTTAGAAACAAGGCTAGGCTAGTAGCACAAGAATATAGGGCAAGAAGAAGGAATAGACTATGATGAAACTTATTCTCTGATAGCTAAACTAGAAGCTATTAGGATGTTACTTGCCTTTGCATGTTACAAAGATTTTAAATTATACCAAATGGATGTTAAAAGTGCTTTGTTAAATGGTTACATAAATGAAGAGGTTTATGTTGAGCAACCTCTTGATTTTGAAAATCCAAAGTTTCTCAATCATGTTTACAAACTTTCAAAAGCTCTGTATGGGTTAAAACAAGCTCCTAGAGCTTGGTATGAAAGACTATCAAAATTCTTGATTGAAAAAGGCTTTGCAAGAGGCAAAGTAAATACAACCTTATTTATCCAATCTAAGGGTAGTGACCTATTAGTGGTTCAAATTTATGTAGAGGATATCATCTTTGGATCCACAAATGAGTCATTATGTAAAGATTTCTCCAAATTAATGCAAGGTTAATTAGAAATGAGCATGATGGGAGAGCTAACATTCTTCCTAGGACTTCAAGTTAAAGAATATAAAGATGGTACTTTTATAAATTAAGCCAAGTACACTAAAGACTTGCTCAAAAGATTTGGGATGGATGAGTCCAAATCTCAATCCATCCCAATGAGCACAAATATCAAGCTTGATAAGGATAAAGGAGGAAAATTTGTAGACATTAAACTATATAGGTCTATAATTGGTTCATTGTTATATCTCATCGCTAGTAAACCCAATATAATGTTTAGTGTAAGCTTGTGTGCTAGGTTTCAATCATCTCCTAAAGAATCACAATTACAAGTTGTAAAAAGAATCCTTAGATACCTTAAAGACACTTCTTCCTTAGGGCTATGGTATCATAAAGATTCTACTTTTGCTGTTCATGCTTATTCCGATGTGGATTTTGGTGGTTGCAAAGTTGATAGGAAAAGTACATCTGAAAATTGTCAATTCTTAAGAAATAGACTTATTTCATGGTTTTCCAAGAAACAAAATAATGTAGCTCAATCTACAACCGAAACTGAATATATTGCTTATAGAAGTTGTTGTGCACAAGTATTGTGGATTAAGTAACAAATGAGTGACTATGGAATAGAGATGAATCAAATTCCTATCAAATGTGATAATACTAGTACTATCAATCTTACCAAAAATCCCATACAACACTCTAGAACTAAGCACATTGAAATAAGACACCATTTTATAAGAGATCATGTGCAAAAAGGTGATATTGTTCTAGAGTACATAGATACCTTGCATCAATTGGCTGATATTTTCACTAAACCCTTGGATAAAGAGAGATTTTGCACACTTAGAGGTGAACTAGGTCTCA
This sequence comes from Heritiera littoralis, assembly GCA_031772115.1. Taxonomy (NCBI): domain Eukaryota; kingdom Viridiplantae; phylum Streptophyta; class Magnoliopsida; order Malvales; family Malvaceae; genus Heritiera; species Heritiera littoralis. The sequence goes on from JAPDPK010000021.1 coordinate 588,549, forward strand.
TGAATGCTCCTTGAACTAGACTAACTTCCTTATGATCTTGAATGAATGGCCGAAGCTGGTTGCGATGAATGCAAGTCAGAAATTTAGAGAATATATTGGCTACTTGCCATATTTCTCTTAGAATTGTCATGAACTTTAGTTGTTAGGATGAATTGTTGAAATATATGTTTGATCATGTTCTAAATTCCATGTCAACTCTTTACCACTCAACTTCTTTGAGAAAGAACATTGATCTGGCTTAATCACCATGTCACCTGCCAAAAATCACATCTCATGTTAAAATTTTCTCAAAACACAACAAAGTGGTTTTCAATGACTTTTCCAAATGTTTTTGTCTTCTACAAGTCATACAACATGATTTTAACTTGCTCAAATCTTGTTTTTTTAAAAACTAAAAATGCATGATTTCACTTGTTTTCAAATCATTTTTCTGCATAAAAAATCAGGCAAATGACTGAGGGATCGATTCCCTAGGCTATAGGATCGACCCCCTGGGTTTTCAAGCCTAAAATACTAAGGTTTAGCTATGAGGGATCGATTCCCATTACCATGGGATCGATCCCATGGCCTTCAGTTTGCTCACTTGCTCACGGTTCGGTTTTGCCTGGAAGGGATCGATCCCATCCTTGAAGGGATCAATCCTTTCGGGCTAGAACCCATTTTCTGGGTTTTTAAATCGTCGGTTCCCACTTCTTTTTCTTATTATTCATCATTTTCTTCATGCACACACCCTCTACGCCATTTCTCCCATACCCAAACTTTCAATCTCTCACATTTCTCCACCAAATATGGCCATTCTTTCACCATTCTTCATCATTTTCATTTCCTTTTCACTTATCGTCTTCATCATTTCCAAAACTTCCTATCTTTACATGTTTTTTACCTCTCATTCATACTCATGCCATTTCACCCAAAATTCCAATTTCTTGCATTTCTTCACCAAACTTCATTATTTCTCCTGCATTTTTCATCCTTTTCATCATATTTTTCAAACCCACTTCATTTTCTTGCAAAATTTTTTTCATTCCATCTCACTTGGACGTTCAAAACACCTATTTTTTGTCCAACTTCTAGCTCTCATAATTCTCAATTCCTTCCATATTTCATCACCCTTACTTCATCAAATTTGCTCACTACATTCCATTCTGTGATTTTGTGTTGATTGGTTGCTTCACATCTTCCCATAAACTCATCACCATCTTCCCAAAGTAGTGCTCATCACGTGTTTGACAAAATTCCTCTAAGAATTTTTCTTCACTTTTCACATTCAAACCTAGCTCAAAATGGCTCCTAGAGTAAAACACACTGCTCAGAACGAAAAGCCCCCTCCTCTTCCACTTCCTCCGTATCCACTACCTTCAATCGAAGCTTTTGAAATGCGAAGGAAAAAAACCAGTTCCATGAGAAGTTCACCAATATGAGGATCAAGTATTGGTGACCTATTAACTTTGAATTCCTAGGGGAAATCGGGTTCCCATATCTAGCCAAATTTGAAGCCTACCACTTAACCTATTTTCTTAAAATCAATACTCCGGTCTCATGCAACATCATCCAGGCGTTCTTCTCCAACACCGAACTCACCATGAGTCCAAATGATAGGTGCAAAGTCGTGGGAATTAAATATTTTGTCATGCGAAGGTCTATTGGGGTTTCCAAGCAATCATTTTCCTATGCCTTCCGCATTCCCAACCAGGGCCTTATCTATGAGGATGTAGAGGTACTGTTGGAATTCGCAGTCGCTGATGAGAGTGCTAGTGATCTTCCTATCTTCGCACGCCTCTTACACATCATCATCTCCTGGAATCTTCACTCGTTCGGCACTAAATATTCTCAAGTTTGGAAGCTTGATCAATTTTGGCTTCACCACAACCACTCACCCGAAGGTAGCAAGCCCAATCTCATTCATTTCATCTTCCATGACTAGGTGAAGATTGTCCAAGATGGAGCTAAGATGATTGTCTTCCCTCAGCCATTAGCTTACTACCTTCTTGACCAAAGGGTTGATTACTCGTGCGAAGTCAGTGTTCTTCTTGATCCAAGTACCACTATAAACCTTGCAATAATGCATAATCTTGGGTGGTATTTACGGAGGAGAGGTGATGCTTTAGAATGGGAGAAGCATCATGGACATCTAGCCTCTCCCAAACATGCTCCCGAAGAATAAGCACATCAGGGACCTTCTTCCTCCATACCATGGAGTGCCACACCTGCTTCCCTTAACCAATCATGTTCCTGCTTAAGCAAATCAACTCCTCTCAACAAGCCTTCCAACGAGACGTTACCTAGCAATTTAATCAGCTGGACACTCATCTTAATCGATTGGAAGAAACACAGGCTGCCTTGTATGATGAGCTTCAAGATGTTCGCATCTAACAGGAAGACTTTATCGAGCAATACCACATGACTTTTCCTAAGAGGCCATAAGTTAGACATGTCTAGAATCTCTAAGCCTTTAGGACTTAATGACTATATAAATTGTTAGCTTATTTAGTCTAGACTGCTTGTGCCTGTGAGACTGGTTCGTTATATTTCTTTTATGACTTCTTCTAATTATGCTTCTCAATAATATTGTCTTTGTTTATGTTTATGTCTATGGCATTGTCTTTGTTTATACTGCTTTAAATTGACAACTTCTTAGTTGTATGTTTCTTTTATATATGATTTGTTAAGGGGGAGTTTATATCTGAGTTTCCATTTATATATGATTTCTACATGTTATGTTTTATTTTTGCTATGACAAAAAGGGGGAGAAGTAGTGGTAAATTTTTATAAAAACTCATGCTTAAATTAAGGGGGAGCAAATTCTGAGGAGGAGTAGCGTTTTTGTTTTTCAACAATACATTCAAAGCAAATTTACCTTAAGTTTTGTCATATCAAAAAGAGGGAGATTGTTAGCTTTAAATTGACAAGTATTTTGAAATGACAAAAACTTAAGTAATGCTAAATGTCTTAATCTATATTATAAATTTGCTTAAGACGAACACAATGATAAAAAATCACATAACAAGGTTTTGGACTAAATTTTTAATTGAGAAAGTCAAGAAATATTCTTATAAAATTGAAAGAATGTTTTGAATTGAATTGAAATCACAAAACACATCATTGCTAACCTAAAACAACTCACAAAAGGGCAGGAAAGACATAAGGGATCGATCCCTTATCCTGAGGGATCGATCCCCCGTTGGCAGAGAGCTTTCAGGGGCCAAAAACAAGCAAGGGATCGATCCCCACTTGGCAGAATGCACTCAAAGTGATTCTAGAGCTTTGGGATCGATCCCCTATGGCTAAGGATCGATCCCTTATCACGAGAATAGTGCCCAACGGCTAGCTTTTGAGGGTTTCAATTGGAGGAATTGCATTAAATGTTCCAACAACCGTTCTCAGCTCTTTATGGAGTATAAATACAAGCATTTATGAAGATTAAAGGCAGAACAAGCACTCAGCAACTTCTCTAAGCCTCAAGAAAGAATTCAAAGCTGAAAAAACATCTTTTGTACTTGATTTGTGAAATTCCACCTTGTACACAACCCACTCATATTAATATCTATTATTCAAAGTTGTGTGTAAGCTTTGTAAGGTTATCTTGTAAGAGTGAGGGTAGCTTTGTAAGGGGATAGGTTAAGAAGGCTATTCCTAAGCCTACCAAAGGAAGTGTAAGAGGTCTCTCCACACCTTGAAGTGGCTTGCACTGATTCACAAAGAAGAGTGGAATCAATCCCTTGACAAGAGGATCAAGGAGAGAGGACATAGGTAAGAGATTGGCCGAACCTCTATAAATACTGTGTTTGCTTCTCTTCCCTTATCTTTATTGACTGCATTTGTTACATTATTACATAAATTGTTTTATTTGTTAATTAAGTTCTTAGAAACTCAAAATTAGTAGTTAAACCGATTCACCCCCCTCTCGGTAGAGCCAACAGTTTCTCAATCTCAATATAAATGATTTAATCAAATGAATTCAAGATCTCATGTTAAATCTCATATGTACTGTGGCCACAAATTTTCAATCATTAATCTCTATTGAGAGGCCTTGAGATATAGACTATTGTTACCAGAGAGACAAATCCTATCTTGATCACTCACAACCCTCGTATGATTCATGATGTACCTAATTACTGTCTTACTTGCAACCCTCAATGAGCTACGTTTACCAGCATCAAAGTACACCAATCCACACATAAGATACCATGGTGATCTCAAGTCTAAGGATCACATATACCATTGCCATTTGAGAACATCTAATGACACTCAATGTAACGATCCACATAAAGTTCTCAAGATGGATCAATCCAATGTTTTCATTCACAATGATCACCCATGTGTTGATCTAGATATCACCACATCCATGACTTATGAGATCAGTCACCCAAAGGAATCTAACACATGTTAGTTTATCGTATCACTGATGTCCCTTCTCAATTTTACTAAAACTAAGGATATTTAAGAATAGTATTCTTTGTATCATAAGGAGCTCATTATCAAAGTCACTACTTTGATTCCTTTGATATGAATCCACTATTCTAGGGACTTTGTCATTTGATTATGACTTGATCACATTAAATATAGTCAATAATGATAAATAACTGCCATGTATTATTAAATAACATAAACAATCACAATGTCATAAGTGTAATACAAGTCCAAATCTAATTGGCTCATAGTGCATTCACTAACATTCTCCCGCTTGCACTATAGCTAATTGATCATGGAAGGGCCTGAGTATTTGTTCGGACCATTGGTGAGATCAAAATTTCTTAGCTTGTGCAATGGCTCCATTGTTGTCACAATGGAGTACCAATGGATTAGCAGTGCTAGAGATCATCCAAGTTCGATGATGAACTTCTTAATCCAAACAACTTCCTTAGCTGCATCTAATGCCGCTATATACTCAGCCTTTATTGTAAAATCGATCATTGTCTCTTGTTTTGAACTCTTCCAACTTACAGAGCCACCATTTAGGCAAAACACATAGCCAGATTGTGACTTAAAGTCATCCTTATCTGATTGGAAACTAGCATCAGTGTAACCATTTATAATGAGCTCATTTTTTCCTCCATAGACTAAAAAGGCATCCTTAGTCCTTCTCAAGTACTTAAAGATGTCCTTAGACTCATTATGGATCGAACCATGTCTAATAAGGTCCGATTCCTCCTCTCAGATACACCATTCCATTCAGGTGAACCAGGTGGAGTGAGTTATGGAACTACTCCACACTCCTTTAGATGATCTGTAAATTCTAGGCTCAAATACTCTCCACTGCGATCTGATCGAAGTGTCTTGATATTCTTGCCTAGCTGGTTTTATACTTCATTCTTAAATTCTTTGAACTTTTCAGAGGATTCTAACTTGTGTCTCATTAGATACACATAGCCATATCTATTGTAGTCATCAGTAAAAGTGATGAAGTGTTGGAACCCTTATCTAGCCTGTGTGGTTAATGGGCCACATACATCTGTATGTATGAGCTCTAGTAAACCACTAACACTTTCACTTGTTCTTGTAAAAGGGGCATTGGTCATTTTACCAAGCAAACAAGATTCATATACATCATATGATTCAAAATCAAAAGAATATAAGTATCCATCTTTGTGGAGCTTAGATACACGTTTCTCGTTTATGTGACCAAGTCTACAATACTAGAGGAATGTAGGGTTAATCTCATTACCCTTTGACCTTTTGGAATCAACACTGTATATGTGATTATCTAAATCTAAAACATACAATCAATTCATAATGGAAGCATTGCCATGGAAAATATCATTAAAGTAAATTGAACAACTATTGTTCATTATTTTAAAAGAAAAACATTTCTTGTCCAAACAAGAAACTGAAATAATACTCTTGGCAATTGCTGGAACACAATAACAATTATCAAGTTTTAGAATTAGGCCCGAAGGCAATAATAAATTAAATGTTCCTACAGCTAATGTAGCAACCGTTGCTCCATTTCCAACTCGTAGGACCACCATACCCTTGGCAAGTTTTCTACTCCTTGTTAGTCCCTGCACATTCATGCAAATGTGAGAACCATATCCAGTATCTAATACCCAAGACGAAGAAGTAGAAAGATTTATCTTAATCACATATATACCTGAGGTGGAAGTCTTACTTCCTTTCTTTTTCTTCAGTTCCTCAAGGTACACGGTGCAATTTTGCTTCCAATGACCAGTCTTATCCAATAGAAGCACTTTCTTGTCTTAGAAACTTCACCAGATGGCTTGAGCTTCTTAGCCTTTTCCTTCTTGTTACCCTTGTGCTTAGGCTTACCCTTAGGCTTGCGTTTGCCTTTGGATTTGGTCTTGTCAATCACCATAATAGAAGTAGGCCTTGACTTTTTCAAGTCTTGCTTAGCAGTTCTCAACATGTTGAGTAATTCTGCCAATGTCTTATCCATACAGTTCATGTTGTAGTGCAACACAAACAAACTATAGCTATCTGGTAAGGATTGGAGGATGAGATTAACTGATAACTCTTTATGCATGGTGAACCCCAGTGCTTCTAACCTCTCAATGTACCTAATCATATTAAGTATATGAGTGTGCACCGGAGCTCCCTCAACCATCTTACTCTGGAAGAGTGCCTTAGACACCTCATAATGTTCATGTCGTGCTTGCTCTTAGAACATTTCCTTGAGATGTTCGATCATATCAAATGGTTCCATATTCTCATGTTGCTTTTGGAGTTCAGAACTCATGGAAGCTAACATTAGGCACTACACGTCAATGGCATCATCCAAATGCTTTTGATAAGCTTGCTTATCAGTAGTGGAAGCATTCTATCGAGGTTGAGTAGGGATTGCATGCTCTAGAACATATAACTTATTTTCCTGAGTGAGGACTATCCTCAAATTTCTATACCAGTCTAAGAAGTTTGCCCCAGCCAACTTGTTATCCTTCTCAAGGATAGAATGAAGGGATAAATTATTGTTTGCCATGATAATTCTACAATCATAAAATATGCAAGTAAGTAAAATTGTGATTAAAATCATTTAATTATAGTCTTTTCATTGAATGAATTCCTCCCACTATTTTCCTCAAGCTAATAGCCCTCACAATCAACTCGGGAAGCCTTTTCACCTAGACTTCCTAGTGGGCCAGGATCCATATTTGATCCCATTATGACTTTAATTGAGCTAATATGTCCAATGAGATTATTTAGGTAGACAACTCTTGTCAATTGCATCTCATACAACTCCTGGATAGTTGGGTGAACAACTTTTGTTCTAACTCATCATATGAGTTAAAGCCCAACCTATGCCTCTAAATCTTATTAGGTTTGACTGAGCCAATGCCCTAATTTCATTTAGTTAAGTCTGACCCAATACAGTTGGAGATAACTCATGCAATGTGAATTCCCAAGGTAGGTATGGCCTTGACTGAGCCAAAGTAGCACAATACCAAACAAAGTCTCTTTCACATGCATCGTATTGGAAGGCATCTTTATTTGTTATCTTGACTTAATATTTATTTTGAGGGATTTTTTTTATTTTACCGTCTCATCTAGCATGCTTTTCTGACATATATATCAACATATATAAGTAAAAGCATAAAATTAAACGTGACATGGTTATGGCCTTTCTATTACAAAAGAACCTAGGGATACATTGTTTTTCTAAATGCCTTCTCCTCAGTTTCCCTTCAAGGGTCACCTCGGTTCACCTTGGCTCCGGACAATCTTGGCTCCAAATGTTGTACATTTTACAAGATAATCCTAATTATCTATGTAACTACTACATAAATAAATTACAAATAAATCAAGGCTGGAAGCCCAATTTAAATTTGTTTAAATAAATTACAATCCATGTAAACCTAGGCCCATAACCATGCACCGTTCAACCATCCATATCACATACGAATCAAGCATTAAGCATACATAGCAATATCACATATTAATTTGCATGCTTCCTCATTAAAATCTAATTTTTATTAATCAAATTTTAATTAATTATGGGTATCAAGGGCTGTTTTAATTTAATTTTAATTCTCAAAATTCAATTTGGGCTTAATTGAAATTTTAATCTCATTAAAATCTCAAAAACCATTGGATAACTCTTATCCAATTTAATATAGAGAATATTGAAAATAAAAATTTCATCAAGATAATTCCTTTTGAAATTTTAATCTCGTTAAAATCTCAAAACTGTTGGATAACTCTTATCCATTTTAATATAGAAAATATTTTATTTTAAAATAAAATTTATCAAGATAATTCCATTTGAAATTTTAATCTCGTTAAAATATCAAAAATCATTGGATAACTCTTATCCAATTTAAGATAGAAAATATTTTATTTTAAAGCAAAATTTTATCAAGATAACATTTTTGAAATTTTAATCTTATTAAAATTTCAAAAACCATTGGATAACTCTTATCCAATTTTATTTTAAAAAATATCTTTCTTTAAAATATATTTAATTTAAAACTCTTATTAGGATAACTTTTATCCTAATTTATTTTAATTAAAATATATTTTAAATAAAATAATAACAAGTATTAATTTTTTTTGCAAGGGTGGCAACTACAAGGTTGCTTACATGTTTTTTGTCAAAACAATTTTGACAACTGCTCTAATATCAATTATATTATATAAAAGCGTGCAGGGTTTATGCCAAACAATTTTGACAACATTTTAATTACAAGTTTGAAAAAAAATTCTAGCATGTAACTTTTAATTCAACAAATCCCTATAGGGTTTACTTAAATCTATAATTGTCTTAAAATTATTTTAGATTGCCCAAACGAATTTTGAAAATTAAAATCAAATCTGTAACAACTTATAATAAAATATCATCACTGCAAATCGAATTCGCTATCCCGAAAGCCATTTGCACACTGGCTCGGATACCATTGTAAGGTATCGTTGTCTCGGTTTATCATGTCATACACGAAAATAAGTAGCGGATTAAAAAACAACAAAACCAAAATCACCAGGATCATGCAACAAGATTGTTTTCAGGATAGAATCTAACCTTTTTGGTGTGAGTCGTGTAGGAATGTTCAACTTTTGAATATGGCAACCCACGACCCGCCCTCGATTTATCGTTAACTCAAGAATCCAAGTTGAGAGAAGCCCTCTAACGATATTCACACGAGTAGGACGCAAAACAAGACCTTTGCTTGAGACAAGGTGTGATTAGAAGCAAAAGGAAGAGGAACGGAATTGTTTTTTGAGAGTGCTAGCTCCAAGAGGCAGAGTGGCTATCAAAACTATTTTGTCTAACTTTAGACTTAATGCTATTTTTATAGTGCCTCTTAACAAAACCTTAAAAAGGCCTTAGCCTTAGTACAACTAAATTGGATCTTTTGGGCCTTTTAAATTTACTTAATCCAAATCCAATTGATTGTAGGGTATACTCTAACATGGCATACTAGCCATTTCCTATATTATATTGCCTATGCATGATTATATTGGGATGTTGACGTCTCCACTGAATGTTTATAGTTTTGACCAATTATAGATTTGAATGCTCGTTTATAGAGGAGCCTGTATTTTTTTAGATACAATAATCCCTTCAAGTCACATTTGAGAACCCTTGAAGGTATATTATTTTATGGTATTTTTAGACTTTGTACCGTACTAGATTATAAGTTAAATGCAGTGGGATGCAAACTAATAAGGATAAATGTTGTGTACAGTAAATAGAATGTCAAACTAGATCTTGTATTGATAATGTTATTGCTATTACAATCTTGAAGGGAATGGAAATATTATATTGATTCTAAAATAATCCTAATAGTGAATGTAATGTAAGAAAGAAAGACTAATGACACAACAAACAGCCTAACCAAATCGATAAAAAAGGAAAAAGTTATCTTGTATTTTGATAAGAACTGGACGTTACAGAGTTAATATCAGAGCGAGGTTAGTATGATGTTTATTGATGTCATTAGGTTTGAAATAGCTTACATCCCCAAGTACTGTACATGTTTGAATAATTATTTGTGGTATAACTGTTTAAAGTTATCCTAAGACCATTGATTTTACTATGGTATTGGCAGAATGAGTTATCATAGAAGGGGTGCTCAACGAAGACAAGAGGAGACGCCTCCCAAACCTATCCCTCCTCCATCTCCTCTAGATAGTCCTAATACCTGACTATCAAGAGTCGAGCAGAATTTGGAGATTATGATAATGTTATTTAATTAGTTCATGGCTAATTTCCCAATGAGACCATGAATACACCACTGGCTCCACCTGCAGTACTTGCATAACTAGTACCTCCTGTTCCTCCAGTACCACCCCTATAGGCCCAGCTGGAGCATCCACAGCCAACTCTCGTTCTTAAGAGGCAGGGTTCCATAGCTTATTGCAGTGTTAGTTTGCTGAAAGAGTTTAAGAAGTTAGACCCGCCTAAATTTAATGGAGGTAGGACCGATTGGTGGTAGAAATTTGGGTAAATGCAGTCACCTAGATGTTCAAGTATATGACTTGCTCAGAGAGACAAAAAGTAGGCTTGGCCACTTATTGGCGACTTATTTACTAGTGGACAATGTAGAACATTGGTGGCAGTCCACTCGGACGATGTTAGAGGCTAGGCATCTTGAGGTTACACGAGGTATTTTTCCAGAGGCATTTAACAGGCCATATGTTCCTTGCACTACTCAAAAGGAGCTGAAGTGAAATTTCTATATTTGACTCAGGCTAATCTTTCAATAAATCAGTATAAGTTAAAATTCGTAGTTTTGATTAGGTTTGATCCTGAAACTCAACGTAGTAAGGAGCATAAGATTTACAGATTTATGGAGGGGTTGAGACCACTTATTCAGTTTAAGCTATACCCATGGATATCACTTCCTAGAATAAGGCTATCTATAAGGCTCAGTTGTGTGAGCAGCACTATGAGTTTCATTAAGCAGATTTCTGAGGAAAGGGTAAAGGTAAAGAAAAGATGAAACGAAAGTCAGAAGAAAAAGGCTCGTCGGAAAGGTATCCAATTAGGAAGGCTAAGAGGGATCAAGGGACTCCTAAGGTTACATGGATCAAGATATCGGATGAGAAATCGCTCTTTTCAACTGGCAATACCGCTAGCTCATAGAATAGTACATGAAGGAAATGTAAGCATTGCGGGAGATTCCACGGATCACAACCATGCCACTACATGTCGGAGCCTGCTTTGGGTGTGGACAATGGGGCACCAGATTAAAGATTATCCAAAGGTTAGTCATAAGGTGCTTGAAGAGCCTAAGAAAACCAGCCAGTCTCAACATAAAGCCACGGCAGCGGAGAAAGGGAAGAAAGCCATGACATAAGGACGGGTCTTCGCTATCGATAAGGAGTCTGCAGACACCTCTGTAGAGGTAATTGAGGGTAAGATTTATGTTTTCGATATGAATGTTGCAGCACTGTTTGAGCTAAGTTCTACTAATTCCTTTATATCCCCTATGATTGCTATGAAATTACCTGTAGAACCGGAACCTTTAGGTTTCTTGTTGCGAATAAATACTACCTTTAAGGAATCATAAATGACAGATATAGTGTATAGAAATTGTAAGCTACGGGTAGGAGGAAAGGAATATATAGCTGACTTAATCCTATTGAACATGTATGGGTTTGATATCATATTGGGAATGGATTGGTTAGCTAGAAATCATGTCATTTGGATTGCTACGCTAAATTGTAACCTTCTCTTCTCCCGATAGCCATGTTGTAAAATTTATTAATGTTTAATGTATAAATACATTTGTTAATTATCTTGTTGGAAAGTGATTTGACAGAATGTGTTTGATATTGTGAAGGGTTAATAGCCTATGTTGTAGATGTAGAACAGAAACGACTAGAGTTTCATGAAATTTTGGTAGTCAGGGACTTCCCCATTGTATTCCCGGATGAACTCCCAAGGCTTCCTCCTGATAGGGAAACTGAACTCACAATTAATCTAATGCCTAGGATAGAGCCAATCTTTAGGCCTCCTTATCGGATGACATTGGTACAGCTTGCAAAGCTTAAGAAGCAACTTCAAGAGCTATTGGATAAAAGTTTTATACAACCCAGTGTGTCCCCGTCTGGTGCTCCTATTTTGTTTGTATGGAAGAAAGATGGGAGTGTAAGGCTTTGTATTGACTACCAATGGTTGAATCAGGTTCCTCTTCCCAGGATTGATGATCTATTCGATCAGCTTTGGGCATACAAGTTTTCCCAAAGATAGATTTAAGATCGTGATATCATTAGTTGAAGATAAGGAATGAGGATGTCCCTAAGATAGCATTTAGGACTCAGTATGGCCATTATGAATTCTTGGTTATGCCATTCAGTCTTATGAATTCCCCTGCAACATTTATGAACCTGATGAATGAAGTGTTCAAGCCATATTTAGACAAGTTTATCATTATCTTCATCGATGACATCTTGGTGTACTCTAAGATAGGGAAGAGCATGAGCAGTATCTTTGAATAGTCCTTCAGACCCTTAAAGATCGGAGACTGTATGCCAAGTTGAGTAAATGTGATTTCTGGCTGGATCAAATTTCATTTTTAGGTCACATTGTCAATAAAGATGGAGTTTCGGTTGATCCATTGAAGATCGAGGCTATAATGCAGTATGAGAGGTTGAAAACAGTGACAGAAATTAGGAGCTTTTTGGGCCTAGCTAGATATTATCGACAGTTTGTCGAGGGTTTTTCTAGATTAGCTGGTTTATTGACACGTTTGATTGCAAAGATGTGAAGTTTGAATGGAATGATGCCTGTGAATGTAGTTTTTAAGAGTTGAAGCGCAGGCTTACAAAAGCACCCATTCTCACCATTCCTAGTGGTTCAGGAGGCTTCTCCGTGTATAATGATGCCTTTGCATAGGGTGTGGGTTGCGTGTTAATGTAGCATGGAAAGGTAGTTACTTATGGTTTTCACCAATTAAAGGACCATGAGAAGAATTACCCGACACATGATTTATAGTTGGTCGCTGTGGTATTTTCTTTGAAGATTTGATGGTATTATCGTAATAGAGAGAGGTTCCAAGTATTCATAAACCATAAGAGTTTGAAGTATTTGTTTTCCCAAAGAGAACTGAATATGAGACAAAGAAGATGACTCGAGCCTTTGAAAGATTACGATTGTGAGATCCTATACCACTTGGGAAAGGCCAATGTGGTGGCTAATGCTCTGAGTAGGAACATATAGGTAGGGTGTCATATATGATGGTCCTAGAGTACAAGTTGTTGGAATAATTTGCGAGCCTCAGCTTGAATGTTACGCTTCTGAGCGTTATGGGATGATAGCTAGTTTGATGATTGAACCAGATTTGATGGATAGAGTAGAGATTCTCAGAGGAAGGATGCTAAGTGTATTGAGGCTGCTCAGTCAGGTACTTTATTAGATGTCGTGATTGGTAGTGATAGGATTTTGAGATTTAAAGGTCATATATGTGTTCCTGAGGAGAAAGAATTGAAGAAGTTGATTTTGATAGAAGCACATTCCACTAAGTACACTTTACATCTTGGAAATACTAAGATGTATCACAATATGCGCAAGGTGTATTGGCGGCTTGATATGAAACGAGACATAACAGAGTTTGTGGTGAAATGTCTCACTTGCTAATAGATTAAGGTAGAGCACCAAAGACCAACCGGTTTGTTACAACCTTTGCCTATACCTATGTGGAAATGGGAACACATTACGATGAATTTCATAATGGGTCTGCCTCGGACTTAGAAGAATCATGATAGTATATGGGTGATTGTGGATCGATTGACCAAGTCTACTCACTTCTAGCCATCAAATCCACAGATTCTCTTAGTATTTTAGCGGATTTATATGTTAGAGAAATTGTCCGACTACATGGTGTTCCAGTTAGCATCACATTCGATAGAGATTCCAGGTTCACTTCTCATTTCTGTGAACATTTTCAAGAAGCTATGGGATCTTTGTTAAATTTTAGCACTGCTTTCCATCCCCATACTGATGTTTAGTCTAAGCGTACCATCTAGACACTTGAGGATATGTTAAGAGCCTGTGCTTTAGATTTTAAAGGCTCCTAGGACAATCATCCTCCATTAGCCGAATTTGCCTACAATAACAGCTACCATTCGAGTATTGAAATGGCACCATATGAAGCTTTGTATGGTAGATGGTACTGCTCACCAATTAGTTGGGAAGAAGTGGTAGAACATAAATTGTTGGCCCCAGATTTAGTTGAACAGGCTTTTGAGGATGTGAAACTAATTTGTCAAAGACTGAAGATAGCTCAAAGCCAACAAAAGAGCTATGCAGATAGTCGACACAGAGCATTAGAGTTTTTTGTTGGGGATTTGGTATTTTTAAAGGTTTTTTCATCAAAGGGGATTATGAGATTTGGTAAGAAGGGAAAGTTAAGTCTTCGCTACATCAAGCCATTTGAAATTTTAGATCGAAAGGGAGATGTTGCCTACAGGTTAACACTACCACCCGAGATAGCTGGAGTGCATAATGTCTTCCATGTGTCCATGCTTCGTAAGTATCATCCAAATCTCTCACATTTCATTGAATATGAACCATTGGAGATTCAAGAAGACATGAGTTATGTGAAAAAATCTGTGCTGATTTTGGATAGGAAAGTGAAAGTGTTAAGGTCTAAGAACATCCCATTAGTGAAGGTTCTCTGGCAATATCATTCGATGGAAAAAGCTACGTGGGAACTAGAGAGCCTAATGAAAGAGAAGTACCCGAAATTGTTTAATTAGTAGCCCCACTAAATTTTGGAGGAACAAATTTCTTAAGGTGGAGAGGATGTAAAATTCCTAATTTTCCTTATTTCTTCCTTACATATATAGTATTTTAAGTTAGAATAATTGGATAAATGGCAATGAGAAATGCCACTATGTCTTATAGGAAAAGGAGAAAACTATAAGTGGGCCCCATAGCATTATGTCTAAATTAGATGGACAAAGAAGTGGCAAATTCTTAAATCTGGGCTCAAAATACATAATTGGTAAGAAGGTCATTTCTTGAAATTCCTTTAATTGAGCATGCTTAGGTTTACGTGTAACAATTTCAAAAATAACGATTTTGTCCATAGATTGGAAGAACTTTAGTGAATATTGGTCAACCAGTTTGACTGTTGAACCATAGACAGTCATAGTCAAATCCTTGTGTGAAGATGTCTTAGGCTATTCCAAGCCATAGATTGAATCACTCAAAAATGTCAAAAATTACGCAATTATATCGTTAGGGGTATTTTGGTAATTTCACCCCTATTACAGCCCAACATATGCCCCTAAAGTCAAAGATTTGACTTCTTCTATTATTAGAGGATTATAATCATGGAAAATGAAAATAAATAAGAATGATTAGATAAGGTAAATTAATATTGTATTGCCAAGGTCATAAGTGGAATTAATGAAATTTTAAAGGGGCAAAATGGTCAAATGTAAATAGAAGATATTTTAATGATATTAATGAATAAAGAATTGCAATTTTTGTCATTATCTTCTTCTAGAGGGCCAACCACACCATTGCCATCATCTTCTCTTAAGTTTTGCTAAGTTCTAGTGTGAGCGAGCTTGAGAAACACTCCCTAATCTTCATTCAATCAACTTGCACCTAAAGGAAAGTTATTCCTCTTGCTTAGCTCTATCTATACTTGGATTATGGAAGCTAGAATCAACCATTAGAGGGCTATTTTGGTTGCTGAAATATTGGTCACTATTGAAGGTGAGAAAATATAACGTTTTACTTGAAGCTAGCTTTTGCTTTTGATTGTTTTAAGGTCATATAACATGTGTATAGCTTTAAAATGAAGCAAAACCAAGTGTAGAGATTCTTTAGGGTTTCGATTGAGAGAGGGTTTATGGAGAAGTTGTATGATTTGCATGCATGGATGGTGTAAAGTGAAAGTAGTGAGCTAGAGAAAGATGATGATGGTGTTAGTCTTGAAAGGAGTTGAGTTTAACACTTTGGGTGCACTAGGTTTAAAGAGAAAGAAAGGCTGGGGTCACATCCCATATATATAGTATTTTTGCACATTTCCATAGATATCACAAGGATTGGGCTGTCTGCGATACCTTTATTTCTCATTTTCTTTACACAGTAAACATCTTATAATCATAATTTATAATTAAATAAGAATATTACATATCGTAATTCATTTATCGTTTACATCCCCTATTTATTATACAACACAACAGTACTATAAAACAAGTTTGAACATATAAGGTAAATGATTATACCTCCAGGATCTCCACTTGACTGCCTCGGGGTACTCAAAACGAAGCCGAAATCCTCGGAAAGAAAATCACGCAGTCACTGGAAATACTCTGTGGAAGTGAAAATAAAGGAGTGAGCAAACCACAGCTCAGTAAAGAAATTGTATGTAAATCTTGATATCACAAAATCTACATGCCATAAAATCCTTATTTTCCTACAGGTACACTAGGGACCGTAAAGGAAGGATACTATAGTCGGCTAAGGATCCAGATGGAGCATGAAGGTATTTTAGAATACCTGTCTTGTCCCGGAACCTAGAAGCAACTATAGGGAGTAATTATTGATTTTTGAAATAAAACATTTTTTCACATAACATTTCATATTAAATTTCAAATCAATGCTTTCATATATTAAAGCATTTAAATCAAATAATCTAATATTCAAATAAAATCATAAAAAGAATATTAGATTAATAAATCATCATTTTCCATTTGAACGCATATCACATATGTCACTGGAAATTTCGTAAATAGTATTATACTCACTTTAGTAGAGTAAACCATTTAGAAATCATCATCCATCTCATTGAAAACATATAAATAATCATTTATCATTTAATCTCACCATTCATTTAAAATATCATTTTCACATCATAAAAATGGTGGAGAGTAAGGCATCACCCAAAATATACCATGCTATAACCCCCGTAGGGTATAAAATCATCATTCGAGATCTATGGCCATAGTTTATAATTGTCCTCAGTCGTACACTAATTATGTGTCGACTGGGATGCTGAAGATAGGGTTAGTATCAACAGCTTAACATATCACATATCATATGTCACATGTCACATATTAGCATGATAAAAGGTCTATCAATCTCAAAAGAATATTCTCAACATCATATTACCTTTATGGAAATCAAGAAAAATAGTTAAAATCTTCAGTCAATCCATAAAGATCTTATTTATCATATAGTGAATATTTACTGAAAATAATTTATAAAACATTCACTTCTCAACATTTCCCTTTTTAAACCATTTCTCACACTGTAAAACATTTAGGAGAAATTTCCAATAGCTTTAATTTCAGTAAATTCGATAACATAAATATTTAAATAATATTTTTCAGTATATTCATATTTTATGAAAAATATTAAATATTCCATTTTCAAGGCTAGGAAATCATTCAAATATGCACTAAAATATTTCATGACATTTTCAGTAAATTTCCTAAGAAATTTCAGCAACATAACGGCTGCTAATACCTTAGCCTTCCTGCAAATTCAAACGCAGTTCAAAAACCAACTGTGATAACCATAAATTCTCCCATTTTGAAATTAGGGATCTGTGAATTTAATTTATGATGTTAATAGGTAAGTTAAAATAAATAAATAAATTTATTAAAGGCTGGGAATATTTTGAGATTACAATACTTGATTAATTGATGAATTAGAAACTTAATAAATAGGAATTTAATTTGGGTATTAAGAAAAAATTAAAATTTAAAGAAATAAAAATACGTATATATATATATATGTAATTATATATATATGTACAAATATATATAATAAATGTTATTTTGAATTAATACATATATTAATAAATAATAAAATAAGAAAATATATGATTTAAGAATTATATATATTTATAATATAACTTATATTTATATGTGTTTTAAATATATATATGTATAGGAAGTATAAATTATATTTATATAAAAATATGTAAATAGTATATATTATAAATATATATGTAAATATAAAGTAGATTTATAATAAATAAATAAATAAATTAATTAATTTTAAAAAAAAAAAAAAAGGAAAATCGCAGCAAGCTTCACGTGAAAGCTTGCTGCATAAATTTGAAGGCAGACCCGTTTAAAACAGACAGAAAAGAAAATAAAAACAGAAGAGAAAAGAGAGGAAAAACTAATTAGTTAACTAGGTGACAGTTTTTCATTGGACAACACATAAATAAAGAAGACAAATCTTCTTCTGGTTATTCAAGTCGGCAAAGAAAAACAGAAACTGCACCACCGCCTCTCTCTGTTTTGCTGCCCGATTCTTCCAAATTTCTTCAAGAGTTCTCACGTTCATCTTGCAAAAAAAAAAACCCCATCCTCTCTTCATTAATTTACACAACCATCTTTACAAAGTCTATTCCTAACCTCAAGCATCACGAGGATGGAATTGGAGGGGCTAACGTGTACTGATTTGGGGAGCTGAATAGAAGGAAACCAGAATTTATTCTGGTTGCTGTTTCGTTGGTCACCAGGAAAGGTAAGAAAAAAATCGGGTTTCATTCAATTTTTGTTAAGGATTTGGATTTTCTTAACTATGATTAAGATGTTTAGAACCCTAGATTGGAGTAACATGAAGTATACTGTTGGTAGAGGGTCTCGGTTATGGTAAGAAAATAAGGGAAATCATGGTAATTTTGTTGTATGTTGGCTAGGAATATATAGGAGATTACCAGGGGATGATGAATGAAACTGAAATTTTGTGATGGTTTCCTGAACAGTGGGAAGTGGCGTGATGTTGGATAAACAGGGTACACCATTCGGCCATAGGAGAAACTAAATGATGGTGATGATGCTTGGATGAATTAAGGGTGTTTGATAATAGAGAATGACTAAATCTATCCCATTTTTTTTTGCTATTCATACCCCATCACTGAGTAACTGAACAGTAACTCGATAAAGGAAATGGGCTAAAAAGAGTAAAACGTGAGTATGAATAGCAGCTTTCGTTTTCGATAATAACTCTAAATGAGTAAAAGAGATTCCTAAAATTTGGATTAATTGAAGAAGGAATTTGCCTAAGCTTCGATAGGCCATTCGGCCACAATGAATGATGATGATGGTAATGTGAATTAGGTGAAGGAAGAATTAAGAGGAAACCCATAGAGATGAGACCATAAAAGGACGTTAGATATGGCTGTTTGGGGAATAAGAATTTATGCAAATTTTAAATATAATGAAGAGTAGAATGAATATATTAAATGAGTGAAAAATATTTCTATAAGCTAAATTGAGAAGAAAATAATTAAAAGACAATAAGAATGAAATAACATGAAGAATTGGCCGTGGCTGTTGGGAATGAAGGATGGTGCAATTCTAAATATAAACTAGATATATGATAAAAATATAAAGAGAGTAGAATATAATTCCTAAATTAGTTAAGGAAGAAATGAATTACAAATAATGAAAATGAACCATAGGGAGCTCTTAGCTAAGGTTAAAGAATGATGAAATTGATACAATTTTAATATATAGAAATGTAAAAGAAAAATATAAAGGAATGGTAGAAGAATTTAGGAAGATAAAATTGGAAAAGGATAAATGAAATAGGAGAAGAAGTATTTGATTTAAGCTAGGAAATATGATTATCAAGAGAATTCTATGGTTAATAATGAAAGAATAAAATATAAATGTTAATGAAAATAGTTAAGAAATAAAATTTGAAGAGATTTTCATTAAGTGAAATTGTCTTATGGTAACTGATAAGAAAATAAAATAAATTAATTATGGAATTAATGAAGTAGAAGATAATGAATTTGAGGTTAATAATACTATTGGTGAGATTGATAATTGGAAGAAGCATAATATTTTAACAAATGTGAAATTTGGCAAGGCCTAGTGTATGAGTTTTTTTATGTAAAAATTGTAATTTAATAGTTAATGGATAATATATAAAGGTTAATTAAAGTAACAATGAAATTGAAGTTAGGAAAAGAATAAATTGTTGTGTAAAATAGGAAATTGGTTAATCCTATTTCATAATATTAAATATTGAATATAAGGGTTAATGAGTAAGAAAACAATATAACAATATTAATAAAGAGATTATTAGTAAAATTAGATTTGGAAAAATAAATAAATAAATAAATAATAAATAAAATGAAAAAATGAAATATTAGATTATTTAAATAATTAAAAATAATAGAATTCTAATTAAATTAAAATTAGGATAATAAGTCACTATAATTGTAGTTAAATTTTGGTATTTAATAAGATAATATACTATGAAAGTAATAAATAGAAAACAAAGGTTGATAAAACAATTATTAGAGTTAAATATATAAATATATATATATATATATATATATATAAATTATAGATGAAATTAGAAGTGGAATAAGGTTGTAATTTAATTAAAATTATATTTTGGTATTTAGTAGAAAATAAAATATATTAATTGTTGAGAATGATAAATAAGAAATAGAAATTAATAGAATATTAGAATTCTAACATAGAATTTTAAATATAAGTTAGTAATATTGTGCAATGTGAAGTACGAGGAAAAAAGAAGCATAATCGGCACTACCAGATTTTATTCTATACAAAAATAGAAGTAAAAAACATGTATAGGGGTCACATAGGATATGTTTTGCTGTTAATTGAAAATTCTCAGAAATCTCGTTTTAGTCGTTTTTTACCCAAGTTTCCCTAATACAAAAAATAGAATTTATCTCTAATTCCGACAAGTATAAATATTGCATTACATGAAATGTTTTACATTAATTGACTTAAATGAAATGATTTACATGTGTTGAATTACATTAATGATTTACATGAAGTGAGTTACATAACATGAATTGCATTACATGAAATGGTTTACATGAATTGATTTACATAAAATGAATTACATTAAATGATTTACATGAGATGAGTTACAAGAAATGTTTAAATTGCATAAAGTGTGTTAGCTTTAAATTGACGTATATATTTTGAAATGACAAAAACTTAAGTAATCTTAAATGTTTGATTCATATTGTAAATTTGCTTTATCAATTATGATTTTCACAAACCATATTAAGTGCTTTTATCAAATATAAAATCATGATTTAATTGATTATCTTTATTGGCTTTAATCAATTTAGAAAACATTTTTTAATTATTGGTTTAAGTAATTTTCTTATGAAACTATTGAATATATTTTAAAAAAATTACTTGATAAATTTTTTGGACTCAAATTCATGTTTTCAAAGTTATGTCATATTTAAAAATACTCAAAATTGGTTTTAGAATGTTTTTAGAATGTTTTTAATGCCTAAAGACCTAGAAAAGGCAAATGAATATTGTAAGGGATGGATCTCCTGATCAAAGGGATGGATCCCCTGTCTGAAGGGATGGATCCCCTGATCAAAGGGATCGATCCCCTGTCTGAAGGGATGGATCCCCTGATCAAAGGGATCGATCCCTGAGGAAAGAGATCGGTCCCTTTATGGCAGAAAGGTCCCTCAGCCCAGAATAAGTATTCTGGAATGAAGGGATCGATCCCTTACGGAAAGGGATCGATCCCTTTACTCGAAAATAGACTGTAACGACTAGCTTCTGTGAGACAACGGTCATATTCGAGTTTTGGACACAATTTGTAAACCAATTCATTCCTTGTAAAAGGGGAGGTTTCTCTTTAGCCTTAGAAAAAAAGGGAGGTTTCTCTTTAACCTAGAAGAAGAGAGAGGTTTCTCTTGAGCCTGCAAAAAGAGGAAGTGTAACACAAATTCAAGAATAGTGAATTTGGGGAAAATCCTTGGGAGCGTCTCAAGGTAGAGGACGTAGGCAAGGTTGCCGAACCTTTATAAATCACTCGCGTACAATTCTCTATCCTTATATTCTTTACTTATTTGCAATTATATTTGTGTGTATTGTATTGAATTTATATTGCATAATTGAGTAGCCTAGAGAACTTAGAAAATATCAATATAGGCTAGAGAATTTACAAGAATCGAAAAACGAACTTAAAGTTAGCGAAAAACCGATTCACCCCCTCTTGGTATAGCCTATACAACCAACAATTGGTATCAGAGCTTGGGCTCAAGATTGATTTAACTAACCTCTATCGAGCAAAATGATCATAAATGGCTCACTTGAATATAGGCACACCCCTAGGAGAAGAGGGACAATCATTAGTTAGACCTCTACTTTTCAATTGAGAGAATTACTCTTATTGGAAAATAAGAATGATGTTGTTTGTGCAATCAAATGATTATGAAGTGTGGAGAGTGATAGTTAATGGTCCTAAGGTCCCAATGAAGAAAGTAGATGGAAAAGATGTCCCTAAGAGTGAAGATGAGGGGGACACCAATGACATGAGATTGGCACAATTGAATGCCAAGGCTATACACATCCTATTTTGTGCATTAGGTCCCAATGAGTATAATAGAGTGTCTCTATGTGAAAATGCTAAGCAAATATGGAACAAATTGGCCATCACACATGAAGGGACCAATCAAGTGAAAGAAACCAAAGTAGGAATGCTCACACATGATTATGAGCTTTTTAGAATAAAAGAAAATGAGTCCATGAATGAAATGTACACTAGGTTTAATGACATAATCAATGGACTTAAGGCATTAGGCAAGAGTTATTCCAATGTAAAATGGTTAAGAAAATTTTGAATAGCTTGCCAAAATCTTGGGAGGCAAAGGTGACCGCAATAGAAGAATCTAAGGATCCTAACACCTTGTCTCTAGATGAACTTATGGGCTCCCTACTTATATATGAAATGAAATTAAAAAGAAATGAAGACCCTTCTAAGAAAGTAGGGGTAGCACTTAAGTCTTCCACTCAGGAGGTCATTGAAGATGATAGTGATGAAAGTGGAAATGAGGAAGAAAAGGAAATGGCAATGTTTGCCTAAAGATTTAATAAGTTCATGAGAATGAAAAAGATTGACACTGATAAGAGACATCAAAGAAGAGGGGTAATGAGAGGAGAGTCAAGTAGGAAAGAAAAAGACCCCTTAGTGTGTTATGCGTGCAATGAATCGGGTCATACTAAGTTAGATTGCCCCTTACTTAGGAAGGAAAAGAATGGGAAACCTAAGAAGAAAGCATTTGTGGCTGCATGGAGCGATAGTGATAGCTCCGATGAGGAAAATGTAGATGAAGAGGTAGCCTACTCATGCTTCATGGCCATTAGTGATGATGAGGCTAGTAGTAGCTCTAGTGAAAATAATGATTTTACATTTGATGAGTTACAAAATGCTTTTAATGATTTAGCAAATGAATTTCAATGCACGAATTCCAAAATATAAGAAAATCATTGCTAAATTAAAAATAGAAAATGAACCCTTGACAGAGATAAATGACTTAAATGAAAAGAATACAAATTTGCATAACTCATTTACTAGGTTCTATATGGTCAACAAAAATTAGATCATATGCTTGAGACCCAAAGAGCTTTCTTTGATAAAGATGGGTTAGGCTATAATGAAAAACAAAAAGAAACTCATCTTAGGAATTTATTAGTAAGCAAAAATTCTATGTATGATACATCTCTCACATGCTCACTATGCAATAGAATAGGCCACTCTTCACAAGCATGCACATATAGAAAAATCACATTTAAAAGAAGAGTTGTTAGAAAAATGTGGGTGTCAAAGCATGCTATGAATAATGATGAATTGTGCTTGAAGTAGATCCCAAAAGGATGAAAAATTATTTCCACTAACTCTCATGGACCCAAGAAAATTTGGGTACCAAAGCATACTTGAAAGTGTTTGATGTAGGAGTGTTAGAGCATGGGAATACAATGGAACAATAGAGTTTAAATGCTCAACACATCCTCAAAGAGTTTGCTTGTGCCAACGGGAAAGAGAAAGAGCTTGGGAATCCATCCTTAGCAAGGTGACAACAATTTCTTAAAGAGTGGCTAATGGTGGATCCAACACATCAAAGCAAAGCACTCTCATGCAAAGGAGTTTTGTAAGCTTAAATTCTATCTTTTCAAAACTCTTGCTAAATTTGTTTGTTTGATTTAATGAGGCATGTTATTAATGATCTTTGATGCTTTATGAGTTGAATGAATGAAAGGCATGATTTATGATTTTGAAATGATTATTGGATTTCTGCATTTTGAGCAAGTTTTCTATGTGTTGATAATGTATTTACTTGCCTCAAATTACCAAATATGTCATTTATGCAAATTGTCATGTCATGAGCTTTAATGAAGAATATGCATGTTAAAAATCATGACATAATGTTCACAAGTGTAGGGATTTGATGATATGTGCTTAAAATCTATGTGAACAAGTTTGTTTTGACATATTTATGTAATTCAATGCATTGGTTTTGCCAAACATGCATAACTCTCAAAATGACCTCCTTTGAGGCCAAAAATGCATTTTAATGTGTAAATTGTTCCAAATTTACAAAATCTTTTGTAAAATGGTTTTTCATTCATATTTTTCATTCATACAAGTCCAAAATCATGTTGCACAAATGTTTAAACTTTTATTTGGACTTAAAATACTCAAAAACAAAGTTTTAGCACCTCACAACTTGAATTTTCTGTCAAAAATCTGCAGAAAATGGATGAGGGATCGATCCTTCAACATAAAGGATCGATCCCCTTTGGCCAGAATGCAGAAAATCAACATTCTGGAACTAAGGGATCGATCCCCCTCCTCTAGGGATTGATCCCCCCAAGGCAGAATGCCTTCCTTGCACTATTTCAACCGAAATTGAGAAGAACTTTTCATTGTCTTGATACCTTCTTTCTTCTCAACTTAAAATTCATTGTTTTAACTTCTTTTTGATGATCTTTACAATATGAAAATTCATTTTTCATTGATATCATGCCTTAACTCCATCAATTTATATTATTTCCAACAATTGGTATCACTTTTAACAATCAATATCATTTTTCATTGAGCTCACAAGTGCAAAATTAGTTTTCTCATTAAAGATGGTCATGAATTGCATAAATCTTGAAATAATCTTGAAATATATTTTCAATGAATGCTTAAACATAATTTTGAGATTTATTTCAATGATTTGTGTATATATTTGAGAATTTGATGAACATGTACATAATGAATATTCTTCATTCCTTTTATTCATCTTAGTCAAGCATGTTTATAGGATTATGTTTCTTAGCTTGACTCAACTACTCCACATTAGATTTCATGATAATTATACATCTAGTGGAAGATGAATAGTTAAGGTCATATACTTTAATGATAAAATAATTAAAACTTGACCTTGAGGATTAATTTCAAATGTAAATTCAACAATTAGTATAAAGTCATAATTTTCTTTGGTCTATAATTTGTGATGATAAATGGATTTAAAATGTTCAAATGCATGAAAATTTGTCATCTATGAACTTAAAATTCTCTTATGGCTCAAATTATTAAAGAAATTAGGCTTTAATGACAACATCAACGTTCAAGGATAAATGCAAATATGAACAAATGGACTTTGATTGATATACATGCATTGAATCTTTATTGTTTTGATGTTGAACTTGCATATTTACTTAAGTTGAATCAATGACCATGTCTATTAGATGAAAATATTAGTTTTTCATGAAATTGTACTTGATTCACTCATAGATAAAAAATCTTAATGATAAAATACATTTTAGCTTGGTAATATTGATTCACTTAGGTAAAGCCATTTTAGTTAAAATAGTATATACCCTCTAGAATGTTAAATGATGATAACAACTAGGGATATGGCTATTAATTGATTAAAATGGTAATTTTGAATCTTTCCTTGCTCATAATTGGTTAAAGACTTGAACTGAAAAATGAGCATAGGATTTTTGTGCTTAAAATCATGGAAGAAAATGTGTTTGCTTGAATACCTTGACTTTTTTGAATCTTCCATATGGTATAATTTTATGAATAAGAATATGGATTAATACTTTATGATAGTGTGTGCTAATGTTTAATTAATACATATGCATATTTGATGATGTGTGATTGTGTTCTTGCATATCTAGAATGATTATTTTCTTGACATGAACACATTATACATAGATATTTGATTCATGCAAAATGTCTAAGTCAACCATTAATAACAATTGGTATTTAGATTGAAATAACAATTGGTATCATTGGTAACCATATTTTCAACAATTGGTAAGCCAAAACTAAATTGAAAATTGGTATAAGTTTTAAATTGACAATTCTTCTTGTGCTCTTTAGTTTGAAATGACGGACAGAGAAGAATTCATTTAGGATATTTTTGCATGAAAGTCTTGTGTGCTAGAATTTGTAGTTGATTGCTATATGTCTTAATTCTATGCACACTCTTGCTTGAAAGTGATTTATGAGCTCATGCATATGATATGTCATCTTATTTCAGCTCATAATCATGATGTATTGTCATGCACCTTAGTTGAACCTTAGAGAACAATGGATATACTTAGGTGGTTGATAGAATTAAAATAAGCAAGTTATCGAACTTAGTAGATAATTTATAAACAACTTGCTTCATCATTTACCAATTGTGAACTTCTTGCAAAATTATTTATAAACAATTGGTATATGAACATAAGCCATGTCCTTTGCATGCCTAAACATCTCATTTTTTTAGGGCATTGACTTATTTATTTGTGCTATGAGTCCCATGTACTAATATGTTTCTTGTTTGATGGAGCATATTTCTTTGTTCTCACATTTCTTTAAGCGATAATTTTAGGGGAGCATATTTTTTATTTTTCCTTCTTTTTGCTATGACAAAAAGGGGGAGAGATATTAAGGTATTAAGGGGGAGAGATAATGTGTGATAACCGTAAATTTTCCATTTACGGGAAATTATCAATATTGGAAACTTAGTGAAATAAATAAATAAAATTGTGAGAATTGGAATATTGTGGAAATTCTGAGAATTGAGGAAGTGACGGAATTGGGAAATTCGAGTGAAGAAATTAAGTTGGAAATAAAATAAGGAATAGAGGAAATTTAATTTGGATAAATAGAAATCCAAATTAAATAAGAAAATGAGGAAGAAAATATATTGTAAATACAATATATATGGAATTTTCTACATTTATATATAAAGAAATATATAAATGTAAAGTAATTTAAATTAAACAAATATATATATATATATATACACACACTAAATATGTATTTTGATAATACATAAAATATATATCTTTATATATATAAAATATATTTATATAGTACTATAAGATATATAATAATAATATTATATGTATTATAGATATATAATATGTGTATATATATGTATATATAATTAATTAAATTAATTAAAAAAAATAAAAATAATAAAAAGAAAAAGAGGAAGGAAACATCGGGAAACCTCCCGATGCTCCCTCGTGTGGCAGCCGGCTACTGCTGCCGGAAAAAGAAAGAGAGGAAGAGAGGGGAAGAGGACGACGCCGGTGGAGAGAGGAGAAGCCGGTGACCGACGGAAGAAAAGAGGAACGGGAGGAAAACGGGAAGAAACAGAGGCGGAATCGGAGGGAAAACCGAAGGAAAAGAGAAGAAGGAAACGGCGGTGCCGGCCGATCTTGGCACCGCCACCGCCACCCGAACCTCGGCGGAGGTGAGGGGAAAGAGAAAAGAGCCACCGGTGAAGCCACCAACGGCGGAGGAAGGCCGACGGAGGAGGAGAGAAACCGAGCCAAAAACTGAGTAGATCCGTCGCCGTGCCACCGATTCGGGATGAACGGAGGCCAGATCCAAGCTCGCCGTCGCCGGCCAGCTGAGGGGCCACCGAACCGCCGGAGAACCGGTCGCCGGAGGAGAACCGGCGGCAAGGGGGGGACTGACCGGTCTGGCTGGGAAGAAAAAGAAAAAGAAAAGAAAAAGGAAAAAGAAAAAGAAAAGAAAAGAAAAGAAAAGAAAAGAGAAAAAGAAGAAAAAGAAGAAAAAGGGAAAAGGAATTCCGGGAATTTGGAGAATTCCCGAGAATTACGGGAATCGGTAAGAAATCCCGAAAAGTATTAAATTATTTAAATAATTTATTTATTTAAATAATTATGG
The DNA here is from genome assembly GCA_031772115.1 of Heritiera littoralis. NCBI lineage: Eukaryota > Viridiplantae > Streptophyta > Magnoliopsida > Malvales > Malvaceae > Heritiera > Heritiera littoralis. The sequence continues at coordinate 616,411 of JAPDPK010000021.1, forward strand.
AAAAATTCTAAATTTTAGAATTTAATTTCCAGAAAATTCCCTCGATGACCGAGCCTATGGAATCGGGCGAGGTGAACACGGGCGCGACCTACGAGAGGCAGTCGCCGACCCGAAACAGGTAAGGGAGACATGTGCCGCCTGTAAGGATATTCGGCCACATGTTTTCAATTATGCATTTAATTTATAAATGTAATTTATATGATTGGTTTTGAGAATTGTGGTGATTTATCGGTTTCAAATTGCGGTGAACTACCAGTTGAGAAATATAAACTGTATTTTCCGTGCAGGAGGCTAGCCAAATCGGCAGCCGTTATACTGCCGAAAAATTATCGAATAATTACTGAAATTTACCGAAAATCATCGAAAATCATAATAAATGATTTGATTTCACGTGAAATGATTTTCAAGTACGAAAATCGAGAAATTAAGTAAATTTCATAAAACATGAATATAACGATATTTGATTTTAAAATACTTATGTTTTTGAGAATGGTGAAAAGGAAATCACCGAAAATTCATCCTGTATGTGATATTTCACGTGAAACGAGATGAAAATGAAAAAGAGACTGAAGTGAATATTTTTATAAATATTCTTAAATATTCACTTGATTTTACAAAAACCTTTATGGTTTTAATTATGGAAATAATTAATTATGAAAATTCCATAAAGGTTAAGAAATGATGGAAAACTATGATTTCGAGACCTCTAGTCTCTACACGTGTTTTTAAAAAGAAACATGATTACGGGATTTATGAATTTGGAAAAATAAATATTTTATTTTTCATAAATTATTGGAAAACCATGTTTTCAAGTGAAAGCACGGAAAAGCGCGCATATTGTTTTACGGTGGAAAAAGGACAATTTTGCCCTTCTATATTTTCAGTAATGATTTATAAACTGCTTTCACCGTATGAAAAATATGATTTATACCTTTATGAAATATTTTGAAAAATGTTATTTATTTGATAAATTTCATAAAGGTGATTATATTTACATGTGAGCCTTATGGATATTTGATTTATGGTGTTTAAAATCCATAAAGGCTATGGTACGGTTTATACTGTTTTGAGACTTAGGCCCCGAGCTTCATGCATCACATATACTGTTACTGTCACGTGGCTGATTGACCAGCTAGTCATCAGCGTCCCGGATTGTCGCCTAGCAAGCGTACACCGAGGACATATTACAGATCATGGCCATAGATCTCATTACTGTTACTGTGTCCCTTAGTGGACGATGATAGCATGATTTACTTGTAGGGTGTTGCCTAGTCTCACTTACTGCTTATTGTTTATTGTTTACTGATTACTGAAAGGATCTACGAAATCCTATTTACTGCACTGTACTGTTTACTGTTTACCGTTTACTGTTTACTGATGAAAGACTGTACCAAAACACTGTGTTACTGAAATGTACTGTTTACTGAAATGGTAGCCATTGATTACTGTTTTACTGAACTGAAAGCTATCATTTACTGTTTTACTGAACTGAAAGCTACCGTATACTATTTACTGAATTGGTAGCTACTGTTTACTGTTAATGACTGAACCGTATCGAGATACTGTTTTACTGTTTTACTGAACTGTACGATACGGTTACTGATTTGAAAAGAGAAATAAATGTTTATTCTAAAAGAATAACATAAGAATTATTTCTAAGATAGAAATAATCGAAGAAGTAATTATCCAATGATTGGATATTTACAAATCACTGTACTGTCACGTGTTTTACTGTACTAAAGAGAAGAGAAGTAAACCACTGTTTTACTACTGAACTGTCACGTGTTTTAAGGTACACTGAAAGTGAAAAGAGATAAGTGGTTTACTTTGTGGAAAAACAAAAATTATATCGTTTGGAAACAACGGAATTAGTACTCCCTACAGTTGCTTCTAGGTTCCGGAACAAGTCAGGTATTTCAAAATACCTGCCTTACTCTATCTGGATCCCTAGCCGACTGTAGTATCCTTCCTACATGTGAGCCTAGAGCCAGCTAGGAAGATTTTAAAGAAAAAAAAAATTATTTTCAGCATATAGATAACTGAATATCAAGTGTGACATATAACTCTCTTACTGAGCCGTGGTTTGCTCACTCCCCAATTTTAACATTTCAGGTTTTGATGATGGTGAGATCCAATAGTTGTGGATTACGGCTGCACATAAAGGACAATGTGACAGACCGACTGATTTATATGAGGTATGATCATTTATTTTCTGTATTTAGACATGTATGCAGTACTACTTGCTTATTAAGTAAGATAGGGGATGTATGTAATATAAACAATGTTATGTAAATTTGTTTAATAGTTAGTAAAAGTGAAGTATCACAGACAGCCCAACCGGATGAATTGTGTAAAATAAGGTTAAAAATGTGGTAACGGGTCGTTACAGATTTAATGGTATCAGAGCATGGTTGGCCTGATGTCTGTGGATACTTTGAAAGGAAAAGTGTTAAACATCCCCGGTAGTACTGTGTCGTCTGAATACATAGAGAAAATAAATGATTGTAAATTGAGAAAAAAAAATAAATTAAAGGGAGTGAGAAAGTATAAATTGACAATGTTAAAGAAATGATAGGCTCAGAAATTACCAGAAAATTGGTGATTCTTATAATCTAAATGAAGGTCTGTTCGGTAAGGAACCGAAAGGACTCGGTGAGGGGCCCCACCAGTACTTTACGGTCCGAATCGAACTGAGACCTGAAAATGATGGTATGAAGGAGGGGAATGAAATATCATCATTAAATAGACTTTAAGATCACCGATTGAGGGTAATTTGAAGAGAGAGAAAATTTTGGCCAAAAATGACCAAAATACCCCTAACCCTAAAATTTTACTGGGAGTCAGAATAGACCAACAGAAGTTGGATTTGAGTGATTTGACAGAGAAATTAATGATATAAAGCTGCATTTCATGCAAAATAATCCAATTGTGGATTTTAGTGAACTTCTCTGTCGTAATCGAATGAGATTTTAATTGCTGATATAAGTATCAGAAAGGATATTATCAGCACATAGATGATCATATCGTTGATCTAAATGTATACTGAGAAAGAAAGAAATGTCAAAATGACGAAAACGCCCCTGTGTTGGGTGATGTTCGGAACAGTGATAAAACCGAACTGAATTGGAATCCATCGATAGTAATGGAATTATTAATGACATAGAGGATGTCATATGCATATAATGATCCCTATTACTGATTGCACTGACACTTAGATGACGGACGCGAATTACGAGTAACCTAGTGAACGGGCTAGGCCTCATGATAAAACCTCGAGGGGTGACCCAGTGAACGGGCTGGGCATTCTCAAAGAGGTTAATACACGTGTGTACAGGCGGACGGCGGACGAGCCAAGGCCTTATATGATGCGATCCGATAAAAGTGTAGTGGAATGCCACAAGATGATTGGCTCGTTTATTGATTGTAAGGGCCTGAATTACGAGTGTATCGACTCGAATAATTATTACGGGATCGTGGATATTATGAAAAGTGAAATGATTACAGAAAATGACTGAGAAGGTGAATAGTACAGATGAGGAAATCCATAGCAGTACGGTTGATGAGGTTCTATACATTTATACTATTTTGAGGTATTAAATGAATATTTAATTATAAAACTCGAGCATTATGAGATATGACTTGCCATTGATGTACTGCATAGAGTGTTGTGAATTGGAGAATATTTCAAAGAATAGTAAAGTAATAAACAGAAGAAGATGATAGCTAACCTAAGTTCTCAAGGACCCTTGAGACAGAACTGGAATGGGCGACCCAATGATGGGCGACCCATAGTGGATCATGTGTTGTGAGATGCGGGCGAACAATGTTATTGCCGACTCACTAGTAAGGGTAAACCTGGGGCGAAAGGATCGCCTAGGGGATGCTCGCTGACGGCCGATTCAAACGGGCGGGACTCTTACAATTATTTTAATGGCAACACAAGTGAAAGGAACTAGGTACGTAAGGGTGCCAGGGTTCAAATCTCGTGGATAACATACTCAAGGGAATTAAACCTGAATTTATTAAATGAAATTGATTTTAAAGCAAATTACAGAGATAATAAATAGGTTAGCTGTGACATGTGTTGATAACTGTGGTACTAGATACAGCTTACTAGATTGAGATCCGTAAGGCTGTAAAGTATTAGTAAACAATAAAATCAAGGTAGAGTATGAGTCGAAATGAATCGAATAGTAAATGTCTCTGCCTTGATAATACACAGTGAGACTGATAGGACATGAGGATAAAATGTCCAAGATGATAAATGATGTGTAATTAAAGAAAGTATCGGATTTAATTTCCGATAAAACTTCCAGAGTTATATAAATTGGAAGGAATCGAGATAACATTGACTCGATTTTGAATATGAAGTTAGATTCTAAGCTTATATCGGAGGACTTAAGAAAATCCGAAAGCTTAAGAAATCCACTCTGGAAAATGTGAGAATAATGGAATTCATGTGTAAAGGTCTGAATGACGAAAACACAGATAGTGAAATTGAGAATAATGAAGTTGTCTGTATGTGTAAATGAGAGAAATACAGATGACCTCGATATGTAGATGAATGAAAGTGATATAGTAAATGGTTACTATGTAATAAAGTTTTGTGAAGAACAAATATTCATCTACATGATGAAATAGACGCTTTATGGACCTGATTCGATATGCATGAGGAGTTTATAAGACTAGCCTCGGTATAAAGCGTCATCAGATAAAAGATTGGAGATTGATATCCATAAGATGACGATTAGAACTCGGAGTGAATTTTACGAGTTCCTATTGAGGTTACGAGGTTAATGATTTGCCTTGTGAGGTATATAAGCCTAAGAATTGAGGCATCCTTACATGAGTAAATGGATGAAATGCTGATAGAGCCTAAAGTACAAATGAAACAGGAGCCGCATTGTGGTATAACCCTTAAACTCTTAAAGAATGTGGATTTGTGTTAAGATTGCCGAATAAGAGAATTGGCTAGACATTATCTCCTCCTGAGATATATGATCTCGAGATGACAGGATGACAGTGAACCTGTCTATGATATAGTGATAATGATTGAGATACGAAAGTAATGAGTCTAGCTAGATACTACTGCCAGTCTATAAAAAGAGCGATGAGACTAGCTGCTCTATAGATGAGACCTAATTAAAGAAATTAAAGTCAGTAAATGGATAAGTGTAAAGAAAAGATGGTATGCAAGATTTTAAAAGATCTTAGCAGTATAGTACCATACCAAGCGAGAAACCGACTAAAAGGATGAGAGTAAAAATATGAAAACGAAAATGAAAGTGGAATAAGGAAATAAGTTGCATGATGAGTAGGGAACATGAAATAGTTCCTGAAAGTAAAATTGAAAGTGATTTGTGTTGGTTATCGCATAACTGTGGCAAGATGTAAAATCAAACCAGGTTTGATAAGTGAAATTAATGATACTCCAAGGAGTAAGATAATTGATATGTTTACTGCCAGTATATAAATGAAAAATGATTATGCATATAACCACCGTAACATGATAGAAACGGTGGAAGTGTATAGATAATGTGGTGAGTAAATGAATAATTGAAGATTCAATTGTGGAATCTAAATTATGAAAAGAGATTTAAAGACCATACTACATGAAGAGAATATGATTGTCTCATGATTTATGATTGTAAGAGATGATCAATAGTAAAGTCTGCAAGTGAGATGCAGCCTTAATGAAATAAAAGAGAAAATGAATACTGTGAATAATAAAGAGTCCAAAAGAGATAAGATAATATGGAAGTGATTAAAGACTAATGATCTAAATAGAATCACGTTCCATTATCGGAATCCTTTATTCTCTAGTGCCTTAGTCACAGTATGAGTGAGAAACAGTAGAAATGTGTATGTACAGTTCCAGTGAGCCTTACATGTGATGGGAGTCTTTGAGTTGCCATATGCTTAATGAGAAATAGCAAAAGGCTTCGAGATCCCAAGTGTACTGATAGCACCGCTCCATACTGATATATATATAGATGAGCGTGAGATGTAAACGTTCCATGATATTGAGAGAGCGTGTGCATGAGATGTATAAGCTACTGGGACAATTACATATAACTGACTGATATGTGTAATTGATAGTTTTAAACTATATCGACTTGGCACTAAGTGAGAAAAATGGATGATGAACAGCATAGATTAGTTATGATATGAAAAAATATTGTGCATGGACTCTTATATGAAAAGAGTATAAATGAATAACTCCCGATTTGATAAATGAACTTACGGGAGTATAGACATATATGTGATGAAAGACAGCATGTAGTGGTCTAAAGTACTCTTAATGTTGAAAGTGTACTGGCAGTATTACTTGGAGGATGACCTAGAGGTCAGAAGTCGTAAGTATACAGCATATACCACCTTTGGACTTAAGTTAAATTCGGAGGACCGAATTTCTTAAGGTGGGGAGAATGTGATAACCGTAAATTTTTCATTTATGGGAAATTATCAATATTGGAAACTTAGTGAAATAAATAAATAAAATTGTGAGAATTGGAATATTGTGGAAATTCTGAGAATTGAGGAAGTGACGGAATTGGGAAATTCGAGTGAAGAAATTAAGTTGGAAATAAAATAAGGAATAGAGGAAATTTAATTTGGATAAATAGAAATCCAAATTAAATAAGAAAATGAGGAAGAAAATATATATTGTAAATACAATATATATGGAATTTTCTACATTTATATATAAAGAAATATATAAATGTAAAGTAATTTAAATTAAACAATATATATATATATATATATACACACTAAATATGTATTTTGATAATACATAAAATATATATCTTTATATATATAAAATATATTTATATAGTACTATAAGATATATAATAATAATATTATATGTATTATAGATATAATATATGTGTATATATATGTATATATAATTAATTAAATTAATTAAAAAAAAATAAAAATAATAAAAAGAAAAAGAGGAAGGAAACATCGGGAAACCTCCCGATGCTCCCTCGTGTGGCAGCCGGCTACTGCTGCCGGAAAAAGAAAGAGAGGAAGAGAGGGGAAGAGGACGACGCCGGTGGAGAGAGGAGAAGCCGGTGACCGACGGAAGAAAAGAGGAACGGGAAGAAACAGAGGCAGAATCGGAGGGAAAACCGAAGGAAAAGAGAAGAAGGAAACGGCGGTGCCGGCCGATCTTGGCACCGCCACCGCCACCCGAACCTCGGCGGAGGTGAGGGGAAAGAGAAAAGAGCCACCGGTGAAGCCACCAACGGCGGAGGAAGGCCGACGGAGGAGGAGAGAAACCGAGCCAAAAACTGAGTAGATCCGTCACCGTGCCACCGATTCGGGATGAATGGAGGCCAGATCCAAGCTCGCCGTCGCGCCGGCCAGCTGAGGGGCCACCGAACCGCCGGAGAATCGGTCGCCGGAGGAGAACCGGCGGCAAGGGGGGGACTGACCGGTCTGGCTGGGAAGAAAAAGAAAAAGAAAAGAAAAAGGAAAAAGAAAAAGAAAAGAAAAGAAAAGAGAAAAAGAAGAAAAAGAAGAAAAAGGGAAAAGGAATTCCGGGAATTTGGAGAATTCCCGAGAATTCGAAAATTACGGGAAATCCGAGAATTACGGGAATCGGTAAGAAATCCCGAAAAGTATTAAATTATTTAAATAATTTATTTATTTAAATAATTATGGAAAAATTCTAAATTTTAGAATTTAATTTCCAGAAAATTCCCTCGATGACCGAGCCGATGGAATCGGGCGAGGTGAACACGGGCGCGACCTACGAGAGGCAGTCGCCGACCCGAAACAGGTAAGGGAGACATGTGCCGCCTGTAAGGATATTCTGCCACATGTTTTCAATTATGCATTTAATTTATAAATGCAATTTATATGATTTTGGTTTTGAGAATTGTGGTGATTTATCGGTTTCAAATTGCGGTGAACTACCAGTTGAGAAATATAAACTGTATTTTCCGTGCAGGAGGCTAGCAAATCGGCAGCCGTTATACTGCCGAAAATTATCGAATAATTACTGAAATTTACCGAAAATCACCGAAAATCATAATAAATGATTTGATTTCACGTGAAATGATTTTCAAGTACGAAAATCGAGAAATTAAGTAAATTTCATAAAACATGAATATAACGATATTTGATTTTAAAATACTCATGTTTTTGAGAATGGTGAAAAGGAAATCACCGAAAATTCATCCTGTAGGTGATATTTCACGTGAAACGAGATGAAAATGAAAAAGAGACTGAAGTGAATATTTTTATAAATATTCTTAATATTCACTTGATTTTACAAAAACCTTTATGGTTTTAATTATGGAAATAATTAATTATGAAAATTCCATAAAGGTTAAGAAATGATGGAAAACTATGATTTCGAGACCTCTAGTCTCTACAGTGTTTTTAAAAAGAAACATGATTACGGGATTTATGAATTTGGAAAAATAAATATTTTATTTTTCATAAATTATTGGAAAACCATGTTTTCAAGTGAAAGCACGGAAAAGCGTGCATATTGTTTTACGGTGGAAAAAGGACAATTTTGCCCTTCTATATTTTCAGTAATGATTTATAAACTGCTTTCACCGTATGAAAAATATGATTTATACCTTTATGAAATATTTTGAAAAATGTTATTTATTTGATAAATTTCATAAAGGTGATTATATTTACATGTGAGCCTTATGGATATTTGATTTATGGTGTTTAAAATCCATAAAGGCTATGGTACGGTTTATACTGTTTTGAGACTTAGGCCCCGAGCTTCATGCATCACATATACTGTTACTGTCACGTGGCTGATTGACCAGCTAGTCATCAGCGTCCCGGATTGTCGCCTAGCAAGCGTACACCGAGGACATATTACAGATCATGGCCATAGATCTCATTACTGTTAATGTGTCCCTTAGTGGACGATGATAGCATGATTTACTTGTAGGGTGTTGCCTAGTCTCACTTACTGCTTATTGTTTACTGTTTACTGATTACTGAAAGGATCTACGAAATCCTATTTACTGCACTGTACTGTTTACCGTTTACTGTTTACTGATGAAAGACCGTACCAAAACACTGTGTTACTGAAATGTACTGTTTACTGAAATGGTAGCCATTGATTACTGTTTTACTGAACTGAAAGCTATCATTTACTGTTTTACTGAACTGAAAGCTACCGTATACTATTTACTGAATTGGTAGCTACTGTTTACTGTTAATGACTAAACCGTATCGAGATACTGTTTTACTGTTTTACTGAATATACTGTTTTACTGAACTGTACGATACGGTTACTGATTTGAAAAGAGAAATAAATGTTTATTCTAAAAGAATAACATAAGAATTATTTCTAAGATAGAAATAATCGAAGAAGTAATTATCCAATGATTGGATATTTACAAATCACTGTACTGTCACGTGTTTTACTGTACTAAAGAGAAGAGAAGTAAACCACTGTTTTACTACTGAACTGTCACGTGTTTTAAGGTACACTGAAAGTGAAAAGAGATAAGTGGTTTACTTTGTGGAAAAACAAAAATTATATCGTTTGGAAACAACGGAATTAGTACTCCCTACAGTTGCTTCTAGGTTCCGGAACAAGTCAGGTATTTCAAAATACCTGCCTTACTCTATCTGGATCCCTAGCCGACTGTAGTATCCTTCCTACATGTGAGCCTAGAGCCAGCTAGGAAGATTTTAAAGAAAAAAAAAATTATTTTCAGCATATAGATAACTGAATATCAAGTGTGACATATAACTCTCTTACTGAGCCGTGGTTTGCTCACTCCCCAATTTTAACATTTCAGGTTTTGATGATGGTGAGATCCAATAGTTGTGGATTACGGCTGCACATAAAGGACAATGTGACAGACCGACTGATTTATATGAGGTATGATCATTTATTTTCTGTATTTAGACATGTATGCAGTACTACTTGCTTATTAAGTAAGATAGGGGATGTATGTAATATAAACAATGTTATGTAAATTTGTTTAATAGTTAGTAAAAGTGAAGTATCACAGACAGCCCAACCGGATGAATTGTGTAAAATAAGGTTAAAAATGTGGTAACGGGTCGTTACATAATGGGGGAGAAATAGTTTGAAAATCTCTTTTGGAAAATTCTCTTCAAACTATGCTTACATTAAGGGGGAGCTTTACAAAATTATGCTTTATTTAAGCGGAAGTATTTATTTTTCAAAGAATTTTCAAAGCAAATTTACCTTAAGCTTTGTCATATCAAAAAGAGGGAGATTGTTAGCTTTAAATTGACATATATATTTTGAAATGACAAAAACTTAAGTAATCTTAAATGTTTGATTTACATTGTAAATTTGCTTTATCAATTATGATTTTCACAAACCATATTAAGTGCTTTTATCAAATATAAAATCATGATTTAATTGATTATCTTTATTGGCTTTAATCAATTTAGAAAACATTTTTTAATTATTGGTTTAAGTAATTTTCTTATGAAGTTATTGAATATATTTTAAGAAAATTACTTGATAAATTTTTTGGACTCAAATTCATGTTTTTAAAGTCATGTCATATTTAAAAATACTCAAAATTGGTTTTAGAATGTTTTTAATGCCTAAAGACCTAGAAAAGGCAAATGAATATTGTAAGGGATGGATCCCTTGTCTGAAGGGATGGATCCCCTGATCAAAGGGATGGATCCCCTGTCTGAAGGGATGGATCCCCTGATCAAGGGGATCGATCCCCTGAGGAAAGGGATCGATCTCTTTGTGGCAGAAAGGTCCCTCAGCCCAGAATAAGTATTCTACAATGAAGGGATCGACCCCTTATGGAAAGGGATCGATCCCTTTACTCGAAAATATCCTATAACAGCTAGTTTTTATGAGACAACGGTCATATTCAAGTTTTGGCTCCACCAAACGGCTAGAATCCATCCAAGGGACTATAAATAGAGGCTTAGAAGCTGAAAGAAGCAAGAGGAACCACTCAGCAACTCCAATACTCATTATTCCTCAAATCCTCAAGCCTCAACAACAAATCAAGAGCTACAAAGTCTTCATCTTCCATCATTCATATATTTCTTGTATTGCTTAGCACAAATCTTGTATAGGCTTTTTCTTGTGCTTAATCTCTGTAATCATTTGCCTATCTAGAAGCCCTTCTTTGATTACACAATTTGTAAACCAATTCATTCCTTGTAGAAGGGGAGGTTTCTCTTTAGCCTTAGAAAAAGAGGGAGGTTTCTCTTGAGCCTAGAAAAGGAGAGGTTTCTCTTGAGCCTGCAAAAAGAGGGAGTGTAACACAAATTCAAGAATAGTGAATTTGGGGAAAACCTTGGGAGCGTCTCAAGGTAGAGGCCGTAGGCAAGGTTGCCGAACCTCTATAAATCACTCGCGTACAATTCTCTATCCTTACTCCTTTTATTTATTTGAAATTATATTTATGTGTATTGTATTGAATTTATATTTCATAATTGAGTAGCCTAGAGAACTTAGAAAATATCAATATAGGCTAGAGAATTTATAAGAATCGAAAAACGAACTTAAGGTTAGCGAAAAACCGATTCACCCCCCTCTCGGTATAGCCTATAGAGCCAACAAAGTGAAATTCTAGTAATGATTTACATGATTTTCGACTGATTGAAGATAATTGCTATTTGAAATTGATTTCTACTGTTAAATGAAATGATTTATGAAAATGTTTTGAGACAGTCGTACCTTAGTGATCATGCATACTGTTATATGATTGCGAGACCCTGATCAAGTCCGCAGGTTTATTATTTATGACTACGAGACTCTAACCAAGTCCGTAGGTTTATGACTACGAGACCTTAATTGAGTCCACAGGTATTGTATATGACTGCGACTCTGATCAAGTCGCAAGTATATGACTGTGGGATTATGGTCAGACCCATAAGTTTCCACAATGTGAACTATGACGGTTGAGAATGGCCATTCGTTATTGTTATTTGTATCGTGCATGATTTTATTGGATGTGATTGTCTCCACTGTACTGTATTGTTTTACCAAATCGAATTGTTTAATGATATTGAATTGCTTATTGATATTGAATGGTTTACTGATACTAAATCGTTTACTAATACTGAATTGTTTATTACACTGTTTATTGAATTGTTTATTGATATCAAATTGTTTACCAATATTGGACTGTTTGCTATAATGTTTTCAATTAACTATTTATAAACTGTTTATATACTGAAATATTTCACGAGATGATTTTTATAGTATTATTTAAATAAATTGTTTATATGCTGATATCGATTTCGAAACTGCATAGTATAATTTACTACATGATTCATATCGATTTCATTATCAACTACTTACTCCTTATAGTCACAGCTAGGGACCAAAACACGATAGGTACTTCAAAGTACCTCCCATACTCCACTCGATTTCCTAGCCAATTATAGTATCCTTCCTGTACATTTCCCTAGAAAGCTTTTAGGAAAATAAATATTTTTATGCATTTTCATATTTAGTAAAATAAATTATTTTTATTTAAGTGCATTTAGTATGCACTTTTATATATTTCTTATTGGGCTTTTCCTAAAGCTCACCCCTTTCTCACCATCCCAGATAGCGCATCAATTTACAAGAAATCCGCTGCGAAGAATCATTAGAAGTTTATGGTACCCAGTGACTAGGTACATGTAAAGTTTTATATTTATATTCAAACTTGTAATTGCACAGCAGATGTATTTGTGATGGGATGTAAATATTGTAATTGTGAAATTTATAAAAGTACTTGAAATGGTAAGATGTAAATTACTTCTAGATTTATAAATATTACTTAATAGATTTTATTCTGATTTTTTTTAATTTGTATTTATAGTTTAATAAATTTAATGGTATAAAGGTTAATTGTCACAGAAATGGTAAAAGGAACTTACATCGGCACTGAACGCAAACCAACCGATAACAAATAATTGAATATGAAAGATAAAAGGAAAAATTTAGTGCGAAATTTTCTAATTTCGGATGTTACACCAGCCAACAACCACAATTTAACAGTTTTCAAGGCATTTCATTTCTAAAATATTCTTATAAAATTATTTGCAAATCATGCATTCGAGATATCCTTATAATTCACATACGCATTCCTTACCTGTCTAAACTAGTCGACATTCTCGGGTGCACACTCGTAAACAAATACTCCTAGGCTACAGATAATTCCACTAAAAATATTAGCTCGTTAAATACATATTTTTAAGTTATTACTCATGTCTATTTGCAGCCACATTGTACACTGCAAATATTTTCTCAATATATTTTCTACTGGTAGTAAAGCTTAACTTCTTCATTTTAAGTCGGATTTTAAATCTGAGCATACCAGCAGACTCCTAATTCTTATAGTCTAATGGAACCTCAAAACCATTAAAATCAACCATGGACATGGGTCCCTTAACCATGGCCGAATTCACTCTCTTGCATTCCTTAATGTTTTTCAACAATCTATCACCATATTCTTGTTTAGCCATTCTCATTACATCATCTAGCATCCATTTCATGCATGAAAACCCATGGTTCCCTATAGTTCCAAGCTTAGATGAATACCCCCTCTAATGGCATAATTTTATTTTGTACAATTTGATAAATTCTAATGCTAGAAACATGATCAACACACTTGAATCTATCTTCCTACACCATTAGAATTCAAAGAATCAAAATGCATAATGAATCCCATACCTTGGCCGAATCCACTTATTTTATGATCTATTGGTATGGGTAGGTAGAGTGAAGAGAGCGGAACAATTCTCTAGTTATAAGTTTGTTGAGATTTTGGCTAGTTTGGAAGGTATGAAAGTTTTTCTTTTCTTTTTCTTTTCTTCCTCCTATGGTGGCGTGGGAAGCTTTGGAGAAGACAATGAATAGTGCCAGCCAGTAGCTGATGGAGTTATAAAGACCCTTCTAGAAATAGGCAAAATGATGAAAATGCCCCTAGTTATGTAAATTTCGGACAATTTTGCCCTTAAGCTTCTGTAGTCGTAAAAACTATGCAATTGCACTCCAAAATTTTGGATTCCATCACCAAATAATATTATTAGATGTATTTTAATGAATAAAAGTGGTTTCGTCGATGTGCGGTACATCGATTGCGTGAAATTACGATTTTACCCTTTGTAACCCGCCAGCGAAAGTCTCCCATTTAACCGTCGATTCAATAAATCTCTTGACACTTTCTTAACCTCCTTTTCATGTAGAATATCATGATATTTTACTTTGTCCCAATTCATTTTAGTTTGGGTACAATTTACGAAAATACCCTTGAGACGTAACTGTCATTTTCTAATTTGTTTACCAGACATCTCAAAATAATGCAAATAAGGAATTTTGGGTCTCCAATTTCCATAATATCATTATTGCACTATCCGTACACTGTTCCTTCTGTGATAACCGTAAATTTTTCAATTATTGGAAATAATAAATATTGAAAATAAATATTAAAGAAAATAGATAAGAGGAAATAAATAAATTAAAGTAAATAAATAAAATTTATTTACGAGATGGGAATATAGTTGAAATTCCCGAAATTAAGAAAAGTGAGGAAATTAAATGAAAATAATAATAATAATAATAAAGTCGGAGTTATTGAAAATAAGAAAAGGAGGAATTTAAATTGGATTAATGGAAATCCAAAATTAATAAAATAAAAATGCGTATATTATATATTTATATAATTAAATTATATAAATATATTTACACATGTTTTTATATAAATACATATGTATGTATATGAATGTTAGTATATATTATGAAATAAAATATATACTATTTTGTCTTAAATAAAGACATGTGTATATTATAAAATGTATTTATATAATTATAAATATATATGTACAGATATATATATATGAAATATATATATATTATTACTTTAAATAAAAGTATATGAATATATACATACATATATAGAAAATGTAAATATTATTTTATATTAAAGTTTATATGTATAAATATTTTATTATAGCATTTATATAATTTATATATAAATGTTATTTAATTTTAAGTATATATAAATGTACATATATATATATATACTAGACATGAATTTTGTAATGTACAATATATATAATTTATATCTAATATATATTGTATTACAATTTATATGAAATAATATTATATGTGTAATATATGGTAGATATTATATATATAATATATTGTATAATATATAGTAGGTTACATACTAAAAAGGGAAACCAAATAAACCAAAAAAAGGAAAGAAAATAAAAGGAAAACAACATACCAGAATCGGATTCCCGATTCTGTCTCCAGGAGGCGCCGCCCCCGTCAGCGGCCGCCGGAGAAGGAAAGGAGGAGAAGGAAAAGAAGCGGCGTCGCCGGCCAAGGAAGAGGAAGCCGACGCCAACGCCGGCGAAGCAAAACGGAAAGCAAATCGGGAAAACAGAAACGAAGGAAATCCGAGGAGAAAAGGAAAATGCCGACAGCGGTGCCGGCCAAATCGGTGGCCGCCACTGTCACCGAAGCACCGCCGGAGGGAGAGGAACACGATGGAGGTCACCCGACGCGCAATGGACGGCGAAGGAAGGCCGGCGAAGAGGAAGAAGAAGCCGAGGCAAAACCGCCTCGATCCGCCCGCCGTGCCGCCGATCCAGGGCAAACGGAGGGCACCGGCAAGTTCGTCGTGCAGCCGCCCAGCTGAGGGACTCCCGAACCGCCGGAGAACCAGCCGCCAGCGAGGAACCGGCGAGGAAAGGAGCTGGACCGGTCTGAACCGGTCTGACCGGGAAAAGAAGAAGAAAAAAAAAAGAAAAGAAAAAAGAAAAGAAAAAGGAAAAAGAAAAAAAGAAAAAGAAAAAGAAAGAAAGAAAAGAAAAAGAGGAAAAAGGAAGAAAAAGAGAAAAAGGAGAATTTCGAGAATTCGAAAAATTCCCGGAAATTCGACAACCCGGGATTTTACAAATTCGGTAAGAAATTTCCAGAGAATTTAATTTCAGAAAAAATTAAATAAATTATGAAAAATTCTAAAAATTAGAATTTTAATTCCAGAAATTATTTTCAGAAATCGAGATAAGGAATCGGGAGAAATGGAGCGCGGGCGCGATCGATAAGCGGAAGTCGCCGACCCGAAAAAAAGGTAAGGGATGCATGTGCAGCACTGTAAGGATACTCAGTCTGCATAATTTAATTTGAAATATTTTATGCAAATATTTTATGAAAATTATTATGATGCATGAATTGCTGAAAATAATTTGGGAAGAAGTACTGGCTGAAAGATTTTAAACTGTATTTTTCCGTGCAGGAGGTTAGTGAATCGGCAGCCGTTATGCTGCCGAAAATTTTAGAAAAACTTTATAAAATCATATTAAATGATTTATTTCCGAATTTCGATAGTAAATCACGAGACATGAGGAAATTTCTAAATTTCATAAAATATGAATATAATGAGATAGAACTTTAGAATATTCATGTATTCGAGAATGGTGATAATGAAATCACCGAAAATTCTCGAAATAGAAAAATTACACGAATTACGAGACGAAAGATGAAGTGAAATATAGTGAATATTTTTATGGATATTTTTATCAATATTCACTAAAGGATTATAACCCTTATGGTTTTAAATCATGGAATTATATAATTATATAAATTCCATAAAGGTGTATTTTATGATGAAAAATACGGTTTTGAGATTGGTTGGTATTCTTATCATGCTGATACATGATATGTGACATGTTTAGTCCCGGTCGACACCTGATCCGTGATCCACCGAGGACAATATAGATTATGGTCATAGATTTGACCGGTTTAGTCCTTTACCCTCCGGGTTTTATAGTACGACAAGATTAACGTCTATATTAAAATCCATAAATGATAGGTGACATGTTAAAAAGGGAAATATTTTACATGACATGGAATATGTCAAAAGGAAAAGGCCATACCGAGCAGAGACTCGATGATTGAACCGTGGGAGCCACCTCTAGAGTCCTTCGGGAACTAAGTGCTACACGTGTTCTGATGTTTCAGTACAGGCCATACCGAGCAGAGACTCGATGATTGAACTGTGGGAGCCACCTCTAGAGTCCTTCGGGAACTAAGTGCTACACGTGTTCCGATGTTTCAGTACAGGCCATACCGAGCAGAGACTCGATGATTGAACCGTGGGAGCCACCTCTAGAGTCCTTCGGGAATTAAGTGCTACACGTGTTCCGATGTTTCAGTACAGGCCATACCGAGCAGAGACTCGATGATTGAACCGTGGGAGCCACCTCTAGAGTCCTTCGGGAACTAAGTGCTACACGTGTTCCGATGTTAGTATGAGAAATCGTAGGATATTGTGACGATAAGTAAGTGAGTGTGATTCGTGAATTCGACAAATGTCAAAGGATGAAATAGATTTTTATAGCTTATTTTGCCTTTTTTTAAAGGACGGAACTAATTAAGAGAGTACATTAAAACATGAAATAAGTTTTAAAGAAATAAGATGATGACTTAACTAATATTCTTTTCAAGGAATATACGGATATTAATTATTCTATTTAAAGGCTTTATTTCGTAGAAGCATTATTTTGAAAAGAATATGAAAAAGGTTATGAAAGATTAAAAAGGAAAAGGATTTATTAATTCAAAACAAAAAAAAATAATAATAATTTTTTTCTCTACAGTTGCTTCTAGGTTCCGTAACAAGTATGGTATTCTAAAATACCTACCTTACTCCATTCGGATTCCTAGCCGACTGTAGTATCTTTCCTACATGCGAGCCTAGAGCCCATAGGAAAAAAGAAAAAGATTTTCAGCATATAGGAAGCTGAGTATCAAGTGAGGCATATAATTCTCTTACTGAGCCGTGGTTTTGCTCACCCCTTAATTTTCAACATTTCAGGTTTTGATAAATGTGAGTTCAGCAGATTGTGGATCCTGGCTGTACACGAAGGACAATGTGTCAGACCGACTGTTTATTTGAGGTATGATCATTTATTCTCTGTATTTAGACATGTCAACAGTACTACTTATCTGATAAATTACGATAGGGGATGTGTATAATATAAACAATACATTGTAAAATTGTTTAACAGTTAGTACAAGTGAAGTATCACAGACAGCCCAACCGGTTAAGATGTGTATAAGAAGATGAAAAATGTGGTCACGGGTCGTAACAGATTTAATGGTATCAGAGCATTGGTTGGCCTGATGTCTGTGAATACTTTGGAAAGAAAAGAGTTAAACATCCCCTGTAGTACTGTGTCGTCTGAATACATAGAGAAAATAAATGATTGTAAATGGGGTAAAATGATTTAAAGGGAGTGAGAAAGTATAAACTGAGAATGTTAAAGAAGAAAATAGGCTCAGAAATTACCGAAAAATTGGTGATCCTTCTAATCTATATGAAGGCCTGTTCGGTAAGGAACAGAAATGGACTCGGTGAGGGCCCCACCAGTACTTTTCTGTCCGAACCGAACTGAGACCTGAAAGTGATGGTATAAAATAGGGGAATAAAATATCATCATTAAATAGACTTTAAGATCACCGATTGAGGGTAATTTTAAGAGAGAGAAAATTTTTAGCCAAAAATGACCAAAATACCCCTACCCCAAAATTTTACTAGGAGTCAAAATAGATCACCAGAAGTTGGAATTGATCGATTTGACAGAGAAATTAATGTTATAAAGCTGAATTACAAGTAAATTAATCCCATTGTGGATTTTAGTGAACTTCTCTGTCGAAAATCGAATGAGATCTAACTTGCTGTTATAAGTATCAGAAAGGATACTATCAACACATAGATGATCAGTTCATTGATTTGAATGTATATTGAGGAGATAGAAATAAATGTCGAAATGACGAAAATGCCCCTATATTGGGCTATGTCGGAATTGTGATAAAACCGAGCTGAATTGGAATCCATTGATAGTAATGGAATTATTAATGGCATAGAAGATGTCATATGAATCTAACGATCCCTATTACTGATTCCACTAACACTTAGATTACGGACGCGAAAGAAAAACCCCGAGTGGACTGTGGGCCATAGGGGATAACAGTATGGTTGAGTGAGGCGGCCAGGGCCCCCCACGAGTGGACTTTGGGCCATAGTGGTAAATCCTGGGCTTCACAATAAAACAATCCGTGAGGGACTAAGTGCCACGTTTGTGTGACGGGGGCCACCTCTAGAACCCAGAGCAGACAGCACGGATGAGTGGTGCGGCTCGGGCCCCTCCGGCTTGAGACCGGCAAATCCGAGGCATCACAATAAAACGTGTACAGGCGGCGGGCGGACGGCGGACGGGCCGGGACCTTATATGATGCGATCCAAAGAGTGTAGTGGAATGTCATCAGATTATTGACCCGGTTATTGACTGTAAGGGTCGAAAAATTAAGAGTGTACTGAACGGGATCGTTAAATACTATGAAAAATGAAATGATTTTAAGATCAATTGCATTGTGTTTTATGAACTGCAAATGATTTGCAAGAGACTTTAGAAATTTGATATCGTTATGCTATCGAATTTTCGTAAGAATATTGATTTTTGCGATTTCAGCTAAAAAGGTAAGAAACTTCTTAAGGATAGAACTTTCTTAAGGAATTCAGTCTTGAAAAATTAAGTTGCCTGATTTTAGCATAATCATGAATATTTAAATTAAATTTTTGCCTTATGGAAATTACCAAACTTTAGTGTTTTAGAAATATTTAAAAAAAAAATTGTGAAATTTCAGATCTCTGAAATTCCTTGCATTTTAATTGGTTTCGGAACCTTTATGAGTTTGAAAATACTCTTTCGAACTAAGACTTATGAAACTCTGCATTAGCATGAATTATCTAAAGAATTCAGTTTTTATTGAAAGCTTATTAAATTTCATGATTTTAAAGTCTTGTGATTTTCCGTCTTGAATTTGGTTTTACGAATTTATTATAAATCATGGCGCTAAAAATTTATTTTTTTATTTTTTTATTATATATATATATTGTTGAAGATTACTAAGTTTTTTTAAATATTTGGAAAATAATTATGATTTTCTACGATGATCTGCTTTATGAACTTTTATCAATATCTGTATGATCTGACTTACGGATTTGAACTCCAAACTATGAAACTTTTGTTTTGAGACATTGGCTAACCATCATCCTGCAGTATCTGGCTATAGCGTGACCTTCGGGGCCTATAGTATCTGGTTGTAGTGTGACCTTCGGGGCCTACAGTATTTGTATCTGATATGAATTTTGTGCACTATGTTGCTGTGTGATTTGATCCAGTCCGCAGCGGTCACAGATGACACCTGATCAGTGTTCACTGTAGATCACTTGGACTATGGCCACACGCCTATCTGTTATTATCCTTATAGGATATCTTTGCTGCTTGATGTATACCGAGTTACTACCATGTCTCCCCTTTCTGTTATTTCTGATTTCTGAATTATTTGATTTTCGAACTCTGAAATATGTGCTACAGAATGAAGTACTGTGTGGAGTACTGTAAGTTAAGGAATAATTATAAGAACAGTGAAGTGATAAAAAAAAAGAAGATGACAGCGAACCTAAAATTCTTCAGGACCCTTGAGACAGAACTGTGAAATGATGGGAAACAATGATGAAGGTCCAGAATGATAAAAGAAGTGTGGTTAAAGAGACTGTCGGTTGAGAATTCCAATAAATTCCAAAGTAACATAGATTGAGAAATCAGGTTAATGTTGATTCGATCGTGGATATGAAATTTATTCTTAAGCTTGTATCGAAGAATATAGAAGAAATCCGACAAGCTTAAGAAAATAATTTTTGGAAAATATTACGGATGATGAAATTCGCATTTATCGATGTAAAGGATGGAAATACAAATGACATGATTTGAGGATGAATTAAATGATGTACAAAATTTTTTTTATTATACACTAAAGTTCGTATGAAGAACAAATAAATATCTATATGGAAGTGATGCCTTAAATATGATTTAATCGGAGATGTACAAGGAGCTTATAAGAGCAATCTTTGTAAAAGGCCTCATCACATGAAAAGTAAAGAACGATGGTCACAAGATGATAAGAAAGGTACGATTAAAGAAAGTATCAGATTTGATTTCCGATAAAACTTCCAAAGTTATATAAATTAGAGGAATCGAGATAACGCTGATCTGATTTTAAATATGAAGTTAAATTCTAAGCTTATATCGGAAGATGTAGAAAGAATCTGAAAAGCTTAAGAAAATAACTCTGGAAAATGTGTGAATAATGAAATTCACGTGTAGAAGTTTGGATGACGAAAATACTGATAATGAAGAAAAAAAAATTGAGAATAAAGGAGTTATCTGTATAGGTGTAAATGAGAGAAATGCAAATGATGTTGAGTTGTAGACAAATCAAAAAGGATATATTAAATTTCTATCATTGATGAAGTTCTAGTGAAGAACAAGTATTAATCTACGTGAAAATAGACGCTTTATTGATCTGATTAGAGATTCATAAGGAGTAAATAAGACTAGCCTCAGTATAAAGCGTCATTAGATAAAAGATTGGAGATTGGTGTTCATAAGATGATGATTTGAACTCGGAGTGAATTTTACGAGTTTCGATTGAAGTTACAAGGGTAATGAGTTGCCTTGTGAAGTATATAAGCCTAAGGAATGAGGCATCCTTACATGAGTAAATTGATGAAATACTGATAGAGTCTAAAGTATAAATGGAACATGAGCAGCATTGTGATATGATCCTTAAACTCTTAAAGGCTATGGGATTGTGCTAAGATTTGCAACTAAGAAATTTGGCTAGATAGTATCTCCTCTTGAAATATATGATCTCGAGACGACAGGATGACAGTGAACCTGTCTATGATATAAAGATAATGATTAAGATATGAAAGTAATGAGTCTAGCTAAATCCTATTGTCAGCCTATAAAAGAGTGATGAGACTAGTTGCTCTATAGAGGAGATCTAATTAAAGAAATTAAAGTCGGTAGATGGATAGTGTAAAGAATAGATGGTATGCGAGATTTTAAAAGATCTTAACAGTATTGTACTATATCAATCGAGAAAACCGAAAAAAAAGGATAAGAGTAAAAATATGAAAACGAAACTGAAAGTGGAATAAGGACATAAATTACATGATGAGAAGGGAACATCAATATGAAACAGTTCCCGAAGTTAAGACTGAGAATGAATTGTGTTGGTTATCACATAAAGGTGGCAAGATGTAAAATCAAAGCCAGAATTGATAAGTGAAAGTAATGATACTCCAAGGAGTAAGATAATTGATATGTTTACTGCCAGTAAAATGTTGTACATATAACCACCTCGAAATGATGGAGATGGTGGAATTGTATAAATAATGTGGTGCTTAAATGGATAATTCGAGGATTCAATCACAGAATCTAAATTATGAAAAGAGTATATTCCTGGTTATATCCTAAAATTTAAATGATATTGAATATACCATAAGCGTAAGAGATGTAATGACCATACTACATGAAAAGAGACATGGAGAGAAAATGATTGTCTCATGATTTAATTACTGTAAGAGATGATTAATAGTAAAATCGGCAAATGAGATGCAGCATTGGTGGAATAAGTGTGAAAATGAATATTATGGACAATAAAAAAGTCCAAAAGAGAAATGATGATATGGAAGTGATTAAAGACTGATGATCTAAATAGAATCACTTTCCATTATCAAACTTCTAGATTCTCTAGTGCCTTAGTCGAAGTATAAGTGTTAAACGGTGTGAATGTATATGTACAGTTCCAGTGAGCCTTACATGTGATGGGAGTCTCTGTGTTGTCATATGCTAATGAGAGATAGCAAAAGGCTTTGAGATCCCAAGTGTATTGATAGCACCGCTCCATACTGATATATATATTTATATATATATGAGCGTGAGATGTAACCGCTCCATGATATTGAGAGAGCGTGTGCACGAGATGTGAAAACTACTGGGACACTTACATATAATTGATCTACACGAGTACATGATAGTACCAAATTTTGTCGACTCGGCACTAAGTGAGAAGAATGGATGATGAACGGCATAGATTAGCTGTAATATTAAAAATATTATGTATGGCTCTTACATGAAAAGAGTAAAAGTGAATAGCTCTCGATTTGAGAGAATGAAATTACATGAGCCTAGACATATATGATGAAAGACAGCATGTAGTGGTCTAAAGTATTGTTGATGTTGAAAGTGTGCTGGCAGTATTACTTGGAGGATGAACTAGAGATCAGAAGTCTTAAGTATACGACATATACCCCATTTGGACTTAAGTTAAATTCAGAGGACCGAATTTCTTAAGGTGGGGAGGATGTGATAACCGTAAATTTTTCCATCTATTGGAAATTTTAAATATTGAAAATAAATATCGGAGAAATTAAATAAGAGAAAATAAATAAAATTTGCGATAACGGGATATTGGTGAAAATCCCGAGAATCGAGGAAGTGAAAGAATCGGAAAATTCGTATAAAGGAAACTAAATTGGAAGTGAAATAAAAAAAAATAATAGAGAGGAAAAAGAATTAATTTGGATAAATTAAAATCCAAATTAAATAAGGAAAATGAAAAACAAAATAAATAAAATAAAGTCTGTTATATAATTATAAATTTTATAAATGTATTTTATACAAATACGTATGTATTAAAATACTATATAGTATATTTTAATATATTTTTGTCTATATATGGAAATATATACTATCCTATGAATTTAAATAATACATATGTATATAAACATAATATTTTATGTATATATAAATATATATATATACATACATATATAGAAAATGTAAATATTATTTTATATTAAAGTTTATATGTATAAATATTTTATTATAGCATTTATATAATTTATATATATAAATGTTATTTAATTTTAAGTATATATAAATGTACATATTATATATATACTAGACATGAATTTTGTAATGTACAATATATATAATTTATATCTAATATATATTGTATTACAATTTATATGAAATAATATTATATGTGTAATATATGGTAGATATTATATATATAATATATTGTATAATATATAGTAGGTTACATACTAAAAAGGGAAACCAAATAAACCAAAAAAAGGAAAGAAAATAAAAGGAAAACAACATACCAGAATCGGATTCCCGATTCTGTCTCCAGGAGGCGCCGCCCCCGTCAGCGGCCGGGAGAAGGAAGGAGGCGCAGGAAAAGAAGCGGCGTCGCCGGCCAAGGAAGAGGAAGCCGACGCCAACGCCGGCGAAGCAAAACGGAAAGCAAATCGGGAAAACAGAAACGAAGGAAATCCGAGGAGAAAAGGAAAATGCCGACGGCGGTGCCGGCCAAATCGGTGGCCGCCACTGTCACCGAAGCACCGCTGGAAGGAGAGGAACACGATGGAGGTCACCCGACGCCAATGGACGGCGAAGGAAGGCCGGCGAAGAGGAAGAAGAAGCCGAGGCAAAACCGCCTCGATCCGCCGCCGTGCCGCCGATCCAGGGCAAACGGAGGGCACCGGCAAGTTCGTCGTGCAGCCGCCCAGCTGAGGACTCCCGAACCCCCGGAGAACCGGCCGCCGGCGAGGAACCGACGAGGAAAGGAGCTGGACCGGTCTGAACCAGTCTGACCGGGAAAAGAAGAAGAAAAAAAAAAGAAAGAAAAAAGAAAAGAAAAAGGAAAAAGAAAAAAAGAAAAAGAAAAAGAAAAGAAAGAAAGAAAAGAAAAAGAGGAAAAAGGAAGAAAAAGGAAGAAAAAGAGAAAAAGGAGAATTTCGGGAATTCGGAAAATTCCCGAAAATTCGACAACCCGGGATTTTACAAATTCGGTAAGAAATTCCCAGAGAATTTAATTTCAGAAAAAATTAAATAAATTATGAAAAATTCTAAAAATTAGAATTTTAATTCCAGAAATTATTTTCAGAAATCGAGATAAGGAATCGGGAGAAATGGAGCGCGGGCGCGATCGATAAGTGGAAGTCGCCGACCCGAAAAAAAGGTAAGGGATGCATGTGCAGCACTATAAGGATACTCAGTCTGCATAATTTAATTTGAAATATTTTATGCAAATATTTTATGAAAATTATTATGATGCATGAATTGCTGAAAATAATTTGGGAAGAAGTACTGGCTGAAAGATTTTAAACTGTATTTTTCCGTGCAGGAGGTTAGTGAATCGCAGCCGTTATGCTGCCGAAAATTTTAGAAAAACTTTATAAAATCATATTAAATGATTTATTTCCGAATTTCGATAGTAAATCACGAGACATGAGGAAATTTCTAAATTTCATAAAATATGAATATAATGAGATGGAACTTTAGAATATTCATGTATTCGAGAATGGTGATAATGAAATCACCGAAAATTCTCGAAATAGAAAAATTACACGAATTACGAGACGAAAGATGAAGTGAAATATAGTGAATATTTTTATGGATATTTTTATCAATATTCACTAAAGGATTATAACCCTTATGGTTTTAAATCATGGAATTATATAATTATATAAATTCCATAAAGGTGTATTTTATGATGAAAAATACGGTTTTGAGACTGGTTGGTATTCTTATCATGCTGATACATGATATGTGACATGTTTAGTCCCGGTCGACACCTGATCCGTGATCCACCGAGGACAATATAGATTATGGTCATAGATTTGACCGGTTTAGTCCTTTACCCTCCGGGTTTTATAGTACGACAAGATTAACGTCTATATTAAAATCCATAAATGATAGGTGACATGTTAAAAAGGGAAATATTTTACATGACATGGAATATGTCAAAAGGAAAAGGCCATACCGAGCAGAGACTCGATGATTGAACCGTGGGAGCCACCTCTAGAGTCCTTTGGGAACTAAGTGCTACACGTGTTCTGATGTTTCAGTACAGGCCATACCGAGCAGAGACTCGATGATTGAACCGTGGGAGCCACCTCTAGAGTCCTTCGGGAACTAAGTGCTACACGTGTTCCGATGTTTCAGTACAGGCCATACCGAGCAGAGACTCGATGATTGAACCGTGGGAGCCACCTCTAGAGTCCTTCGGGAATTAAGTGCTACACGTGTTCCGATGTTTCAGTACAGGCCATACCGAGCAGAGACTCGATGATTGAACCGTGGGAGCCACCTCTAGAGTCATTCGGGAACTAAGTGCTACACGTGTTCCGCTGTTAGTATGAGAAATCGTAGGATATTGTGACGATAAGTAAGTGAGTGTGATTCGTGAATTCGACAAATGTCAAAGGATGAAATAGATTTTTATAGCTTATTTTGCCTTTTTTTAAAGGACGGAACTAATTAAGAGAGTACATTAAAACATGAAATAAGTTTTAAAGAAATAAGATGATGACTTAACTAATATTCTTTTCAAGGAATATACGGATATTAATTATTCTATTTAAAGGCTTTATTTCGTAGAAGCATTATTTTGAAAAGAATATGAAAAAGGTTATGAAAGATTAAAAAGGAAAAGGATTTATTAATTCAAAACAAAAAAAAATAATAATAATTTTTTTCTCTACAGTTGCTTCTAGGTTCCGTAACAAGAATGGTATTCTAAAATACCTACCTTACTCCATTCGGATTCCTAGCCGACTGTAGTATCTTTCCTACATGCGAGCCTAGAGCCCATAGGAAAAAAGAAAAAGATTTTCAGCATATAGGAAGCTGAGTATCAAGTGAGGCATATAATTCTCTTACTGAGCCGTGGTTTTGCTCACCCCTTAATTTTCAACATTTCAGGTTTTGATAAATGTGAGTTCAGCAGATTGTGGATCCTGGCTGTACACGAAGGACAATGTGTCAGACCGATTGTTTATTTGAGGTATGATCATTTATTCTCTGTATTTAGACATGTCAACAGTACTACTTATCTGATAAATTACGATAGGGGATGTGTATAATATAAACAATACATTGTAAAATTGTTTAACAGTTAGTACAAGTGAAGTATCACAGACAGCCCAACTGGTTAAGATGTGTATAAGAAGATGAAAAATGTGGTCACGGGTCGTGACAACCTGATCGATTTCAAGGAATTCACGGTTCTCACAATTCACCCTGTAGGTGATATTTCACGTGAAACGAGATGAAAATGAAAAAAAGACTAAAGTGAATATTTTTCTAAATATTCTTAAATATTCACTTGATTTTACATAAAACCTTTATGGTTTTAATTATGGAAACAAATAATTATGAAAATTCCATAAAGGTTAAGAAATGATGGGAAACCATGATTTCGAGACTAGAGGTCTCTACATGTGTTTCTAGGAGAAAAACATGGTTAAGGATTTTGAATTTGGAAAGTAAATAATTTATTTTTACATAAAATTATGAAAATATTTGATTTGAATCCCGATTTCTTTGAAAACCATGTTTTGGATAAAAAGCACGAGAAAGCGTGCATATGTGTTTTACGGTGGAAAAAGACAGTTTTGCCCTTCTATTTTTACAGTGATGATTTTGCAAACTGTTTTCACCGTATGGAAAACATAATTTATACCTTTATGAAATAATTTGAAAAATATTATTTATTTTATAAATTTCATAAAGGTGATTATATTTACATGTGAGCCTTATGGATATTTGATTTACGGTGTTTAAAATCCATAAAAGCTAAGGTACGGTTTTTATACTGTTTTGAGACTTAGGCCCTGAGCTTCATGCATCATACTATACTGTTACTGTCATGTGGCTGATTGACCAGCTAGTCATCAGCGTCCCGGATTGTCGCCTAGCAAGCGTACACCGAGGACATACTATAGATCATGGCCATAGATCTTATTACTATTACTGTGTCCCTAGTGGACGAGATAGCATGATTTACTTGTAGGGTGTTGCTTAGTCTCACTTATTACTTACTACTTACTGTTTACTGAAAGGATTTACGAAATCCTATTTACTGTACTGTTTACTGTACTGAAGTACTGTTTACTGTTTACTGTTACTGATGAAAGATCGTACCAAAATACTGTGTTACTGAACTGTACTGTTTACTGAAATGGTAGCCATTGATTACTGTTTTACTGAACTGAAAGCTACCATTTACTGTTTACTGAATCGAAAGCTACCTTATACTGTTTCCGAACTGGTAGCTACTATTTACTGTCTACTAATTGAACCGTATCGAATTACTGTTTTACTGAATATACTGTTTTACTGATATATGATACGGTTACTGATTTGAAAAGAGAAATAAATGTTTATTCTAAAAGAATAACATAAGAATTATTTGTAAGATAGGAATAATCGAAGAAGGAATTATCCAATGATTGTATATTTACAAATCACTATACTGTACTGTTTTTATTGTACTGAAGAGAAAAGAAGTAAACCACTATTTTTATTATGAACTGTCACGTGTTTTAAAGTGTATTGAAGTGAAAAGAGATAAGTGGTTTACTTTGTGGAAAAACGAAAATTATATCGTTTTGAAAACAATCGATTTTATATTCTCTACAGTTGCTTCTAGGTTCCGGAACAAGCCAGGTATTTCAAAATACCTGCCTTACTCTATCTGGATCCCTAGCCGATTGTAGTATCCTTCCTACATGTGAGCCTAGAGCCAGCTAGGAAGATTTTAATGAAAAAGAAAAAAATTATTTTCAGCATATAGATAGCTGAATATCAAGTGTAGCATATAACTCTCTTACTGAGCCGTGGTTTGCTCACTCCCCAATTTTAACATTTCAAGTTTTGATGATGGTGAGATCCAATATTTGTGGATTACGGCTACACATAGTAGACAATGTGACAGACCGACTAAGATATATGACGTACGATCATTTATTTTCTGTATTTAGACATGTATACAGTACTACATTTTTGTAAATAAGATAGGGGATGTGTATTATATTAACAATGTTATATTAAATATATTTAACATTAAGTGCAAGTGAAGTATCGCAGACAGCCCAACCGAATAAATGGTGTAAAATTAAGGTGAAAAATGTGGTAACGGGTCATTACAAATGTGATTTAGAAAATATGTAAATTGGAGACTACATGAATTTCAAATTATTTGACTATTGAAATTTGCCTCTTTGAATTACATGGACCTTGAAAGTCAAATGAAGTGAACCTTATGATTTTGAACTATATGGATTCAAGACCCATAAGACTCTTCATATTCTCACTAGTAAAGTTGAAACAAATACGACATGTTATAGAAAAGGGATCTTTGAATGGAAAACTAGAGATCATTAGAGCATGTCGTGTAAGATAATAAATTGATGTAGAAGTTAAGATTATGTGAAATAAGAAACTAGAGACCATCATGTCCTGGAATTGGTCATAACTCAATTTGATAGTTTCTAAATTATGGAGGATAAAAGGTCACAATGTGTGATCTAATGAGATATGTCCAATTCGGTGGACCTATTGAGTATTAAGCTTTGAAATTGATATGAGAATGATACAATCTTTAAGATAAGTGATAATATGGAAAACTATTCTTCAAAATACAGGACTTTAATATGATATGGGATAGAGAGAATGATAGAGAAAAGCTCCCTCATATGTTGGGAGGACATTGATCAATGCAGGAATAACTTAAAAAGCAGCTACGAGAGTTGCTAGAGAAGGGTTTTACACGCCCAAAGGTATTGCCATAAAGGCTCCGGTATTGGTAGTGAAAAAGATAGACGATAGCTTGAAATTGTATATAGATTATAAGCAGTTAAATCAGGCGACAATTAAGAATAAATAACTGCTACCTATAATTAATGACTTATTGGATGAGCCAATTTATAAGATTGATTTGAGATTGAGATGATGAGAGTAAGAATTATGCTTGTGATGTCTTATACACTAAGAGTACATTTACTTATGTAATTGTATACATATACATTTGTGTATTGCAAAGGTAAGAGTTAAGATTATGCTATTATGTGGATTGTTGAGGAAGTGAAAGACTCGTGGGGATGGACTGGAATTGACACGTATGATTTCATCATAATATGCAATGGTTGGTGCAAATGAATTGTCTGTAAGAAAGTGGAAACCTAATCATGAGTGAACATAATCAATGATTATGGAACGTATGATTATGGAACGTGAGGTGCCTGTGGTGAACTACTTTCTTGTGGAAAAGTGAATTATGACCCATCAAGTAAATTAAGTGGGAAAAACTTGGAGTGTTACCTTGTGGAAATAGGCTACATAGGTTAGTTACTCTATGACACTACGATAATGATGTCTTGAAAATAGTATTTGTGATATGCATGAGGAGTGTTGTGTTCACCGAGTATAATGATCTTTTTATGTCTTGAAGTACTGTTGAGAGATGGTTAATTGATGTGTGACAGGTTCATTGAGGCCATGGAGAATTGTTAATTTGATTATTGTTATGGTAACAAGATTGAGAAAATATTGAATTACGACATTTTGTGGTTCTTGCTAAGTAGGATGCTTATGTAAAAGTACATGTTTATAAATATTGAGTGCTCCCATTGACTAATGAGCGCCTATTAACTTGTGTAGTGCATAAGAAACGTAGATACAAGATGTAAATTATTGACTTTGTTGATATAACCTGTGACAAATGTACTTAGCATAATGTGGAAATCATGTTAAGGTGATTTGAGATAGATGATTATCGCGGTGACAGGCATCCTGGATAGTTCTATACTTATGAGTGCATTCCAGATAGTGAGGTCCTAAAGAGACAAATAATGAAAGAGGCACACAATTCCAGGTACATGATGCACACCGGGGTTATGAAGATGTACTAGAATGTGTGCAAAGTGTACCATTAGACTTATACAAAGAAAGATATTTACTCTGGAGATTGTAGAGAAAGCTTCCAAAGATGTGAGATTGATATGTGATAGATTAAAGACAGCCCAAAGTAGACAGAAAAGTTATGCCGACTGTCGAAGGAGACCTTTAGAGTTTCAAGTGGGTGATAAAGTGTTTTTGAAAATCTCTCCGTCTAAAGGCATAATGAGATTTGGCAAGAAAGGGAAGTTAAGCCCTCGATACATTGGCCCGTTTGGGATATTGGAGAGGATTGGTGACGTGGCATACCGACTAGCACTACCACTAGAGCTATCGGGTGTGCATAACGTCTTTCATGTGTCGACGCTACGAAAATACCACCCGGACCCATCCCATGTCATTGAGTATGAGCCATTGGAGATCAGAGAGGACTTAAGTTATGTTGAGAGACCGCTTCAGATTTTGGATCGAAAGGATAAAGTGCTGCGGTCCAAGACAATTCCCTTGGTAAAGGTGCTTTGGCAACATCACTCCTCCGAAGAAGCTACATGAGAGTTTGAGAGTCCCATGAAAGAGAAGTACCCCCACTTGTTCTAGGATAACTTGTAGCAATTTAGAGGACCAAATCTTTAAGGTGGGGAGGATGTGAGAACCGATATTTTCCTAGCTAAATAAGTATTTTTATGTAATTTAGTGACACAAAGAGATGATGTACTTATAAAATTTCAAGTATGAGATTATAGTATGTGTTCATAGAAGTCAAGTATCCGAAATTAAATGCGAATAATGAAATATATATATATATGCACACACACATATACACACGCATATATATATGATCAAAGGAAGTAAAATAGATATATATACAAGATAAGTGTGTATATGTACATGCATCACTGCAAAGTACATGCATGAAATTAAAATATATATACCTATATGTATACATATTCGGGAATATACGAATATAGGTACTAAACATATTTATAAGAACAAGAATATATATATATATATGTATATAAATAAATATATATATATGAGATATGTGTGTGTGTGTATATATATATATATATATATATATGCATGTATAGAATATGTGTATAAGGTATAAAAGAAAGATATCTTAAAAATAAAATATGTTATACACATATACAAGATATAATAATAAAGAAATGAATAAATAAAACACATGGTGTATATATATAGTAAAGAAATACATGAATAAACAAATAAATCATATAATATAATAACAAAAAAGTAAAGTGGAATAAATATATATATATATATTATCTAAAAAGAAAGTGATGGCTGGATTGGGTGGGAAAAAAATCCCACCCAAAATCCAAAAGTGCTCTGCCATTCGGCAAAGCACTCAAATCCAACAAGAAACTATACCTAGAAATATATTAAAAAAAAAAGAGACAAGACAACTCCCACTATCTCTTTTGTTACATTTGAAAAAAAATTCATTTTACTCTCTCATCTCCCAGTCGACTCCCATTCTTATCGGTCAAAGAAAT
The DNA here is from genome assembly GCA_031772115.1 of Heritiera littoralis. Lineage (NCBI taxonomy): Eukaryota > Viridiplantae > Streptophyta > Magnoliopsida > Malvales > Malvaceae > Heritiera > Heritiera littoralis. Next base: position 648,537 of record JAPDPK010000021.1, read on the forward strand.
TTTTGCTACAGTTTACTCTCAAATCTCAGCCCACTTTTGCGTTCCTTCACAACATTCCCGACTATTGCTTCCTCCTCTACCATACAAACATCACTCCATTGAAGATCAGTTGAAGGCTGAAGCCACACTGAACAACAGAAAACTGAAACAGCTTGTGGGTTCACGAGCTGAAAATAGAGAGGGAATGGGCTGCGATTTTGGCAACTAGGTTAGGGTTTTGTAGTGGCTGGCTTGGGGGTTTCCAGCCCTAAGCAAGGGATGCACAAGAGCTGAATGGAGGAGGCATTGGTGGTGGTAGCAACCGGCATACGAGGAGCTGTCCGGTGGCTGAACTAAAGGCAAAAGCAAAGTAAGGAAATGAGAAAAAGAAAGGAAATAACAGAAAAATAAGGAAAAAAGAAGTGTGAATCAAGAAGAGAATTCAAGCTTGGTTTAAGAGTTTTTACAAGGGGTAAGACTTTCTTGTTCCAAGATCTTGAAATATTTTTATATATATATATATATATATATACACACACATATATATGTATATGTATATACATTATATATATAAACACACTTTTATATATATGTTACATTGTAAGAAAGTAAATTGAAATTGAGTAATAACACATAAAAACATTATTTGATTAATAAGAAATCTTGAATATGAAGAATAATATACCTTAGATTTATATTGATTTTTCAGTTTGGAATTTGCTAAGGAAATATTTATATATACACTTATATATATATTTATATATATATATATATATAGACGTAAGAAAGTGAAGAAATTGAATTTTTGAAATTTATATTAAGTTAATGTTAAATATGTAAATATATATATATATTACTTCTATATATGTGTGTATATATATATTACTTGCTTAAAAACAAAGAAAAAGATGAATATATGTATGTGTAGTGCATGTATAAAGACATATAATAGTTTCTTAGAAATTTTATTATGCTAGTGTTAAATACGTACATATAAATATATATATATATATATATTTGCTACTTACTTGAAAACTAAATAAGAGACAAAAAAATACAAAGAAAGGAAAAAGGGATTAGTTGAGATATAATTACAAGTATAATTGTATAATTGTTTAAGATATAGTTATAATCATATAACTATACGATATATATACACGAAGGGAAAACAGCGTATACAAGTTAATAAACCTCTTATCATCTTATAATCGAATGGGTAATGCTTAGCGAAACACATAAAGAATTTAGTTCCTTGCCAAAGAAATGAGTTGGAATAGTTTAGATTCTAAGATATAAAATTCATATGTGAACAAAACGTAATTAAGATATGTTATTGAAACGTCATTCAATTGAATTGTAGTGAATTTGGAACGGTGTAGGAGCTAAGCTTGAGCTGAGGATCGAGGAAAAGTAACCTACCAAGCATCGAGGTAAGTGGGTTAAATAAGCCTTGCTAGTATCATCTCGTAAGAGATGAATAAATACTTATTAAAACACTTATCTAAACTTACCTCAAGTTGGTGGAATACTATAGGTAAGACTATAAGAGTAAGTACAGTAAAATACAAATTGGACATAGTGTGATCATGAATAGTAATTGTTTAGAAAGGAATCTTGCTTGTGATTTGCATGTTATGTGTTATAGTTTGTTCGTAATTGTTGAATGTTTAAATTGTATACTTTTTGGTGCTTGCATTTTTAGGAATGCATATGAATTAACTAAATCGCACCAAGGGAGCATGTTAGCATATTGTGATACTTTGAGAATGCATATGTGATTTGTGTGTGGTATGTATAGCTCCCAATATTGAATTCTTGGACCTAAATTAGTACCTAGTCGTGTTTGTCGAAAGCTAGGAAAAAGATCAACCCGAGTAAAGACTCGATCTTTGAACCGTGTGAGCCACCTCTAGAAAACTCAAGGGACCTAAGTGCTACATAGGTTCTTCGGAAACTATGGGAGCCACCTCTAGAATCCTTTGAGAGCTAAGTGCTACACGAGTTCTGATGTGATAGTAGAAAAGTATGTGTCATAAAGGCCAACTCGAGTAAAGACTCGACCTTTGTACCGTGTGAGCCACCTCTAGAGAACTCAAAGGACCTACGTGCTACATAGAATCTTCGGAAACTATGGGAGCCACATCTAGAATCCTTTGAGAGCTAAGTGCTACACGAGTTCCGATAAGATAGTAGAAAGTATATGTCATAAAGGCCAACCCGAGTAAAGACTCGATCTTTGTACTGTGTGAGCTACCTCTAGAGAACTCACGGGACCTAAGTGCTACATGGAATCTTCGAAAACTATGGGAGCCACCTCTAGAATCCTTTGAGAACTAAGTGCTACACGAGTTCTGATGTGATAGTAGAAAGTATGTGTCATAAAGGCTAATCCGAGTAAAGACTCGATCTTTGTACCGTGTGAGCCACCTTTAGAGAACTCAAGAGACCTAAGTGCTACATAGGTTCTTCAGAAACTATGGGAGCCACCTCTAGAATCCTTTAAGAACTAAGTGCTACACAAGTTCCGATGAGATAGTGGAAAGTATATGTCATAAAAGCCAACCCGAGTAAAGACTCGATCTTTGTACCGTGGGAGCCACCTCTAGAAAACTCAAAGGACCTAAGTGCTACATAGAATCTTTGGAAACTATGGGAGCCACCTCTAGAATCCTTTGAGAGCTAAGTGCTACACTTGTTTTGATGAAATATGAGGAATCGTAGGTTATTGTGACAATAAATAAATGATTGTGATTCGTGAATGTGATGAATATCAGTAGATGAAATAGATCTTATACATAAGACAGAGAATGTGTATAATCATTGAATTATACTTATATATGCCATAAAAACATGTGCTATTTGAATGTTTGTCTTCTTTCACACTTAACCATACTAATAAAAAGAATGATACTTTGTGAGTTTAAGAATGGAATGAAAGCATGAATAAGCTTATGAAATCTGTGTACATACAAATTGGTAGCAAACCTTGATATAATGCATACATGCCATTTTATAAAACTCATGCATGTATGATCGTGTTTTACGATATGAGCCTAGTATGTACTTATTTAAACTCCTTACTGAGCCGTGGATTTGCTCACCCTTTAAATTTATACATCTACAGATCTTACGAGTTGACAGTCGGCTCAGGTTTCGTATAGGCTTTCGAGAATTGTACCTAGTAGTTGTACTCATCTGCGTTCTCCGGGCCTAGCTTTTGTATTTTGAGGTATACTACTTGTATATCAGTTGATAGTTATATGTACTTTAATTTCACAGTACTAGGAAAGAATATGGGATGTAGCTTTGGATCGCACTAGATTATAATGTGAGTCTAGGTGATTATCGAGTTCGATCCGAGTTCAGATGTACATTTTGAATGATGTATAAACTGTTAGATGTGGGCTTGTTAATGGTTAATTCTTGAGATACATGATTGTGTGAATTGTGGAAAATAACAGCTGCCTATATTGTGAAGATTAAAAATGTGTTCTAATGTAGAAAATTTTACCTGGGGAAATTGATAAAATACAAAGGGGAGGTTTTCGACCCGTTTCTTTTGAAATAGTAAATAAGGTTAAATTCATAAGAATCACTTGGGAAGGATAACATAGCACAAGAAATAATATTAATAGGACAAGATTTGATCTAGATACTGCACTAACACCAAATACAAACCGTAAATATGAAAGAAATAGAAAAAAGAAAAATTTGGTTCTTAATTTTCCAAAAGCGATATGTATATGTTAAGTGGATGTCATTGGCCTTCGGGTCGTGACAGCATCCCGGATTGTCACCTAGCAAGTGTACACCGAGGACATATTATAGATCATGGCCATGGATCTCATTATTGTTACTGTGTCCCTAGTGGACGAGATAGCATGATTTGATTGTAGGGTGATGCCTAGTCTCACATACTGAATACTGTTTACTGAAAGGATTTATTGAATCTTGTTTACTATACTGTACTGTTTACTGTACTGAAATATTGTATTGATTACTGTTTACTGAGCAAAATCATACCAAAACACTGTGTTATTGAACTGTACTGTTTACTGAAATGGTAGCCACTGTTACTGTTTTATTGAAAAGAAAGGTACCATATACTGTTTACTGAACTGAAAGCTACCATATACTGTTTAATGAATTGGTAGCTACTGTTTACTATTTACTGTTTACAGACTGAACCATATCGAGATATTGTTTTACTGAATACTGAATATACTGTTTTACTGAACTGTACGATATGGTTACTGATTTGAAAAGAGAAATAAATGTTTATTCTAAAAGAATAACATGAGAATTATTTCTAAGATAGAAATAATCGAAGAAGTAGTTATCCAATGATTGGATAATTACAAACCACTGTACTGATTACGTGTTTTTACTGTACTGAAGAAAAGAGAAGTAAACCACTGTTTTATTACTGAACAGTCACGTGTTTTAAAATTATACTAAAGTGAAAAGAAATAAATGGTTTACTCTGTGAAAACGAAAATTATATCATTTTGAGAACAATGAATATAGTACTCCCTACAGTTGCTTCTAGGTTCCGAAACAAGTCAGGTATTTTAAAATACCTGCCTTACTCTATTTGGATCCCTAGCCGACTGTAGTATCCTTCTTACATGTGAGCCTAGAGCTTCTAGGAAGATTTAAAGAAAGTGAAAAAAAATTATTTTTAGCATATAGATAGTTGAATATCAAGTGTGACGTATAACTCTCTTACTGAGCTGTGGTTTGCTCACTCCCTAATTTTAACATTTCAGGTTTCGATGATTATGAGATCCGAGGATTGTGGATCACGGCTGTACACAAAGGACAATGTGACAGACCGTCTGAGATATATGAGGTACGATCATTTATTTTCTGTATTTAGACATGTATACAGTACTACATTTTTTGTAAGTAAAAGAGGGGATGTGTATAATGTTAACATTGTTGTACAAAAATTGTTTAACATTAAGTGTAAAGTGAGGTATCACAGACAGCCCAACCGAATAAGTGGTGTAAAAACATGTGAAAATGTGGTCACAGACCGATACAAGTATAGTAGATAGTTCAGTATGATAAACAGTTCGGTGATAATAACAGTTCAGTAAATAGTACAGTAAACAGTTTCAATAACAGTATGAATCAGTAAAACAGTACGGTAAATAGTAACAGTAGTGAGACCAGGCAACACCCAGGATATATCATGCTATAATTTCGATAGGGAATAGTAACAGTAACACGTGAGACATATGACCATAGTCTATAGGTGTCCTTATGTGCACTGATCAGGTGACAACTAGGATGCTGAAGATAGGATCAATATCGATAGCACAGTAACAGTAACAATAACGCATGAGAATGATACGGGGCCAACAATCTCAAAACAGTATATAAACAGTAGTTTCACCTTTTATGGAAATTAATACAAATAGATAAAATCTTTTGTCAGTCCATAAAGGTTATTATATAACATAGTGAACAGTTTAGTAAAAACAGTCTATAAAATATTCACACTTCAATAATAATTTTTATAAACTTTCTATTACACCGTAAAACACTTATAGGAATGTATCGATAACTTCACTTTAATTAAATTCGATAACATGAATATTTAAATATTGTTTTTCAGTAAATTACCAGAAACTGTAAACTATAAGGATACTATGAATGCATGTTTTGGATTAAATGAACTTTATGAAGTGATTCGGAAATTAATTGCTTGGGATTTGGTGAAATTGTGGTTCTAGCCGATTTATAAACTATATTTTCTGTGCATGAAGGCTAGGTTAGAAAACAACCGTTACTCTGCCGAAAATTATAGAAACTCTAAGAATTATTTCTAATATTTTTAAAGGATAGAAATAAGTAGAATTTCAAGTGATTTCCATGGTATTTATTAAAATTGCATAATTTTATTATTTACCGAAAAACAATATTTAAATATTCATGTTAATGAATTTTAATTATATGATGGTACCAACATATGCTTATTATTGTTCTACAGATACATAGAACATTTTCAAGAAAGAATACTGAAGTGTGAATATTTTATGAATTTTTATTCATAAATTGAATATATTATCAATATATTTCTTAATGGACTAATTGAAGATATTATTAGTGAAATTGATTTCATAAATGATGTTTATACTAGATATACATTGTTTTGATACTGTTAGGTTCCGTATCATGCTCACGTGTCACGTGTTATTGCTTCTGTACTATTGTTGATAGATACTGATCCTATTATCAGTGTCCCAGTTGTCACCTGATCAGTGCACACTGTGGACCCCATAGACTATGGCCATATGTCTCACGTGTTATTACTTCTCCCATTTGGGACATTATTATAGCATGATATTCATTCGGTGTTGCCTAGTCTTCATTGTACTGTACTGCTTATTTTATTGAAAATGCTACTGGTACCGAATTGAATAATTTAAATGTTGATTGTACTATGAAGTTTTACAATGTTACTGTACTATTTGTTTGGTTTCTATACTGAACTATTTACGGAAGTTTTTAAATGAAAGTGTTTATATATATTGTTTTATATATATTTAATGAATAATACCTTCTATGGATTTCATATGATTAAAATGGTTATTCATAGCAATTTCAAATGTTTACTCCCTATAGTCGTTTCTAGGGGCCGAGCCACGACAGGTATTCTAAAATACCTCCCATACTCCATTCGGTTTCTTAGCCAACTATAGTGTCCATCTGCTTTATACCTTAGCGCACTATTAGGAACTATGTGTTTTTCACATATAGATTTTATAGTATCAGTTTTACATATGATTCACTTACTAAGCACGTCAACTCACCCTTTTATTTTTCCACTCCACAGATTATCTACAGTGACCTATTGTTATACCGTTCCGAGGATTTGGCTACGCTTTTGGTATCTCAAGGCAGCTATTAGTGGATCTTGGAGGTATATTTATCTTTTTTATATGTTTAGACTTTATTATACAGTACTACATTTTATATCCTCATGTACAAAGGATGTATATTGATAGTACAGTTATGTAAATATTAAGAATAGATAAATATAAATTGTATTTACTAGCATGTTTGCTGTTACAAGTGAAAATGAATAGTGATAAAGACATCACAAACAGCTCAACCAATCACTGTTATGTGTGTGAAATGTGATATTATTGTATGCTACGAGATGTGACATGTTAGGAATGTATAACATCAGTGCATGATGCATTTTCTTATAGTATTGAAAACTAGTTTGTGCATTCTACATGCACAGGTTAGTGTGATATATGTTACTTACTGGGCATAAGCTCACTTCCTTCTATTCCTTCTTTACAAATATTTCAATTAGGCTCTAACATAAGGTAGTGTAGGTTAAACTGAGTTACCTACAATCTCTAAAGCACACTTGCTTATTTTTTGAAAGGTATAACCTTGTTATTATATTTCTTTATGTTCTATACACCTTATTTGCACAGTAATGTAGAGTCGGGATGTAAGTTAGTTTTATGGTGTGATTGTAAATATTAATTTGTATAAATATCTGGTCATGTAATTAACGTGAAAATTTTATGTATGCTACCATAGATGCCTAGCATGATTAAAATATTATATTTAATCCATGATTATTAATGGTTTCTTGATCATAGATGAATATAATAAATGAGGATACTAGAGATTCGTAATCTTCTTAGAAAGGTAATGGCACGCATTACGAAGAAATTTCATTGGGTCCTTAAACAACTTGCCTTAAAATAAGACGAGTAATATTCTATTTGATAAGTGAAAACCTATGCTATACGTAGACAAATCAATTAAAAAAAGGAAAAAATTTAGTTCACATTTCTGTAGTTAGAGTCATTACATAAGCTCCTAAGCAATGGCATCAAAATTTTGGTGAGGTTGCTATAAGCGACGAATACGTAATTACTGAATCAAATAAATGTGTCTATAATAAATTCATTAATGGTAAAGTTGCCATCATATGATTAAATATAGATGACAAGTTGATTTATTGCGGATTTAGAGCAAGTTGAAAATACTAGAAGATTCTTTTTAAGCAATTTTTTTATGAAAGATATAAGTTTTACTGATGTGATATTGGAAATAAAAATACATAGAGAAAAAGATAAGTTAGTCTTATCCCAATCATATTATATTGAAATAAAAATCATTAAACAAAACATTTGGATTGTGCGACAACTACAATGCCAAATAATCCAAATATAAATTTAATGTCAAATAAAGATATGCCAGTTTCATAATTGGAATATGGAAAAGAAATCGGTTGTTTGATATATGTTATGACGTGCACAAGACCAGATATGGCATTTGGGTTAGTAAGCTTAATAGATATACAAATAACTTAAGTAACTTGCATAGGAATGCCATTTCTTGAGTATTAAAAGACTCAAGGAAAATTACTAATTATGGCCTCACTTATGACAATGTACATTTGGTCTTAGAACGATACATTGATGCAAGTTGATAACCAATATGGAGGATTATTCATATACAAGTATTTGGATATTCATTATTGGTGGGGGTGCAATATCTTAGGGATCCAAGAAACAAACATCAACAACAGATTCTACTATGGCTATGATATCTGTTGTATTGGCATCAACAAGTAAGGAAATGAAATAGTTGAGAAACCTACTTTATAAAATTCTTCTATGGCTAAAGGCAATGTCTTCTAGATCTATATGTTGTGATTGTGAAGCTACACTATCAAAGGCTTATAACCTAGTTCACAATAGAAAGTCAAGACACATTGGTCTAATATATAATTATATGTTAGATAACTTAGAGATGAAGTGTTTACCATAGATTTTATGAAGTGGAGCGAAAACTTGGCTAATCCATTGACAAAAGGGCTTATAAGAGAAATAATGTCTAAAACTTTTAAAAGGATGAGACTCAAGCCCATTAAACTAAGTCACACATGAAGGAACCTTAATTCAATGGTTAATTAGAATTAATTATTGACTTTTAATGGGTCCAAATGCATCATTTGGATATAGCCGCAAGCACTTAAGTTAACATATCTCAAAGTAGTCAAGTTCTTTTTTAGTCATATCTTAAAAGATGGAGGTTGAGTTAATACTTTTAATGAACTCATAACATAAAATTAAAATGTTGAAGTGCCTTATACTGTAGCATTTATGATGAAGTTCACCTATTTGAGTATAAATAGTACCACTTTTAGGAGCAAAGTGGTTAACTCCTATGACACTTGAATAAGATGCACTAGAGATGGTCGATTATAATGTTAATTGATGTTAAATGACTTTTGATGAGTCTTGAAATCCCATGTGTAGATGAGTGCATGACTAATCATATAGAATTATTTGTCACAATCTGAATAACACATATATCACATATTTTATAGTTGGTTGGGCTATCTGTTAAGTACCCATTCAGAATTTATTTACAATCAAAACCCCAGAATCCATAATTTAATCATGTTTACATATAAGAAAATTTACAATCAGTTTATAAAATGCATTTACATCCCTTGTACAATATTTACATATCATAGTACTGCAATTACAAAGTCTGAATATATATAAAAAGTAAAATGTATACCTCTACGGTGTTCGAACAATAGCCTGAGGGATATGGCAAGTGACCTCCGAAGACACCCAAAACTTTACTGTAGATAATCTAAAGGAGGAAAAAGGTGGTGAGCTTCGAGAAAAGCCTAGTAAAAAATATGTATTAAAGTACTGATACTATGCATGTCTACATGCATAATAAAAATAAAATTGAAATACAAATAATGCTAAAAATAGGAGTTGGGCACAATAAAATGATGGATACTATAATCAATAAGTAACCAGGCTGAGTATGGGAGAATGCTTTAGAGCACCTCACGTGTCCTGATCCCTGAATCCGACTATAGGGAATAAATTGCTTTCTAATAAAATAAATAGTTCAAGGTACAGTTTCCAATCTAGCATTTCATATACCACTCAGAAAATATTGCAAGTTACTTAGAAATTATACAGAGTTTAAATTCGAAAATAATCAGATTTAAATGATCAAAATTATCAAAAGTCAAACCAATCGATCAGATTCATAAAATTAATCACTTAGTAAATCAAACTCAGTTATTATATTTAGAAATCAAACACTTAGAAAATCAAAACACTTGATCAAATTTCATACATACAATCAGATTCAGTAATCAAATATAAAACAATTCAGTAGCAGTATAGTGGAGACTAAGCTACACCCAACAGTATCATGCATGAAATAGAAATCCTAAAAGGATTAATAACGACATATGAACATAGTCAAAAGGTCCATAGTGTACCCTTGCCAGGTGACATTTGCGGGGCTAAAGACTTGGCAGGTCTAATAGCATATAATTAAACACTTAGAATGCATGATTAAGCTCGAAGGTTACTATAGAGCCAACAGTCTCAAAACAGTGTATATTCCAGAGTAAACACATTTTCAAATTCAGAACAATAAAATAGTATTTTCAAATGGATCATAAATTTATCAAAATCAGAATAATCGCAATTCAAACATAAAAATTCGTAAAATATTCTAAATTTAGATTCAAGAGTTCAAAATATTTTATTTAGGTATAAATCAATACTATCACTCGTATAAAACACAAAATTAGGAAAAATTTTAAAATCAAATTCGAAAACTAAATTATAAATTTCATGCTCCTAGCTAACCATATGAGATTTAAGCTTATTGATTTTCCCAAAATCCTTTCCCAAAATCTATTTAAAACAGCTCAAAGATCTTTTTTTTTAGGTTATAAGTTGTGAGATACTTTTACGAAATTTCGGCAATATAACGACTAAGTTTTTCCTAACATTCCTGCACGAAAATACAATTTATAATTCCAATGGCAACTTCACAAATCCAACCCAAATCATTCCAAAATAATTCCAAAAAATCATTTTCAATTCATTTATGCAATCATAGCATCCCTATGACTTCCATACATATTCCTTACCTCTCGATTTTTACCGATTTACTTGATAGCACTCGGATTACACCACTCACTTCCGAGCTGCAAAATACCACATAGATAAAATCAAATGATCACACTACCTCAAAAAGAATATTTATCATTCTAAAAACTACTACATTGCCTACTGCAGCTACTAAATCAGTTTATTTCATACCGGTACTAACACTGCACTAGCTTCAAAACTATTTCGTTTTCAATTCCAATTTAACTAGTAGTCTTCTATTAATTTATACATTCTCTTAGCACCCAGAACACATCGAAACAAACACAATTCATGGCTACCCTTCACCTGGCTGAATTATACAAGCATGAATTCATCACCAATTTCAACAATTTAAGCTTTATTTCTTGGTTTATACATGTTATTCATCCATTTTACACCATCTTTCGAAACCCTCAAGGTGTGATTTACATGATTTTAATTCCAATTAAACTCAAACACTTAGCTAAACATAAAGAACACAGTAATAAACCTTAAAACCATGAAAAACTTCACTTTCTCTCACCTCTTAGTGAGGACCAGATCTGGTTGGCTGCCTCACACCTTGATTTTTGCTTTTTTTGGATGAGATTTTGGTACCAAATTGAAGAGCACTAAGTTCTGCACAGGTTTGTAAAATGAATTTTTCGGTTTCGGAGTGATTTGGTTAGGGTTTAATAAGCTTTTCTTTTTCTTAAGCTTCGTAGCTATGAAGGAAAGGTGAATTGAGGAAGATGATGGATGGCCAGCTCAAGAAATGACCATAAATTTCTTTTAAAAATAATATTTTAATGGACAAATTACCAAAATGTCATTATACTTAAAGATTTCAGACAATTTTTGTCACGACCCGTGACCACATTTTTCATCTTCTTATACATAACTTAACCGGTTGGGCTGTCTGCGATACTTCACTTGTACTGACTGTTAAACAATTTTACATAATATTGTTTATATTAAACATATACCCTATCGTAATAAATCAGATAAGTAGTACTGTTGACGTGTCTAAATACAGAAAATAAATGATCATACCTCAAATAATCAGTCGGTCTGACACATTGTCCTTTGTGTACAGCCAGGATCCACATCCACTGAACTCACATTCGTCAAAACCTGAAATGTTGAAAATTAAGGGGTGAGCAAAACCACGGCTCAGTAAGAGAATTATGTGCCTCACTTGATACTCAGCTTCCTATATGCTGAAAATCTTTTTCATTTTTTTTCCTATGGGCTCTAGGCTCGCATGTAGGAATGATACTACAGTCGGCAAGGGATCTGAATAGAGTAAGGTAGGTATTTTAGAATACCATACTTGTTACGGAACCTAGAAGCAACTGTAGAGAGAAATTTTCGTTTTGTTTTGAATTAATAAATCCTTTTCCTTTTCAATCTTTCATAACCTTTTTCATATCCTTTTCAAAATAATGCTTCTACGAAATAAAGCATTTAAATAGAATAATTAATATCCGTATATTCCTTGAAAAGAATATTAGTTAAATCATCATTTTATTTCTTTAAAATTCATTTCATGTTTTAATGTACTCTCTTTATTAGTACCGTCCTTTAAAAAGCAAAATAAGCTATTAAAATCTATTCCATTCTTAAGTTCACAAGGTATCATTCTCTTTATCAGTATGATTAAGTGTGAACGAGACGAACATTCAAGTAGCACATGTTTGAGTGGCATATATAAACAAAATCCGATATATCACACACATCATATGTCATGTGCACAAGATCTATTTCATCCTTCGACATTTGTCGCACCCCCATCAGAACTTAGACCTTTACTAACACATCAAAACACGTGCAGCACTTAGTTCCCAAAGGATTCTAGAGGTGGCTCACACGGTAAAGTCATCGAGTCTCTGCTCGGTTTGGCCTTTACTAACACATCAGAACACGTGCAGCACTTAGTTCCCGAAGGATTCTAGAGGTGGCTCACACGGTAAAATCATCGAGTCTCTGCTTGGTTTGGCCTTTACTAACACATCAGAACACGTGCAGCACTTAGTTCCCGAAGGATTCTAGAGGTGGCTCACACGGTAAAATCATCGAGTCTCTGCTCGGCTTGGCCTTTACTAATACAACAGAACACGTGCAGCACTTAGTTCCCGAAGGATTCTAGAGGTGGATCACACGGTAAAATCATCGAGTCTCTGCTCGGTTTGGCCTTTACTAACACATCAGAACACGTGCAACACTTAGTTCCCGAAGGATTCTAGAGGTGGCTCACACGGTAAAATCATCGAGTCTCTGCTCGGTTTGGCCTTTACGCCATATGTACTTTCCACTGTCTTATCAGATCTCATGTAGTACTTATGATCTCATATTCCATTTAAGACCATAGAAAGAATATTAGAATTATCATTTCTTCCTTTTTGAAAACATATTACATGTTTGTATCTCATGTCTTATGAGAATCATCTCACGGTACTATAATCAGTACCTAAATGAGCATTTTGTAAAAATGCTATAATTCAATTGATTCTCTTATCATATTATATAAAACATGTTCTTTTCACATGTCACCCATCATGTATCACATTTTTCCGGTTGGCATATTCCATCTTATGTAAAATACTTTCCTTTTTAACATATCACCTATCATTTATGGAGTCTCAAATAGACATCAATCTTATCATACTATAAACCTCGGAGGGTAAGGAAATACGCCGGTCAAATCTATAACCATAACCTATATTGTCCTCGGTGGATCACTGATTTAGGCGTCGACCGGGACTAAACAGGTCACATATCATGCATCAGCATGATAGGAATGCCAACCAGTCTCAAAACCGTATTTTCATCATAAAATAAACTTATATGGAATTTATATAAATATAAAATTCCATAATTTAAAACTATAAGGGTTAAAATCCTTTAGTGAATATTTATAAAAATATTCATAAAAATATTCACTATATTTCACTTCATCTTTCGTCTCGTATTTCGTGTAATTTATCTATTTCGAGAATTTTCGGTGATTTCGTTGTTACCATTCTCGAATACATGAATATTTTAAAATTCCATCTCATTATATTCATGTTTTATGAAATTTAGTAATTTCCTCATGTTTCATGATTTACTATCGAAATTCGGAAATAAAATCACTTAATATGAATTTATAAAGTTTTTCTAAAATTTTCGGCAGCATAACGGCTGCCGATTTACTAACCTCTTGCACGGAAAAATACAGTTTTAAATCTTTCAGCCAGTACTTCTTCCCAAATTATTTTCAGCAAATCATGCATCATAATAATTTTCATAAAATATTTGCATAAAATATTTCAATTTAAAATATGCAGACTGAGTATCCTTACAGTGCTGCACATGCATCCCTTACCTTTTTCCGGGTCGGCGACTTCCGCTTATCGATCGCACCCGCACTCCATTTCTCCCGATTCCTTATCCCGATTGCTGAAAATAATTTCTAGAATTAAAATTCTAATTTTTAGAATTTTTTTCATAATTTATTTAATTTTTCTGAATTTAAATTTCCGAGGAATTTCTTACCGAATTTTCGTAAATGTCCGGGTTGTCGAATTTCCGGAAATTTTCCGAATTCCCGAAATTCTCCTTTTTCCTCTTTTTCTTCCTTTTTCTTCCTTTTTCCTCTTTTTCTTTTCTTTCTTTCTTTTTTTTCTTTTTCTTTTTCCTTTTTCTTTTCTTTTTCTTTTCTTTTCTCCTTTCTCTGGCCGGACCGGTTCAGACCGGTTTGTGCCTCATCCCGCCGGTTCGGCCGGTTCGATCGCCGGCGGTCCTCCTTTCCGCCGGTTCACGCCTTCCACAGTTGGCCGACGTTGCGAGGATGCCGGATCTGGCCTCCGTTTCACCCCATCACCGGTGACGGCGCCGGATCTGGGTTCGTGGGTTTCGGCCTCTTTCTCCTCCGTTTCTTCCTTCCTCCGCCGTTTCCTTCACCGCCAGTGGCCTCCTTCTCCTTCGTTGGTCCTTGCCGGTGGTGTTGGTGGTGGTGGTGGTGCCCGGATCGGCCGGCACCGCCGTATCTCCCTTCTCTTTTCCTTCTCGGTTCGTCGAGTTTTCCTTTCTGTTTCACCGCATTTCGCTTCTTTCCGTCCTTCCCCGTCGCCGGTCGACTTTCTTTCTCTTCTTCCTTCGCCGGCGACGGCCTCTAGCTCCTCTTCTTCCGCCTCTCGCTCAGCCGGCGTCGTCCGGCTTCCATCGTTTCTCTTCTGTTTTACTTAACAGAAGAGAAAATGTGGGAATCGGGGAACCCGATTCCCACTTCTGTTATTTTTTATTTTTATTTTTATTATTTTTTTTATTTTTATTTATTTATTTATTATATATAATATTTATAATTATATATATAATTATATTATTAATAATATATAAACATATTTTATTTTAACAATATATATACATATATGTATTCACACTTTACTTTAAATTTATATATATATATATATATTTCATATATATATTTATTTATTTATATACATAATTGTATATAAAATTATACATGTGTTTATTTAATATAAAATAGTATATATATTATTTTATAATATATACTATATTTCATATATACATATGTATTTATATATATTTCATATATATATATATATATATACATTTATATTTATAATTATATAAATATATTTTATATTATACACATGTATTTATTTAAAAACAAAATAGTATATATTTCATTTTATAATATATACTAAAATTCATATACATACATATGTAATTATATAAGAACATATCAAAATATATTTATATAATCTAATTATATAAATATATAATATACACATTTTATTTCATTTAATTGGATTTCTTAATATCCAATTATTTTCTCATTTTTTCTTATTTAATTTGGATTTTTAATTTATCCAATTTAATTCTTTTCCTCTCTCTATTATTTTTCTCTTCACTTCCAATTTAATTTCTTTTACACCAATTTCCCGATTCTTTCACTTCCTCACTTATCGGGATTTTCACCCATATCCCGTTCTCGCAAAATTTTATTTATTTCCTCTGATTTAATTTCTCCAATATTTATTTTCAATATTTCTAATTTCTAATAAAGGAAAAAATTTACGGTTATCACATCCTCCCCACCTTAAGAAATTCGGTCATCCGAATTTAACTTAAGTCCAAAGGTGGTACATGTCGTACACTTATGACTTCTGACCTCTAGTTCATCCTCCAAGTAATACTGCCAGCACACTTTCAACATCAACAATACTTTAGACCACTACATGCTGTCTTTCATCATATGTGTCTATACTCCTGTAAGTTCATTTCTCAAATCGGAAGTTATTCACTTTTACTCTTTTCATATAAGAGTCCATACATAATATTTTAATATTACAGCTGATCTATGCTGTTCATCACCTATTCTCCTCACTTAGTGCCGAGTCGACATAATTTGTACTATCATGTACTCATGTCAATCAATTATATGTAAGGGTCCCAGTAGCTTTCACATCTCATGTACACGCTCTCTCAATATCATGGAGCGTTTACATCTCACGCTCATATATATATATATATATATATCAGTATGGAGCGGTGCTATCGATACACTTGGGATCTCAAAGCCTTTTGCTATCTCTCATTAGTATATGGCAACACAGAGGCTCCCATCACATGTAAGGCTCACTGGAACTGTACATACACATTCACACCGTTTAACACTTATACTTCGACCAAGGCACTAGAGAATCTAGATGTCTGATAATGGAAGGTGATTCTATTTAGATCATCAGTCTTTAATCACTTCCATATCATCATTTCTCTTTTGGACTTTTTATTGTCCACAATATTCATTTTCACAGTTATTCCACCAAGGCTGCATCTCATTTGCCGATTTTTACTATAGATCATCTCTCACAATCATAATTCATGAGACAATCATATTCTCTTCATGTAGTATGGTCTTTAGATCTCTTTTCATAATTTAGATTCTGTGATTGAATCCTCAAATTATCCATTTAAGCACCACATTATCTATACAATTCCACCATCTCTATCGTTTCGAGATGGTTATATGCACAAACATTTCTTATTTATATACTGGCAGTAAACATATCAATTATCTTACTCCTTGGAGTATCATTACTTTCACTTATCAATTCTGGCTTTGATTTTACATCTTGCCACATTTATGTGATAACCAACACAATTCACTCGCAGTCTTAACTTCGAGAACTGTTTCATATTGATGTTCCCTTCTCATCATGCAATTTATTTCCTTATTCCACTTTCAGTTTCGTTTTTCATATTTTTACTCTTATCCTTTCTGTCGGTTTTCTCGATTGGTATGGTACTATACAGCTAAGATCTTTTAAAATCTCACATACCATCTATTCTTTACACTTATCCATCTGCCGACTTTAATTTCTTTAATTAGATCTTGTCTATAGAGCAGCTAGTCTCATCAGTCTTTTATAAGCTGACAATAGTATTTAGCTAGACTCATTACTTTCGTATCTCAATCATTATCTCTATATCTTAGACAGGTTCACTGCCACCCTATCGTCTCAAGATCATATATCTCAAGAGGAGATACTGTCTAGTCAAATTTCTTAGTTGTTAATCTTAGCACAATTCCACAGCCTTTAAGAGTTTAAGGATCATATCACAATGCTGCTCATGTTCCATTTATACTTTAGACTCTATCAGTATTTCATCAATTTACTCATGTAAGGATGCCTAATTCTTTAGGCTTATCTACTTCATAAGGTAACTCATTACCCTTGTAACTTCAATAGGAACTCGTAAAATTCACTCCGAGTTCAAATCATCATCTTATGGATACAAATCTTCAATCTTTTGTCTAAGGACTCTTTATATTGAGGCTAGTCTTATTAACTCCTCACATGTCTTTAATCAGCTCCATAAAGCTTCTGTTTTCATGTAGATGAATACTTGTTCTTTACCAGAACTTTGTCAATGATAGGAAATCAGTACATCCTTTTTGATTCATCTACATCTCAATATTATTTGTATTTCCCTCATTTACACTTATACAGACAATTTCATTATTCTCAATTTTTCATTATCTGTATTTTCGTCATTCAGACCTTTACACATGAATTTCAGTATTCACACAATTTTCAGAGTTATTTTCTTAAGCTTTTTGGATTCTTTCTACATCATCCGATATAACTTAGAATTTAACTTCATTTTAAAAATCGAGTCAATGTTATCTCGATTCCTCTAATTTATATAACTCTGGAAGTTCTATCGGAAATCAAATCTGATACTTTCTTTAATCATTCATTTCTTATCATCTTGTGACCATCGTTCTTCAACTTTTTATCTGATGATGCCTTTTACAAGGATTGCTCTTATAAGCTCCTTATACGTCTCCGATTAAATCATATTTAAGGCATCACTTCCATATAATATTTATTTGTTCTTCATAAGAATTTTAGTGTATAACCAAAAATTTTAATACATCATTTAATTCATCCTCAAATCCTATTATTTGTATTTCCATCCTTTACATCGATACGTGTGAACTTCATCATCCATAATATTTTCAAAAAAATTATTTTCTTAAGCTTGTCGGATTTCTTCTATATTCTTCGATACAAGCTTAAGAATAAATTTCATATCCGCAATCGAGTCAACATTCACCTGATTTCTCAATCTATGTTACTTTGGAATTTATTGGGATTCTCAACCGACAGTTTCTTTAACCACACTTCTTTTATCATGTTGGACCTCTATCATTGTGTCCCATCATTTCACAATGTAGTTTCAAGGCAGAGACATTCAATACTCAAATCATTTTGATACATATTCTACCTTGATTTCATCACCTAGTCATGCTTTACAGCGTTACGAATCTCATTCTGGTAAGCTGTATCAAGTGCAATGGTTATCAACACACTTTACAGCTACTCGTTTCAATTCAGTTATTCACTTTAAAACCATTTCCATTTACTGAATTCAGGCTTAGGTCCCTTGAGTATATTCTCCACGAGGTTTGAACCTTGGCACCCCTTACGTAACTAGTTCCTTACACTCGTGTTACCGTTGAGATACTTATAAGGGCCTCGCCCGTTCATATCGACCATCGACGAGCATCCCTAGGCGATCCTTTCGCCTCAGGTTTATCCTTACTAGTGAGTCGGCGATGAGATAGTTCGCCTATATCTCACGACACATGATCCATTACGGGTCGCCCACCATTGGGTCGCCCATCACAGTTCTGTCTCAAGGGTCCTGAAGAACTTAGGTTAGCGGTCATCTTCTTTTTATCATTTGACTGTTCTTATAATTATCCTCTAATTCACAGTACTCCAAACAGTACCTCATTCTGTAGCACATATTCCAAGATACGTCGGTTCTATGTACGATTATCTGTTTGATACATCAAAGAAATGAAAACGTACAGAACCATAAGTAATCACACCAGTATGTATTTCATTATCTGTACTTTTCACCTCATCAGTCAATTCTTGTAATCATTTCACTTTTCATAGTATTTAACGATCCCATTCAATACACTCTAAATTTTTCGACCCTTACAGTCAATAACTGGGTCAATCATCTGATGACATTCCACTACACTCTTTGGATCGCATCATATAAGGTCCCGGCCCGTCCGACGTCCGCCTGTACACGTTTTATTGTGATGCCTCGAATTTGCCGGTCTCAAGCCGGAGGGGCCCGAGCCGCACCACTCATCCGTGCTGTCCGCTCTGGGTTCTAAGGTGGCCCCCGTCACACAGACATGGCACTTAGTCCCTCACGGATTGTTTTATTGTAAAGCCCAGGATTTACCACTATGGCCCAAAGTCCACTCGTAGGGGGTACTGGCCGCCTCACTGAATCGTACGGTTATCCCCTATGGCCCATAGTCCACTCGGGGTTTTTCTTTCGCGTCCGTAATCTAAGTGTTAGTGGAATCAGTAACAGGGATCGTTAGATTCATATGACATCTTCTATGCCATTAATAATTCCATTACTATCAATGGATTCCAATTCAACTCGATTTTATCACTATTCCGACATCGCCCAATATAGGGGCATTTTCATCATTTCGACATTTATTTCTATCTCCTCAATATACATTCAAATCAATGAACTGATCATCTATGTGTTGATAGTATCCTTTCTGATACTTATAACAGCAAATTAGATCTCATTCGATTTTCGACAGAGAAGTTCACTAAAATCCATAATGGGATTAATTTACTTGCAATTCAGCTTTATAACATTAATTTCTCTATCAAATCGATCAATTCCAACTTCTGGTGATCTATTTCGACTCCCAGTAAAATTTTGGGGTAGGGGTATTTTGGTCATTTTTGGCTAAAAATTTTCTCTCTCTTCAAATTACCCTCAATCGGTGATCTTAAAGTCTATTTAATGATGATATTTTATACCATCACTTTCAGGTCTCAGTTCGGTTCGGACAGAAAAGTACTGGTGGGGCCCTCACCGAGTCCATTTCTATTCCTTACCGAACAGGCCTTCATATAGATTAGAAGCATCACCAATTTTTCGGTAATTTCTGAGCCTATTTCTTCTTTAACATTCTCAATTTACACTTTCTCACTCCCTTTAAATCATTTTACTCCATTACAATCATTTATTTTCTCTATGTATTCAGACGACACAGTACTACCGGGGATGTTTAACTCTTTTCCTTCCAAAAGTATCCACAGACATCAGGCCAACCATTGCTCTGATACCATTAAATCTGTCACGACTCGTGACCACATTTTTCATCTTCTTATACATAACTTAACCGGTTGGGCTGTCTGCGATACTTCACTTGTATTGACTGTTAAACAATTTTACATAATATTGTTTATATTAAACACATCCCCTATCGTAATAAATTAGATAAGTAGTACTGTTGACGTGTCTAAATACAGAAAATAAATGATCATACCTCAAGTAATCAGTCGGTCTGACACATTGTCCTTTGTGTACAGCCAGGATCCACATCCACTGAACTCACATTCGTCAAAACCTGAAATGTTGAAAATTAAGGGATAAGCAAAACCACGGCTCAGTAAGAGAATTATGTGCCTCACTTGATACTCAGCTTCCTATATGCTGAAAATCTTTTTCATTTTTTTCCTATGGGCTCTAGGCTCGCATGTAGGAATGATACTACAGTCGGCTAGGGATCCGAATAGAGTAAGGTAGGTATTTTAGAATACCATACTTGTTACGGAACCTAGAAGCAACTGTAGAGAGAAATTTTTGTTTTGTTTTGAATTAATAAATCCTTTTCCTTTTCAATCTTTCATAACCTTTTTCATATCCTTTTCAAAATAATACTTCTACGAAATAAAGCATTTAAATAGAATAATTAATATCCGTATATTCCTTGAAAAGAATATTAGTTAAATCATCATTTTATTTCTTTAAAATTCATTTCATGTTTTAATGTACTCTCATTATTAGTACCGTCCTTTAAAAAGCAAAATAAGCTATTAAAATCTATTCCATTCTTAAGTTCACAAGGTATCATTCTCTTTATCAGTATGATTAAGTGTGAACGAGACGAACATTCAAGTAGCACATGTTTAAGTGGCATATATAAACAAAATCCGATATATCACACACATCATATGTCATGTGCACAAGATCTATTTCATCCTTCGACATTTGTCGCACCTCCATCAGAACTTAGACCTTTACTAACACATCAGAACACGTGCAGCACTTAGTTCCCAAAGGATTCTAGAGGTGGCTCACACGGTAAAGTCATCGAGTCTCTGCTCGGTTTGGCCTTTACTAACACATCAGAACACGTGCAGCACTTAGTTCCCGAAGATTCTAGAGGTGGCTCACACGGTAAAATCATCGAGTCTCTGCTCGGTTTGGCCTTTACTAACACATCAGAACACGTGCAGCACTTAGTTCCCGAAGGGTTCTAGAGGTGGCTCACACGGTAAAATCATCGAGTCTCTGCTCGGTTTGGCCTTTACTAACACAACAGAACACGTGCAGCACTTAGTTCCCAAAAGATTCTAGAGGTGGCTCACACGGTAAAATCATCGAGTCTCTGCTCGGTTTGGCCTTTACTAACACATCAGAACACGTGCAGCACTTAGTTCCCGAAGGATTCTAGAGGTTGCTCACACGGTAAAATCATCGAGTCTCTGCTCGGTTCGGCCTTTACGCCATATGTACTTTCCACTGTCTTATCAGAACTCATGTAGTACTTATGATCTCATATTCCATTTAAGACCATAGAAAGAATATTAGAAATATCATTTCTTCCTTTTTGAAAACATATTACATGTTTGTATCTCATGTCTTATGAGAATCATCTCACGGTACTATAATCAGTACCTAAATGAGCATTTTGTAAAAATGCTATAATTCAATTGATTCTCTTATCATATTATATAAAACATGTTCTTTTCACATGTCACCCATCATGTATCACATTTTTCCGGTTGGCATATTCCATCTTATGTAAAATACTTTCCTTTTTAACATATCACCTATCATTTATGGAGTCTCAAATAGACATCAATCTTATCATACTATAAACCTCGGAGGGTAAGGAAATACGCCGGTCAAATCTATAACCATAACCTATATTGTCCTCGGTGGATCACTGATTTAGGCGTCGACCGGGACTAAACAGGTCACATATCATGCATCAGCATGATAGGAATGCCAACCAGTCTCAAAACCGTATTTTCATCATAAAATAAACTTTTATGGAATTTATATAAATATAAAATTCCATAATTTAAAACCATAAGGGTTAAAATCCTTTAGTGAATATTTATAAAAATATTCATAAAAATATTCACTATATTTCACTTCATCTTTCTCTCGTATTTCGTGTAATTTATCTATTTCGAGAATTTTCGGTGATTTCGTTGTTACCATTCTCGAATACATGAATATTTTAAAATTCCATCTCATTATATTCATGTTTTATGAAATTTAGTAATTTCCTCATGTTTCATGATTTACTATCGAAATTCGGAAATAAAATCACTTAATATGAATTTATAAAGTTTTTCTAAAATTTTCGACAGCATAACGGCTGCCGATTTACTAACCTCCTGCACGGAAAAATACAGTTTTAAATCTTTCAGCCAGTACTTCTTCCCAAATTATTTTCAGCAAATCATGCATCATAATAATTTTCATAAAATATTTGCATAAAATATTTCAATTTAAAATATGCAGACTGAGTATCCTTACAGTGCTGCACATGCATCCCTTACCTTTTTCCTGGTCGGCGACTTCCGCTTATCGATCGCGCCCGCACTCCATTTCTCCCGATTCCTTATCCCGATTGCTGAAAATAATTTCTAGAATTAAAATTCTAATTTTTAGAATTTTTTTCATAATTTATTTAATTTTTCTGAATTTAAATTTCCGAGGAATTTCTTACTGAATTTTCGTAAATGTCCGGGTTGTCGAATTTCCGGGAATTTTCCGAATTCCCGAAATTCTCCTTTTTCCTCTTTTTCTTCCTTTTTCTTCCTTTTTCCTCTTTTTCTTTTCTTTCTTTCTTTTCTTTTTTTCTTTTTCCTTTTTCTTTTCTTTTTCTTTTCTTTTCTCCTTTCTCTGGCCGGACCGGTTCAGACCGGTTTGTGCCTCATCCCGCCGGTTCGGCCGGTTCGGTCGCCGGCGGTCCTCCTTTCCGCCGGTTCACGCCTCCCACAGTTGGCCGACGTTGCGAGGATGCCGGATCTGGCCTCCGTTTCACCCCATCACCAGCGACGACGCCGGATCTGGGTCCGTGGGTTTCGGCCTCTTTCTCCTCCGTTTCTTCCTTCCTCCGCCGTTTCCTTCACCGCCGGTGGCCTCCTTCTCCTTCGTTGGTCCTTGCCGGTGGTGTTGGTGGCGGTGGCGGTGCCCGGATCGGCCGGCACCGCCGTATCTCCCTTCTCTTTTCCTTCTCGGTTCGTCGAGTTTTCCTTTCTGTTTCACCGCATTTCGCTTCTTTCCGTCCTTCCCCGTCGTCGGTCGACTTTCTTTCTCTTCTTCCTTCGCCGGCGACGGCCTCTAGCTCCTCCTCTTCCACCTCTCGCTCAGCCGGCGTCGTCCGGCTTCCATCGTTTCTCTTCTGTTTTACTTAACAGAAGAGAAAATGTGGGAATCGGGGAACCCAATTCCCACTTCTGTTATTTTTTATTTTTATTTTTATTTTTTTTATTTTTATTTATTTATTTATTATATATATAATATTTATAATTATATATATAATTATATTATTAATAATATATATAAAAATTTTATTTTAACAATATATATACATATATGTATTCACACTTTACTTAAAATTTATATATATATATACATATATTTCATATATATATTTATTTATTTATATACATAATTGTATATAAAATTATACATGTGTTTATTTAATATAAAATAGTATATATATTATTTTATAATATATACTATATTTCATATATACATATGTATTTATATATATTTCATATATATATATATATACATTTATATTTATAATTATATAAATATATTTTATATTATACACATGTATTTATTTAAAAACAAAATAGTATATATTTCATTTTATAATATATACTAAAATTCATAATTATATGTAATTATATAAAAACATATCAAAATATATTTATATAATCTAATTATATAAATATATAATATACACATTTTATTTCATTTAATTGAATTTCTTAATATCCAATTATTTTCTCATTTTTTCTTATTTAATTTGAATTTTTAATTTATCCAATTTAATTCTTTTCCTCTCTCTATTATTTTTATCTTCACTTCCAATTTAATTTCCTTTACACCAATTTCCCGATTCTTTCACTTCCTCACTTCTCGGGATTTTCACCCATATCCCGTTCTCGCAAAATTTTATTTATTTCCTCTGATTAATTTCTCCAATATTTATTTTCAATATTTCTAATTTCCAATAAAGGGAAAAATTTACGGTTATCACAATTTTGCCCTTAAACTTCCATAACATTATTAATATGTCAATTTAACTCAAAAATATTTTATTTTATCATAAAATATGAATATTAAACATATTCTAATCATTGAACAAGGTTTCAATAAGGTTTGACTGACCGTAAGAGTGAAATTACCAAAATACCCTTATCTAGCCAATCACGTAAATTTTATTCTTCACGTGTGATTTAGTCTTTCTAATGACATGCAATAGAACTCTATCACACGTAGATTATCATACTTCTATTGGTTGGTCAAAAGTCAACTTAGTTTGACCATTATTCATAAAAAAATTTCGACCTATGGTTTTAATCGTCATTTTTATATTTGTTGACATTTCCCAAAAATAATCAAAACAAATGACTTTTAGTTATAGAAACTTACCATCATATTGATTTGCTCCAAATATCAGTACTGTAGAGTTTCATATCCATCCGAATTGTGTAAGTCTTAGTGGGGGCCACAACCTGAATTCTCAATTATACCTACAAAAATCAAAATACCAAAATAGCTATGAGATATCTCGCTTCAAGAACTTATAGTACAATAGTAGAAAATGTGGATCTCACATTATTTGTTCAAAGATCTAAGACTAACATGCAATTTTGATTAGCTCAAACTTTTTCACTTAGGTGGAATAGAGATTTTATAGTAAGATGCCTTCACTCATGAGTAATGTTTTTGAAAGTATCAAAGTTACTCTATCTTAAAAATGATGGGCAATTATCGGAATATTTTCAAAATATAGTGAAAGAATAAATGTTAATTGATTAAACATGATATATTAACTAATAAAATGAGAACTAGTGATTAAGAAGTTATACAATAGCTTTGGTAAGGCTCCAAACCAAAGAAACTGATTTTACGACATCAAAATTGATTAGAGAAACTGATTTTCCTTTGTTCCCCTTTCTTTGTATCCACCACAACTCACAAAACCAACATAATAAATACCAGCTGCTGTTTTATCCCAGTCATGATCAAGTTTAAGAGCATGATTTTATTTAGAAAATAGTAAACGAGACATTTAACTATAAAACCAACGGCTTTAAGTTAACCCCTTCATGCTTGTCACAATCCTTCTTCCGCAACCCAACAAGCCTCTACCTCAAAACAAAGAAAAAGCCTCATCCGATGGTGTTGGATTATGCCCTTAGAACCATTCATTAGATGATTGACTTTGGCATTTTTATGTATCATGACATTTTTATTTATAGTTCATTATTATATTTGTCTTATAACTGCGTAATATAATCTTATATGATAATGTCCTTAGAATAGTAATAACACACTATTCTTAAAATATCCCTAGTCAAGTATTATTGTGAACAAGGATAACAATAATACGATAAGACTAGTATGTGGTTGACTGATGACCATTGTCATGGATATAGGATATCAAGTCATCACATAGGTACATGTTAGAGAACTATGTACTGGATCGACCCTCCATGAGAACGCTACATGGATTGTTATATGAGTGTCATAAGCGATTCTCATAGTGATGATGGTGTATGTGATCCTTTGACTTGAGATCATCAGAGATCCCAACATAGAGAATTGCATACTTTAATGCTGCTAGATGTCATTCGTAACAGGATGGACTATAAAGGTAGTAATTGGGTATGCCTTGATCTATGTAGAGGGATGTTGAGTGATCAAGATAGAATTTATCCCTCTTATATAACAAGAGTGATGTCTTGGGCCCTTTGATAGAGTGAGACTAAGAAATGCATGGCTGTGCTCGAATAAGTCAATATGAGATATTGATTTTACTTGTTTAATTAGTCTACTCAGGAATCAAGAAACGCTGATTAGACTATACAAGTGTGACACATTCCATGACTTGTGTCTAATCAAGACATCAAAGGATAAAGGGATTAGACTACACGGTAACATCTATCACAGTAAGGTTATGTCGAGTCATTGACATTCTCGTTACATGGGTAGCAATGATGTGTTGCTAGATACCGCTCATTGCCTGTGACAATTTTGTCATTGCCATTGTTTTGAGAACCTATTGGGTCGCACACTTAGAACGGATCAATGAGGAGCTTAATTAATCCTATTCTGAATTGGATTAAGGATATAACTAATCCTATTCTGAATTGGATTAGGGATATAACTAATTCTATTCTAAGTAGGATTAGAGTTCTGTTTGGCAATAAATTTTAGGGTAAAATTTACTGCCTATAAAAGGATGTTTTCTGAAACATAGCCGCACAACAACAATTAGAAAAAAGAAAAGTATTCTTTTAATCGAAGCTAGCAGTTCGGTTAAAAGAATCAAAACGCTCCTTAAGGCATCTGATCGTGAGACGTTCAAGAGTCGTGAGATCCGTTCGTGTGGATACCATAGAGGCAGGAACGAAAAGTTGCTGCTTGTGATTCGACCAAAGACAGAAAAAGCAGAGAAAACGTTAGGTAAAATCTCGAAACCCTAATCAGGCAACCCTCCGAATCGATCCTGGTGGAGGCCGAATGTTTTATTTCCGCTGCGTGTTTGTTTCGGTTTCCTTCAGATGGATCCACCACCTCTCCCCACTGCCCCCATCGGTGTTTCCACCACGGTTTCTGCCTCCGGTTTACATCTCAACCACCCTGACTCTGTTGAGTCCTCTCCACTCTCCCGAAAGGAGACTACCTTTGATGACCCTCTCCCAGCTATCCCTGGTGCAAGGCTCCGCCTGATGTGTAGCTTTGGCGGTCATATAATACCCTGTCCGCATGACAAATCCCTTTGCTACGTTGGTGGTGAGACTCGTCTTGTCGGGATTGATCGCCATTGCTCCCTCTCGGCCTTTTGCAACCGCCTCTCACGTGCCCTTCTCGATGGCCGACCATTTACCTTGAAGTACCAGTTTCCAAATGAAGACTTTGACTCACTTGTATCAGTTACCACGGATGAGGATCTCGAGAACATGATTGAAGAATATGACCGTTTAACAGCATCATCAGCTTCTTCTGTAACCTCCTCTCGGATTCGTTTATTTCTTTTCTTTAACAAGCCTGACACTGCAGCTTCTATGGGTCCACTGCTAAATGATGCCAAGTCCGAAACATGGTTCGTTGATGCTTTAATGGTTCAGGGTTGATTCCTAGAGGGCACTCAGATTCTGCCACCATGGAGACCTTGTTGAATCTTGATAGTGAATTTGAGGCACAAGAAGGAGCAGAGGAACAAAACAAGAAAGAAAAAAACAATAATGAAGTTCATGAGGTGCAATATTCGTTGCCTGATTCACCAATGGTGGAGAAAACTTCATCTTTTGGTTCATCTTCTTCTTCAACTTCAATGTCCAACTTGCCACCGATTCGGGTTCGAGTTGATCAGGATGGAGGGGCTAAAGTGCAGGACCATAAGGTTGACATAGAAGAACAGTTTGCTCAGAAAAGTTGTGCTACTAATATTCATAAGCAAGATGATTGCTATAGGGCTGCTGTGTCAGCTCTGCCGCCGCACCCTGTGTCTGTTGCGACTGCTATGGTCACTCCCGTAGAGGGTTCCAGTGACAACTTGAATCGGATTTTATCTGATGATGAGAGATCTGATCAGGGGGTGCCCGTGGGTTTTCACAAGCCTCCATTGCCATTGCAGCCAGCACAACAAAAAGCTTGCGGCACTTGTAATTTGCCTTCCCCTGATTCAGTTGCAGGGTATTTTCCTAATTTGATGATCTCTTTCCCTGGATTTAAATTTTTCTTCCTTCTTTCTCCCTTTGTTTCACTGAAGTAATATCAGTACAAAGATAAGAAAATTATACATATGTTTTACAGAAAAGCCGTAATCTAAGTAGATTGGTACCTTTCTTCTATGAAGATTAATAAGATCACTTTAGTTTTAATCCAATACAAGGAAAACTATTTGCTCGTAATAATGTTTAGTTATCGGTTTTCTTGATTTCGACTTCTAGAATTGACAATCTATTCCTGAAAGTGGTATTTCTTATTCCTTGCCTTTGTTTTGACTTAAATATGCAGTGATAGGAGCATTGCCCCTGCAAATTTTCTCTCAAAGCCCATGTATTATCAAGATCAAACTCATGTTTCGTCCAGAGATAGGAGAACTGCTTCTAGCCAAACTATGAATGCTGATAATTGCACTCCAAGCTCCCAAATCCAAATTCATCAGATTCAAGATTCCTATGCTTTGGCTTCACAATTGGATCAACAGCAACAACAGTTCATGGAAGCCAGCATGCATTACATACCGCACCCTACATCTTCTGCTGTGCCAATGTCATCTTACTATCCAGTGTATCCTCCACCTTCACAGCAGCAGCTTCATCATCCAGCTGATCAGCAGTACCCTGCAGTGTATGTAATGCCTGTTGTACAAGTAACACAACCAAAACCATACATGTCCATGCAATCTAACACCGGTGTCGTAACTATGAAATCTAACGCAACTGATGCTAGCATTATGGCCCCAAGCCGCCCAGTGACACCTCCAAGTCCTTCAATAGTTGCTGCCTCCACTGCTTACAAGGAGGCTGTGCCTCCCATTTACCCTACAAATGCAGCTAACCTTGCTAATCCTGAAATGACAGGAACTGTTTATAGAACAGCTGTGCCATCAAGTCTTCAATTGGTTCAAGTTCAGTAACCACATGTAGGCTTCTCTCAAATGCAGCATGCATCACAAACAGCCGCTTTTACTCAGGCTGCTGCTACTAATTATGGTTATGAGTATCCAAATCCTACACAAGATCAAATGTACTACGCTCAGCATCAAGCTCCTCCACCGCCTCTGCAGTATCAAACCATGACCCAAGGTGCTGCAGCGGCTTCATTGGCAGATGCTTCAAAGCAGCTACCCACAGAGAGTAGAATCAGAATCTCACAGCAATTATAAGGTGATTGGGCAGCGAAAACAGACAATTTTGATGAATATGGTGGATGAACCGTGATTTTTCTCCTTGAATTATGGTTACTGGCACAATTAAATTTTTAGTTTGTAATTAACAATAAGATATTCACCATCGTTCTTCTTTTTCTTTCTTTTTCATACGGCTGTCTTTCTCCTGTGAAATAAAATGTTATAGTATTAACATAATAATTAAGAAGTCCAGATTTACCTTGATTGTTCTATTATTTCAAAGAGGCTTTTAGTCAATTGCTTACGTCATATATTTTCCTTTCATATAGAATCTGAAACTTAGAGGTTCTGCCAGTTGTATAGAAAGAAAGAACCATGCAAACATAAAGGTTAACATATTCCAAATTCTATCCTGATTATTAGATAGGGAGATCAAACCTTGTCATCAGGAAAAACTGAAATCCAATGGGATGAAATGGTCCCAAATAACATGCAGCAATAATTTGTTTCCTTTTCCTTGTGCAATAAAAGTAAAAAAAAGAGTGCCAAGAACAGCATAACAACAATAAGGTTGGTCAGCTCGAATCTGTGAAATGGAAAACTCCCTGCAATGCTCTGAAGTAGACGATCTGAAAGCGAGAAGCGTGAAACGAACCAAAAATGGAGACTTCAAAACAAATGAATGCCAGATGCAAGATTCGCAAGATCAACCACCATCGTACAAAGACTCTTTGATGAACGCAAGAGAACTGACATCTGGATCTTTCATGAGCAAACCAGCTTTCTTGGATGAAGCTTCAGATGAAGAACCTGATGACATGAACGACATTCCTACCATCCTCTTATCAAAAGAAGAGAAGAACAGAATCAGGAACCCATGGAGAACAGCGATTATTGTTAAAACATTTGGGAAAACTGTGGGATATCACTTCCTACTTCCCAGAGTCAATGCACTTTGGAAACCATGCGGTAGAATGGATTGCATTGATTTGGGGGAAGACTATTTTTTGTTCAGATTTCAGAATGTCGACAATTTCCAGAGGGTGATATACGGTGGCCCTTGGTTCGTCGGGCAACATTACCTGACTATGAGATTGTGGGAGCCGGGATTCATTGCAGAAAAGTCGAAATCCTTCTCCACCACAGCTGTGTGGGCAAGACTACCTGGACTTCCCATAGAATTGTTTGACCGAAACATCTTACAGAGGGTGGGGAATCAGTTGGGAACATTGTTAAAGATCGATTCCTTCACTGAGATGAACTCTAGAGGCCGATTTGCAAGGATATGTGTACAAATTGATCTTGATAAACCATTGATCCCTAGAATTAGAATCGGCAATATTATACAGCCCATTCTTTACGAGGGAGTAAACCTTTGTTTCCAATGCGGAAAGATTGGACACAGAAAAGGAAACTGTCCTCAAGAGATGAACCCAATGGAGGAAAGCCAAACAACTAACAAAGATGAATCTGCTGTTAGGACTGATAAGAACGAGGAAACCATTAAAGAAGTCGAGGAAGGAGCATACGGCCCTTGGATGGTGGTTACAAAGAAGAAATGGAAACAACCCAGAGCAAGAAAATCGGGTGAGGATGAACCGGAAAGGGACCCGACCCACAACAGAAAAGACAAAGGCAACTTAAAATTGTCAACAGATCTGACTATGGAAAAGCAACGGCATAATTTGGGACAAGACAGTGGAGTGAAAACACACCCTCCAAGTTGGCGACAACAAAGCAAAGCCGTGTCATCTGGGAAAGCTGCGCTAGAAAAAAAAAACTGGAATAATCCCAGCCAACCAAGTCCCAAATCCGGGTCCCATTCCAGTTCAAATGGAACCAAGTAAGCAAAACCAGATTTTTATGTTTACAGGAGAGTGTTCTAACAAGGAAACGTTGAAAGACAAACTTGTGAACAAACAAGATCAAAACAGAGGCGAGCCCAAAGCGTCAAACAATGGAAGAGTCTCAGGATCCGTGGCAAAATCTGGAGGTAATGAATTTGATCTTGGAAGGAAAGACAATCCACATGAGAAAGACTCTGGAGATTTTACCCAGGAAACAGGCATTGGAAAAAGATTGGAACTCGGAATGGATAATGACAGTGTGGAACAACGTTCGACTATCTATAGACAGAGGAGACCCACAACCTTTCCTCCATTAGATGGAAGAACAAAGGCAAAGGTTTATACCGGAACAAGTGGAATCCCTCCCACCTCTCGGCGGAACGACACTAACTTAGGTAAGCATAGACAAAGTGAGGATCATGAAACTCCAGGAGAATACGGAGGAAGCTGTGCTATGGAAGACTCGTCCAATGAAGAATTCTCTGACACTGATGATCAGGACGGAACGGGAAAAACAGGAGACCAATCTCGAATACACCCTGATGATAATTCGACAATGTCATCACACGTCGAATCTAATATGCAGGAAGCGGTCCGGGGAGATCCAGTTCATGCCGAAAATCGCGGAATGGTCATGGAATCGATCAGACAACAATACATTCCTAATGAGAGGCATTTTTTGGAATGCTAGAGGGGCGGCCAGTCCCAACTTCAAGAGAGCTTTCATGGATCTCACACGAATTAACAGCCCGAGCATGGCCATAATAGTGGAGACAAAAGTATCGGGAGATAGAGCTGAGCAGATTTCTAACTCACTTGGCTTCGATAGAACTTTTAGGGTGGATGCTGACGGCTTCTCCGGAGGTATATGGATATTGTGGCAGAGTGCTGAAGTCACTATGAACATCCTCCAATTCACCAACAAAGTAATCCATGCCACAATTCAGGTAAACTCTTCCCCTTCTACTCATACGCCTTGTAGTCCTTGGATGTTTTCTGCTATATATGCAAAACCTGTCTATGCTGCAAGAAGAATTCTTTGGGAAGAACTATCCGAATTTGCTAAAACTCACTCCATGCCGTGGGCAATGGTGGGAGACTTCAACGAACTTTTAGAGGAAGCGGACAAATTTGGAGGAAGACCGATAGTACAAAGTAGAGCTCGCCGATTTCGTCAATGCATGGATGACTGTGGTATGCTGGACTTAGGATTCTCTGGCCAGCAACATACTTGGATTGGCAAAGATCAACATGGAAGGGTGATCCGTGAGAGATTAGACAGAGCATGGGCGAACGGGAATTGGAAAATACAATTTCCAAACACTACTGTTTCACACCTTACGAAAGTTTATTCTGACCACAACCCCATTCTCTTTGATACTTCTCCAAATTTACCCCGAATAGGAACAAGACCATTCAGATTTGAACCAATGTGGTTCACACATTTAGAGTTCAAAAGCATAGTTAGAGGCTCTTGGCTACAAGCAGATAATTTCATCCTACAAGCCATCCCAAAGTTCCAAGAGAACATCACTCACTGGAACAAATTCACATTTGGCAATATCTTCCACAAGAAACGCAGGATTCGTGCTAGGTTAGACGGGATTCAAAGGGCTCTATCCTCAGAACATGATGAATGGCTCCTCAATCTTGCAACAGAACTCGAATTTGAATACCAACACATTTTAAAACTTGAGGAAGAATTTTGGGCCATCAAATCACGTGTTGATTGGATTACGGATGGAGATAGGAACACAAGATTCTATCATTTGAACACAATCAAACATAGAAGACACAATAAGATCATCAAGTTGAAAGACACAATGGGCAATTGGATGACAAATTTGGAAGAAATTCAAGTGGTGGTTTTGGACCATTTCTCTAATCTTTTCCCCACAGAAAAAGAGGTTAGCAACCTGTCCCCATCGATTCAATGCAGGTTTGGTAATGTTTTATCTTCAGAAGAAATTCACAAGCTTAAGGCTGAGATTTCATTTACTGAAGTCCTCAAGGCAGTCCAATCAATGAAACCTTACAAAGCTCCAAGACCTGATGGTCTTCACCCGGTCTTCTTTCAAAGATGTTGGGATATCATCGGCCCATCCGTCGTTGATCTAGTTCGAAACATCTTCATATCGGGACAAATCCCTACAGAAATTAACAAATGCTTCCTATGTTTGATCCCAAAAACCCAAAGACCAGAATCTCTCAACAACTTCCGCCCTATTAGTCTTTGTAATACCATATACAAGGTTGTTATGAAAGTATTGGTTAATAGAATCAGACCTATACTTTCTAGAATGATTCACCCCCTGCAGACTAGTTTTATTGCGGGTAGGAGAGCGCAAGACAATGTTATCATTGCTCAAGAAATCGCTCATTCATTCAAGAGGAAGAAAGGCAAGAAAGGATGGATGTTGGCAAAAATTGATCTTGCTAAGGCATATGATCGGCTAGAATGGGAATTTATTAGGGAAGCTCTTATCTTCTTCCAATTTCCTGATAAATGGATCAAGTTAATCATGTCCTGCATATCTTCCTCAAGCATGTCTATACTTTTCAATGGAGAGCAAAGCAATGTGTTCTCGCCTTCTAAAGGGTTGCGTCAAGGAGACCCACTCTCACCATACTTGTTCATCCTTTGCATGGAGTTTCTATCGTTAAAAATCTTCGAAGCTTGTGAAGATAAATGCTGGGAGCCAGTACAACTCAATAGGAATGGCCCCAAGTTGTCGCATCTTTTCTATGCGGATGACTTAATTCTTCTTGGTAAAGCTTCAACTAAAACTTGCAATTCCATGTTAAGTATACTCGAGGATTTTTGTAGCAAGTCTGGACAAAAAGTTAACAAAGAGAAATCTTCTTTGGTTTTCTCTAAAAATGTTGAGGATGACATGAAGAGAAATATTAGTAATATCATGAGTATCCCCTTATTGAATGAACCTGGAAAATATTTGGGATTCCCAATCTTCAAAGGACGCCAGAACTCAAGTTACAGATTCTTAATAGAGAAGGTTCATAACAAGTTGGCAGGATGGAAGACTCAAATCCTTTCTTTTGCTGGGAGAACGACACTTGCGAACTCAGTTATTAAAAGTATTCCTCTCTATTATATGCAAGGAAGTAACATACCAAATGGTATTTGTAAGGAGTTGAACAAGATCACTAGGAACTTTATCAGGGGATCTTCAAATGAGCGCAAGAAAATGCACATGGTTAATTGGAACACTGTCACTAAGCCAAAAAGAGATGGTGGGCTAGGAGTCAAAGACTTGAAATGTCTCAATGAAGCAAATATGATCAAACTAAGTTGGAGACTCCTAACTGAACCAGATAACATGTGGGCTAAAGTGTTGAGATCGAAATACTCTAGAAATGGAACTTTTGTTAAAAAAGCATGCTCCCCTGTATGGTCAGGCATGAGGAAGATGTCAAGCTTCTTGGAAAAAGGAATTAGATAGGTGACAAAATCTGGAAATCAAGCTTTATTTTGGGAAGATAATTGGACAGGCCTGGGACCGCTTAATAGAATCGTGTTTGGACCTTGGACACCACAACAAAGAAACATGGTAGTGAGATCGGCTTTTAACAGTAGGGAAGGATGGTGTCTCAATCAGGTCGAAGCACCCATCCCGAAAAACATTGAAGATAAAATCCAAGCAATACCTCTCCAATGGGAAGGTTCGGACCCAGACACTATCGCTTGGGGAAATACTCCTACAGGGGAATTTTCCTTAAGCTCTGCTTATAGCTTGATTAAAAATCAAGAGGTTGATTCTGACTCTAACTGGAAACTTATTTGGAAAACACCCACTCTGCCAAAAATTCAGTTTTTTCTTTGGCTCTGCTGCCATAAAAAACTGGCAACTAAAGAAGTCCTCGCTTCAAGAGGAATACTGAATGACACTTCCTGTCCCAGATGCGGAAGGGAGGAAGAAACCATCTCTCATTGTCTTAGGGACTGTATTCACGTTAGAAGCCTTTGGGAGTCCATCAATAATTCAGTGTTTGACAGTGATACGTATGAAGGTGATTTAACAATTTGGATATTTGCAAATTTGAGAACTAACATGCACACAAATTATGAAGGGGTCCCCTGGAATATTGTTTTTTCCTTTGTAATATGGCAAGTTTGGATTAGCAGGAACAAACTAATCTTTGAAGGGATTACTGAAGATGTCCACTGCTGGTCCCATAAAGCCAAAATTAAAGCTAAAGAGTTCTGGGCAGTGACTGGCATAGAGCAGCAAAAGAAGAGAACTACCCAGATTAACATTGGATGGAGTCCACCCCCTCCAAACTTCTTTAAACTAAATACTGATGGGTATTCCGCTGGAAATCCCGGATCGGCAAGTGCAGGGGGAGTGTTTCGTAACTCAGAAAGAACATGGATGGGGGGATTTAGTAGAAACGTCGGTAACTCTTCTAGTGTTCTCGCAGAACTCTGGGGATTAAGAGATGGTCTACAATTGGCTGTGGAAAAGGGCTTTAACAATATCATTGTGGAAACTGATTCTAAAGTAGTTGTAAGGTATGTTCTTGAACATGTTAATGTTTCCCATACTCATTTTGCTATCATTTCTGATTGCAGGGCACTTCTTAGCAAGCTGGAAAACGCCAGGTTAATGCATGTGTTTAGAGAAGCTAATATGTGCGCAGATGCCTTAGCAAAAATGGGAAGATCCTTAGCTGAACCTTTTGTGTTTTTTACTTCACCGCCTGTGGCGGTATCTTTTCAGTTGCTTTATGACAAAATGGGCTGTAAACTGCCCAGAGACATTGCAAGTTGTAACCCCGACAGGGGAATTGAAGTTTAATTTAATTCTATGTACCTTTTTTACACCAAAAAAAATAATTTGTTTCCTTGAGATCATACGCAAAAGCAGCAGCTGCTTGATCATCGCTCAACAGCTCATTGACAATAAAATTGCTACTGGCTTGCAAATCTGGCACATTGACATTACTTTCTTTATTGCGCTCCCCCCGGTGGCGAGAGAATGTGCAGGAATAATTTTTTATAATATTTCCAGCATATTAACTGTTGACCTCTACACATTCATCTTACATTCTAGGGAATCAATTGTCGCAACGATTTTCGTCTGGAGACTCGATCGCTAGACGATTTTGAAAACACACAAAGAAAAAGAGTCGCCACCAATCTTTTTTGGCTAGGTGTGATTGGCCACTTAAAATTGTTTATTTTTTCAATAAAATCTTAAAATTAATTAAGGTTTATCAAAAAAATAATTTTTGCTCTGCGAAAACAAAGTTTGGGTTAGGGAGTTCAGTTACGCGTGGGGAAGGATTAGCACCCCCACAACGCCCGTTAAAAAACGGTACCATTTAATCATATTTTATTCCTTCGATTTTAATTAAACGATCTTAATTAAATATTTAAAAGAGCTTCATTTATTTCGAAATCATTTTTGTTATTTGTTTTATTTTGAAATATTTAAGTTTTATTTTTTTATTTGAAATAAGTGAAAAATTTTTGTATTGAAAATTATTCCGAAGTACTCCAATACTTTTGGTAGCATTTCGGATAATTTCCTCACCTAGAGATTTCTTAAGAATCGCTACTTGTGATTTTTATAGAATCTCATCCTCGGGAGATTCGCACTTATTTTTGGAATTTCATGAATGCAAATGATGCTAACAAAATAAATATGATGCACATGAGAAATATATCATTTTATTTTATTTTTATTACCTTTTATACTTATATTATTGCTTTTGAAATTTATTGATTTATAAAATTTTATTTTTATTGAAAAATCATAATAAATATCCCAATACGCTGGTAACATTTAGCAGATCTCTCTCACCTAGAGATCAGTTAGGAATCACTACTTGTGAATTCTATAACATCCCATCATCGGAAAATCTTTAAAACTTATACTTTTTATTTAATTTTTAATTGTTTTATTATCATTTATTTTCGAAGGTTAATTGTAACAATTTAGTACTCTTATTTATTTGTTTAAAAATTTTATTTATTTATTATTTGTTTATTAATAATAATTTATTTCATCGAACTAAAATTACTTAAATACCCCAATACGCTAGTAATATTCAAATATTTTATTTCGACCCTAAGGATTATCAAAGAATCACTACTTGTGATTTCTAAGAAATCCTATCATAGGATATTCTTTTAAATTTATATTTTATTTATTTATTTATAATTCATATTTATATTTATTTATTTGTTCATTTTAAAATTTATAGTTGATTAATTTATTTTTATTTTTTATATTAATTTATTTAAAGAATTTTGAAATCGAGATAAAACCAATTAAATGTTCCAATACGCTGGTAACATTTAAGGATTTTATCTCGATCCTAAGGATTATCAAAGAATCGCTACTTGCGATTTCTAAGAAATCCCATCATCGTAGTAATTAAAAAAAACATTTCATTTTTCTTATTTATCTTTATTTGTTTTCGTTATTTTATGGAATAATCTTTTTATCACTTTAGTATATTTGTATATCTTTGGAACTAGGAATAATATTTGATTCATAAATTATCACTTTTAATGTTTATTTGAAAGAAACGTTCCAGAACAACACCAAATCTTTACTATTTTTATTTTAATTCATATAATATTTTTATTATTTTATAATCCTTGAAGGGACAAAATATATATTTTATTTAAAAGCTATAAATGGATGACATGTAAAGAAACAACAAGCACATATTTGATTTAAATAATAACAAGCTTACCTTTCTTTATCCTGACTTGCACTTTCCTCAAAACAGAAGCAAATAGCGAGGTGATCTACGCTGAGCAGCAATGGGCGTGGCTGTTAGCAGACCTGATGGATGAGCAAGGCGTGCAGCAAGTCGGGGTGAGGCGTGACTGAAACGCTGGAATGTGCAAGGAGGCGTGGTGATCTGCACTGAAGATGCCGACTGGTGCAGAGAAACAGGGCAAAGAAGGGAGTCAAGCGGTGCAGGTGATATAGCATAGCTTCAGATGGTGCAAGAAGCGTGGCTTGGTGATGGACAGGGGTAAAGAAAGGCACAGCAAAAACGATGGAGATGATGAATAGTGAAAGAGGCAATAGATGAAGATGAGCAAGCCGGATCCCTGGATAAGATGCAGTGATGATGTTCACGCTGGGCAGGGGAAGACGAGGCTAGGTAAGACAGGGCAAAGCTCTACGCAGCAGTCACCAATACAAGTTACACAGCAAGGAAGATGGTTCGGGTTTGGCCGTGTAGAAGATGCAGTAGTGATGGTATGAATAGGCTAGGATCGTACGCAGGGTAGGGACCGAAACCACTTGTAGAAGAGTCCGAATACAGAGGGGGAATGGTGCAATATAGAAGGCGTAGTAGCTGATGTGGAAGCTAGGATGGTGGTGATCAAAAGCATCAAGGTCCCTTCTCCCAAGGTTTTCTAGGGTTTTTTCCTCCAAGATTTTTTCTAAGGTTTTTCCTTTTCTCCCCCTTTTCATTGGCTTTTATAGCCACTTCTAGCCTCAAACTTTTATGGAAAGAAATCAAAAATTTATAATTGATCCCATGATCATGGGATTTTTCATTTATTTTGTTTGACTTTCCCTCTTTTTTTAAAAAAAAATTATTTCCATTTCATTTTTTTATTTTTGGTAATCAATTTTCAGATTTTATTTCACTTTGATTATTTCCTTTATTATTATTATCTTTCTTATGGCATCAAATCATTGAAGTCAACTCTCTTTTATTTTATACAAATCCTTTGGTTTGTTTCTTTTATTTATTTATTTTTTTTATTTTTATGTTTTTTATATATATAAAAAAAATGTTCGGACAAAATTAGGTGTCTACAGCTGCCCCTCTTTGCGCATTGTTGTGAAACAGCAATGGTGCAAAGACATAGACAACCATTTTGTCCGAATGCAAGACCTATCAATGATTTTTTTTTTTGTAAAATATGATATTTCCTAGCCTCTTCTATCATAAGCTAACGAATAAATGCAAAATGAAATTTCTTAATCTTCCTCTCTTCTAAAGATTGAGGAATAAATGCAAAATGAAGTTTCCTAGCCTCTTCTATCATAAGACTAAGGAAACGAATGTAGAATGAGATTTTTCTAGTCTTTTCTATCATAAGACTAAAGAATGAAATTTCCTAATCATAAGATTAAGGAATGTAAAAAAACATGAATTTTCCTAGTCTCTCCTATCATAAGACTAAGGAATGCAAAAAATGAAGTTTTCCTAGTCTCTCCTATCATAAGACTAAGGAATGCAGGATGAAATTTCCTTATCCTTTCTACCACAAGATTAAGGAATGCAGAGTGAAATTCCTAGTCTCTCCTATCATAAGACTAAGGAATGCAAGATGATCATGGAATAAAAGCTCCTCTCAACAGAGGCTTTGAAACTTCTGAAACACAAAGAGCTCCTCTCAACAGAGGCAATGAGACTTTTTGAAAAATAAAGAGCTCCTCTCAACAGAGGCAATGAGACTTGGAAAGATAAAGAGCTCCTCTCATCAGAGACAAGGAGACCTTTTGAAAAATAAAGAGCTCCTCTCAACAGAGGTATTGAGACTTTTGAAAATAACGAGCTCCTCTCAACAGAGGCATTAAGACTTTTTAAAAAATAAAGAGCTCCTCTTAATAGAGGCATTGAGACTTTTGAAAATAAAAAGCTCCTCTCAACAGAGGCAATGAGACTTTTGAAAACAAAAGCTCCTCTCAACAGAGGCAGTGAGACTTCTGAAAAACAAAGCTCCTCTCAACATAGGCAATGAAACTTTGAAAAATAAAGAGCTCCTCTCAACAGAGGCATTGAGACTTTTTGAAAATAAAAATTTCATTTCAGAATGCCAGTTAACATGGGTTTGACTGGGCTTAACTTTCATTTTGATGCCAACAATATTAGGCTTCATCCTCCTCTAAGATGTCAGCTAAACTGACTTTACTCTTATCCAAGGCTTTTCAAAAAATATTTTTCTCATCATCTTCTCATACTTCATTATTTTTTCAGATACCATCTCTTATATTTTCATCCTATACATAGTATTCTTACACTTTCTCTTTTTTTCAAAATTTTCATCGTTCAGAACTTCTTATCCTAATGTCTTAACAAATAGTTCAATGTCAAAATGCAATAATGAAATGTCATGCATGTCATGAATATAATGAATGCCTTGGATACCACGGATGCTATGAATGTTATGCACATGTTAATGTCATGCCCCCTGAATTATTCCATGAATGTATGTAAATGCAATCTCAATTGTGGTAACAAGATTCTCAAGCTCATCTCGTTTTCCTCAAGTTCCACATATCTGCTGAATTCTTCTCATTCAAATCTTATCATCCCATCTTCTATTGAGTCTTGGTCCAATTATGCCCAAAGACTAGCCATCATGTTTTCATATTTATATATTCATCATTCACTTTTGTTTCTTTCTCTCTCTTAGTAATGCAAGATTTCTCCAAAGAATTTTTTTTCAAAAATTTACCTGAAAAAGGTTACCAAAATTTATTTATTTTCCTTCCAATTTGACCACCAATGTAATGCACTTATACATCTCTTTAATTTATTATAGAGGTGGAATAAATGATCATGATAGATATAGATATTCATTCTTAGAAAAGGAACACGAAATCAAGAAAAACCAATGGGACAGTCTATTTGGAATAAGGTTTTTAGTATCCATTTAATGAACATTCTGACAATTTCAATCAAGTCAATCTAGAATTCTTTTTCAAAAGCCCACTTTTATTGATATGTTCTTTCATGTAGGTCTGCCTTCGTATTAGAACCCTTTTTATGCTGATATTTTCCTAAGCCGCCTTTTCAGGTTTTCAACTTAGGTTCCCCTTTTTTGATTCAAACTGCCTTTTCAGGTTTTCAATTTGAATCCTCCTTTTTCTTTTTTTCTTTTTTCTTCCTTTTTTTCATTTTCCTTTTTTTTCTTTTTTTTTTCATCTATTTCTTTCTTTCTTTTTCATTTCAACTCCATTAGCTTTGACAAATTTCAGCCTTTTGTTTTCAATCCAAATTTATGGCCCCAAAAGTCATTCTTGCTTTTGATCTAAAAGATATCTTCCAAAGCCTATTCTTTTATTTAAGCATGAATTCCTTCATTCAGCTTGATCTGCTTTTTTTTATTTCACCCCACTACTGAATCTTCAAAGGAATATTATCTCATTGTGTGAGAACTCGTTAAATTGTACTATACATGTACGAAATAATAAAAATATATTAAGTAA
Organism: Heritiera littoralis; assembly: GCA_031772115.1. NCBI lineage: Eukaryota > Viridiplantae > Streptophyta > Magnoliopsida > Malvales > Malvaceae > Heritiera > Heritiera littoralis. The sequence goes on from JAPDPK010000021.1 coordinate 690,283, forward strand.
CGAAATAAATAAAAATTTGATACTTTCTAAATATCGAAATTAAGGTGAAATAAAATCGAAAACTTCGATATTGTACAAGAGCAAAATTTGTTTTCTCATGAAGTGATCAAAGTGGATCAAAAAAGCCATAATTTAGCTTAAGAAGTAAATTAAATAAATGAAATTTTAAATGGAAAATGGGCTGAAACAGAAAAGGGAAGGTGTAGTGGCAACATGAGTAAATATGGAGACCTTAGAGGACATTTTAGACTTTAAATAAATCATGTTAGAATTTTATTAATTAAAATGCATATGATGACCAATTAGAATAAGCCAACAAGCAGCCTTCATTTATTTCCTGCAGTTTGTTGCACCGCCTCACCATTTTTCTGGCTTCAGCTCACGGTTCTGCTTTCTCCTCCACCGACTTCATGCTTTAGCTCCGAAATCACCATCCTCCCATCATTAAATCAGTAAGACTTCCTCAGAAAACTTCATCCTCCCCACCATGGCTCCAATATTCCTTAAAAAGCTCAGCCAAAAACCATCAAAAGGAGGCTCCCATGCAGCTGACAGTGGCGTTTATACAGGTAAAATAATTCTGGCCACGTTCCATGCTCTTGAGTTGTGTGTTTAGGGTGATGATTGGTTAAGGAAATGATGTATATAATTATTTGTCTTGAGGAATAATTATTATAGTGTATTTTGGACGTTGATTGTGAAGTAAATTTCTGAAGAAAAGGAATGGAAAAAATTGAAAATAAAACTGCATGAATATGGCGTGAACAACAGAAAATAAAAGCTTAGGTTATGTAGGTGTGTACAATAGCATGGCTGACATGAAACCTTGAGTTAAACATGGAAAGGAACTATGTTTATACAGGGGACATGCTGTTAATGGATAATAATAATTTTGAGAAATAAAAACCTGGCACATTAAAGGCTTGAAGGACCGAATGTTTGAAGGCTGAAGATGATAAAAAGCTGATTAAAAGTAAAAAAAAAAAGGGGGTGCTGTTGTGCAATGTTGTGGCGTGTAAATGAGAAAGAATAAAGACTAAGTTTATGAGAAATTGACCTAGGAAGCAAATGGTCAACAATAATGGCTAATGTGATGTGAAAATAAGAGGTATAGATGATGTATTGTGTGTAACGTGAAAACAGGGAAGGAAGGCAGGTCTCGGCTGGACAGCAAATATCAAAAACAGAGAAAAAGAAATGAAAGAGAGAGTTAGGTTTGAATGGACTAAATGGCAAGATAAAGTACCAATGAAATTAATATATATAAAAATATATATATGTATATATATATATATATGTATGTATATATATATATATATATATATATGTATTTTAAAGGAATAAACTATCTAACCAAGATAAAGCCAACGTCGGCAGGAAAATGGAAAGGAAAGGGAGCTCTCCGTTTGGATAACAAGTAGCAGAAAAATAAAAGAAAAGAAAAGGACAAAGAGAGGTTAAGTTGACCTAGTTGAATGGGTAGACTAAGGTATGAAGTATAGGTGATATATATAAATATATATATATATATATATATTTTAAGGCAAGACATTTTCTATATCTAAACAAGGCCATTCGGCCACAACAATGGACAAAGGAAGTGGCGTGAATCAGTAGAGAAAATGGGAGAAGTTGACACAATCAATGATTGGAAAATATGCAAGAATAATGGATATGTATATTTACATAAAAATAAAATAAAATAAAATAAATCATAAGCCAAGTAGGCTTATGCATGAGGAAATGACAATTAGTCATTAAAATATGATGATAACATAAATGTTGAGAAGAGGCAAAAAGAATACTAAAACAGAAAATGGAAGGTAAATGAAATATTCAATTACCATGGGAAACTCATAGCAATTGCTAATATTCTAAGTAAGGATAATTCAATTATGAGTCTAAATAAGTAAAGGAATTTTATGTATTTTATATCGAAAATTAATTATATTAAACTGTAACTTTGCAGTTTATAATCCGGTGAGATAGGAAGCATATTGGTGCAACTTAAGGCATTGCTCTACAGTGTACTGAGGTAAGGGATGCATGTGCAGCACTGTAAGGATATTCAGTCTGCATGTTTTAATTATGAAATATTTTATGGAAATATTTTATGAAATTATTATGATGAATGATTGGTTGGAATTTGGAATGAAGTACTGCTGGAATTATAAACTGTATTTTTCGTGCAGGAGGCTAGTCGATCGGTAGCCGTTATACTGCCGAAAAATTTTCGAAAATTTCTAAAAAATTTCATAAAATCATAATAAATGATTTTATTTCATGAGAAATGATTTTCAACCACGAAAATCGAGAAAATAAATATTTTCCATAAAAACATGAATAAAATGAAAGTGATTTTAAAATATTCATGTTTTCAAGAATGGTGATAATGAAATCACCGAAAATTCTCCTGATATGTAAATTAAATGTAATACGAGATGGAAAATGAAAAGAAATAAAGTGAATATTTTTATAAATATTTCTTAAATATTCACTAAATGGTTTTATAACCTTTATGGTTTGACGTTATGAAATTATATATTTTTATAAATTCCATAAAGGTTATTTTATGATGAAAAATACGGTTTTGAGACTAGATGGCAACCTTATCATGCTGATATGTGATATGTGATATGTGACATGTGATATGTAATATGTAATATGTGATATGTGGTCCCGGCCGACACCTAATCAGTGATCTGTCGAGGACAATTATAGACTATGGCCATAGATCTGACATGATTATTCATACCCTTCGGGGTCTATAGCATGATACGAGTAACGACCCAGTGGACGGGCTGGGCATGTGTGCCTATGTCTCCATATATGAAAATGTTTTATATGATATGTGATACGTGAAATGAAAATGTTTTACATGATATGTGATAAATTAAATGAAAGTGATTTATAGCATTTTACAAAATGCTTATTTCAGTATTGATTTTAGCACTACGAAATGATTTTTCATATGACATGTGATATGAACATGTAATATGTTTTCAGAAGGAAAAAGAGTTTATAAGTCTAATATTCTTACTATGATTTTAATTGAATATTAGACTATATGTGACATGAATATGTGATATATTTTCCAAAAAGGAAAGAGGAGGAAAATAAATCTAATATTCTTATTTTAATTTTTAAATTGAATATTAGATTTAAATGATATATATGTTATACGAAAAGGATTTAATAGCTGATTTTGCTATTTAAAGTACTGTACTAATTATGGTTGTACAGTAAAATATGAAATGAGTTTTGAATGAAAAAGAAGATGATTTAACTAATATTCTTTTCAAAGAAAATATGAATATTAGTTATTTTATTTAAATGCTTTATTTCATAAAAGCATTATTTTGAAAAGAATATGAAAAGGTTACGAAATAAAAAAAAAGGATTTGGATTTCAAAACAAGAACAAAAAAATTACTCTCTACGGTTGCTTCTAGGTTCCGCAACAAGATAGGTATTTCAAAATACCTACCTTACTCCATCCAGATCCCTAGCCGACTGTAGTATCCTTCCTACATGCGAGCCTAGAGCCTATAGGAAAAATGAAAAAGATTTTCAGCATATAGGAAGCTGAATATCAAGTATGCATATAATTCCCTTACTGAGCCATGGTTTGCTCACCCCTTAATATTAACATTTCAGGTTTTCAAGGACTAAGAGTCTGACATCTAAAGGACTTCGGCTGTGCATTTGGGGACGATGTGACAGCTCGACTTATGACATGAGGTACGATAATTTATTTTCCGTATTTAGACATTTTCACAGTACTATTTTCTTATGAAGTAAGATAGGGGATGTATTTCATATTATAATTTAATATGAAACTGTTAATATGTAAAAGAAAAGTAAAGTATCGCAGACAGCCCCAACCATATAAGATGTATAGAATAAGGTGAAAAATAGGGTTACGGGCTGTGACACATTGTACAAGTATGCCTCATTCAATACACGATTCTTCAAATTGAGCATTTACATTTGATCAAAATGGGCTTTTAAAGGTACGTAATGTAGGCTCAAGTGAGGGTTTACAAGAAAAGGATAAAATAGACCCAAAATGTGTTTCAGGGTTTACAAACCAAAGGATCACTTTCTTATGAAGTAAATCATTTGAGCATTTTGCCCCATTCTAATTCACTCATATCTTTTTTTTTTCTTTCTCCTTTTTTGTTCTTTTAGGGTTCTTTGTATTCAAACCCTTTTCTTCTTATTTTCTTTTCTCCTCTTTTTTTTTCACATAAATGGGCACTTTTTTTTTCCTTTCTTTTGCCCCTCATGAATAATTTTTCATCTTTCTTGCCCCCCATTGTGGAGGGTGATCCTTGGTGGGTTACATCACAAAAAAAAACATAATAGGCTCAAAGGGGTAATCAAGGTATAATTTTACTCACGCTTAAAGGATAGTGAAAGAAGGCCATTTATAATTTCAAATGTAAGTGCTCTCCCTAAAGATCATATATTGAACAATGACAAACTTGTTAGAAGCTTTTGTAAGAGATTCACCTTTCTCGTACCGTCTATCAAGTGCAGATGGTGAGCAACCTTTGCAACATTGGCATCTTATTAATTCATCAACAGTAGTTGTTCTTTCAAAATTGAATCCTAGATTTATTGACATCATTATCATCATGTTCATTATTTGGATACTTGTGAATGAAAGATATGGTGAGGTAGTATGTGAGAAATGGCAAATGAACAGAGAAAATGACAGTGCATCACACTAGTCGCTTTATTGAAAGGGAAATAAATAAAAGTTAGCCCATACATAAAACTTTATTTTGTGTTTTTGGGCTTAAGCACTTTAAAAAAAATGTCTTGCATTACTTAAAGAGAATAATAGAAAAAAAAACTTCTAATAAATCTCCAGACTTGCATGGCTTGAACTTCTCTTGGCTCAAAAATTGGTCTATCAATTATGATTCTTGAGCAGTTGTTTGACAATTACCAGAATTAAACCTGTGTAAAATTCCTCAAGAAATTTTCTATTGTAATTCTTGGCAGGTTGGATCCACTGTGAAAACTTTTGTATTCCATAACGGTATGTTGGCTTAAAATTAGTAGTTTGCAAGGAGAAATTAAAGAAAGAGTTTAAGAAGAGAGCGAGTATTCCAGGGGTAGGAATTTGCTTCTGTTTTGCAAGCCACTCTGTACTGACATGCCATTTCTGCTATCTAAGTGGTACACATTAATTCTCAGGTTTTATCTGCTTTACTTTTCTATAAATTTTATGGTAGTTTTTATTATTTGGTTATCATTACTGTTCCACTTATAAAATTTGTGATGTTGAACTGGTGTTTTAGTTGTGAGATAAGTTATATTGGATATGAATGGCAACACTTCCATTTGTGAATACATGCAATAAAAAGATAATACATTTATAATCTTGCTGATTTTGTCATTCTATTACAGAAAAGTTGAGACAAGATAGACCCTGTCTTGCCCTAAAAGCGGCACATGCTTGAATTTTGTTTTATCTTCTATTTTATGTCTGGTCATTACGACAGGGGATGAGAACTTGCTGGCAGAGATGTCTGAGAGGGCTGTGAAAGCTGCAAAGCCTGATGTTTCTGCAGAAACTGCAAAACGCAGCGTTTCCCTTATATAGTCATCAGCAGTGACCAGTAAATGGATAATAATTTTTTCCTGCTTAAGGACTCAGGCTGTTCATTGTTCTTATGGGATGACATATTTCTTCTTTGTGGATATCACTTAATAATTTTCATGAATAATTTCTAAAAAAATCTGCAGTAGTGTGAGGATCATAGGATTACTCTCTTGTAAGTCTTACCCCAGACACTTCAAAAGAGTTATCACTCATCCTTAGTTGACAGATCTGGACGAAAGTATTGACTGGACAGCAAGAGTTTAGAGTAACACATTTTTGTTTTGATTCTTAGATACGAGGAGAAAAGAGATGATAGAGAGCGAAAACCCAACACAACTATGTTAGGAATTAATGCAAATTTATTTTTTACTGTTTTACTTAAACCTATTGATTGTGTCAAACTACTAGTTGTTGTGTTCCTAAAATTGTGTTCAAGTAACTAAAGTTTAGGGAGTTACTAGTTGGGGGTTAGATAGTTAGTGGAGTAGTAAGCCTTTTATTTCAGCATATTGGTTATCGCTTTTGGTGTATAAATTGATGATGAATAAAGAGTGAGTTCACCATATCCTTCTTTCGTAGTCAGCTTGTGTTTTGTTTCTGGCCACCAAGTTTTCAATAAATTACTTGTGAGAGTGATTATCTTGTTTACAAGTCATATCATCTGGTATCTGAGCTAGCCATGGCTAAAAACAATGTTGTGAACCTCTCGTTGCCCACGATTCCTATCTTCAAAGGCTGTAGCTATGAAATTTGGAGCTCAAAGATGAAGACTTTGTTCATGTCCCAAGATGTATAACACTTGTGGAGGTTGGATATGCAGAAGGACTTTCCACCAAAGCTTTCAAGAGGTGTACAAGAAGGACATGAAAGCCTTTTTCTTTATCCAACAGCAGTAGATGACACAATTTTCCTACTCATTTCAACAGTCACATAATCGAACAAGCAATAAAAGAAGCAATATCCAACAAGCCATAGATGAAGCAATTTTCCTAATCATTTCAGCAACCACAAAATCAAAAGAGGCTTGAGATGCACTAAGAGAAGGCTACTAAGGTAATGTAAAGGTAATGACTATTAAACTTCAAACTCTTCATGAAACTTTGAAGGTATGTTCGTGGATAATAATGATTCTTTGGAAGATTATTTTTGTAAAATGATCGATGTTGTGAATCAAATCAGAAAATGTGGTGAAAATTTAACTAAACAAAAAGTGGTTAAGAAAATTCTTAGGAGCAACCTGAGACATATGATTATGTGGTGGCTGCAATAGAAGAGTCAAAAGATTTAAGAATACTAATTGTTAATGCGGTTTTTGGTTCTCTTTATTCCCATGAAGACAGGATGAAACGATACGACAACAACTCCATCAAGAATGCATTTCAAAGTAAAGTGCAGCTGTCCAAAGACAAAGAAGGTGAGTCAAGCAATAGAGATGGCTCAAGTAGAGGACGTAGAGGTCAATTTTCTCATGTTGGGCAAGGTAGAAGAGGTGAAGAACATAGTTGGGGCAATAATCGAAACTCAAAATGCTCAGACAAAGATAAAAATCAAAACTTAAGGCAATGCTATTATTGTAAAAAAAGATCGCCACATGGAGAAGTTTTGTCAACCTAAGGAAAGACAAGCAAAGTTTGCTCAAGAAAAGGAAAGGCATGATACCAAAAGCTTGTTTCTTGCTTGCTCCTAAACCAAAGAAAGTGCCAAGACGTGTGGTACGTGGATAGTGGTTGCAGCAACCATCTGACAGGAAAGCTTGACTTGTTCATTAGCTTGGATAAGGCTGTGACTAGCCAGGTGACAATGGAAGAAGAAATGTTCATAAGGCTCAAGGAAAAGGCATGGTAAAGGTAAATACTATGGAATGAATTGAATTGATAATGTTTTGTATGTACCAGACTTCGATTCAAATTTTTTGAGTGTGAGACAGTTATTATTAGAAGGCTATTCACTTGTCTTTGAAGATTTAACTTGTTATGTCTACAAAGATACGTCTAAGAAGCATCTTTTGTTTAAGGCTCCAATGGCTAAGAATCGATGTTTTCCTTTGAAACTTGATGAAAAGTTTGCATTGAAGGCAAGTTTACTTGATGAAAATTGGCTATGGCATTATAAATATGGGCATTTCAGTTTTAAATAGTTGAGCCTTTTAAATAAACCAAATTTGATGTATGGTTTGCTTATGATTAAGTTTGCTAATTATGTATGTGAGAGTAGTAAAATGGGAAAATACACCAGGACCCTTTTCCCAATGGCAAGTTGACAAGAGCAACAAATCCTTCCAAGTTAATACAAGCTAATGTTTACGGGCCATTGCAAACTCTTTCCCTCAACGATAGCAGGTATTTTGTTGTCTTTGTTGATGATTTCAAAAAAAATGACTTAGGTGTATTTTGCTAAAGAAAAATCAGATGCATTGTCAATTTTCAAGTAATTCAAGTCTTTTGTGAAAAAACAAAGTGGATAGCCTATGATGATTTTATAAACAAATCGTGGGAGAGCGTTTATTTCAGATTAATTTAATAGTTTTGTGGAGAGATTGGCATTCAAAGAAAACTTATAGCTAGCTTCACACCTCAACAAAATGATGTGGCTTAGAGGAAAAATACAAGTCTAATGGAGATGGCTAAAAGTTTGATCAAGGATAAAAGACTATTAAAAGGTTTCGAGGCAAAGGCAATCCGTATAACAACCTACATTCTCAACTTGAGTCCCACAATTGCTTTGCACCATCAAGCATGGTTGGAAACCTAAGGTAACTCATTTTAAGTTTCTTGGTTGTCTTTGTTATGTTCTTGTTCCTTCCCAAAAAAAAAAGAACAAAGCTCGAGGAAATAGTGTGAAATGTATTTTTGTGGGGCATAGTGCTGAAGTTAAAGGTTACAGATTTTGTAATCCATGTACCAAAAAGTTACTAATCAATCGTGATGAAGTGTTTGATAAAAATCATGCATGGAATTGGAATGAAGTGTAGCACCATCCAAGTTTTGTGTCAAATGATGATGAGTTGGTGGACATTCAACTTGCATCCAGTGAAGAAAACAATGGCAACTCCAGCCCATCCACTCCTATAACCAATTTATCTACATCCTCACCTAGTTCATCTTCCTTAGAGACACCACTATGACGGTGGAGATCCTTGAGGGATTATGCAGTAACAAAGAGATGCTAGATTGCAAAAGTAGAAGAACCAAGAAGAAGCTAAGTAATGGTCAAAACGAAGTGATGCTATGGATGAAGAAATGAAGGCCTTGGAGAAGAACAAGACATGAGTTGAACTACCTAACAATAAAGAGGTAGTGAGACTAAAATGGATATACAATATCAAGTGTACGCCAAATGGTTCTATTCAAAAATACAAGGCAAGGTTGGCTGCTCGTGGCTACATGCAATCAGGAGTAGACTTTGATGAAATTTTTGCTCAGATATCATGGTTTGACACTATCCGAACTGTTTTAGCTATAATTGCTCAACATAAGTGGAAAGTTTACTAATCTGATATGAAGTTAGCCTTGTTAAATGGTGTTTTAGATAGGGAAATATGTGCAGTAACCAAAAGGCTATGAAGTGACTGGCTATGAAAACAAGGTGCATAGGTTGAAGAAAACATTGTATAACTTGATGCATAGGCTTGATATGAAAGGAGTAATGACTTCCACAACACTTGTGGATTTCTTAAAAGTCTAAGTGAGCATACTCTTTATGTCAAGAAAAAAGCTGACGTGGTACTGGTGGTACGTGTCTTTGTTGATGATCTTAATTACACCAATAATAGCCCTGTTTTGATGAATGAGTTTAAAAACTTTATGGTGCATGAATTTGAAATGACTAATTTGGGCTAATGAGTTATTTTCTTGGTCTTGAAGTGAAGCAATGTGATAATGGAATTTTTATTTCACAAAAAAGATATGTTAATGATCTGCTCAAGAAGTACAGGATGCAACAATGTAATCCAATGAACACCCAATGATTACAAACCAGAAATTCAGCTTAAATGATAGTGAGGAGAAGAAGGTTAAAGCTCAAGATTGTCGAAGCTTAACTAGGAATCTATTGTATGTTACAAATAGTAGACCTCACATTTCATTTGCTACTAGCAGTCTGTCAAGGATTATGCAAAGTCCAAGTTCTATGCACATTGGAGCTACCAAACAGGTGTTACGATACTTGAAAAGGACAAGTTCTTTTGGTCTTTTTTTATGACAAAACTAATAACAATGGACTCATTAGCTTTGTTGATAATGATTGGATAGGTTCAATTGATGATCAAAAGAGTATAACGTAGGGGTGCAAATGAACAGAACATTCGACGAATCATTCTTGAATCCATTCGGTTTCTGTTCATTTATTAAGCTTAACAAATGAACACGAACAACATTTTAGTTTTTGTTTATTAAACGAACCGAACATAAACAGAGATGCAATTTGTTCGTTTTTTTTTGCGATTCGTTCGTTTTTGTTCACGAACAAGCTCGTTTATGTTCATTTATTGTACGTTCATTTAAAGTGTCATTTGTTGTTCATTTGTTATTCGTTCGTTTATATTCATTTATAACTCGTTCATTTAAAGTATTATTTGTTGTTCATTCGTTTTTCGTTTATTGTTCATTTGTTATTTATTAAAATACTAAAATTACTCATATTATATAAGTTATATAATATATATACCCTATTTTAAGACATTAACCTAAAAAATTAGTACCTAATTCTTAAACATATTTATACAATACAACTTTGTTAGCTTAAAAATAATAATAAAATAAAATAATAAAATAATAATAATAAAATTGAATTAGTTAATTATGCTTAAAATAATTATTTTAAAAAAAATTTAAACATAATGTACTAAAATCAGATTAAGAAGAGTTTCATAATAAGTTAAGATATCATTTTTATCCATTGACTATTTATATATACATTACACATATGTGTAGACCCACATATATATATATATATATATATATATATATATATGATACTTTAATATATGTATACCAATATATGTATATGTGTATGATATAAATTATACATAAAATTGTAATTATTAATTTTAATAAAACATTGCTGACTTAAGTTGTGTTGTATTTAAGATTTTGTGTTAGATGACTTCAATTTGTATGTGGGATTTAATTTTTATGTAGGATTTTTAATATTTAATATTTAGTTTTGTGAAACCCGATTTTATTTCACTCACTATACTTTGTAAATTATTGATAGGGGAATTAAATTATTTAGTGAAATTAAATAAAGATCGAATGAATTTTCACTTTCAATTATGGAATTATTGGAACTATAATTTATAGTATGATGTATATAATTTGAAATGAATACAAATGGAGGAATTGAAAATATAGAATAAGAGAAGAAAAAGAAATTAGAAAATTTTAAAAGGAAGAGTGAACAATTTAACATGAGGTTAAATTGTATTGGCTGGTATATATACAAAAGGAAGAGCAAAAAGAAGTCAAGTAAGTGCAGCCCAACTCGTCACTCTCTTTGACTTACCATGGTACATTGCAGCTGGACAGATTTGCTGAGATTTTTAACCATGATTTTATACAATGAAATGCCAAATTTAAAACAATATACAATAAAAAAAAGTGACACATAAAATAATGACTAAAAGTTTATTGGTTGAAGCCTTGAAAAGAAGAGTGAAATAAGTCCACAAATTGTGCAGCCAAAGTGGATCTCAACGTCACTTTTTCTACTGCTGATGGTGCCGCACGGTTTCACTCAGTAAAGATAAGTGAAATGCAAACTTTCGTCTCATAAAATATAATATATATTACTTAAGAGAAGAGAAGAATTTAATGTTTAGTAGGTGATCAACTTTCTTGGCTGCAGAATAAAACAAGGATAGCAAAATAAGTCAAGTCGGGTGGAGAAAATGAGCTCCACGCTGTCTGTGTTGGCTATAATTTTTTCACAAAGTTTTAATACACAAAAAGACAAAGAAATGATGAAAGAAAATATAGGAAGCTAGGCGGCAAAATGAGATTGGGTAGCATGAACAAAAGAAAACAAATTGGACTAATACTTCAGCTAATTTTCTTGTTCTGTCGACCTTCTTTACCGATTCAGGAGAAGTTTGTTTTCAGCTTCAGTTTTTGTGTTAGGTTTCATACTCGTTGCAACCAAGAAAAATTCAGCAAACTATATACTCTTGATATTTAATTACTCAACCCTTATTGCCAAACTTTTAGCCTACTTGAGGAACCATCAAAAGACCAAGAAAACAACAAGAGAGGCTGACGTGAAGAAGGAACAAAACAGAAAATTTGCTCTGTTTTGGAATGTTATTCGATCAAGGTTAGATTTTCATGGTTCTTTGATAATAAATGATGAATTCTTATGTGTTTTCATATGAGAAGCATGATTATAGCCTTATCTTTAATTAAATCTTGTTAGATCATAGAATTAGAATAAATTGAGATCTTCATATGTATGAGAACAAACAAGGAAATAAGCTTGAAATTTTATGAAGAGGATGAGAAAGGGATTATAGAGCATAAATAAAATGAAAAGAAAGCTTAGAAATTTGGAATGATGAAGAAGCAAAATACGGCTAGTGAATGAGGATTCGGTTGGACATGAATAAATAGGAGAAATTAAGGCTTCATGCTAGAATAAGCCAAGGAAGGTTAGACAAGGAGTAATAAATTGGAAACAAGAAAATGAAAAGAAAAGATGGAAAGTCAATGAAAGTGGCCATTAGAGGATTCGGCCATGACATTTTGGAAGCACAAAATGTGCTGAAAATTAAGGATTTTGGTAGAAAATAATTATAGAAATTAAAAGAGAAGGATTGGTGAAATTAAAACCGAAAAAGAAGATAGAATGAGCAAGTTGAGTTTTAGCACTAGTATAATTTATACTGGTTGTGCTTATAATATAACGTTAGTGGTTGCATTTTACGAATATTAATGGCTTAAAAATAAGAAGAAGAATATTAATAATTTTTGATAAAATTATGTTGCAGCCCGAGTTGACGAATTTCGGATAGCGTAACCGGAAAGTTCAACTTTATAAGACTGGTAAGGGGGGAGTGTGTGAGTTGTAGTGATATAATGAATTGCATGTTTTCTTGAGCTAAATTTTATAAGAATATTGGATGCATGATTTGGTTTGAAAACATGCAAAATTGTGATTGATAAGCTGGTTTATATACTACGAATTGTGTGCAGGAGGTTATGAATCCGCAGCCGTTATGCTGTCGGAAAATTTCCAAAAATATTCTAAAATATTATAAAATATTTTAGAAGCATGAAATGATTTAAATGGGAAATTTTGAATATAATTTCCACCAATTTTCCATAAATTGGGAATTATGAGAAAGTTATAAAATTAAATATTCATGTTTTATATTTTTATTAAAGTGAGAAATTAATTATGTTTTATATGATATTAAATATTCAAAATGAATATTTAATTGTTTTCTCACTTAATACATAATATTTACTGACTGAATTACAGTATGTGGAAATGAGAAATAAATACCTTTTTAGAAATAATTACTCAAATAAATGATTTGATTCATGGGATTTCCTTAAAGGTATTTTTATGGGAAAAGAAATGATTTTATACCTTTAAGGAACTAAATACTGATCTTATTTATTTTATAAATTCCATAAAGGTGATGATATATGAAAATGTGAGAGCCTTATGGATAAACATGAAATATTTCAAATTATTTTGAATAAGATCCATAAAGGCTATGGTACGATTTTTTTATACTGTTTTGAGACTTAAGCCCCGAGATTCATGCTTACTACTGTTACTGTTACTATCACGTGGCTGATTGACCTGCCAGTCATCAGCGGTCCTGGATGTCACCTGGCAAGTGTACACCGAGGACCCCCTATAGATCATGGCCATAGATCTCACTATATACTGTTATTGTGTCCTTTCGGAGATGATTACTGTGTTCCTTAGTGGACGATGATAGCATGATATGATGTAAGGTGATGCCTAGTCTCAACTTACTAATTACTGTTTACTAAATCATGTTTTACTGTACTGCACTGTGAATTACTGTTTACTGAACTAAACCGTACCAAAATATTGTTTTACTGAACTGTACTGCACTGGAAATACTGTTTACTTAACTGGTAGTTACTGATTACTGTTTACTGAACTGAAAGCTACTGACTATCGTTTACTGAACTGAAAGCTACTGATTACTAGTTACTAAACTGAAAGCTACTGAATTACTATTTACTGAACTGAAAGCTACTGACTACTATTTACTGAACTGAAAACTACTAATTACTATTTACTGAACTGAAAGCTACTGATTACTATTTACTGAACTGAAAGCTACTGATTACTGTTTACTGAACAAGTAGCTACTGATTACTGTTTACTGAACTAAAACCTACTGATTACTGTTTACTGAATTGAATTGTACGGAATATTGTTTACTGAACTGAAAGGAAATTTACTGTTATCGAGAAAGAATACTTTGAAAATTAATTCTAATATAGAAATAATTATTGAACTGGTTACCCAACGATTTTGGATATTTACAAACTACTGTACTGAAAGTGACTGATTACTGTTTCTACGTTTTATATCTACAGTTCACTGTACTGTTTGATCACTGAAACTGTCACGTGTTTTGAACTGTTACTGAAGTGGTGAAAATTAAATGATTTATTCCATTTAGATTTATGAAAAAATAAATATTTTCCAGCATATAGATTTCATTGTATCAAGCAGCATACGACTCCTTTACTCAGCACGCGGTTCACTCACCCCTTACTTTGAAACTTTCTAGATTAATTACGAGGATTATTTGATGGTTTCCTCGGGTAAATATAGCTACGAGCAGCCCACTTGGACGAAGAGCATTGAAAATTTAAAGGCACAGTCACTTCTTTTATATATTCAAACACTTGTATACAGTACTACATTTTTGTAAAATAGAAACAGGAGACGTAAAGTGTATGGAATATTGTAATTTTTATATTCCAAATTATTGAATAAATGTTTACCATTTATTACTGTTAATGATCAAGTGTTAAAGACATTACAAACAACCCAACTGGTAAGAATATGTAAAATATGAGTAAATACAGTGTAATACTGTACACTCAGACTGTTATAAGTTTGTTCTCATGAATACTTATTCATGAACATGTGTTCGTGAACGTGTTCATTTACATGTTCGTGAACATTAACGAACAATCCCTACAAAACAAACGAACTAACACGAACGCACTCCTTAACAAACATGAACGACACTAAAAAACAAACGAACAAACAAAGACATTAGTTCATTCGTTCATGTTCAATTCGTTTACAGCCCTAGTACAACGGGGTATGCTTTTACTTTTGGTTTTGGTGCTCTATCATGGAATTCAAAGAAACAACCATCCATTGCCTGATCATCTTCCGAGGTTGAATACATGGCTGTTACTTTAGCTGCTTGTCAAGCTATATGGCTAAAGAGAATCTTAGAAGACATGAAGGAAGTCCAAGTAGAGGCTACAACAATTTTTTGTGATAATTAGTCCACATTAGCAATGGCCAAAAATTCGATGTTTCATAGCTGTAAGACACATAGCAAACTAGACATGACTTCATCAGAGAACATGTGCCAATAAGTTTGATAAAAGCAAGCTGTTATGCCATTTGGACATAGTGATTTACTTGGATCCATTTGCATTAAAGCATCGTCAATCTCTTTATTTGTAAAGTTAGCACACAACCTGAAGTTGTCCTTTCTATAAGTCGACAGCCTATCCTAGCACAAATAAACTCATTGTTATCCACTGATGTTGAAGTATAGATGTTAGAGAAATAATCTACTATTTCATTATGAATCTATTCCTCATCTTCTAGAATTGTGCGTTGATCATTGCACAACCTAGTGATCCCGTTGACACACCGCTTTCTTAAAGCCATCGCATGAAAAAATTTTTGTATTACAATCTCCTGCTTCTAACCACAAATCTTTTGCCCTTTACCTCCACATCACTTCCTCACAATGCAATAATTCAGTTAATATAGCCTTTTTATTCTTTAAATTTTGTATCTTGTCAATTGAAAAATAATGGGTAATTGTGATAACCGCGAATTTTTCGAATTTCGATATTAATTATTCAGAAATTTAATTTTTATGCGAAGGATAAATTAAAGTAAATAAATAAATTATTTACCAGATGAAATATTATCGGAGATTCGAAAGATGATAAAGGGATGAATTTGAGAATTCGGAATTAGAAAATTAAATTTGAATATAAAGAAATCCAAATTGAATAAGAAGAAAATGAAATATTAGTATATTTATATATTTATATAATTAGATTATATAAATATATTTTACATGTCTTAATATAAATATATAGTATATATTATACATTGACATATATACTATTTTATATTAAAATAAAATACATATGTATATTGTTATACATTTATGTATATAAATAAATATATATGAAATATATATTTTTAAATTTAAAGTGTATGTATAGATATACAAATTGTTAATAGAAAATATATATCTATATATATAGATATTAAAATAATATATTTATATATATAGATTTATATATAAATATAAAGGATATAATATATATATATATATTAATATAGTATATTAATATATATGAATATGATATATTCATATATATATAAAAAAGAAGAGTAATAACAGAAACGGGAAACACCCGATTTTCCCGTTTTTGTGTTAACAACACAAACAGCCAACCCTGTCGGCTTACCGGAGAAAGGAAGAGAGGAGGGACGAGCTGCCGTCGGTCGATGGGAGGAGCCGAAGACCACCGATGACAGCAAGTGACGGAGAGAAGATTCGGGAAACAGAAAACGGAAGAAATTGACGAAGCCGAAGAGCGAAAGGAAAATACGAAGTGGCGGTGCCGGCCGATTCAGCCACTGCCACTGCAACCGAAGCTTCACCGGAGGAAGAGGAAAAGGTAGGAGGCCACCGGAGAGGCGGAGAATGGCGGAGGAGGAAGGGCGAAGAGGGAGAAGAGGCCAAACCAAAACCGAGTAGATTCGTCGCCGTGCCGCCGAGCTAGGCCAAACGGAGGCCACCAGCGAGTTTGCCTTGACGCCGGCCAGCTGAGGGAAGGCCGAATCGCTGGAGAATCGGCTGCCAGAAGAGAACCGGTCGTGGAGAGGGGCTGACCGATTTGAACCGGTCTGGCCCGGAAAAGGAAAAAGAAAAAGAAAAAGAAAAAAGAAGAGAAAAAGAAAAGAAAAAGAAAGAAAAGAAAAGAGAAGAAAAAGAAGAAGACAGAGAGAAAAGGAATTTTCGGGAATTCAAAAATTCCCAGGAATTCAGAAAACTCAAAAATTACGGAAATTTGGTAAGAAGTTCGAAAATTCAATTCGAGTAAAATTAAATAAACAATTTGGAAAAATTCTAATTTTTAGAATTTTAATTTCCAAAAAATTTTCTCGATGACCGAGCCGATGGAATTGAGAGAGGTGAACATGGGCGCGATGGTGATGAGTCAGTCGCCGACCCGAGATAGGTAAGGGAGACATGTGTAATTTGTAAGGATATTCTGCACATGTTTTAAATTATGCATTTAATTTATAATGATTGGTTCAAAATTGTGGTGAATTACCGGTTGAGATTTAAACTGTATTTTCCGTGCAGGAGGCTAGCCAATCGGCTGCTGTTATACTGCCGAAAATTACTGAAATTACAGAAATTCAAAATAAGTGAATTGATTTCACAAAATTTGAGAAAATCGATTAGTTTTCATAAAACATGAATATACCGAAATTCAATTTTAAAATATTCATATTTTCGAGAATGTGGACAATGAAACCACCGAAAATTCCTCTCGATGTGTATCTTGCACGTAAAACAAGGTGGAAGATGAAAAGTCACCAAGTGAATATTTTATTCATAATTCTTCAAATATTCACTTGAGTTCATAAATACCTTTATGGTTTTAATGCTGGAAATAATTAATCATAGAAATTCCATAAAGGTTAATTAAAGACGAAAAATGACATTTTGAGACAAAAAGGTCTCTCCACGTGTTTACAAAGGAAAACATGGTAATGGGATTTTGAATTTTGAAATAAATATTTTATTTTCATAAATACTCAAAACAAGTGATTTGGATTTTGATAACATTGAAAATCATGTTTTCGATAGAAAGCACGAAAAAGCGTGCTATATGTTTTACAATGAAAAGGACAGTGTTGGCTCTATAGGCTATACTGAGAGGGGGGTGAATCGGTTTTTCGCTAACCTTAAGTTCGTTTTTTGGTTCCTCTAAATTCTCTAGCCTATATTGATATTTTCTAAGTTCTCTAAGCTAGGCAATTATACAATATAGATTCAATACAATAAATACAAATATAATTGCAAATAAGTAAAGCGAGTAAAGATAGAGAAATTTATGCAAGTGATTTATAGAGGTTCGACAACCTTGCCTACGTCCTCTACCTTGAGACGCTCCCAAGGATTTTCCCAAATTCACTATCCTTGAATTTGTTACACTCCCTCTTTTTCTTGGCTAAAGAGAAACCTCTCTCTTTTTCTAGGCTCAAGAGAAACCTCCCTCGTTTTCTTAGGCTTAAGAGAAACCTTCCTCTTTTTCTAAGGCTAAAGAGAAACCTCCCCTTTTACAAGGAATGAGTTGGTTTACAAGTGGTGCAATCAAAGAAGGCCTCTAAGTAGGCAAATGATTACAGAAATTAGGCACAAGTGAAAGCCTATACAAGATTTGTGCTAAGCAATACAAGGAATAAGAGAATGATAGATGATGAAGACTTTGTAGCTCTTGATTTGTTGTTGAGGCTTGAGGATTTGAGGAATATGTGTTTTGGAGTTGCTGAGTAGTTCCACTTCCTTCCTTTAGCTTCTAAGCATCTATTTATAGTCCCTTGGATGGTTTGTGGACGTTGGTTGGAGCCAAAACAGAAACTAGCCGTTGTATCTCACAGAAACTAACCGTTGGGGACTTTCTGACTTAAAGGAATCGATCCTTTCACCAAAGGGATCGATCCTTTTCTTCAATCTAGCCTTCCGAGGCCTTCTGTCAAAAAGGGATCGATCCCTTTCCTTAGGGGATCGATCCCATGCTTCCAGAGGGCCATTTTCCTGCACTTTTTGGGTTAGAAATGATGTAGAGTTGAATTTAATTTAACCCAAAATGTTTATAAGCTTTAAGGGAGTTTTTCTTGACTTTCTCAAATGAAAATATTGTCCAAAAACTTATAAGTAATTTTCTAAACTTATGTTCAATAATTCTTGAGAAAATTACTTAATATTGAAAATCATTTTATAAAGTATTAAGACCCATAAGAATATATCATTAAATCATGGTCTTAATGTTTGATATGAACACTTAAAAATGGACTGAGAAAATCATGTGTGATAAGGCAAATTTACAATATGAATTAAAACATTAAAGCTTACTTAAGTTTTTGTCATTTCAAAATATATATTGCAATTTAAAGCTAACAATCTCCCCCTTTTTGATATGACAAAACTTAATGTAAATTTGCTTTGAAAATTCTTTTATAAAATACTCCCCCTCAAATAAAGTAGGATTTATAAAGCTCCCCCTTAATATAAGCATGGGTTTTGAAAAGAATTTTCAAACTATTTCTCCCCCATTATCTCTCCCCCTTAATATCTCTCCCTTTATCTATCTCTCCCCCTTTTTGTCATAGCAAAAAGAAGGAAAAACAATAAAAAATATATGCTCCCTCTAAATCATGGCTATGTGAGAATAAATAAATATGCTCCATCCAACAAGAAAGGTGTTAGTGCATGGGACTAATAGCACAAATAAATAAGTCAATATTCACAAAGAGTATGAAATATTCATCAAAGAATATGACTTATGATCCTAAACCAATTGTTTATAAATAATTTTGCAATAAGGTCTCAATTGGTAAGAAATTAAGCAAGCACCTAAGTATAACAATTGTTCTCTAAAGTCTAACTAAGGTGCATGGCAATACATGATGATTATGAGCTAAAATTAGATGACATATCATATGCAAGAGCTCATAAATCACGTTCAAGCAAGAGTGTGCATAGAATCAAGATATATAGCAATTAACTACAAATTCTAGCACACAAGAGTTTCATGCAAAAATATCTTAAATGGATTCTTCTCTATTTGTCATTTCAAACTAAAGAGCACAAGAAGAATTGTCAATTTAAAGCTCATACCAATTGGCAATTTAGATTTGGCTTACCAATTATTGAAAATATGGTTGCCAATGATACTAATTGTTATTTCAATCTAACTACCAATTGTTACTAATGGTTTACTTAGTCATTTTGCATGAATCCAATAATTATGTGTAGTGTGTTCATGTCAAGAAAATAATCATTCTAAATATGCAAGAACACAATCACACATCATCAAATATGCATATGGATCAATTAAACATTAGCACACTATCATAAAACATTAATCCATATTCATATTCACAAATTGATACCACATGGAAGATTCAAGAAGTCAAGATATTCAAGCAAACACATTTTCTTCCATGGTTTCAAGCACACAAATCCTATGCTCATTTTCCAATTCAAGTCCTTAACCAATTATGAGCAAGGAAAAATTCAAAATTACCATTTTAATCAATTGAGAGCCATATCCCTAGTTGTTATCATCATTTAACATTCTAGAGGGTATATGCTATTTTAACTAAAATGGCTTCACCTAAGTGAATCAATATTATCAAGCTAAAATATATTTTATCATTAAAATCCATAAACTATGAGTGAGGTTAAGCTCATAATATCATGAAAACAACTATTCTCATCTCATAGGCATGATTATTTATTCAACTTAAGTAAACATGCACGTTCAACATAAAAACAATCAAGATACAATGCATGTATATCAATAGTTGGTGTTGTCTTTAAAGCCCAAGTTCTTTAATAATTTGGCCATAAGAAAAATTTAAGTACATGGATGATAAAGTTTCATGCATTTGAACATTTAGGATCCATTTACCATCACAAATTATAGGCCAATGACCATTACCAATTGTTGAATTTACATTTGGAATCAATCCACTAGATGTATAATTATCATGAAACCTAGTGTGGAATGATAAATTAAGCTAAGAGACATAATCCTATAAGCATGCTTGACTAAGATGAACAAAAAAGGAATGAAGAATATTCATTAAGTACAAGTTCATCAAATTCTCAAATATATCCATAAATCATTAAAATAAACCTCAAAATTAAGTTTAAGCATTCATTGAAAATATATTTCAAGATTCATGAATGTTTTCAACAAGAAAAATGATTTTGTACTTGTAAGCTCAAGAAAAATGATATTGATTGTTGAAAGTGATACCATTCGTTGGAAATGATATTAATTGATGAAGTTGAGGCATGATATCAATGAAAAATGAATTTTCATAGTTTAAAGATCATCAAAAAGAAGTTAAAATACTGGATTTTAAGTTGAGAAGAAAGAGGATATTAAGAGAATTAAGAAAACTTCTCAACTAAGGCTCAAAAATGCAGAAAAAGGCATAAATTGCCTAGAGGGATCGATCCTATGAGCAAAGGGATCGATCCCTAAACTCCATAATCAAGTTTCTTGCATGTTTTTCCAAAGGGATCGATCCTGTATGTAGAGGGATCGATCCCTCATCCTGGTTCTGCAGATTTTTGACAGAAAATTCAACTTGTGAGGTGCCAAAACTTCGTTTTTGAGTATTTTAAGTCCAAGTAAAGGTTTAAACATTTGTAAAACATGATTTTGGACTTGTATGAATGAAAAACATGAATGAAAAACCATTTTACAAAAGATTTTGCAATTTTGGAAGAATTTACACAATAACATGCATTTTTGGCCTCAAAGGGGGTCATTTTGAAAATTATGCATGTTTTAGCAACAGTAATGCATTGAATTACATAAATATGTCAAAACAAACTTGTTCACAAAGGTTTTAAGCACATATATCATCAAAGCATACATCTTGTGAACAACATGCCATGATTTCCAACATGCATATTCTTCATTAAAGCTCATGACATGGTATTTTGCATGTATGACACATTTATCAGCTTTTGAGCAACTAAATATATTATCTAAACATATCAAACTTGCTCGAACTACAGAAATTTAATAATCATTTCAAAATCACAAATCAAGACTTTCATTCAATCATCCAATGCATCAAGAACTAACCATTAACCAATCAACAATCATTCGACATGCCTTTTCTTTATTCATTCAACTCACAATGCACCAATAATCATCAACTAAGTGCCTCATTAAATCAAACAAATAATTTTAATATGTATGAGTTTTGAGAAGAAAGAATATAAGCTTACAAAACTCCTTTGCTTGAGAGTGCTTTGCCTTGATGTGTTGAGTCCACTTTGAGCTATCCTTTCAAGAATTTTTATGACCTTGCCAAGGGTGGATCCTCAAGCTCTTTCTCTCTCTCATTGGCACAAGCAAACTCCATAGAGGTGTGTAGAGCAATTGAACTCCATTGTTTCATTGTATTCCCATGCTCTAACACTCCTACAACAAACAAATTTAAGCATGCTTTGATACCCAAATTTTCTTGGGTCCATGAGAGTTAGTGCTAACAATTTTTGATCCTTTAGGGATACATTTCAAGCACAATTCAACATTATTTACAGCATGCTTTGGCACCCATATTTTCCTAACTACTCTTCCTCTAAATGTGGTTTTCCTATATGTGCATGCTTCTGAAGAGTGTCCTATTCTATTACATAGTGAGCATGTAAGAGATAAATCATGCATAGTATTTTTGCTCACTAGGAAATTCTTTAGATGAGTTTCTTTTTGTATTGCATTATAACCTAACCCATCTTTATCAAAGAAAGCTCTTTGGGTCTCTAACATATGGTCTAGCTTTTGTTGACCCATATAAAATCTAGAAAATGAATTATGCAAATTTAAGTTCTTTTTATTTACTTCATCTATTTCTAGATTTGCTTCTTCTAATTTCTTCTCAAATTCAAGTTTGGCATTTAATAGCATTTCATTTTCTATTTTCAATTTAGCAATGATTTTCTTATATTTGGAGTTCATGCATTGAAAATCATTTGCTAATTCATTAAAAGCATTTTGTAGTTCATCAAATGTATAATCATTATCTTCACTAGAACTACAACTAGCCTCATCATCACTAATAGCCATAAAGCATGAGTAAGCTACCTCTTCATCTACGTTTTCCTCATCGGAGCTATCACTATCGCTCCATGCAGCCACAAATGCTTTCTTCTTAGGCTTTCTATCCTTTTCTCTCCTAATTAAGGGGCAATCTAATTTAGTATGACTCGGTTCATTGCACTCATAACATACTAAGGGGTCCTTTTCTCTTCTACTTGACTCTCCCCTTTGATGTCTCCTATTACTCTCTCTCTCTTTCATTCTCATAAATCTATTGAATCTTTTGGCAAACATTGCCATTTCCTTTTCTTCCTCATTTCCACTCTCATCACTATCATCTTCAAGGACCTCATGAGTGGAAGACTTAAGTGCTACCCCTACTTTCTTTGAAGGCACTTCATTTCTTTTCATTTTCATTTCATATGTAAGTAGGGAGCCCATATGCTCATCTGGAGACAAGGTATTTGGATCCTTAGACTCTTCTATTGCGGTTACCTTTGCCTCCCATGACTTAGGCAAGCTATTTAAAATTTTCTTTACCATTTTAACATTGGAATAAGCCTTGCCTAGAGCCCTAAGTCCATTAATTATATCATTAAACCTAGTGAACATTTCGCTAATGGACTCATTTTCTTTCATCCTAAATAGCTCATAATCATGTGTGAGAATTCCTACTTTGGTTTCTCTAACTTGATTTGTCCCTTCATGTGTGATGGCTAGTTTATCCCATATTTGTTTAGCATTCTCACATAAGGATACTCTATTATACTCATTGGGACCTAAAGCACAAAATATGGTGTGCATAGCCTTGGCATTCATTTGTGCCAATCTCATGTCATTTGTGTCCCACTCATCCTCACTCTTAGGGACATCTTTTCCATCTACTTTCTTTATGGGAATTCTAGGACCATTCACTATGATTCTCCACACTTCATAATCATTTGATTGTACAAATAACATCATTCTAGTCTTCCAATATGAATAATTTTCTCCATTGGAGAATGGAGGTCTAACTAATGATTGTCCCTCTTCTCCTAGGGGTGTGCCTACATTCAATTGAGCCATTTATGATCGTTTTGCTAGAAAGAGGTTAGTCTAAATCAATCTCGAGCCCAAGCTCTGATACCAATTGTTACCTCTATAGGCTATACCGAGAGGGGGGTGAATCGGTTTTTCGCTAACCTTAAGTTCGTTTTTCGGTTCCTCTAAATTCTCTAGCCTATATTGATATTTTCTAAGTTCTCTAAGCTAGGCAATTATACAATTAGATTCAATACAATAAATGCAAATATAATTGCAAATAAGTAAAGAGAGTAAGGATAGAGAAATTTGCGCAAGTGATTTATAGAGGTTCGGCAACCTTGCCTACATCCTCTACCTTGAGACGCTCCCAAGGATTTTCCCAAATTCACTATCCTTGAATTTGTTACACTCCCTCTTTTTCTAGGCTAAAGAGAAACCTCTCTCTTTTTCTAGGCTCAAGAGAAACCTCCCTCTTTTTCTTAGGCTTAAGAGAAACCTCCCTCTTTTTCTTAGGCTTAAGAGAAACCTCCCTCTTTTTCTAAGGCTAAAGAGAAACCTCCCCTTTTACAAGGAATGAGTTGGTTTACAAGTGGTGCAATCAAAAAAGGCCTTTAAGTAGGCAAATGATTACAGAAAATTAGGCACAAGTGAAAGCCTATACAAGATTTGTGCTAAGCAATACAAGGAATAAGAGAATGATAGATGATGAAGACTTTGTAGCTCTTGATTTGTTGTTGAGGCTTGAGGATTTGAGGAATATGTGTTTTGGAGTTGCTGAGTAGTTCCACTTCCTTCCTTTAGCTTCTAAGCCTCTATTTATAGTCCCTTGGATGGTTTGTGGACGTTGGTTGGAGCCAAAACAGAAACTAGCCGTTGTATCTCACAGAAACTAGCCGTTGGCGACTTTCTGACTTAAAGGGATCGATCCTTTCACCAAAGGGATCGATCCTTTTCTTCAATCTAGCCTTCCGAGGCATTCTGTCAAAAAGGGATCGATCCCTTTCCTTATGGGATCGATCCCATGCTTCCAGAGGGCCATTTTCCTGCACTTTTTGGGTTAGAAATGATGTAGAGTTGAATTTAATTTAACCCAAAATGTTTATAAGCTTTAAGGGAGTTTTTCTTGACTTTCTCAAATGAAAATATTGTCCAAAAACTTATAAGTAATTTTCTAAACTTATGTTCAATAATTCTTGAGAAAATTACTTAATATTGAAAACCATTTTATAAAGTATTAAGACCCATAAGAATATATCATTAAATCATGGTCTTAATGTTTGATATGAACACTTAAAAATGGATTGAGAAAATCATGTGTGATAAGGCAAATTTACAATATGAATTAAAACATTAAAACTTACTTAAGTTTTTGTCATTTCAAAATATATATTGCAATTTAAAGCTAACAAACAGTTTTGACATTTTATATTTCACAGTGATGATTTTATACATTATTTTCACCGTATGGATACTATGACTTATGCCTTTATGAAATATTTTGAAAAGTATTATTTATCTTATTTATTTCATAAAGGTAAGGATTTATACATGTGAGCCTTATGGATACTTGTGAAATGTTTTACACTACTGTGTTTTAAAATCCATAAAGGCTATGGTATGGTTTCATACTGTTTTGAGACTTAGGCCCCAAGCTTCATGCATCGTATTAATACTGTCACGTGGCTGTTTGACCAGCTAGTCATTCAGCGTCCCGAATGTCGCCTAGCAAGCGTATACCGAGGACATATTATAGATCATGGCCATAGATCTCATTATTGTTACTGTGTCCCTTAGAGGACGATGATAGCATGATTTAATTGTAGGGTGTTGCCTAGTCTCACTTACTGTTTACTGTTTACTGAAAGGATTTACTGAATCCTGTTTACTGTACTATACTGTTCACTGTAATATTTACCGTTTACTAATGAGAAACCGTACCAAACCACTGTTTACAAAACTGTACTATTTACGGAATGGTAGCCACCAATTACTATTTTATCGAACCAAAAGCTACCATTGATTATTTACGGAACTGAAAGCTACCGTATACTGTTTTTTTAGAATTGATAGCTACTGTTTACTGTTTTCTAACTGAACCGTATCAAAATACCGTTTTACTAAATATCACTGTTTTCTTGAACTGTGAGATACGGTTATTAAATTAAAGAGAAATTTATGTTTATTCAAAAGGAATAACATAAGAATTATTTCTAAGATAGAAATAATTGCAGAATTCTTATCCATTAATTTGGATATTTATAAACCATTGTACTGTCACGTGTTTTTAACTATACTGAAGAGAACATAAGTAAACCATTATTTTACTACTGAACTGTCACGTGTTTTAAAATATACTGAAGTGAAGAGAAATAAATGGTTTACTTCACAAAAACGAATACTATATCGTTTTGAGGGAAAAAAGCAAATTTATATAGTCCTCCCTACAGTTGCTTCTAAATTCCGGGACAAGATAGGTATTTCAAAATACCTGCCTTACTCCATCCGGATCCCTAGCCGACTATAGTCTCTTTCCTACATGTGAGCTTAGAGCCCTCTAGGAAGATTTAAAAGAAACTGAAAAACTTTTTTAGCATATAGGTAGCTGAATATCAAGTATTGCATATAACTCTCTTACTGAGCCGTGGTTTGCTCACTCCCTCGTTTTAAACATTTCAGAGTTTGCTGATTATGAGATCCGATGATCGTGGATTACGGCTGCACATAATGGACAATGTGACAGACCGACTGAGATATACGAGGTACGATCATTTATTTTCGATATTTAGACATGTGTACAGTACTACTTACTTATAAAGTAAGATAGGGGATGTATATTATATAATCAATGTTATATTAAATTGCTTAACATTTAATTATAAGTGAAGTATCACAGACAGCCCAACCGGATAAGTGTATAGGAAAAATGTGAAAAATGTAGTCATTGGACCGTTACAGATTTAATGGTATCAGAGCAAGGTTGGCCTGATGTCTGTGAATACTTTTGAAGAGAAAACGTATTGGAAATGTTAAACATCCCCGGTAGTACTGTGTCGTTTGAATACATAGAGAAAATAAATGATTGTAAACTAAGTAAAATGATTTAAAGGGAGTGAGAAATTGTAAATTGAGAATGTGAAAGTGGAAAATAGGCTCGTAGTTACCAAAAAGTGGTGATCTTATAATCTAAATGAAGGCCGGTTCGGTAAGGATCAGTAAAGAACTCGGTGAGGGCCCTACTAGTACTTTCTGTCCGAATCGAACTGAGGCCTGAAAGTGATGATATAAAGGAGGGGAATGCAATATCATCGTTAAATAGACCTTAAGATCACCGATTGAAGGTAATTTGAAGAGAGAGAAAATTTTTGGCAAAAAATGACCAAAATACCCGTGTCTCCAAAATTTTATCGGGAGTCAAAATAGACCAACAGAAGTTGGAGTTGACTGATTTGACAGAGAAATTGATGATGTAAAGCTGCATTATATGCAAATTAATCCAATTATGGATCCCAGTGGACTTCTCTGTCAAAATTGAATGAGATCTCAAATTGCTGATATTAGTATGAGAAATGATACTATCAGCACGTAGATGATAAGATCCTTGGCTTAAATGTATGATGAGGATAAATAAATAAATTTCAAAATGACGAAAATGCCCCTATATTGGGCTATGTTGTGAACAGTAATAAAATTGAATTATTTTGAATCCATTGAAAGTAATGGAGTTATTAATGGCAAAGAGGATGTAATATGAATATAACGATCCCTATTATTGATTCCACCAACACTTAGATTATGGACGCGAATTGTGAGTGACTTAGTGAAAGGGCTGGGCCTCACGACAGATCCTTGAGGGAGCCAGTGTGCTCGCCAAAAAGGATGGTGCAGATGTGTACAGGCGGACGGCGGACGGGCCGGGGCCTTACACGACGCGATCTAAAGAGTGTATAGTGGAATGTCATAAGATGATTGGCCCGGTTATTGAATGTAAGGGCCGAAATTAAGAGTGTATTTAACTGGATGTTATTACGGGATCGTTGAATAGTATGAAAAGTGAAATGATTATAGGAATTAATTGAGAAGGTGAATAGTATAGATAATGAAATCCATAGCAGTACGGTTGATTGAGGTTCTATACGTTTATATTGCTTCTGACGTATCAAATGAATATTTATTTATAGAACCTGAGCATTTTGAGTTATGATTTGTAAATTGATGTACTGTATGGAATACTGTAAATTGGAAAACATGCGTAAGCACAATAAAGTGACAAAAAGAAGAAGATGACAGTTAACCAGAGTTTTCAGGACCCTTGAGACAAAACCGAGATGGGCGAACTATGTGGTGGTTGATTCACTTGTAAGGGTAAACCTGGGGCAAAAGGATCGCCTAGGGGATGCTCGCCGACGGTCGATTCGAATGGGCGGGGCTCTTACAATTATCTTAATGGTGACACGAGTGTAAGGAACTAGGTATGTAAGGGTGCCAGGGTTCGAACCTCGTGGATAACACGCTCAAGGGAGTTAAACCTAAATTCATTAAGATGAAATTGATGTTAAGTGAACAACTGTAATAAATCAATTAGCTATAAAATGTGTTAATGACCGTTGTACGATTGTTGTACTTGACACAGCTTACTAGATTGAGATTCGTAATGCTGTGAAGTACGAATAGATAATGAAATTAAGGTGAAGTATAATTCAAAATGACCTGAATAGTAAAGGTCTCTGCCTTGAATATATATAGTGGAAATGACAGGACATGAGGATGAAATGTCCAAGATGTGATTAAAGAAAGCATCGGAGGTGATTCTTGATAAACTTTCAGAGTTATATAGATCGGAGAAATCGAGCTAACATTGACTCGATTGTGGATATGAAATCTAATTCCAAGCTTATATCAGAGAATATAGAAAGAATCCGAAAAGCTTCAGCAATAATTTCGAAAAAGGAAAATTATGTGAATAATGAAATTCACTGGTAAAGGTGTGGTTAATGGAAATACAGATAATGTAATTTAAGGATAATGAAGTATATGTATAAGTGTAAATAAGATAAGCACAGATGACATTGAGAAGTAGATGAATTAAAAAGGATATAGAAAATTCTTACTACTTAATGAAATCCTTATGAAGAACAAGTATTCATCTACATGGAAAAATGGACGCTTTATTGATCTGACTAGAGATACAGGAGGAGTTGTAAGATTAGCCTCTGTATAAAGCGTCATTAAATAAAAGTCGGAGACTGATGTCTGTAAGATGATGATTGGAACTCGCCATGAACTGTACGAGTGCCTATCGAGGTTTACAAGGTTAATAAAATACCTTGTGATATATATATAAGCCTAATAAATGAGACATTCATATAAGGATAAAGTGGTGAGATGTCGAAATAGTTAAAGACACAAATGGAATATGAGCAGCTTGGTTATATGATCCTACGGACTCTCAAAGACTGTAATATATAGATTAAGATTTGCAAATGGGATATTTGGCTAGACAGTGTCTCTTTCTAAGGGATATATGATCTCCAACTGATAGAATGACAGTGAATATGTCTATGATATAGAGATAATGATTGAGATGCGAAAGTAATGAGTCTAGCTAGATACTACTGCCAGTCTATAGAAAAGTGATAGGATTAGCTGCTCTACTAATGGGATATAATTGCAGAAATTAAAGTCGATAAATGAAGAAGTGTGAAGAAAAGATGGTATGCAGAATGTTAAAAGATTTTAACAGTAGTGTACATACCACTTGAGAAAACCAACTAAATTGATAAAAGTAAAATGATGGAAGTGAAATAAGAAGGTAAGTTACATGATGAGTAGGGAACATAGAATAGTTCCCGAAATTAAGACTAAAAGTGGTTGCATGTTGGTTATCACATGACTGTGGCTAAAGGTAAAATCAAGCCGAACTTGGCAAATGAAACTAATGGTACTCAAAAGAGTAAGATGAATGACATGTGTTATTATACTGCCAATTATGCAAATGGAACAAAAATGATATCCACACTTTGAAACGGTAGAATTGCATAAATAATGTGGTGATTAAAGAGATAATTTGAGGATTCAATCATCGAATGACCATACTACATGAAAAGCAATATAGAAAGAAATGATTGCCTTATAAATTATTAATGTAAGAGATGATCAACAGTAAAGTCTGCAAGTGAGATGCAGCCTTGATGGAATGAAGGTGAAAATGAATATTGTGGACAATAAAGAGTCCAAAAGAGATATGATGATATGGAAGTGATTAAAGACTAAGGATCTAAATAGAATCACCTTCCATTATTAGACTTACAGATTCTCTAGTGCCATAGTCGAATTATAAGAGTGTGAAACGATGAAAATATATATGTACAGTTCCAGTGAGCATTACATGTGATGGGAGTCTTTGAGTTGCCATATGCCAATAGAAAAGAGCAAAGGGCTTTGAGATCCCAAGTGTACTGATAGCACTGCTCTGTATTGATGTAAATATCTTAGTGTGGTATTGAGACAGTTGAAGATATATTGAGAGAGCGTGTGCACGAGATGTGAAAGCTACTGGGACAATTACATATTACTGGTTAAATTGTGTACACAACCGTACCAAATTATAACGACTTGGCACCAAAAGAGAAAACAGATAATCAGTCGTGATATGGAAAATGGGGTGAATGGAATTTTATGTGAAAAGAGTGGAAATTGATAACTCCCAAATTGATAAAGTAATTCTTAAGCAGTATATATAGGTGATGAAAGATGACATAAATGGTTTAAAAGTGACTTTGATGTTGAAAATATGCTGGAAATTCTAGTCAAAAGATGATTGAAAGGTCAGAAATAAAGAGTATACAAAACGGTACCACCTTTAATTTAAGTTAAATTCGGAGGATCGAATTTCTTAAGGTGGGGAGAATGTAATAACAGCGAATTTTCAAATTTTGATATTAATTATTCAGAAATTTAATTTTTATGCGAAGGATAAATTAAAGTAAATAAATAAATTATTTACCAGATAAAATATTATCGGAGATTCGAAAGATGATGAAGGGATGAATTTGAGAATTCGGAATTAGGAAATTAAATTTGGATATAAAGAAATCCAAATTGAATAAGAAGAAAAGGAAAAATTAGTATATTTATATATTTATATAATTATATTATATAAATATATTTTACATGTCTTAATATAAATATATAGTATATATTATACATTGACATATATACTATTTTATATTAAAATAAAATACATATGTATATTGTTATATATTTATGTATATAAATAAATATATATGAAATATATATTTTTAAATTTAAAGTGTATATATAGATATACAAATTGTTAATACAAAATATATATATAGATATTAAAATAATATATTTATACATATAGATTTATATATAAATATAAAGGATATAAAATATATATATTAATATTTATGAATATGATATATTTATCTATTAAAAAAAAGAGTAATAACAGAAACAAGAAACACCCGATTTTCCCGTTTTTGTGTTAACAACACAAACAGCCGACCCCGTTGGCTTACCGGAGAAAGGAAGAGAGGAGGGACGAGCTGCCGCCGGTCGATGGGAGGAGTGGAAGACCACGACGACAGCAAGCGGCGGAGAGAAGATTCGCGAAACAGAAAACGAAAGAAATCGGCGAAGCCGAAGAGAGAAAGGAAAATACGAAGTGGAGGTGCCGGTTGATTCGGCCACCGCCATTGCAATCGAAGCTTCGCCGAAGGAAGAGGAAAGGGTAGGAGCCCACTGGAGAGGCGAGAACGGCGGAGGAGGAAGGGCGAAGAGGGAGAAGAGGCCGAACCAAAACCGAGTAGATCCGTCGTCGTGCTGCCAAGCTAGGTCGAACGGAGGCCACCAGCGAGTTCGCCTTGACGCCGGCCAACTGAAGGAAGGCTGAACCGCTGGAGAATCGGCTGCCAGAAGAGAACCGGCCGTGGAGAAGGGCTAATTGATCTGAACCGGTCTGGCCAGGAAAAAGAAAAAGAAAAAAGAAAAAAGAAAAAAGAAAAAGAAAAGAAAAGAAAAAGAAGAAGAGAGAGAGAAAAGGAATTTTTGGGAATTCAAAAATTCCCAAGAATTCGAAAAACTCGAAAATTACGAAAATTCGGTAAGAATTCCGAAAATTCAATTCGAGTAAAATTAAATAAATAATTTGGAAAAATTCTAATTTTTAGAATTTTAATTTTCAGAAAATTTCCTTGATGACCAAGTCGATGGAATCGAGAGAGGTGAACACGAGCGCGACAGTGGTGAGTCAGTTGCCGACCTGAGACAGATAAGGGAGACATGTGCAATCTGTAAGGATATTCAGCACATGTTTTAAATTATGCATTTAATTTTATAAATGCAATTTATAATGATTGGTTGAAAATTGTGGTGAATTACCGGTTGAGATTTAAAATGTATTTTTCGTGTAGGAGGCTAGCCAATCGGTTGCCGTTATACTGCCGGAAATTACCGAAATTACTGAAATTCAAAATAAGTGAATTGATTTCACAAAAATCAAGAAAATCAATTAGTTTTCATAAAACATGAATATACCAAAATTCAATTTTAAAATATTCATGTTTTCGAGAATTTGGACAATGAAACCACCGAAAATTCCTCTCGATGTGTATCTTACACGTAAAACGAGGTGGAAGATGAAAAGTCACCAAGTGAATATTTTATTCATAATTCTTCAACTATTCACTTGAGTTCACAAATACCTTTATGGTTTTAATGCTGAAAATAATTAATCATAGAAATTTCATAAAGGTTAATTAAAGACAAAAAATGACATTTTGAGACGAAAAGGTCTCTTCACGTGTTTACAAAAGAAAACATTGTAATGGGATTTTGAAATTTGAAATAAATATTTTATTTTCATATATTCTCAAAACAAGTGATTTGGATTTTGACAACTTTGAAAATCATGTTTTCGATAGAAAGCACGAAAAGCGTGCGTATATGTTTTACGATGAAAAGGATAGTTTTGACATTTTATATTTCACAGTGATGATTTTATAAACTGTTTTCACCATATGAACACTATGACTTATGCCTTTATGAAATATTTTGAAAAGTATTATTTATCTTATTTATTTCATAAAGGTAAGGATTTATACATGTGAGCCTTATGGATAATTGTGAAATGTTTTACACTACTGTGTTTTAAAATCCATAAAGGCTATGGTACAGTTTTATATTGTTTTGAGACTTAGGCCCCGAGCTTCATGCATCGTATTATTACTGTCACGTGGCTGTTTGACCAGCTAGTCATTCAGCGTCCCGGATGTCGCCTAGCAAGCGTACACTGAGGACATATTATAGATCATGGCCATAGATCTCATTACTGTTACTGTGTCCCTTAGTGGACGATGATAGCATGATTTGATTGTAGGGTGTTGCCTAGTCTCACTTACTGTTTACTGTTTACTAAAAGGATTTACTGAATCCTGTTTATTGTACTGTACTGTTCACTGTACTATTTACCGTTTACTAATGAGAAACTGTACCAAACCACTGTTTACAAAACTGTACTATTTACGAAATGGTAGCCACCAATTACTATTTTATCGAACCAAAAGCTACCATTGACTATTTACTAAACTGAAAGCTACCGTTTACTGTTTTTTTAGAATTGGTAACTACTGTTTACTGTTTTCTAACTGAACCGTATCAAAATACCGTTTTACTGAATATCACTGTTTTATTGAACTGTGAGATACGGTTATTAAATTAAAGAGAAATTTATGTTTATTCAAAAAGAATAACATAAGAATTATTTCTAAGATAGAAATAATTGCAGAATTCTTATCCATTAATTTGGATATTTATAAACCATTGTACTGTCACGTGTTTTTAACTATACTGAAGAGAACAGAAGTAAACCACTATTTTACTGCTGAACTGTTACGTGTTTTAAAACATACTGAAGTGAAGAGAAATAAATGGTTTACTTCACGAAAACGAATACTATATCGTTTTGAGAAAAAAACAAATTTATATAGTACTCCCTACAGTTCCTTCTAGATTCCGGGACAAGACAGGTATTTCAAAATACCTGCCTTACTCCATCCGGATCCCTAGCCGACTGTAGTATCTTTCCTACATGTGAGCCTAGAGCCCCCTAGGAAGATTTAAAAGAAAGTGAAAACTTTTTCAGCATATAGGTAGCTGAATATCAAATATTGCATATAACTCTCTTACTGAGCCGTGGTTTGCTCACTCCCTCATTTTAAACATTTCAGAGTTTGCTGATTATGAGATCCGAGGATCCTGGATTACGGCTGCACATAATGGACAATGTGACAGACCGACTGAGATATAGGAGGTACGATCATTTATTTTCAGTATTTAAACATGTGTACAGTACTACTTACTTATAAAGTAAGATAGGGGATGTATATTATATAATCAATGTTATATTAAATTGCTTAACATTTAATTAAAAGTGAAGTATCACAAATAGTCCAACCGGATAAGTGTATAGGAAAAACGTGAAAAATGTGGTCATTGGACCGTTACAGTAATGGTATATTCAATCTTATTTAAGCAGTTATGAATCTTTTTTCCAAGGTGAACAAACACTCTATTATTCCATTTTGATAACTTACAACCACAGTCTGACAATTTAACTACCAAGAAATGAAAAGTCAAAGCTTTTCTCTATTGCCAGAACTTATGAATCATTTCCTTACAACCCCCATGCCAGTCCACATGTCTTCAAATTGAAAAATTCTCTTGCCCTTACTAGCATGATTCATCCCATTTAAATCAAATAATATCATATAATGATCCGATGTAGATGAGAAAATGTGATTCTCAATCGTCTTTGGAAACATATGCCACCAGTTTAAATTACATAAACATTTTCCCAATCTCTCCTCTACCAATGCATCACCTAATCCATGCAATACAATCTGGGATTTGTTGCACTTGTATGATATAGAGTTTGGTCAACATGTCAATATGCAGAAGTCAACCATTTTCTTCAATTCGATTGTTGGTGAGGAGGCAAGATCTTAATTGAAGCATAGGTTGGGGTGGAAACACCAATTCTATATGGGAAGTATTTAAGTTTACTTTTGCTATTTGGGAAGTCGAGGAGGAGGGAATTCCAAATCATTAGAGATCGTGTATGGAAAAATCTTCAAGGTAAGCATGGTAGATTGCTATCCTACGTAGGGAAATGTGTTTTGGTGAAATCATTAGCTATGACAATTCTGTTGGATTATGCCCTTAGAACCATTCATTAGATGATTGACTTTGACATTTTTTTTATGTATCATGACATTTTATTTATTATAGCTCATTATTATATTTGTCTTATAACTGCGTAATGTAATCTTATATGATAATGTCCTTAGAATAGTAATAACACACTATTCTTAAAATATCCCTAGTCAAGTATTATTGTGAACAAGGATAACAATGATATGATAAGACTAGTATGTGGTTGACTGATGATCATTGTCATGGATATAGGATATCAAGTCATCACAAAGGTACATGTTAGAGAACTATGTACTGGATCGACCCTCCATGAGAACGCTACATGGATTGTTATATGACTGTCATAAGCGATTCTCATAGTGATGATGGTGTATTTGATCCTTTGACTTGAGATCATCAGAGATCCCAACATAGAGAATTGCATACTTTGCTGCTAGATGTCATTCGTAACAGGATGGACTATAAAGGTAGTAATTGGGTATGTCTTGATCTATGTAGAGGGATGTTGAGTGATCAAGATAGAATTTATCCCTCTTATATAACAAGAGTGATGTCTTGGGCCCTTTGATAGAGTGAGACTAAGAAATGCATGGTCGTGCTCGAATAAGTCAATATGAGATATTGATTTTATTTGTTTAATTAGTCTACTCAGGAATCAAGAAACACTGATTAGACTATACAAGTGTGACACATTCCATGACTTGTGTCTAATCAAGACATCAAAGGATAAAGGGATTAGACTATACGGTAACATCTATCACGAGTAAGGTTATGTTGAGTCATTGACATTCTCGTTACATGGGTAGCAATGATGTGTTGCTAGATACCGCTCATTGCCTGTGACAATTTTGTCATTGCCATTGTTTTGAGAACCTATTGGGTCGCACACCTAGAACGGATCAATGAGAAGCTTAATTAATCCTATTCTGAATTGGATTAAGGATATATCTAATCCTATTCTGAATTGGATTAAGGATATAGTTAATCCTATTCTAAGTAGGATTAGAGTTCTGTTTGGCAGTAAATTTTAGGGTAAAATTTACTGCCTATAAAAGGATGTTTTTCTAAAACAGAGCCGCACAATTAAAAACAGAAAAGGTATTCTTTTAATCGAAGCTAGCAAATCGATTATAAGAATCAAAAACGCTCTTTAAGGCTGTTGATCGTGAGACGTTCAAGAGTCGTGAGATCCGTTCGTGTGGATATCATAGAGGCAGGAACAAAAGGTTGTTGCTTGTGACTCGACCAACGACAGAAATCAGAGAAAACGTTAGGTAAAATCTCGAAACCCTAATCAGGCAACTCTCCGAATCGATCCTTGTGGAGGCCGAATGATTTAAATTCCGCTGCATGTTTGTTTCGGTTTCCTTCAAATTCTTCATTACTACATGAACTGTTTCTAGCTACCTCAAAATCTTTTGCAATAAATGTTGCTAAATTTTTATGGGGTGGAAATAAAGATAAAAGAAGAATTCATTGGAAGAATTTTGATTGTTTATGTTGTTCAAAATTAGATGGAGGGCTAGGATTGAAGGATATTAAGTCTTTTAATTTAGCATTATTAGCCAAGCAATGGTGGAGACTTGTGCAAGATAATTCTTCATTATGTTTCAAAGTTTTGAAGGGTCGGTATTTTCCAAACACAAGTATAAGAGATGCTTCAGAAGTCACAAGGCCTTTCTATTTATGAAAAAATCTCCTGTATGATAAGAAGGTGGTCATTGTGGGTTCATGTTGGAGAGTTGGGAATAAGCATTCCATAGATGTATGGATAGATAGATGGATGAATAAACCACTTGATTATAAACCCTCTCCTGTTGTAACAAGAAATCCCACTGCATGAAGGTTTGTGTCTTAATTGATATTGAAAATTCTAGATGGAGGTGGGATATTATAGAGGAGCTTTTCATGAGAAAGATATTCATTTAATACTGAGTATTCCAATAAGCACATTTATGCCTTCAGATACACTAATTTGATAGGACACTAATATTGGGATATTCACTATTAAATCTGCCTACTGTGTTGCAAGGAAAATATTGAGAAAACTAGTGTATGATGTTACTCTGAGGAGGAAAGTTTGGATGTTACTTTGGGATGTGAAAACCATCCTAAAAGTGAAATAGCTAGTTTAGAGACTGATGAACAATATTATTCCTGCTAAGGTTGCATTGTACAAAATAAGTATTGTACTAGATGTCCTATATGTGGTGAGGTGGGAAAAAGATTGGTTTCATCACTTCCTTTATTGAAAATTAAGTAGGGAAGTCTAGGGTCTATAGAAAGGATGAATTAACACTTTTGCAGCTACTGAATCAGATGGGTTACTATTTTGGGAAGAGCTATTTGAGGCTACATTGGGATTTGGGGATTTGCAATGGCTAACTATAGTATGTTAGGTGTTATGGATTAACAGAAACCAGTGCTTACATGACAAGAAGTATATGACAAACTCAGCAATCTTGAGAAAGGATGAGAAAGTGATATCATATTTCTGTACTATGGCCTTAAGATCTTCATTTCTTGCTACAAGATCAAAGGTGATTTCTTGTTGGTAGGTTTCTTTGGAGGATATAAATAAACTAAACATGGATGCTGCATTTTCTGCAAGCAAGGCTACTCTGAGTTTGTTTATTTGAAATCATATAAGGTGTGTTTTGCACATTGTAGTAACGAGAAAGGAGTATGTATTAGATGCTTGCTATAAGATTTGGGTTAACAGAGGCAAAAAAGCATGGGATGACCAGGATTGTGTTGGAATCCAACTGTCTGCAAGCAGTGCAATTACTATCCCAAAATAGAGTTTCTAACTGGGTAGGGGTGAGATTAGTGCAAATATATTTGCTTTGGCTATTTCTTTTTCTACTCTCTCACTTGTTCATGTTAGTAGATTATTAAATAAATATGCACACAATGTAGCAAGTGTGGAATATTTAATGGGAAAGCTAAAGGAATGGAGTGGACATCTTCCACATCCATTTAGCAATCCAAACATTGATTCAACAATTTAATAAGGAGATGGATGATTTGCTATAAAAAAAAATTAAATGTAATATTTAATATAAATTATTAAGTAATTGATAATGCAAAAATTAAATTATTTAATATTTTATCTTTTCTCATGAATAACATATCCAATTATTATTCTTTGTAGAATAAGCATTAAATTACTCTCAATAAACATAAAATGGGTTAGAAGTCTCATAAAACACTAAAAAGAGGTTAGGAAATTTTAAAAATAATGAAAATTAAGAATAAGCATAATAATATAAATTATTAAGTGGATAACATGAAGATCAAATTAATTATTTTTTTCATGAATAATTATATTCAATAGTTATTTCTTTGTAATTACTTGAACACATGAAAATAAACATAAAATTAACGTCAATATATAAGTGCAAAACGAGTAAGAAGTACCGTAAAACAGTAAAAGTGATTAAGAAATTTTAAAAATAATAAAAGAAAGAATAAGCATTATAATATTTTAATTAATTTAACCTAAATTATTAGGTTGATAATGTAAAGATCAAATTAATTATTTTTTCATGAATAATTATATGCAATTGTTATTCTTTGTAGCAACGTAATAATATGAGAATAAACGTAAATTTAGTGTTAATTTGCATAAAAAGACCATTAGAATTTAAAAGTATCATAAAACACTAAAAAAGAGGTTAAAATATTTTATAGATTATGAAAATTTAAAATAAACAATTTCATGTAATTACTTAAGTTAGTATGTAAAGATCAAAATTTTTACGTAAGAATAAATGTAAAATTATCATTTGACTGTTCGAAACTAGAAGTTTGATTGCCTTTATTGTTGCTTCTTTGATTTGAAAATAGCCAAGGGTAGTTAACTTTCCCTTTGAGCATTTGACTTCTCTTAAGAGTAAGTGTTTGTTTAAAAAAAATTTTAGACCTGCATTTTTACCAAGTAATTGTCTGCTCTTTGTTATCAGGCTCACTAAAGGGTTTTTATGATGGGAATAAGGTTATTACTTATTATTTAATAAAAGACAATAACCATACAATAAGGTAAAAAAATTTGACCTTGCTACAAAAATATTTGGCTCAATGATGTTATATATCTATCTACAATCTATCCGAAAGTTTATTTCCCATCAAATAAAAGAAAAGTAAATTTTCACCATTGTTTCTTAGTTCTTCTTTCTCCTTCCAAATGAATTAGTAAATCTAGTGATCTTAAATATAATACAATGATTAGATACGAAAATGATACGAAAAATATACTGAAATGTCACAAGTTAAAATTTGCCAAAAACTATATATATGAATTCAAGAAAAACTAAAAAGTTGTTTTGTATTTGATGTATTAATAAAAATTTTTTCACAATAATTTTTATGTTTTACACGACATGAGTACAATTTTGTATAACAAGAATACAAAATATATACTCGAATTATCAAGTTTATGAATAACATACTTACTTTTGTCCTTTAGTAATGAGAGGAGCATTTCAAATTGATGAACTTTAGATGTATAAACAGAGGAATTACACTCTAATGAAAATGCAAGCATGGGTTAAGGTGCAATGAAATTATCAACTCCATCTAACTTGCTTTGCGGTCGAGCTCTACGACTACCCATTCTGAACATGTTGCAAAATGGGATTTTCCTAGTTGCTAATAAACCTGTTCATGAGCCTAGTCGAATTCGATTCAAGCTTACGTATCTTTGTCAAGCCTGGCCCCGCCCTAAATATAGGCTTACATTTTTGTCCAAGCTCATTTTTTAGAACAACACTGAAACCCAAGCCCACCCAAACAATGCAATTTTTTTCTTCAAATAAAAAAATAACTTAACGAAACAATAATTACAAAAAATTTTCAGACAACTACAAGTATAACACAATTAATCAATTTAAAGCTAGAAAATAAGAGACCCTGCAGCAAAGTATCAAAGCCCCTAGCAATACCATACTACCATTGGCCATTGACCATATCAAATTAAATTGAGCTATACTGAAGTATGATGGGTCTGTGGGTGAGCGGCAGCAATAGAGATTATTTTAAAAATTAGGATAATTGTTGTGGGAAGTGAGAACCAGGAAATATGGTTAAAGATATTTTTTTAGATAAAACAATTTTTAAATCAAACAAGTTGGATTTAGAGTTTTAAGATATTGGGTATTGGGCTTAGAGTTTAGGGAATTAAGTTATGAATGGATGAGTTTTAATTTTATTCTTTTAGAATTTAGGGAATCAGATTCAAGGCATTTTACTATATGACGGGCCAAGCCAAGTCGGCCCTTGAGATTTTGAAAGTGAAACCAAGGCCCAGCCCATATTTTAAATGGAACTTGTTTTGTGAGCCCAAACTTGTTTTATGGACTTAATATTTTTATCCAAGTCAATCCAAAAATGAGCGGGCTTTCGAGTTTAAACGAATAGCTCGACCTATGAAAAGGTCTAGTTGCTAAAGGGTGTCAATTAGGTGTTTTTAACTCAATATTTTTTCTATCGACCACTGTCCTTTGTAGTTGTATAATGCATACAAGCTATATTTGCTGCATATGATGAAGGATAGAATAAGTTAATTACCATCTAATCTTGTATTTGATGCACAAATAAAAAGAATAATTGGATCAAAGAAAATCAATTATTCTCTTCGTATAAAATGATTCAATGCTCTCCAAAATGTAAGTATTACTTCCAATCTCATGTAATTAGGTAATAGATATTTAGTTTACATTTAAAATTTAACTTGAATTTTTAATAAGATGACATTATTCATTGATTAATTGGTTATTCTAAATTACTTTTTTCTTTTTTTCTTCTTTTTTTGCCTCTTTTTTCCTTTATATCCTTCTTTCTCTTTCACTTTTTTTTTGAATAAAAAAATATAGTTTAGAGAAAATAATAATCTTTTTAAAAAAAATAATGTTTATCAAATATTTTAAATAATCATTGCTTGAAACCGTTTTCTGAAAATTAACTCTTGAATATAAAAAATTATTATGAATTATATTCTAAAACATAATATTTGAACTTTTAAATTTAGCTAGTATTTTTCTGATTTTTAAATTTTATTTTCTCTCTTTTGTATTCTTTTTTTAATTTTTTTATTTTTTTCTTGTCGGCAAGAAAAGAAAGGAAAAAAATAAAAATAAAAAGATAATATTTTTATTTAAAAAGCAATTTTTTTTTGTAAAAAAACCATCATATTTGAAAAATGGAATTTGCTAAAATAAATATATTTAACTTAAATCATAAAATATTTTTAATTCAAATCATTAAAATGAAAAAAAATGAAAAAAAAAGAAAGAAAAACGAAAATGTTAAAAAAATAAAAAGAAGTAGAAGATGAAATATTTGTAGTAACAATATTATTTTAACAAAATCAATATTTCGAAAACAATTATTTTTAAAAAAAATTAATATTTTATTGAAAATTTAACTTTTAAAAATTAACTTTTAACTATAGAATTTATAGTAACATATTTTTTTAGTTAAAAATCTTTGAATCATATTTATTAAAAATTATAAATTTAAATTATATTTTCTTTAAAAAATAGTATTTTTGATCAATAAAAAAATTACTCTATTTTACACATGATAAATATGATGAATAATGTATAAAAATCATCTCATCTTACTATGGTCACATCAAATATAAGATAAAATGATGTCATCTAATCAATCCAATCTATAATCTTATATTATGTTATCTTTTCATTCATCCTATACATCATACATATTCAAGTTTCTTATTTTCACTTAATTAAGCTGGTTAATTTAAATAATCCTTGTCCCAATAAACAATTGTACATACGGGCTGCAGAGCACAGCCCAGATGTACATTTAGTAATTTATTATTTTAGGTACATTTCTTCAAGATTCAACTTACTTTTTCTGGGCTCTCTCTCCCAAAAAAAATACTTGAACAAAATCATAGTATTTATATCAAATTAAAAAAGGAGAATTGCAAACATGGGATGCAAAGCTCAACCCATATGTACATTTAGCAATTTATTATTTTAGGTACATTTCCTCAAGACTTAACTTACTTTTTCTCTTAAAAAAAAACTTACTTTTTCTGAGCTCACTCACAACACAACCAAAAAAAACACCTTTAACAAAATCCAAGTATTTATATCAAATTGAAAGGAGAAGAGGGCAAGCAAGTGCCAAATAGCAACACAATCACAAATTAATATATCATTTCAAGAAGAGGCAAAGTTGACGAAATTCTCATCCATATAACAAGCATTGCCTATCATTTTTGAAGCAAACAGAAGCTGAACCCATGAGGTTTCACACATTTTCAGAAAAGGACAAAAAAAAAATGAACCCTTGCTTTTGTATATGGAGCAAAATCTATACAACAATAAGAGGGTTAAATTGAATCCATGACAGCTGCTAGCATCGAGCTGTTGCCTCAGTCTTACAAACAGGGCAAGTATTTTTCTGCACAAGCCATTGCTTAATACATTGAATGTGAAAGCCATGTCCACAATATAGCTTCCCCATCTCTTCATCTACTTCATAGTCCTCCTACATCCAAATTCAAAGAACATAAATTTACTTGAAATTAAATAAGAAAAATGATTGAAAGAGAATCATGCGGAAAAGAAAACAATTCACTTGTAAAACTCACTTGACAGATGCTGCACTTCTTATCCACATGCATGGGTGTGTTTGGTGGTAAATCATTCATAATTGAGCCCTTCATTTTTCCGAGGCATCTACTTATCTCATCTTCTTTCAATCCAGTGTTGACATAACCAATTTTATCACCAAGCTCCAGTAATTGCTGTTTTATAGCAGTAAAAAAATGTTTGTTGTATGAACAAAGATGATTACTTTTGTACTGAACAAGAGTTAAACAAGGATTGATTGAAACATAACAAATAACTAAGCTTCTTTTTGTCAAAGAAAACATACAATTTAAGTAGATATAGACAGAATACCTCATATGACATGTTATCGATATCAAGCCTCCAGTCGCTAAATCGATCGCGTGAATCTAATCTTCCCCCCATTAGCAAGTTGTTCTGTAGCATCATTATCTACACCAGCCACCACCAACAATTTCAAATGCA
This sequence comes from Heritiera littoralis, assembly GCA_031772115.1. Taxonomy (NCBI): domain Eukaryota; kingdom Viridiplantae; phylum Streptophyta; class Magnoliopsida; order Malvales; family Malvaceae; genus Heritiera; species Heritiera littoralis. The sequence goes on from JAPDPK010000021.1 coordinate 733,352, forward strand.
AACTAAACAAAGATCCCACCTGAACTTAATGATGAAAAATATGAAGTTTTTATATGAGGCTTGTTCACTTCTCCAAAGTGAGTGCACACGAGATTATATCCCATAATTTCAAATGAACATTAGGGTTTTTTACACACTAAGAAAAAAAGAGACCTTAGTATCTTTTCCCAAATAAAAGTAAATTGAAATCCATAATTCATAGTATCATGTAAAAAGAATTTCTGGTGCACCAATGCTTACAAGCTGAACCTCTTGTTTTTGGCTTTTGAGATATTAAAATCTCTACTTTTAGTGGTCGATTCAGCAATTATTTAAAAAAAAGTATACCTTGTACTGTATTCAACACCACAATATTTCTACAGAAGTACAATCTCTGAATTTTCTTGATAATTAAACATTACAGCCAAGCATCTTAAATTCTAAGATATCAACTGGCCTGAAAAATTATCATACAACAAATATAATAGTATCTTCCAAAAAATTTATCCATTTTCCCCCAATTGTTTCATGTGACTCTAAAATGACATTACATCAACCTCGATTCCAATCACGTCAATTTTGCATTAATTAAATCTTGAGCTTACTTCAGACAATACACATTAAAATGAATATTGTCATATTTCTGCTATTTATTTGATGTTCTTTTCACAATTAACTTCTCAAAAAGAAAGTTCATGTTAGCAGCACAAAGCATACAACATGTACAGACAGAAATAATAACTCAGTGCTTCACAAGCAAAGTTCCAACTGAAATCTCCAATAAAGCAGGTCAAATGCAAACAGCCCGCCATTGAATAATACCCCAGATCCTTGGAATGTACAGTATTTTGCTGAAGACAAAATTTCAGTTATTGCATCAGAGAACACTTAAGATCTTACAACTAGTTTCATCAGGGATCACAACTCTAATGACCAAACAAAAATACGGTTAAACTGCAAAGAATCAATTTTGAATGGTCAAAATTACTACCAGAAAAAGACTTACCCATCCCATCTTCATTTCTTTTCCAAAAAGTAATAATATTTGAAAAAGAAAAGAAACTGAATTTAACCAATCACACTATGACAACAAAAAGATTAAACTATAAAAAGAAAGTATGTTAAAACTATACCTCATTAAAAAAACCCCTAAAACAATCAGATTCACAAGAAGCTAAAAGCCATATGGAATAGGTTGAATTGTATTCTTTTTGCTAATAAGAATCCTAGGATATATTATATTCTTGCAGAAGGAAAAAGATATAAACATTACATGCCAAAATTGAATCTTTAAAAGCTATAATCAGAAATAATTTTCCAAAATAACACTGTTTGATTGCACAAATTATATTACTTAGAAATTTATATAGAAGCCCACAAAAGTATAGACATACCTCAGCAATCCCCTCTGGAGAAGGATGACGAACATGGCGATAGTATCTAGGTCCAAAGAAATCGGGTTCAGGATGTGTTGAGATGAAGGCTGAATCAGAATCAAGAAATGAGAGAGTTTCAGGGTTTACAGTCCGCCTTGCTATACAAGAACGCTGTCAACATAGATGTAAGTAAAATCAGCCAACATAAAACAATATGTTGCAAATTTTAATATAGAAGAACAGTTATCATGCTGAAAGGAGAAAACTGAGGGTACTAAAGGCCAAAACAAGAATCACAAAGACAAAAAAAAAATGAGTAAAACTATTTTTGTGCCCTTTGATTTTAATTTTTTACTATTTTATTAAATAACTTATACCTACAGTGAACATTTCACTTTCTTCAATCTCACCGGAGCTAATCACACTGTCCATCCAAACTAGCCTTGAATCAGTTAAAAAAAATGATGGGAAAAACCTTATATATAAAGAAAATAGTCCTAATAAAATACAAAAACTAAAGAGCTTATCAAAAGCTCTGTATAACTATATCCTTATTTGATGGGGTCCCTGATGACACTAAAATTTACCTGGTTCTACCAAGTTAGCTGAGAACAGCTGGAATATGTCCTCTGTCCTCTATGGAAATACAGAAGCAGTCTTTCAAGTGTTTCTTACTTTAACCCTAAGATCGAACACAAAAACTTTTCTACAGAACTGTAATTTCAACAAATATATTTTGATAAAAATAAATTAATAAGAAAAAGAAAAGAGCCCAAAAAAAATCAACTTCAGAAATGAAACGGGATGTAATTTTGTGAATATATCCTAAATCCTACACAAAGCAGGACGAGAATAGGTAGATTATATAACCTTCATTACCAATTTAAGGCACAACAAAAGTTCAAGTAAGTGAACTTTGTTCATCAGAAAGAGCAAAGAAATGAGATTTTCTCAAGGGTAAAAACTCAGTCACGGATCAATTAACCATTTCGTAATGAATTTATCAATGCCCAAAAAGTCATAATTATCAAAAGGAAAATAAAAAGTCATCTAATTAAGCATTGACATAAATAAATGAATTGGGATGCTAAAGATGAATGAATCCACCAACCAAAAATCAAATCGACTAGGTACCAAAAGGGACAATAAGAACAAAAATTTGCCTAATCCTAGCGCCAAATCCAGATCAAAGCACAAAACTGGAATGCATTAACATAAAAAAAGATGAGAAAAAAACATGACAAAAAAAAAAGACAGCACTCAAATCCAGCAACCAATCACAACATTAATAAATAAAAAAAAATCAAATTGCACCAAAGCAAACAAACTTACAACCCCCAGCACCCAAAACTCAGAAATTATCCAAGGACATGGAGTTTAAGCTATATATATAACATTAAAGGATGAAAGGAAATAAAAAATATACCTCCCTATGGTTGATCTTTTCAACATCAATCTTCCCTCTAGCAGGCACATTTCTCCTTGTCACAACACAATCCACAGAGCCAACAGCATCAGCTGAAAACCCAATTCCAGGTCCACACCAAACATCCTGAATTACCCCACAACTTATGTTATTAGCACTCCCTTCATTCAAAACCACACCTTGCTGATGATGCATCTTATTGCTGTTATTATTCTCATTGCCAACAAGTTTACTGCTTTTCTTCTTTTTTCTTCTTTTTTTCTTGTTCCTGCTTCTGTGTTTTCTTTTTCTTCTTCACTTTCTTAGCTTCCCAATCAGCTGATTCACGTATCATGGCAGGCACCGACACCTGCTGTGATGCAGATGCGGTGCAGCCAAGTCCTCTGAGAGTGGACTGGCTAAAAGGATTGGCCTTTTTTTTGGTGTTTGTTGAAGGTTGTAAGGCTGTTGTTTCATTGTTGGTGGAGGAGAAAGTGGAGAGGAGAAGAGAGGAAATGCTGGATTTAGAACGAGTGGATTGGATTACAGAAGGGATTTCTGGCACTGGGTTTGGATCTGTTTCTATTATGCTGATTTGGTTTCTGGTTGGTCTTCTTAGTTTTAGATGTTCAGCTATTGTTGTAGATGAAGAAGAAGCTGAAGCTGAGGTTTCTGTAAGAAATGGCATGGCTTTTTTGTTTGGTCTGGTTGTTTTACAGGAGCGAAAGAAAGAGAAATGTCAATGAAAAATAATTGATTAAAGGTTTTGAGAGAGAGAGAGAGAGAGGGAGATGGAGTGACTCTGAGTTTTTAGCGGAGAGAATTTTGATGGGTTTTGATGAGGAACATTTTTGTGCAGCTCAATATTTGCTTATTTGATGCTTTTTTAAAACATTTATTTATTTGTTAACCAAAAACAAAACATTTATTTATTTATTCAGATTTTTCGTTTCTTTAATACTAAGCGTTTGTTAGGTGGGCTATAGTTTGTCTTCTTGCAGGAATTTGTGGAGATTTTGCTATCATTCAGCGGCCCGCCTGAGTCCTCTGGAATCTGTAAAATGTGAATAAACTTGTGCTTTTCCTCTAAAAAATTCGTAACCGATGCTTTCTTTTTTTATATTTATTTATTAAGGCCTTAAACTGATGCTTAATTATCAAATGTACAAAAAAGAAAGGGGTTTTAAATCTCACCCTCTTTGTGTCTTTTTCTGTAGAAAAGTTGCTTGAGGCCGAGAATTTTGAGGGCATTTCTTTTAGGCAGCATCAACGGGAATAGAGTCTTCAAAAAGTCAGATTTGTGGGTTAATGTGGAATGTGGACGCTAATTCAAAGGGCCCTACAAAGAAAATGAAAAGGTCAAAAATGAAAAAGAGCATTGGAAAATTGAGGATTACATAGATTACAGGTTAATTGCCATCATTGATTTTTGCTAGTGTTAATTTATTTGGCCAAATAGTAGCAATCATGTGAGAAGGTCTTATTTTGACCTTAAGTGATGTCTTAAGTAGAAAGCATCCAATTCTGCGGGGTCCATGGTGGCCATTGGGTCAGATTTTTGTTCTTTCTACAAACCCTATGCATTATTTTTTGCTGAATCCTGGAAGCTGTTTTTACAAAAAACTTTATTGCAATAATTTAAAGGAGAATACAAATGACTCATCGAGACTTTGGCCAAGCAGCAAGCAATTTGACCAACAAGCCAACAGAAAAAGGGTAAAAAAAAAAAAAAGAGGGAAAATTCCCTTTTCACTCATCTTGGATTCCCTAACATGGGTAACCATATAGGTGAGAAAAGAACTCATGAACTTGTTTCTGAATAGGATTCTCCAACCAAAATTTGAATTTTGAAAATCTATGGGGCATTTCTCATTTTTGGCAAATTTAAAGGAGAACCAATGCCAATTCTTAGCTGATCGTGCCATGGACCAAAAAACAGAAACAAACATGTAAAGACAAAGAAAAAAGAGTTTTTCAATAGTTATTCTGACTAAATTGCTCAAGTTATCAAAAGAAAGAAAATGAAAGTGAGTTTACTGACGCGTTTTTACCTTTTTTTTTTCTTTTTCTCGATCTGTGGCCCATTATCACTGTATCATTCTGTTCTTCAATGTTTTTCCAGGCTGCATTTTTCAATGTTCACCTTTTTTTAATTTTTTTAGAATTATTATTTGAAGTTAGGGGCTTCAATTTACCTTTTCCCCACCAACAAACCAAAGGAAAAGTAGATTCACCTTTACTGGAGTGGTTAATAATCCTCCGTCTCAATAAATTTGTCATTTTTGACTAAATAAATTATTCTATTAAAAATATCACATTAAAAAAAATAACAAATTTTAATACTATATTTTCTTTTTTATCCTTTATTATATTTCAATTTTAATCATTAAAAAATTTAATGCCTACCACTTTTAAAGGTAATTTGGTCAATTTAAGTCATTTATATGATATGATATAAAGAATTTTTAACCTCTTAAAACTACGTGTTTTGTCAACAAATGACAATTTTAATGGGACAGAGAGAGTAGTAACTGGGAAGGTTGTTATTTATCATCAAAAATCACTTTACAATACTAAATTCCAAAACATATACTTGCAAAAAAAATACTATTTTGTACCTTCGATTAACTTACAACTATGTATTTAATCAATAAATATATAAGGAAAAAAACAAAAAATTAGATGACTACATAAAAAGTAAAAGTTATTTTGCAATTTTATCAACCAACAACCCCATTGACATTAGATGCCGCACCAACAACCCAATTGTATTTGAATTTATTTATTTATTTTGTTACAAAAAAAATGTTAAATAATTAAATATGAAGGTACTTGATTCGAACTCAAAGTTTATAATATATTACAACTCATCGTTATTCATTCAATCAAAAAATTGTTTGTTATTATTTATTTATTTATTTGTTTATTTTGGATAAATGAATTTGTTTTTATTCATCCAAAATGAGCAATAAAAAGTCTTGTTACAAAAGAATTACATAGAACATACAATAAAAGTACAAAAATCCCTTATTCCACTGGCAAAATAATCGATTCAGATGCTTCACAACAATTCCCATATCTATCTATATGAGAAACATAAGTTCACAAAGCCCAAACAGAGCAAAGAGATTGATTTACAGCATCGGGAAGATATTTTTTTAATCCCAATTAAATAAAGAGTGAATTAAGTAATCAATTTGTAACCAAAAAAAAAAATTAAGTAATCAATTTGACAAAATAAGACCTGCTCTTATTTGCTTGGTCTCCCATGCAATCTGTTATTTCTTTCTTGTCAAAAGTAATGGCTTTAGGCACTCAGACTAATCTCAAAATGACAGTAATTACTTTATCCTTTACCTTTTTTTCTTAACATATAATAATTCGACCATTTTTTATATCGATAATAATTTTTTTTATGTAATAATTGATATGCTCATTCACTTTATAATTTAAAATTAATTATGTTAGAACAGACACGGATAAACAGTAAAATTTTTTAAACAGTAATAATTTAAAAATTCGAATTACATATAAATACTTAAAAAAAAATTTTATTTCTTCCTCTTTCAACTAATTATTGATTTTTATATCGACACCATTCCTAAATATTTGTAAACCGCATGTTGAATAGAAAAAATTGAACAATCTATTCATCCAAAATTCTTTCCTGAAAATATATCTGGAAATACTGAATTTGTACTTTAGTAATTATTACATTGTAATCATCCTTCTGGAATCATCATCATGTTTCATTGTCGAGATACAATGAATGGTATAATAATATATTAATTGCTGTAACCTTTGAAGTAAATTGGCAACCGAGCACAACAGCTTAACAAATTGGGGTTTGATTAGAACTTCGTAGGAAAGTAACAGGGGACTAGGGGAGTGGGCATGGACAATGAAGGGGCTGCAAAAGAGCAGCTGCCAGACTGGTTTTTTGCCTTGACAAGAGAGACAAATGGACGACTAGGGGTAGCACTGTTTCAGTTGTCACGACAAGTTAGCTGACTCAAAAAACTTGCGTATCTTCGAGAGGAGAGCCAGATTCAAACAAGGCATCAGCCAGTTTAATTCCAAACCAAACTAAACCACTCCTTGGAGTCTCGGAGAAGTCCTTATTACCCATAATGTGGACTCGAAATTCCAAAAAGCTTATTTGGGCCATTGCAACCTTTCCAACATGGAACTGATTTCCGGACAGAGCTTAACTGAGTTTTAGTATCAAATATTCTTTAAAGTGAAGGTCAGGCCTCAAGGCCATACCATGTACAATATTTAGCCCCAGCCGATTGGACCGCTTAACGCCCTCGATGGAGCTCAGTCAGGCCCGTTGAATTGAGTTGAGAGTCGAGTGGCCACCAAGGACCCATGTGCATCGTATGCTTGGATTTGATTAAATTTAAAAAAAATGAGTGGGTCTGAGTCTACTATGAGAGTTGGGAAGGGTGATGATCATGGACTCATGGTCGTGAACTCGGCTGTCATGGAGTTTATGGTGATGAATTAGTCTTGTTTTCTTTAGCCCCAAGGCAATCCCCCTCTCTATATAGGTATTTCAATAGTCTCGTTTATATTTCAATACACTGAGAGTTTATAACATTTATACATCAATTACAAAATACTTCATTAATAAACAAAGTTAAAATTTATGCAAATCCTTGAAAATAAAAATTAATCAAAGTTATAATTTATTTTAAGGGTCTGCATTTTTTTAACTTTACTTATTAATGAAGTCACAATTTATGATTGATTGACAATGTATAAATACTATATATGCATCAAATATAAACCTTTTATAATCTCCCTTGCTCCCAACCCTTTTTCTTCTTGTCCTCATTTTGTTCAAAAAGCCTATCATTTTGTTCAAAATCTATAGGCTTATTACATTTATTTTTAGCTTAAGCTCGAAGTTAAATCGATTTTCTTGAGTCTCATGATTTTGATCCCAAAGTTTGCTAAACAATTTTAAACTGAATTTACCATTTGATTTTGGGTTTTTAACTTTGGACTTTCTATTAGACTTGATACTAGACTTTAAATTTAACCTTAGCTTTTGATTGGGCCTTAAAACCATTTTTTTTTGTTTTTTCTTTTATTTATGCCTTTTCTTTGAAGAGTTCTATTCACACCTTATTGGGTGCTAGACATACCTTAAATTAATGAATTTTTTTATTACAAAAATGTCCTTGTATGAAATGATTATTTTTCTCTCATCTTCAACCTAAAAATTTACAGAAATCACTCTTGTCTTTTGAGATTTAACTCTCTTTGTCTAACTAAAATCAAATCTTTGATTAACTCAAAAAAAAAATCTTTCCTCAAAGCTTATTTCTTTAGACTCTTCATGGTCAGCTTACATTTTAGCAATGTTTTTTTTTTGGTGTAAACATTTCAACAATGTTACAACTTGGAAAAAAAACAACGCAAATTTTGATTCTGAGGTTGCCTTTGCCATCTCAACTAGATTCAGATTTTAGATTTTAGGACAGTTTGTAATGCATTAGAATTTCGAAAATTATGTGAAAACTGCATAAACTGCTAATGAAAATGTGGGTTGGCAGTGTTCTATTTGCAGAAAAAAAATCTAAACCCCGTTTGAAAATCTCAAACCAAAATCGTAAAATAAACCTCAAATCATAACATTTTAATGCGAAAAATGAGGAGTAAACAAATTTTATTGAAGATTAATTTTAGACTTACTTTATATTCTTGTAAAACTTAAATATTTGAAGGTTTTGTAGAAATATGGAAAGATGAATATAGAGGTTTTGGTTTAGGGTGTGTCTTGGGTGGGTTTGAAGAGGGTTGAGGATAGTTTAGGAATAAATTTAGGTAAAATAGGGTGTGGATAGCAAGACTGAAGAGAAAGATTTTGATAATAGGGTTTAGATTTTGATAATAGGGTTTTTAAGTATTTAGCGTGTGTCTAGTCTTTAATAGGGTGTGAATAGATTTTTTTCCTTCTCTTTTTCATTTAGTTCTTAAGTTTTATTAGAACTAGAATGACCCGTGCATTATTGCTAAAGGTGGCAAAAGCTTGCCTAAGCCCGAAAACCCGCCCGAACTCACCCGAGACCAAACCCAGACCAACACGAATTGACTAAAAAAGTCAAAGGTCAGAAATCGAAAAAGTCCGAACCCGAAAAAATTCGAACCCAACACAACACGAACCCGATATGATCCGAAACCGAGATCGATCTGATCCAAAACCCATTAAAACCCGAATTTATAACCCGAAAAAAACCCGAATTATAATTATATGATTATTTTTTCAAAATAAATAAATAATTGATACAATTTTTTAATTATAAAATTAAATTTTGGATAAAAATAATTATTTCTAATAGTAAAGTGTAATTTAAAAAAATACTATAGTAGTATTATTGTGTAAGCGGTAATTTTAATAAAATACACGAATAAATCAAGCTATTAGTAATTAATTATTTGTTATATTAACAAGATTCTAATTTGGTATCTTATAACAATGATTTATATATTATATTTTATTATAACAATCTTTTAAGAATAAATTATATAATCTCTTAATGCGTAAGTATTATTATGATAGAATTAATTATTTATTAAAAATAATTAATTTATTATCTATTAAATATAAAATTAAAGTGTAAATAAAATAATATTTCTAATAATAAATTAAAGTGTAATTTAATAATATACTATAATAATATTATTATGTAAGCAGTAATTTTAATAAAATTTGTTTTTTATACTTTATTAATATTCACTACAGGGAAATGGGTTTTTGGCGGCATATTTTCACTGGCGTTTTACTACTAAACGCCGCTTGCATCCATAATTTTAAAAGGATAACGGCGTTTTTGAAAAAAATGACGTTAGGTTTGAAATATAGCGGCATTTATGTGTTAAACGCCGCTAAACTTTATTAATTTAGCCCCCGCCTTTCGCATAAACGCCAATAAGTTGTTTAATTGTGTGAAAAAAAAAAGCGTATAAATTTAAAAAATACTTTAGTGGCGTTTTTTCCTGAGAACGCCGCTAGGTAAAATAAAGCTTTCCCCTCCCCAAAATCGCAGAGCTTTCCTGTTTTCATTTCCCTTGTTTCACCAAAATAAATCCATCTCCTAATACCTTTTCTTATTTCACCAAAATCGCAAAACAGTTTCTTTTCTGATTTCACCTCTTCTAATACCTTTGCTTCCCTTCTCCTCTACATATCCTCTAGTCTGTACGCTTTCTCTGTTACTTTCGTTGAGTTCTTTGTCTTCTCATTTTCTAATTTTTTCTTTCTCTTTAGGTTTCGTTTCTTTTACTCTGCTAGAACACCTTCTTCTTCCTCCATTCTTCTGCTTAGCTGATTTTCCAGGAAAAAAATTGGATTTTTCCTCAAAAATTATTGGTATTCTCGAGAAAACAGCGAAAAGAGTAAAGGAAGAGAGCTTAAATTTTTAGGTTTAGTTTTTGGACGCTGATTCAAAATCCGATCCATCATCGACAAAGGGATATTTATCAGTGCAGGAAATTCAAGTTCTTTTGGGAGAGGGAAATGCAAAATCTTAGAGGAAATCAGTGGAAATATCGCTTGTTACTCCATCGGCAGAACAAAGTTGGTGATCGGCTGTGACGATGGTACTGTTAGCCTCCTTGACTTTTAAAACAGGTTTTGGCCTTTCTCCATTGATCCAAAATTGAAATTTCTGCACTTACACTCTTGTTACTGTCATAATTGTGGACTGACTCTAAATAGGCAGCCAAGCTATTAATTTAGCATGAAAATATAAAGAGCAAATTTTCTTGATAAGTTGGAAAAAAGTGTCCTCTATTAACAAATTTTCACTTCTATGTGTAGAAAATATTAAAATTCTCATAATTTTCTATAGCAGTAGATTGAGGTAGCACAATTGTGAAAGGGTATAAATTTAAAATGCCTAGAAAGATTTATTATGACCAATAGAATTTGCACACTTTATTCATTTGCCTCCTAAATTTGGGTGCTTCAAGCATCATTAATTCCCCTTTGTTTCTCTTTCAACCTTACTTTACTGGAAAGTCTGCTTTCGGGTGGTTGAAAATTTTAAAGATTTTGCATTCTCAGACTGATCATTCATATATCTCAGTTCCTTTATATGATACTTTAGGTGTGTCTTTGACTGGTTAAATCATTTTTTTAATCCCTTATAGCCCAATTCTAACAGTGTTTTGCTCATTGCAGGTCCTGATGCGGTTAAGTATATTGCTAATCATTCTGGTTTACAGGCTATTTTTTGTGTCCCACAAACATTGAATAATGTGAGTTTCATTTTTGCTCCTGTAAAGTTGCCGATCTATGTTTTGCACCTTGTTAGTTTTTAACACGCTGCAAACCATGTAAAATTTCTTGTATCTTGTTTTAACTGCTGTTTTAAATTACTTCTTATCTCATTTTTCTCCTTGTAAAATTGCAGCTGTTGAGCTTCATATCTCTGATTCCATCTGTACGTCTTATAGTGGTATGTACTAGTAGAATCTCATTATAAAATCATAAGAAGACTATAAGCATGCTAGTTGTTTATACCCACCAAGTTTTTGTTTTCTCTTGGCACCTTTTACTATGCAGGTGGTGGGAGGAGCTGATGAACACTTGCCTCCACTTCCTTTGACATCTGGTGTGAAGCTCATATCATATTTAAAGTTACTTGGTCAGGTATAAATTTATTTCTTTGTTTTAGTTATCCATGGTGGAGACTTCTTTTAACCATGTGATTCTGTTTTCAATATGCTGCTAATAGTTCAAGTTACTCCATACACTTCAAGTTGTCTAAGTGCCGATAATAAGATTTAGTTGTTTTGAAGAACTTATATTTTGCAGTGTGCCTCGATTATATAATCGAATTTATGCTGGGTATGATAATGGTTGAGACTTGAGAGTTGCATAAGATAAATTGATAACAACTATTATGTTTATCAATTCTTATTTAATTCATTTCACTGCCATAGAATCACCAATGCTGTAAAGACTTCTGGCACTCTAAAGGAGAGGCTATTTAGAGCTGCCTTCAATTCCAAGAAGCAAGCCATCATGAATGGTATCCATGCTAATAATTGAACTTTCTTTTTCTGTATAGCATAAATTTTCTAGCACATTATATTGCTGATGAAAGAGCATGTATTTAGGGTTATGATAAGAGGGTGTAAAGTATAAAACAGTAAATACTATCAGTACGCTTGCCTCATATACAGCTGTCTGATTGCTTGCGCTTCGTACAATTGTTGCAGGAAGGAAAGCCTCACCAATTTGGGACAGAATGGTCTTTAACAAAATAAGGGAAAAGCTTGGAGGACGAGTACGTTTTTTGGGATCAGGTGCTTCCCCTCTGTCTCCTGATGTAATGAACTTCTTGAGAGTGTAAGTTTATTTTCTTACATGAGGCAATTATACACCATTGCTGTATCTGAGCACGTTGTTAGCACTGTAGGGTCTCCAAATGCCTTCGCCATCCGTGTGAGTAACCTTTGTCTGAAGTAGTTTTGTTGTGGTTAAAGTGTAGCTTTGAAGTAGCATGGTTTTACATTCCTCAGTCTTTGACAAGAGTGTACTTTCCAGGTGCTTTGGCTGTTTAGTGGTTGAGGGGTATGGCATGACAGAGACTTCCTGCGTCATAACCATGACCAATGAAGGGGACAACTCTACTGGTCATGTTGGGTCTCCTAATTCTGCCTGCGGTGAGTCGCCTTGGTTTCTTTTGAATAGAATCGCTTGCTTTAAATCTTTTTTCCATTGTAAACACAAACTTTTTTCTTTTCACAGGAAACATTATTGAGATGAGAAGAAAGAATCCAGAGCATCGACAAAGTGTAAGGGTTTCTTTTTGCCAACTCTAAGAATTCTCTACCTGCAGGACTTCAACGTAACAATTTGGATTTTCATCTTGTTTAGGCATCAAAGCTTTAGAAGCACCCTTATTTGAACAAGGATCTAATGTTCAATCAAAGCAACCGAAAACCATCAAAAGTATAATGATGGCTTTGAAAGAAGGTAAAGTAAGAGAAAATGGTTCCTCAATGAGAGTTCTCAAACCTCCTGCTCCCATCCCAAGTTCAAAGTATAATGCAGCTACCGCAGCTGTTGCTTCAGCAAAACTACCCTTGGATTCCGCAAAAAGGTTACCAGGATCCCACCATTTGAAGCACCAGGTATGACTGCCGCTTACTGTTTCTATTTTAATTTAATTCATTATTGGTATCCTCACTTGTTTTGCAAGATTCATCAACAAGGCCTTTGATTACATGCTCCAGGGCATCGGTCTGACATGCATGATTCACTCGGATGCTTAGGCAACTGGTGTTGTGTAATATTGCTCCATGCATGGATCAAGGTATTGATGTATTTGTTATAGTGCTAGTGCCTGGTAGAATTTAATTTAATTTGTATTTAAGTTTAGGAATGGAATGTAGCAAGAGTTTTTTAATCTGCTATTTAACTATTGAATTCATTCAATTTGTGACTATTTGTCTTATAATGTAAGTTAAGCTTGTTTAGGATTTAATATATTTGCAATTAAGTTTAGGAATGGATTGCAGCAAGAATTTTTTCTTAATCATCATTGTTTGTGACTGTCTTAACCAACTGAAAATGCTATTGAGTAATCAGCTTGTGTAAAACAAGTTGTTCTAGTAATAGTAACTTTTTGAGCTCAAACTATGTAATAATATAATATCTTAATATTTTAATAGTATTAGTAGTGGTTTTGTAGAAAAACAAAAGTTGAATGATACAACAATCCTTTATATATATTTATATATTAATAACAGATATAGGGATTTATATATGATACACTAACGGTGTATAGTTTTTATATATTGTCAATACATCAGAGGTTGACGTTTCATTAATAAATTTTTATAAGCAAATTAAAAAAATTTATTTATATTTACTTTTAAAAGTTTGATATATTTTTTAATTTGTTACTTAATGAGATGTTAATTTTTGATGCATTAATCGTGTATAAAAATTATACACTGTCAATACATCATATACAAACTTTAAATATAAATAAGAAAATTTTATGAGATTGTTTTACTAACAACAGATGAAGGGCATTTTGTAGTGATTTATCATGATTAAAAGTCCAAAATTTTTATTTACCTAAAAAGAATAACAATTTACTTAAAAGGAATTAAAAAAATTGATGATCCCGTAAATCTGCTTATTTATTATTTCTCAATTCTTGAAAACCAATAAAAAAAATTGTTGATAAGACATAGTGATGACTTTATGTCAAAAATTGATTTTCCAACATTTTGAGCGGGAAATTTGAATGCTTGGTTTGGGCTCCTGACCAAAAAAAATAAAAAGATGAAAAGACGTTACTGCTGATTGCAAAAGGGGGAAGGGACGCAAATGGCGTATGGTAGCAGCGTTTTTCACGGCCATTTATAAAAAACACTGCTAAAATAAATAAATTTAGTGGCGTTTTCTCGAATGAACGCCACTAAACACTGACATTTGTGGTGTTTTTTAAATGCCGTCTCGTTCGTGGCGTTTTTTTTCGAAAACGCCATTATATTTGCCGACATTAGTATAGCCGGCGTTTTTATAAAATGCCGTAGACATAAACGCCGCTAAATAATTAAAAAAACGCCACTAAAACTCTATTTTCCTGTAGTGATTATGATTAATTATATTTAAATAATTAGCATTATTTTAATTAATTCACTACAACAAATGTGGCTGGGTTTGCTGTGTGATAAGGAAAGGAAATAGCTACTTAGATGGGGAACAAAAACTAGAAAATTGAATTAAAGCAGGGGAATTGGAACAGTGGAGAAGGAGAAAAAATGGAGGAGAATGAAGAAAGGAGACATTGGGTCTTTAACATTAGTTGCATTTGTGCCTTTAAATTAACAAAAAAGGTTTTTTTTTTAATGAAAATTTGAGAGGAAAATCAATTAAATAGAGGGAAATGAAAATATGAAAATGTGAGAGGGAAATCAATTAAGTTAACTAAAATGGTTTTCTTTTTAAATGAAAATTTGAGAGGTAAATCAATTAAAGGATGAAATGCATGCTAATATGATACAAAAACTTGGTGATATTGCTTGTGCCATTGACAAGTTCACTACTAAGTAAGTGAGCACAAAACGTCTTTACGAAGAAGTTATGTCAATTGAGGGATTTGATGAGAAATCTCTTGTTAATGCTTTTGACTACTTGGTAGAACATGAGAAGCAAGCCAAAGCCTTTATGGTTAAAAATAAAAATCTTACGAGGCTTTGGCTTGATAAATTCTTCAAGAATTTTACATATTGATTGAATGGTTAATATTTGTAAGATGTGCTTGTTTCTAATCCTACAATATTATTATGGATATGGTTTTATGTAAGAACATACTTAATATGACAATTGTTGGATTATTTTGTGTAGGACAATATTAGCTATTAGAGTAGGAAAGTACTAATTATGGTTTGTAATTGTTGTAGGTGTAAGAACAATATTATATTAATTAGAAGTTTGTAGGATCTTTATTATATTATTATTATGCTTTAGTTATTTTAATAATGTATTGGCAAAACATGAGATTGACTCTACAAAGGCAATGTTTTGAGATGTTACAAACTATTATACAAACAAATATGTAAGTTCTACAAATTCTATTAATTAAATGAAGACTTGTTTAAAAAAATTATTATTTTCATATTTATTATTATTATTATTATTGTTATTGTTATTATTGATTTAAAAACATTATTAGTAGTTAAATATGTATATTATACTTTTTTTAACAAAAATACAGATTTTCTAGAAAATAACTAAACAATGGAAAATATTTTTCAACATATCAATCAAACAGCAAAAAATATCAATTTTTTCAAAAAATCAATTTTTTAAAAATTATTTTTTGAAAGTTATTTTATGCGAATCAAATGGAGCTTATGTAAAGAACATGAATCCAATTGTTTATTAAGTACAAAACTTTTATTAGAATTGGTCAAATGTTCAAGAGTGTGACCAAAATATAGTAGGAAGAGAGAGAAAAATAGTACAATATAGCAAAATTTAAACAGTAAATAAATATTAAAAAATTCTTTCACCTTAAAATAAAGCATATAAATCAATAGATGGATTAGTAAATAAATTAATAAATAGATTGAAATATAAAACATTGAAAAAGTTAAAATCGTATAAAATATTATCATTTTATTGATCTTGTCAATGGAATAATTGAATCCATTCATAACAAACAAAACGTCTTATCATGGTTGCTTGTTGAAGCATACGTTCTCCAAAAAATCCCCATTTTGACATTTCTATCATTTTGGTTGCATCATTATGACATTTCTACCATCACACATTATTGGGCTGTTGACAAGTCACGTGATGCGATTTTGTGGGCTCTAACAGATATGCCTGTCCGTATTCCTTTATGGATAGTAATTGAAGATATTTTTAGTAAGATCATGAGATTTGTAGGCCCTAACATATATGCCTGTTTTTATTCCTTTGTGGATAGTAATTGAAGATATTTTGAAAAAGACTTAATAATTAAATAAACTCTCAATTTTTAACTTAAAATAAAATTCAATTCTCAACATTTTATCGCATAAAATTCAATCCATAAATTTTTATTTCAGTGAAAAGAAACCCTCAACCTTTTACAATTATGTAATTAAGTCAAAATCTGTTAAATGACACTAACTGCCGTTAGTTTTGCATACGTGGCATGCCACGTGGTAGTTAATTCATTTAACAGATTTGGTCTATTTCCACCAAAATAAAAGTTTATGGACTGAATTTCATGCAATAAAACGTTGAGAGTTGAATTCCATTTTGAGCTAAAAGGTTGAGGGCTTATTTGGCTATTAAGCCTTTGAAAAACAAAAAAAAAATTGAAGATATTTTTAGTAAGGTCGTGCCTAAATATCTCCCTCACATGCCTTTCCAACTTTTCATGGCATTAAATATCTCCTTAGGTTTGAGCAAAAAAAAAAAGATTTTGATATGACAAAGTCTACTTACGATAGGTCAGGCCCAATATTGTCAGAGCTCACCACGTGGATAAAAATCACTGGGCCACGTGGCCTTAGGCGACAGATGCCAAAATATCCGAATGAAGCCTATCGCTGGCGACAGACTCTAGACCAATCGCCTGTAATCATAATGCGACACGTTGCATTAGGCTATAGAGCTCAAAGCTACATCCTTACGTCTGTCGCCTGCAATCATAAGGCGACACGTGACGTACGACTCCAGTTCCCGCTGGAGTCAGGACCCTGTCACCACACCTTATCCGTCTGCGACACGTGGCGCTATTTTCAGACCCCGCTACACGACAGACCCCGCTACGCGACAGACCCCTCACGCCTTAACGTGCCCGCAACGTGGGTCTCTCGCTGGGTGCCTGCGACAGGCCTTGATTTCTCCCGATTTTCGAGGAACTTGTGTTATATCAGGACTCAAACTCTCAGCAAGGAATGGACTTATCCTCAGATAATTAACCTAGAATATTGGCCTATAAATAGGCCATCAGGTACAATTTTTACTCTCTAATTTTTGACTATTGGCTTTTACGCTTCCCAATACTGAAGAACTTTTGGCTGACTTAAGCATCGGAGTGTCTACGCAGGGAACCACCCTTGCATCTCTCTGACTTTTCTTGTTTTACAGAAGCTGCAAGGAGACACGTGGAGACTAAGTACGAACATCGACGTCAGCATACCTTTATTGTTGTTTTGTGCAACAACAATTGGCGCCGTCTGTGGGAAACGTATAAAAAGCCAATCGAAATTTTCTAAGATGGTGAGAACAAGATCGACAAACGTAAGGGCCGGAAGTGAGGAAAACTCTGTGAGCTCCCTTGAACAATAGATTCGCCAGACGAACTAGGTGAATAGGGAGGAAGAAAGAATTACTGTGTCGGCGATAGAATTTGAGGCTCTGAGGCGACAGAGTGAAGAAACTACCCAGGCACTGCGAGCCATGGTGGATCTATTCCAAGGAGTTCTCCCGACATTAGATCTGCCGCCTGCCGTGCAAAACTTGGTAAAAGGAACAAATAGAGGTGTCCCGCCGCAAGTGTTTGGACGACAGGAGGACACGACTGCGGCAGACCCCTATTGCCGACGAGAGGTTCCCCTTGTGGAAGAGCATGACATTCATCAGGGTGCGGCAGGACAGGGGAGCGGAAGGCCTGTCGCAGGTAACCCGCGAGAGACTGAGGAAGCGGCGGGCCTAGGCCTTGCGATAGGGGTCACGCGATAGGTGCCTGGTGTCGGGCGACAGGTGCCTGAGCGGCAGGGCGTTGACCAGGCGACAGGGTCTACCGCCCACCACCATAACTTGTCAAATTTGGCTGGTCCTAACCTAGAACATGGTGTCGAAGGTGCTGGAAAGAACGGTGTTGAAGATCAAATCACTTGGGGAGCCGGGTCAGAGTTTGACCCCACTTGGTGTACGCAAATGGTACGAACAAACGCACCTCAAGCAAAGGGCAATGAGATAGTTGAAGACCTACCTGATTCGTCTCATGCTAGAAATCATCTCGCTCCCTCCGTGGACATGAAGAAGATGATAGAACAAATACTGGAAGAGAAGAAGTTAGTATATGCAGAAGAGAGCAAAAGAAAAGTACCTTTCTGCACGACTATCATGCAAAAACCTTTGCCCCCAAAGTTCAAAATGCCTTAGATGGTCGCATACACTGGAAAGATAGACCCTTACGACCATATGCAAAACTATGAGGCCCTAATGTTTCTACATGGATGGGAAGACGAGATAATGTGCAGGGCCTTTTCCTTAACTCTGTCTGGACATGCGATGAAATGGTTTAATAACCTACCAGAAGGGTCCCTTGCCTCTTTTGACCAACTACGAAGTGAGTTCCTCAAGGCTTTTACAGTGAATAGTCAGAGAAGAAAGGAACCGACCTATTTGCTCACAATTAAACAGGGAGCTAAGGAGTCATTGAAGAGTTATGTGGATCGGTTCAGAGATGCTACTTTAGAGGTGCGAGATCTGCAAGTCGGTATAGCCGTGGCAGCCATGTTACAGGGGACAAGGTCTGAGAAATTGCAAGAATCTCTATCGTTAGACCAGCCAGTTACCATCTCAGACCTGCTCTCCCGTGCACATAAGTATGTAACCCAGGAGGAAGTAATGAAAATGGTGACGATAGGAGAATCCAAGGATGGAAGGAAACGAGGAAGAGAGGTCACTGAAGCATCTTCTAGCCAACCAAGAAAGTTTGATAAAGCTCCTGCACTGAAATACAATTCCTATACTCCACTCACCGAATCTCGAGCTTTGGTATTAGCAGCTATTGAGGGGTCAAGTCTTATACAGACTCCAAAGAAGGCGTTAGGGCATCTAGGCCGTGATTTAAGGTCATATTGCGATTATCACTCAGCGCATGGGCACACAACCGAAAAATGTAGAGAGTTGATGAATCAGCTAGAAAGCTAGCACGAGAGGGAAAAATAAACCATTTCATATGGAGAGGTGATAGAACTAATTATCCGGCGCAAAACAGAGGAAACAATTTCAGAGATAGAAGAGGTGAAAACAGAGGACCTGTTAGACGAAATGAAGATGAAAGAAGAGATAATGACAGAAGGGTAGAAAGAAGGAATCGAGAGGAAGATAATGAACCCACAGGGCCAGCTATTAACGTGATATCTGGAGGTGAGTCAGTAGTTGGCACTTCTTCCTCGTCTCGAAAGACTTACGCCCGACAGGCTTATCAAATTAATTCGGTGATGAAGGAAAAGCATGATGAAGAGCCCATTACTTTCACTCCAGCTGACAGAGGTGATGTAATGATCCCTCATGATGACCCAATGGTGATTTCGGCGGTAATAACAAAACACCCAGTGAGTCGCATCCTAGTTGATAATGGGAGTTCGGTAAATTTGATTTACTGGAGCTGCTTTGAGAAAATGAACATCTCGAATGACAGACTGAAGCCAGTAACCACACCACTGTATGGCTTCTCAGGAGAAAAAGTGACGATGGAAGGCGTAATTCAGCTACCTGTGACATTAGGGGAAAGCCCGAAGTGTGTCACTCAACAAGCGTTGTTTTATGGTGGTGAGATCAACTTCCGTAGCTTACAATATGATCTTTGGACGGCCATTGTTAAATGACATGAGAGCGGTGGTGCATCCCTGCTATTTGTTAATGAAGTTTCCGACTCCTCGCGGTGTTGAACAAGTGAGGGGAGATCAAAGGAAAGCCACAAGATGACCTATAGGGGCAAACGGTTCGGCTACGACTACCGGAGATGGCTGACTAGGACCAGCACCAAAAACACGTGGAGTCACAGGCAAGTTAGATAGGGCAGCGGAAGTCCCAACAACAGTCCTGCTTACCCCCCAGCCAGCAGCGGCGATATTCTCTAGGGTTAAAAGGGAGAATAAGTTACGCTCCCCGGTAGAACAGATCCGCCGAATAGGCTTACCAAATTGGTCTCTCAAAGTTTCTGCTTTAAATCTTTCTGAGCACTGTGAGTGGTCGGAGGTATCACGATTCCATCTAGAGCGAATCCGCAGGTCACTTGGAATCTCAACAACAACCCACTCGCTCTCAAAGTTGCGCAATTTATTGGGAAGATCCGAGAAGATCTTATTGTTGGGAAACTCATTGACCTTTAACCTTTGAAGGAAGAACGTTATTAACCCTTTTAACCCACATACTCTGAAAAAGGCGCTAAAGAGAGGAACTGCGGGAACAATACCCAAATTATGACACACTATGGAAAACGCCACCAACTGGGCCCACGCATGAGGGTGGAGTTGACACGGGACGATATCCTTATACCTAAGAAACGCTTCGCCAAACTCCGAGAGAGGGAAGCGAAAACCGAAAGATAAAGAAGCCTTATGAACCGCTACACCATTTCTAACCAAGTCGGGTGTAACCTCCCCTTGAACTGGAAGTCTATAGCTATAACCCGAAGGAAGAGGGAAACGAGTCCTGATATCCTCTAAATCAGCATTTGTCAAAGAACACACGAGACCACCCGTTCTAAGTGTCTTACCCGGGCGTAGTAAAGACATGACAAAAAAAAAAAAACTAGCCTGCGATAGACCTGTTGGGCGACAGACTCGATAGACGACAGACCTATTAGGCGATAGACCTATTAGGCGACAGACCTTTTGGGCGATAGACCCGATAGGCGACAGACCTGTTGGGCGACAGACCTACTAAATAAGACACTCGAGGGAAGCCTAAAAACTATACGCGGAAGACTAAAATCTAGTGCGAGAGGTGGTAAATAATAAGGCGACAGATATTTACTCACTGTCACTAAGGTAGGCGAGAGACTCTTTGGCACAAGAGCTGAAAATGGGCGACAGACGGCTATTAAGAGGTTTTCGTGCGCTCTCTTGTCGGGTCCCAGCGGTTTATATAGCCGCAACAGGGAATGCCAAACGCCGCGTCTAATCGTGTCTCTCGCAAGATAGAGCTTTTTTCACCTGTAAAAAAATACAAAAAATACAAGAAGAAATTACGAAAAAAAAGCAAAAAAAAAACAACAAAAAAAAACAAAGAGCACTATTCACGGTAGGCTAAGGCCCAAAAACATATATTTATACTCTCTTGGTTGGAGAAATCCAACAAAAGAGTGGGGAGCAATTGATATGACAAAGTTTACTTACGATTGGCTAGGCCCAATATTGTCAGAGCTCACCACGTGGATAAAAATCACTAGGCCACGTGGCCTTAGGCGACAGATGCCAAAATATCCGAATGAAGCCTATCGCTGGCGACAGACTCTAGACTAATCGCCTGTAATCATAATGCGACACGTTGCATTAGGCGATAGAACTCAAAGCTACATCCCTACGCCTCTGTCGCCTGCAATCATAAAGCGACACGTGGCGTACGACTCCAGTTCCCGCTGCAGTCAGGACCCTGTCACCACACCTTATCCGTTTGCGACACGTGGCGCTATTTTCAGCTCCCGCTACGCCACAGACCCCGCTACGCTACAGACCCCACGCCTCAACGTGCCCGCAACGTGGGTCTCTCGCTGGGTGCCTGCGACAGGCCTTGATTTCTCCCGGTTTTCGAGGAACTTGTGTTATATCAGGACTCAAACTCTCAGCAAGGAATGGACTTATCCTCAGATAATTAACCTAGAATATTGGCCTATAAATAGGCCATCAGGTATAATTTTTACTCTCTAATTTTTGACTACTGGCTTTTACGCTTCCCAATACTGAAGAACTTTTGGCTGACTTAAGCATCGGAGTGTCTACGCAGGGAACCACCCCTGCATCTCTCTGACTTTTCTTGTTTTACAGAAGCTGCAAGGAGACACGTGGAGACTAAGTACGAACATCGATGTCAGCATACCTTTATTGTTGTTTTGTGCAACAACAGATTTAATAGCTAAATAAATCCTCAACTTTTAGCCCAAAATAAAATTTAGCCCTCAACGTTTTATTGCGTGAAATTCAATCCATAAACTTTTATTTCAGTGAAAATAGATCAAATCTATTAAATGAACTAACTGCCGTTAGTTTTGCATACGTAGCATGCCACATGGCAGCTAACTAAGCTATGCACGTCAGCTGCCACATATGCAAAACTAACGGCAATTAGTATCATTTAATATATTTTGACTTAATTGCATAATCGTAAAAGGTTGAGGGTTTATTTCTATTGAAATAAAAGTTTATGGACTGAATTTCATGCAATAAAACGTTGAGGGTTGAATTTCATTTTGAACTAAAAGTTGAGGGCTTATTTGGCTATTTAGCAAAAAAAAAATCTCCTTAGGTGAGTTTGTACGATTTCTTTACTTTGTTGTATTTATATTTAAGGATGGCAATGGGTTTATAAATGGATATTTGACTATTCATTGAAGTAGGGTGAAAGTTCAAATATAATTTGAATAAATATCTGTCGTAAATTTAGGTAAAATATTTATTATCTGATTATAAATAATAATTAATTAATATAATATTTATATTTTTATATATAAATTATTTATTATTAATGTTATATTTAAATAAATTAATTTATTAAATATTATAATCTTGATTTTTAATTTTAATTTATTTTTATAAGTTAAATTAAATTTATTAATTTAATTTTTTTAATTAAATTATTTCAAAATTGATTTTAAATTTAAATTTCAAAATTAAACTTTGACTTAATAAATAAATAATTAATAGGTTTGAATAAATAAACGAGTATTTTTTATTTTATACAAATAAGATTCAAATAACATAAATCAAAATAATTAAATAATTAATCAGATTCGAATATTATAAAAATTAACCTAATTTAAATTTGAGTATTTCAAATCCGTTTCAATTCTTAATTATATTTAGCTAGCAAATCTCCTGATGAGGATTGCAAATCTGCGACTCGCTCGCCCACCCAAATGTCTCCTTCAACAGTAGCCTTACTCTTGATCCTCCTAGGTACCATCTGCTCCTTTATCCACAACAAAAATGGCCGGAAACTTCCTCCGGGTCCCCGCGCCTTACCGATAATCGGTAATCTCCATATGCTAGGAAAGCTTCCACACCAAAATCTTCACCATCTAGCCAAAAAATATGGCTCCATAATGTCAATCAGGCTAGGCTATGTACCAACCATTGTAGTATCATCACCGCAGGGTGCTGAGCTATTCCTCAAGACCCATGACGTTGTTTTTGCTAGCAGGCCTAAAGTCCAAGCCTCCAAGTATTTGTCATATGGCGCCAAGGGCATGGCTTTTACGGAGTACGGTTCCTATTGGCGAACTGTTAGGAAATGGTGTATTTTGCATCTCCTCAGTGCTTCGAAAGTTGAAAGTTTTGCCCCGATAAGGAAGGCGGAGCTGGGATCGTTAGTTGAATCGTTAAAGAAGGCAGCGGCAGCGAGTGAGAAGGTAGACCTTAGCAGAAAGGTTGGTGAGCTTGTTGAAGAAATCATGTCTAAAATTATTTTTGGGAGCTCTAGTGATGATAGATTCAACTTGAAGCCGCTAATTGAAGAGACCATGCATTTATCGGGAGCTTTCAATCTATCGGACTTTCTACCTTACCTTGCTCCACTTGATCTTCAGGTATATCTTTTTCTTTCCCTATTTTTTTGTTTTCTCAGTACTATTATTTTCACAAGTTTGTCTTACTAAAATTTGTTATTTCTTGAATAATTAGTAAGGGTTCTGACTCGATCCCAATATCCAACGTATAGGAAATAGGAAACGATAAGAACACACACACACATATATATATATATATATACACACACACATATATATATATATATACACAGAGAGAGAAGATTAATAGTGTTCATTTATTTTTTTGATTTGAATAATAAAAATATCTATTCTGTTAGATTTGGATTTAATTCATAAAATAAACTATTTGAATCGAATTAAATTGTATTTTTGTATATTATTTTTATAATTAAAATTCATCAATTTAAGGAATAAGTTAAAAAAGTAATTTTCTTATTCTAAAAAAATGAACGGAACCGATCTGACCCATTAGAATTATTTTGATCTTCAAACCTATTGGATTCATTTTCTTAAATATTGACTAAAATGCTAAAAATTCTTTATATACTTTCTCAGAATTTTCAAATAAGCCCTTTATTCTTTATTATAATTAATTGAGTCCTTGATGTACTGTTTTTGTTTAATTAAATAATACTAAAATCCTCTAAAATAATAGTTGTTTACTTAAACAAAAATTACTTTAATGATTTGATTAGAGAAAAAAAATATTTCAAGTGCTTAATTAGACACAATAATAATTTAAAGGTCTAATTTAATACAATAAAAGAATAGAAATTTTTCAAAAAATTAAAAAATTATAAGATCTTCTTTAATATTTTAGCCCAAATGACTAAAATACTGCATATTGACTTGAGTAAATAAAAAATGCCATCAAGATTGTGGCATTATTAATTGTGATGACAATAATTTGATGTCTTCCCCAGGGATTAGGACGAAGGCTTAAGAGGACGAGTAAGGACCTTGATGCATACCTTGAGAAAATAATTGATGAACATGAACAAGAGACTAATCCCGAGGAGCAAGAACGTCACAGAGATTTCGTTAGTGTGATGGTTTCGCTGTTGAATAAACCCATGAATCCCTACGATAAAGGACAAGCATACATAATTGAACGACAAAACATCAAGGCTATCATGTTGGACATGATAGCAGCTTCATTTGACACTTCAACTGCAGCCATTGATTGGACATTTTCAGAACTTCTACGGCATCCTCGAGTGATGGTCAGTCTTAAACAAGAGTTAGATGCCGTGATCGGAAGGGATAGAAGGGTAGAAGAGTCGGATCTTCCAAAGTTGACTTATTTGGATATGGTTGTGAAAGAAAGTCTAAGGTTGCATCCCGTTGCACCGTTTCTGGTTCCACATGAGGCCATGGAAGATATTACAATTGATGGATATTTCATTCCGAAGAAGTCTCGAATCCTGGTGAATACGTGGTCCATGGCGCGAGACCCAAGTGTCTGGTCGAACAATGCTGAAGAATTCTTTCCAGAAAGATTCATTGACAGCAGCATAGACCTTCGAGGGCATGATTTCCAGCTCATCCCGTTTGGATCGGGTCGTAGAGGATGCCCTGGAATGCAGTTAGCCCTAATCACTGTTCGTCTAGTATTAGCTCAATTAATCCATTGCTTTGACTGGGAGTTGCCCGATGGTATGTTGCCCAATGAACTAGACATGACCGAACATTTTGGCCTCTCCTTGCCAAGGGCTAATCATTTGTTTGCAAAGCCAACTTACCGTTTACTGTTGTAACTGAAATGTCGGTAATGCTTGTAATAGGGCAACCTTTCTTCTTTTGCTAGATAATAAGGAATAAAATACACAACCAGTACTCAGAAGAAGAGCTGAACTAAAACATACAAAACCATTTCTTCTTTTGCTGTTACTTAAACAGTAAAGTAATAAACAAAGCTTACATATCTTCTTGTATCTTTATGATTGTGCCAGTATCTAAATAACATTAATGATGAATCTATATAACAATAAATTTTCGGCTAATATCACAGGAATCATATGTTTTCCTCCCAATGGGAGGAGTAAAAGATGCAGACATTTGCAAAATAACCCTAAGGAAGTGGTTCTTTCAACAGCCTCTTGAAATTTATGCAAATTGCAAATGAGTGAGTATGTTCATGTTTAGAGCCTTTTAAACCTACAATACTTATTGAAAAGATTACTACTAACAAATCAAATGAAGTAGAATCAAGTTAATTAACATGAATTTCTGTAGGCATTGTTTCATTATTGAACTAAAGAACTTGAAGGTAGTTGAGGCCATATCACGAGGGACCTCGTGCAATAGACTTTGAATACAAAATACTTAGTTGATTTAACAGTAAAAGTGGGAACTGCTCAACCATGCGGATGAAAATTTTGCAAATTGCAATGGCTTGAAGATGTTGACTATCATTGAAAGTGTTGAAGTGTAGGATTAAAGAGGTATTCTTGCTTTTTGATGTTCAGTGATGAAGCTTTGATCGATTGCAGCGGTTATTCCAATGGCTGCAGAAGCAGAAGAAAAACATCAGTGCTTGGAAAGTCATAGATTCTGCCTTTTTAAATTTAAACTACTAAATTTAGATCTGAAATTCAAGTCATATGCTCTTATTTTAAAAGATTTTTAACTTAAACAAATGCTATGTGCAAATGCTTAACAACACATATTTTCGAACTTTCATACATGCCAACTAGAAAAGTTTTCCGTAATAAGACGTAAAAGGAACATCAATCTTACTAATCTTACCAACTACACAGCAGTAAGGTCAGATAATGATGGTACATGCCATCTGAATCTTCATCAATAAGAGAAAAGGTTTTGGGTAAATCGTCATCCTTGTCCTCTAACAATGTATCTATCATGCTAATTTCGACAATGAAACTCTATCTTGTCAATAAATAATACGAAAAAGAAAAAGCAAAGGATGAGAGAAAAGAGAGTCAATAGATTTATCATAACTAAGTCAATTTTTTTTTCTCAGCCAAGAAAGATGGTGTTTATTAATATAATGCAGTCAAAAAACTGCTGTAGAAACAGAGAGATACAGACGAAACAAAGTCAACGTCAAACTCAGAGAAAACACAAAAATGAGCAAAGACCACCATTCGATATTCAACGATTTCATCTTAAAAAATCTCCACATCCAACCAAACCCGATGGACCATGGGCAGAACCACCACGTTGAATTTCAACTGATTTGCAAAATGAGGTTAGCTCAAAGTTGGAGTTGTTGAAAAAATCAGCCCTGAACTTGGAGTTGTTGAAGAAATCAACCATAATCTCGAACAAATCCTTCTTTAGCAGGTTCCATGATTTTATGAAGAAACTGAGGTTGAATCCATACAATCCAAGCACCTTCGAATCATCACACTCCCACACAGAATTTTTAATATCCTATTCAGAAAAAGGAGCCTCTAACAAAACCACATTTTCAAAACATCTAGATGATGAAAACCCAACTCATCCCGAATTGGTTAATACCACTTCTCACAGTCAAAAATTTCTTTAAAAATATTTTGCAACCCCTATCAAAACTTCCTTTGGATCCAATACCCAAACCCCATCCAAAAACAAACCAGCAATGTAATTCCCTCAAGCCCAATAATTGCTTTAGAATGAAAAAATCCCGTGTTATTGTCCCCATTTCTGATCCACTTGTAACTTGCTTTTTGCCTCCATCTACCATCCCAAATTTCTCTCTGTTTAAAGAAACACTTTCATTTCAATCTATTAAGCTGAACCTTTAACTTAAACTCGAGCTTCCCCTACACTTCAAACGATTGTCATTTACCATCAATCACCTTACTGAATTATTTCTTCAAACAAGTAGTCTAAAAATCGAAAATGTCTTGGGCCCCAATCAACATTTTCTGAAGCAAAAGGAATCAAACAATGAAACTGATAGATACCTTTAAAGCCCTCTTTGACTAAAATCATCAAAACACCTTACCTACTCTGTAGTGACAAAGAACCTATCAAGTCTACTTATCTTTGCCCCAGGACCATACCAAGAAAACTTTTTACAGTTTATCGGTGAATCAATACATTCCCCTCTTTGAATGAAATCATAATTTCCTCAACTTCTGTCCCAATCATAACATACCCACTCATTTCTGCAGCTTTTGTAGCTTTATTAAAGTCACCTATAATACATCAATTACCTCCATAAATAGTAAGTCAATTATAAATCCATAAATTTCAGAGTGTTAATTAGCAAATATGTACACAGGTATCTAGAAAAAAAAGGAATGACTTGAGTGCAGCAATGTAATGTTCACTTGCCACTTTCATAGTTAAATTTACAGATTCAAAAATTATGGAAGGTGTAAACACCCTATTTTGTCCGGAGTCTTAATTTGTAAAAATAATTTATTAGGTTGGGTGACATTGTATTTTAATTTAACAATTTAGAATTAGGCTAGAATTAAATTAGAATTTTTAGATTTAGAATTAACATTAATTAGGGAACTAAAATTAAAATAGGATTTAGGAATAATAAAAAAAAAGAAAAGAGAAAAGATAAAAAGAAATAAAAATAAAATTAATTTTAGGATAAGATAATTAGATTTTTAAGGATAATTATTTAGATTAATATTAAATTTGATAGAGTTGGATTAGTATTAACATAAGAAGTAAATAGATAAACATTAAAAATAGGAGATAATTATTAGAATAAGTATAGTTTTATTAGGACTCTAATAAATTTGTAGCTATAAAAAGGGATTAAAGCTCATGATTTTGGACGGACAATCAGGCATCGGAGCCCATAATTTTTACTCCTAATTGTCAACTTTGCTCTAAGACTACTGCCTTTCCACACCTCTGTTTTCACTGCACTTCCTTTGCTTTTATCATCCTTGCATCCTCGCCGCCGCTCCACGCCAGCTCTTCATCATTCACACAGCCAGCCACCGCCTTGCTTGTTGCCAAATAACCCACATCACCGCTAGAACACCACCACCTTTGCTGTCGCTCTGCTCATCATCTTCATCGGCTTCACCGGTCCTAAAGCAAACTCCATTTGCCGACGTCATCGCTTGCTCTAACCTGCGGCCTGCCCTGTTCTCGCATCCCCGTCGTTACATCAATTGTCCAACTGCGGTTGCTGCCCATGTTTCTTGGTTGTGCTCATCAAAACACCAACTAGCTTCATCATCGAGACGCACTGCCACTTGCTAAACGCTGCCCCTGTTACAAGCTACTGCCCAAGTTCCATCATCAACGGTTGCTGCTGAGAGGAGATATAGAGGCAATAAAAGTGAACATCACTGTAAGGAAGAAATTCATATTTGGTTGTCAGAAGAATAAAGGTCAGAAGG
This sequence comes from Heritiera littoralis, assembly GCA_031772115.1. Taxonomy (NCBI): domain Eukaryota; kingdom Viridiplantae; phylum Streptophyta; class Magnoliopsida; order Malvales; family Malvaceae; genus Heritiera; species Heritiera littoralis. Next base: position 762,414 of record JAPDPK010000021.1, read on the forward strand.
CTTTTGCCATTAAATGGATTTTGCCAAGTAAGGTAAGAATCACGTGATCCTTCTTTTTCAATTAATATTTTTAGGTATATCATTAATTCAATTGAATAATAGTTTAGGCAAAATTAAAATATAAAGTAAAGAAAATTAATTTGAAAGATTTGACTTGAATGTTTAGCGTTAGATAATATAAATGATATAATTTGATCATGTTGAGATTTGTATATTTGATGTATTATTTATTTGCTTGGTTTGTTTTTTTAATGTTAAAATTAGGATTGAAATGAAATTAAGAATGGATATATTAAATATATGTATAAAAAATTTTTCCGACGATGGAATTCTAAAGGGACTGCGCTTGAGTAGTACTTTTAGATATCTTGAGGTGAGGAGAGTCCTCTTAAGTCTCACCAGCTTGATGGAAGATTTAAGGGATTTTTCCAATATTAATAATTCATCATAAAAATTAAAATAAAATTAAATTAATAGATTCAAATTAAAATCATTGAAAGGATAGAATAAAAATAAGATAAATATATGATTAAAAAATTAAAATAAAATTAAACAATAATAAACAACTTGGATAAATGTGGATTAATCCGATGATGGAATTTAAAAGGGAATTGCGCTTGAGTAGTTTTCTTAAAATTCCTAGGTGAGGAGATTTCTTCCAAGGTCTCACTAGCTTGATGGAAGATCTAGAGGAAATTTTTAATATTAAATAATTCATATTTATTTAAGTTATGAAAAGTAAAAATAAAAACAAATAATTATATGGTTAAAAAAAACAATTAATAATTTTTATAAATTGGGATAGGAGTCAAAAACTAGGCATTTCATAATGTATTTAAATTATCCGACGACGGAGCCTCTTCAAGAAATGCAATTGGTCCTACTTGAATACTCTTGAGGTGAGAAGAACTTTTAAGTTGTCCAACCAGCTTGATGGAGGAGACTTAGAAGATTTTTCAATATTTAATCATATCGAAATTAAAGCAAACATATAGGCAAAATTAAGATAACTTTAGACTATTTGGTACCATCTTAAGATGGGCGTTGTGGGGGTGCTAATCCTTCCCCACACGTAACCGTACTCCCGAATCTTAGAATTTTTGAATGTAGACCAAGCCTTATCTTTAGATAAGAATAGGTGACCAATCACACCTAGGATTGAATGGTTGGTGACGACTCATTGAATTTAAGTCTAGCGGGTTAGGTTTTAGGACTTGACACGTTATGACAGATTGGCGACTCCACTGGGGAAACTTAGAGAGTCAGGCCATTAGATAGTCTAAGTTCATCAAAATTTTGCCTAAAAGCTTTGAATTTCATAAAATATTAAATACACACACATTTCACTTGCATGAACATGCATTAGCCGTCGACCCGGGCTTGTCCTTTTTAGGAGGGAGTGTAGTACCTTTGCCTTCGTGAGGTGGTAACCTCCACATAGGCCAGTGAAACACTCCCACTCAAATTGAACCTTTCCGTTTGTAGCCTATAATGGGTGAGGATTGGGTGCCTTACTAGTCCAGTGTGGATGACAGTGAGGAACAATTTGGAAACCTTTAGAACCTTGAATTATCCAAACCCAGCATGTAATGAAACATAAGGCTTAGCTTTAAGGTAGAACCATACTAGATTGAAGTGTAGACTCAAACCTAAGATAGGACACATGAAGGAATAAATTTTACTTCCTCTTTTTTACATTGTTTTGACAAAAAAAAAAGAAAATTCAAAAAATATAGTTTTTCTTTCTTCAATTTTTCAAAAAAAAAGAGTTTGTTTGTATCACTGAGTTATGCATAGTTGTGTTTGATTTTGCATTACATAACATATCATTCATGTAAGTTTGCACCTATCTTATCATGGGAATGAACACACTTTTAATTGTTAGGAGAGATTGCTAGACCTAAGGGCATTCCATGTGCATTCATTTTTGTGCATAAACATATCACCACATGAAATAATTTCAACTTAATTGTGGCACTCAAGGTATCAAAATTGCATCCACCAGACGGTCCACCCTTTGTAAATATCATACAAGGTATTAAGCACGCATAATAGAAGAGGATCAAAATAGTAGGATAGAAAAGTTGGAAAGGGATAATGCAGAGATGAAGGGGCAATTGAGCAAAATTACCCAATTGTTAAAAGCCCTGACTAAAGGAAATGAGAAGATGGGTAATCAAGATGAGTCTGTTCAAGGGGCTCAACAAAACGTGCGAGACAACCCCATTTTTGTTCTTGAAGGAAGTACTGTCAAAGCTCCAACACCTCTACAGATACAAGTTCAAAACCCAGTAGAGGTACCAAATTTAGATGATCCCACAGAGTTAGAAAAGTTGAAGCATAAAGAAGAATATAGTGGTACTAAAGCTCAGTTGAGCTTGATAGAGGAAAGACTAAGTGCCATGGAAGGATTTGACTATTTTGGACCCATTGATGCTGAAAGGTTGTGTTTGGTATCGGGTGTCGCACTTCCACCAAAATTCAAGGTGCCTGAATTTGAAAAGTTCAACGGAACATCATGCCCAAAAGATCATCTCACCATGTACTGTAGGAAGATGGCGGCATATGCATGGGATGATAAGCTATTAATTCATGTTTTTCAAGACAGTTTGACTGGGCCTGCTGCTAAGTGGTACAACCAATTGGAAAGGAGCAAAGTTTCTTCTTGGTCTGAGTTGGCGAGAGCTTTTATAGCTCAATACAAACATGTGTCCGATGTAGCTCCTGACCGCTTATCTCTCCAAGGTATGGAAAAGAAAAAAGATGAGAGCTTCAAAGAATATGCCCAACGATGGAGAGACGTGGCATCACTAGTTCAACCTCCCTTGACTGAGAAGGAAATCACCATGTTCTTTTTGAATACTCTCAAGGCTCCTTACTATGAGCGTATGCTTAGCAGTGTGACCAAGAATTTTGCAGACATGGTGCTGACAGGCGAAGCTATTGAAAATGCCTTTAAGAGTGGTAAGATTGAAGCATCTATGAATGATAGCAAGAGGAATGGGTTTTCAAAGAAGAAGGAAGAAGATGCACAAGCTGTCTCCAATAACTCACGTCGCTCCTATACCTCTTATTCACCTTCAGTGAATTACACTTATTCTCAACCCCACCTACAAACTTATCATCAGAATGCTTACCAACCCATTTTCCATTCACAAGACCCCACTTTTTCACCTAATGACCAAAGGAACACCCGACTTAGCCGAAACATTACCATAGACCCTATACCCATGACATATGCTGAGCTATTCCCAAAGTTGGTAGAGGGTCATCTCATTGCCTCTATTTATATAGAGCCCTTGAAACCTCCTTACCCAAAGTGGTATGACCCCAATGCAAAATGTGCCTATCATAACGATAATTTTGGTCATTCTATTGAGAATTGCATGGGTTTGAAGGTGAAAGTCCAATCGCTTGTCAAAGCTGGACTCTTAAGTTTTGGGAAGAAAGGTGAGCCAGATGTCAATGTAAACCCATTGCCCGATCATGCTGGGGCAATGGTGAATGTGGTTGACGAAGAAGGGAATTGAGGGTTTGATATTGATCAGTTCATGTACCCTTCAGATGCAAAGCTAGGAAATTGGACTGTTTATGAGATGCCAGTTGTTTATGCCACCCAAGAGTAATGGATTTTTCTTTTCATTTTCATTTGTCTTAGGTTTTCTTAGAATGTTTCAGTTTTTAAGTAATGTAGGAGTGCTTGTGCCCAAAAGCACTAAGATTTTTTGTATTTGGTCAACTTTCATTTATTTTCATTTTCAATAAGGGATTAGTGTGATGCATATTTCTTAATTCCTCATTCCAATCTTGTTCTTTAATGCAAAACACCACTACCCATATTCTCTACTTTGTTACCAAGCTTAAAAGTATCCAAATAATGAAAATGATAATTATGATGGCAATGAGTATAAAATTCAATTCTGAAAGAGTTGCTTTGGTTGGTTGAATGGGTTTCCAATTTGCCAAGATTGTTCAAGCAAAAAGAGAATAGAAAACATTTTGTCTAAAATCTTCACCTATAGAATGTTACGATTAAAGGTGAATCTCTACATGAAATTCTAATGAGTTTGTCTTTGTTCAATAGATGACCTTTAATGAGAGTACTTGTATTGAGATGAGAAATGGCCTTCTTTCACTACCTTTCAAGTGTGAGTAAAATTATCCATTGATTACCCCTTTTGAGCCTATTATATTCTTTTTGATATAACCCACCAAGAATCACCCTCTACACTGGGGGGCAAAGAGAATGGAAAATGAAGGGTTAGTGGGGCGAAGTGAAAATCTAAAAAGAAAAAAAAACCCTTTTGTGAAAAAAAAGAGAACAAAAAAAAAAGAAAAAAAGAACAAAGAAGGAAAGAGGGTTTGAATCAAGAAAGTGAAAACCCTAGTCACATTTGAATAAAAAAGGAGAGAAAAAGCAAATTAGAATGGGGCAAAAGTCAAAATGCCTAATTGATTCATGAAAAATGATTCTTGGTTTGATGAACCCTGAAACACTTATTTTGGGCCTATATTATCCTTTCTTTCTTGAACCCTCACATGAGCCTACATTACGTGCCTTAAAAGTCCATTTTGATCAAATATGAGTACTCCTATTGAAGAATCATGTGTTGAATAAAGGCATACTTACACTATGAGATGATGATCCTTTGGATGGAATTAGGACAAGCAGATCAAGATAAGCAAAAAGATTTCGTCTAGATGGAAGAAGTGGGATTCCAAAGACTCTCTTGGGTCCATGTGAGCATTAAATTGGGTGAAGAAATATCTGATGTTGGGGCATGAATCAGAATGGAGAACAGATAAGGGAAGCTTCATCAAGGACAATGAAGTTGAAAATGAAGAGAAATGAATAAAAAAAAAGAAAGAAAAGAAAATGAAAAAGAAGAAAAAAAGAAGAAAAAAAAAAGAGAAAAAATGAAAGAAGGATTCAGATCGAAAACCCAAAAAGGTCGGTTTGGATCAATGGAGTACATCTAAGTTGAAAAACCTGAAAAGGCGGCTTAGATACCAGAAAAACTGGATGTCAATGATACTAAGGCAAGAGGATATTTTGATGAACTCAACATGATCAGACAAGATGGACTTTGAAGGGAATTTTGTATTCATTGATCAGAATTGTTTGAATTGTTGTTATTTGGATACTATTACTTAATCCTGAAAATTCTTGCTTTTCATTCAAGCCTACTTTCCTTTTAAGCTTGGCAATTTCTTGTTAAATCTTTCCAAATGTGAATAATACCATTCCTTTTTTTTTCACTTATCATTTCTTTGCTATATCCTTACCTTGAGGGATTGAGAAATTGTATTGCATTGATTTTGAAATTGGAATGATAATAAATGTTTGCTTGGCAAAATATGTGAAAGACTCCTATATTATTTATGAAAAGGAAAGAAAAGGAAACTTGTGAATGAATGAAAATTGGAAATCAAGAAAAAACCAATGAATAAAGAAGAGTGAATGAAGATTTTAATGAGCAAATGAATGACCAGATAGGAAGGATAGTAAAGAAGAAGAGACAGGGGGTAAGATAAGATAAAGAGGGCACGAAGATAAGAGCTTTATTGGGAAAGAAAAATGGAAGAAGGAAAATGAGGAAAGAAATAGGAAATATAAGGACAGGATGACAAATGAAAAGAGAAGAATGCATGAGATGGATTGATAAAGAAAAACCTTGTTATTGCCACAATTGAAGTTGAAATACTTTTCAAAGAAAACATTGCATGAACAGAACAGATTGTGTGAGTAATATTGCATGAATGGCATAGCATAGATAGAATAAAATACATAGATAGTATAGAATGCATGCATAGTTGTATACATGATGCATTGTATGAGAAAAAGAATATTACAGACAAGATTCCTTGAGTACAATCTATAAGACCTTCGGGCATGATTCTTCCAAAATTTTAGACAAGATTTTAAAGTTTGACTGCCTACCTGTTTATGAGGAGCTTTTGGACAAGATTTTTAAAGTTTGACTGCCTGCCTGTTTAGGAGGAGCTTTTGGAGAAGATTTTTAAAGTTTGACTGCCTGCCTGTTTAGGGGGAGCTTTTGGACAAGATTTTAAAGTTTGACTGCCTGCCTGTTTAAGAGGAGCATTTTGGACAAGATTTTAAAGTTTGACTGCCTACCTGTTTAGGAGGAGCTTTTAGACAAGATTTTAAAGTTTGATTGCCTGCATGTTTAGGAGGAGCATTTTGGACAAGGTTTTAAAGTTTGACTGCCTGCCTGTTTAGGGAGAGCCTTTTAGATAAGATTTTAAAGTTTGACTGCCTTTCTGTTTAGAGGGAGCTTTTTGAAAAAAATAAAAAAAATTAAAAAAAGAGAGAAGTCAGACAAAATAGGTGTCTATGTCTTTGTGCAATTACTGTTTTACAGCAAATGCACAAAGAGGGGTAGCTGTAGACACCCTATTTTGTCCGGGATCTTAATTTGTAAAAATAATTAATTAGGTTGGGTGACATTGTATTTTAATTTAACAATTTAGAATTAGGCTAGAATTAAATTAGAATTTTTAGATTTAGAATTAACATTAATTAGGGAACTAAAATTAAAATAGGATATAGGAATAATAAAAAAAAAGAAAAGATAAAAAGATAAAAAGAAATAAAAATAAAATTAATTTTAGGATAGGATAATTAGATTTTTTAGGATAATTATTTAGATTAATATTAAATTTGATAGAGTTGGATTAGTATTAACATAAGAAGTAAATAGATAAACATTAAAAATAGGAGATAATTATTAGAATAAGTATAGTTTTATTAGGACTCTAATAAATTTGTAGCTATAAAAAGGGATTAAAGCTCATGATTTTGGACGGACAATCAGGCATCGGAGCCCATAATTTTTACTCCTAATTGTTGACTTTGCTCCAAGACTACTACCTTTCCACACCTCTGTTTTCACCGCACTTCCTTTGCTTTTATCATCCTTGCATCCTCGCCGCCGCTCCACACCAGCTCTTCATCATTCACACAGCCAGCCACCGCCTTGCTTGTTGCCAAATAACCCACATCACCGCTACAACACCACCACCTTTGCTGTCGCTCTGCTCATCATCTTCATCGTCTTCACCGGTCCTAAAGCAAACTCCATTTGCCGACGTCATCGCTTGCTCTAACCTGCGGCCTGCCCTGTTCTCGCATCCCTGTCGTTACATCAATTGTCCAACTGCGGTTGCTGCCCATGTTTCTTGGCTGTGCTCATCAAAACACCAACTAGCTTCATCATCGAGACGCACTGCCACTTGCTAAACGCTGCCCCTGTTACAAGCTGCTGCCCAAGTTCCATCATCAACGGTTGCTGCTGAGAGGAGATATAGAGGCAATAAAAGTGAACATCACTGTAAGGAAGAAATTCATATTTGGTTGTCAGAAGAATAAAGGTCAGAAGGCTTTTGCCATTAAATGGATTTTGCCAAGTAAGGTAAGAATCACGTGATCCTTCTTTTTCAATTAATATTTTTAGGTATATCATTAATTCAATTGAATAATAGTTTAGGCAAAATTAAAATATAAAGTAAAGAAAATTAATTTGAAAGATTTGACTTGGATGTTTAGCGTTAGATAATATAAATGATATAATTTGATCATGTTGAGATTTGTATATTTGATGTATTATTTATTTGCTTGGTTTGTTTTTTTAATGTTAAAATTAGGATTGAAATGAAATTAAGAATGGATATATTAAATATATGTATAAAAAATTTTTCCGACGATGGAATTCTAAAGGGACTGCGCTTGAGTAGTACTTTTAGATATCTTGAGGTGAGGAGAGTCCTCTTAAGTCTCACCAGCTTGATGGAAGATTTAAGGGATTTTTCCAATATTAATAATTCATCATAAAAATTAAAATAAAATTAAAATTAATAAATTCAAATTGAAATCATTGAAAGGATAGAATAAAAATAGGATAAATATATGATTAAAAAATTAAAATAAAATTAAACAATAATAAACAACTTGGATAAATGTGGATTAATCCGATGATGGAATTTAAAAGGGAATTGCGCTTGAGTAGTTTTCTTAAAATTCCTAGGTGAGGAGATTTCTTCCAAGGTCTCACCAGCTTGATGGAAGATCTAGAGGAAATTTTTAATATTAAATAATTCATATTTATTTAAGTTATAAAAAGTAAAAATAAAAACAAATAATTATATGGTTAAAAAAACAATTAATAATTTTTATAAATTGGGATAGGAGTCAAAAACTAGGCATTTCATAATGTATTTAAATTATCCGACGAAGGAGCCTCTTCAAGAAAGGCGATTGGTCCTACTTGAATACTCTTGAGGTGAGAAAAACTTTTAAGTTGTCCAACCAGCTTGATGGAGGAGACTTAGAAGATTTTTCAATATTTAATCATATCGAAATTAAAGCAAACATATAGGCAAAATTAAGATAACTTTAGACTATTTGGTACCATCTTAAGATGGGCGTTGTGGGGGTGCTAATCCTTCCCCACACGTAACCGTACTCCCGAATCTTAGAATTTTTGAACGTAGACCAAGCCTTATCTTTAGATAAGAATAGGTGACCAATCACACCTAGGATTGAATGGTTGGTGGCGACTCATTGAATTTAAGTCTAGCAGGTTAGGTTTTAGGACTTGACACGTTATGACAGAAGGAACCATCACTGAACCATTCAGAAAATTAACAGAACCAAGCATTTCTGAACAATTTAACCAACATGTTTCTGCCTAGTTTAAGAAAGGTAACAAAAGGTTCATAAGTCAATTCTCACTTACGTTATTTCTCCATTTCAGGCAATCCATTATAAAGTATCTCAAATCGATGAATATCCACTTACCTCACTAATACATGGTATAGTTTAAATACTTGCGCTATGTAGCAACTCATCAATAAACCAAATCGAAGTGGACCTTCAACCCATACTTAAAGCAAAACCCACTTCAGATTATTTCATGGAAAAATATAAAGTAAACTGAAAAGAAACTACAGATTTATAACCTGCCCAAACATAGCAAGACAGCCACCACTAATTAACAGCAACCTTCTTTAACCAATCTAATTAAACTTCTTTAACCTTCTTTAACCACTAAATAATAATCATTTTATATATACTTTAAATATATAAATGAAATAATATTATTATATATAATTACAACTTAAATAATTAAAATTAATTTGCACATCTCACGAGTAAAAGCTAGTTTATATATAAAATATATAAATATAAAATAAAACAATTATTATTTATAATCAGGTTCGAATATCGGGTACCCTCATATAACTATTCGAACATTGCCCAAACATGTGACAAGTAGTAATTCTACTATCCAAATCTGATTATATAATACTCTAATCATACTTAATTGAGTCAAATAGTGCTAGATATCTGTTTATGAGTACCCCTTACAATGCCTACGCGTCTTAAGGCACTTTGCATTGACTTGTAGTTTGCACAGAAAGTAACTTTCTTTGAACTACTCCAATTCTAGTCCTGCATTGCATCTCCCAAAATAATCAACTCCGTGAACAAAATTCAAATTTTGTACTAGATAGATAGTTCTCTTAATCTAACACATTCTCAGTTTCTCACCTGATCAAATTTAAGAGAGACATGGATTCTGATGAAAGGCCACAAGAAGTAATAGGGTTGTTACAATAACTCTTCCACCATCTGACAACCTTTCTTTAGGCAAAACAATCACAACTTTCACTCATACTAATGATGTTTTACCTCAATCTCGCCAAGCCCAACATGAATAAGAGTAAGAATAGAATTTACCAACAACCCAAGTTCTAACATCATCTACATCTTCACCACAAAACCCTCAAATTGAATTATCATCTCTTTTTCGCTCTTGTTCTTTACAGTTCTTCTTTCTCTAACACTTTTGTAGAATTAAGGAATTCTAACAATGATGATGATGAAAAGACACAGTCATTTATCTTCCCTTTGTATAATAAATCGGGGGCTGATTCAGAGCTCAAGTTAGGGAGATTTGTGGATGTTGATAAGGAGAAGTTGGTGGCTTCAACTGATAATGGTGCAATGGAAACTTAGAAGATCAATAAACTGGTGGCTGCCAATGCTGTGTAGTTGATAAATCTGTACTATTTTGCCGATTAGGAGAAATGTTTATCCAGATGGGTATGTGTAAATCTAGTTTCTTCTCTACATATGTCTTTACATCATAGACCTGAGAAATAGATTTTGATTTTATAGCAAGTTTTTCTTATGGTGCTACTTATGGTAAGGTGCAAAAAGCCTTAGAATCTTTGTGTTGGATAATTACAGCCAGCTTTAATGTTTCTTTGTTGTGCATTCAAGAGCCATGGAAACCAATATAATTGTCTCACCTCGTATCTTTAAAAATTTTTTTGTGGAATTCATTCGTTATGGAAGTATAAGAATGCTTCTTCTTTTCATAACTATAATGCCCATCATTGTTTTGATAAGCATTTTTAGGCATTTTCAACACTAAATAAAAACAAATTAGCAACACCCCTTTCTTTAGATTCCTGTATAAAATCTTTACCCTTTGTTCTAACCCTCTACTTTTCAATTACTAGAGAAGGATGATTAGTTAATTGCTCAAACAAATGGCAGATTATGTTTGGGAATTTATGTTGTGAAGATAGCAACAGAAGCATTAGATATAAATCCTGCAGTTTTGGGATAATTCCCATCTTATAAAGTTACTATTAACCAAAAAATTAAAAATGAAAATGTTGCTGCAGTGATAGTGCTTGTGTAATTCCTTCAAAGATTGACTGCAGAGATAAAGAAAAGGGATTAATTGTGGATCTTGTAATGTGTTGTCAACTATCTGATGTTAAGAGTAACTTTTATCATATGCTTAATGTGCGATTTTTCTTAACTAGGATTTTTATAATTTTACAAATTGTACTTCACATACATGCTTGTTGGGAACCCTCGAAGACCTTATTTTCTCGATATTAAAATTGGGAGTGACTTAACATGGATACAATGTGATGCACTTGGCAGCAGTTGTGCCAAGGTAACACATTTCTCACTGTGGGAAAACATGATTAATGTACAGCCAGATTTTTAGGAGATTTTGCAACAGTTTGTATCCCTAGAATTTGGCTGATTTGGTTAAGAATATTCCATAAATCATGGGATTTGATAGCCTAGTTAGTTTCCTTTTCTATTGCTAGGGTTATTATATATACATAGCCACTTTGTACATATTTTCTTAATGAGATATAAAGCAGAAAATTCTTTTGTTTCTCAATTTACGTCATGGTATCAAGAGCTTCAGGTTTTTTCTTGGAAATCAGTCATCTTTTCAGCCTTCATTGCTGATTTTTCTGCAGTTTCTTTTTCAACCTTCATTGTTGATATTTTCTGCAGTTTCTTCTTCAGCCTTCATTGCTGATTTTTTTACCTTAAGCCTTCATCGCCATTTTCTCATCCAGCCTTCATCATCAAAATTTGTTTCTGTTCATCTCTTTTGGCTCGATTCTGATTCTCTTGTTCCAGCCTTCATTGCTATTTTTTTTCTCTGTTCTGCTATGTTTTCTAAAGAAAAAACAGAGTATTTCAAGTGTTCTTTTTCCAGCCTTCATAGCTGGATTTTTCCACTCTTCTTCATCATTGACGGTTTCTCTTTGTTGCTTGGCCTTTGTTGTCGATTTATCCCTGATTCTCACCAGTCTTTCAGCAAGTATTGATATGTAAAAAATGTCAGTAGTTGCAGAAACAACCACTGCAGCACCAAAGGAGTCCGGCAATCTCAACCAAGAAGAGGTCAAGAGGCTGAGATCTCTAATTAGTAACCTTGACAAACCTTCAGGTACTTGTTCATTGGTGTATTCAGGTAAGTTTCCATCCTCTATTGGATTAAATGTCTCGGATACAACCTTTGCTAACTCTTGAATCATGGATTCAGGAGCTACCGACCATATGACCCACTCACCAAATGTCTTTTACACATACTCCCCATGTCCAAGCAATAGGAAAATAGCCACAACCGATGGTTCTTTGACTACTGTAGCAGGTGTAGGAGATGTTAAAATAAGCCCATCATTGACCTTAAAAAATGTTCTTCATGTCCCTAGATTATCCACAAACCTTGTCTCTATCCAAAAGCTTACTCAAGATTTATGTTGTAATGTGATTTTTCATCATAGTCATTGTGTATTTCAGGACAAGGATTCGGGGAAGACGATTGGACATGCTAGAGAATGGGATGGGCTCTACTACCTTGAAGCACTTAGCCAATCAAATATTACCAAGGGCAAATTACCTTCTTCTTTCGTTTCAGAACTTTATTCGTCCAATAAAGACAAAGTTTGGCTTCACCATTGTCGACTTGGACATCCATCATTTAGAGTCATTAAAATTCTGTTTCCATCTTTATTTCAAGGTCTAGATGTTGAGAGCTTTCATTGTGAAGTGTGTGAACTTGCTAAACATAAACGTGTACCTTTTCCAGTAAGTAATAATAGAAGCTCTCTTCCTTTTTATCTCATTCACAGTGATATTTGGGGTCCTTCTACTATTCCTAATGTTTCTGGGGCAAAATGGTTTGTGTCATTCATTGACGATTGTACTCGTGTTACTTGGATTTTCTTGCTTAAACATAAATCTGATGTTAGTACTGTCCTGCCAAATTTCTGTTCCATGATTAGGAACCAATTTGGAGTCAATATCAAAAGGTTTAGGTCAGATAATGCTAGGGACTATTTCAATCAAGTCCTAACTCCTTATTTTCAAAAGGAAGGGATAGTACATGAGTCATCCTGTGTCAATACACCACAACAAAACGGAGTTGCAGAAAGAAAAAATGGTCATCTCCTTCAGTCAACCCGAGCACTCTTATTCCAAAAAAACATGCCTAAATCCTTTTGGGGGGAAGCAGTTCTTACAGCCACTCATCTTATAAATCGTTTGCCATCTAGAGTCTTGGGATTCAAGAGTCCAATGGAAACACTCTCAACATTCTATCCAAACATACAGACTACAAATAATCTTGTCCCTAGGATATTTGGGTGCGTGTCATTTGTCCATGTTCATAGTCAAAATAGAGGGAAGCTAGATCCAAGGGCATTAAAATGCGTATTTGTGGGTTATTCCTCAACTCAAAAAGGGTACAAGTGTTATCACCCTCCATCAAAGAAGTTCTATGTCTCAGTGGACGTTTCTTTCAATGAACAAGTGCCTTACTTCACCATACCTTATCTTCAGGGGGAGAATTCCATACTTGAAGATAAGGATAGGGATTTCTTGCTTGATCTATCGTCACTTCCAATGTCTGTCCAGTATCTAAGTCCATGTCAAATCCTGTGTCTGAACCTGCGTCCGAAATTTCAGAACCTGTGTTTGAATCTGCATCCGAAATTTCAGAACCTATGCCAAACCCTGTGTCTAAACATTTGCCCGAAATTTAGAAAATCCCAACTCTGATTGAAAATGTGAGATTTGGCAAGGTGTACTCAAGGAAGAAGACGGCTGTCCCTGAATCAATGCAAGTCCAAGAATCCAACCCAAATCCTGAGAATGAGGTAACAATTTCTAATTCTTCATTACAAGTTAATACTGAATCTCATGTAGGCGATGATGACCTAGACCTTCCCATTGCTGTTAGAAAAGGAACTAGAGAGTGCACAAAACGACCTTTATATCCTCTTGCACACTCCCTGTCCTTCAAACATTTTTCACCATCACATAGAGCCTTCCTGGTTACTAAACACCATTGCCATCCCTACCACCTTATCTGAGGCGTTGTCCAATGAGAAATGGAAACAAGCCATGAATGTAGAAATGGAGGCATTGGAGAAGAACAAAACGTGGGAGTTAGTGAAGTTACCAGCAGGAAAGAAAAAACCCGTGTGGGTGTAAATGGGTCTACAGTGAAATATAGAGCAGATGGGGTCTATACAGTAGTGAAATATAGAGCAGATGGGTCAATAGAGAGGTATAAGGCAAGGTTGGTGGCCAAGGGCTATACTTAAAACCTATGGGATTGACTACCTAGAGACTTTTGCTCCAGTTGCGAAAATGAATACTGTTAGAATCTTGCTGTCATTAGCAGCTAATTATGGTTGGGAGTTATAGCAGTTTGATGTCAAGAATACATTTTTGCATGGAGAACTAGAAGAAGAAATTTTTATGGAGGTCCCACCAGGTTATAGGAATAATTTGGATGCTCATATTGTGTGTAAGTTGAAGAAAGCTTTATATGGACTTAAGCAATCACCATGGGCATGGTTTGGCAGGTTTGCGAGAGTTATGATTGCCATGGGGTATAGTCAAAGCCAAGGGGATCATACATTGTTCATTAAACACTCATCTTCAGAGGGAGTCACAACACTTTTAGTGTATGTTGATGACATAATAGTGACAGGGAATGATGATAAGGAGAGACAGCTTCTAAGTCAGTGTTTGGCTAAGGAGTTTGAGATCAAAGCATTAGGAAGGCTGAAATATTTTCTTGGAATTGAGGTGGCTCACTCTAAGCAGGGCATTTTTATCTCCCAACAAAAGTATGTTACAGATCTCCTTAAAGAAACGGGCAAGACAGCGTGCAAACCAGCAAGTACTCCAATAGACCCAAATCTTAGACTTGGAATGGCAGAGGAAGATGCTGCAATAGATAAGGAAATGTATCAGTGCTTGGTAGGAAAACTCATTTATCTATCTCACACACGACTGGACATAGCATATGCAGTAAGTGTGATTAGTCAATTCATGAATAGCCTAAAGGAAGTTCATTTGCAAGCAGCTCATCGAGTGTTGCAGTATCTCAAAGGGATGCCAGGAAAGGGTATTATGTTTAAAAGAAACAGAGGTTTGGTGCTTGAGGCTTACACAGATGCTGATTATGCTGGGTCAATAGTCGATAGGAGGTCAACCACAGGATATTGCACCTTTCTTGGTGGTAATCTCGTGACGTGGAGGAGCAAGAAACAACATGTGGTGGCACGGTCTAGTGCAGAGGCAGAATTCCGAGCAACGGCTCAAGGTGTGTGTTAACTACTTTGGTTGAAGATCATCTTGGAAGACTTGAAGATCAAGTGGGACAGCCCAATGAGACTTTATTGTGATAATAAGTTTGCGATTAACATAGCTCACAACCCAGTACAACATGATCGAACGAAGCACATGAAATTGACAAACACTTCATCAAGGAGAAACTGGCGAGCGGGTTGATTTGTACCCCTTACGTGTCTACACATGGCCAACTTGCAGATGTGCTTACTAAAGGGTTAAGTAGCTCAATGTTTCAGAGTATTGTATCCAAGCTGGGAATGGAAAACATCTATTCACCAGCTTGAGGGGGATTGTGGGAAAACATGATTAATGTACAGCCAGATTTTTAGGAGATTTTGCAACAGTTTGTATCCCTAGAATTTGGCTGATTTGGTTAAGAATATTTCATAAATCATGGGATTTGATAGCCTAGTTAGTTTCCTTTTCTATTGCTAGGGTTATTATATATTGTTAGCTTTAAATTGACAAGTCTTTTGAAATGACAAAATTCAAGTAAGCTTAAAAATGATTTTTCTCTAAGTAAATTTGCTTTGAATGAACTCAATAATAGAATATATTTCAAACAAGTTTTGGATTGTGATTTCAACTGAAAAGTCAGTAAATACTCTTAAGAAAAGTGTTAGAAGTTTTTGAACTGACTTAGAATCACAAAAACCACAAACCATCTCAAATTGCAGTTAAAGATGTGCAGGAAATTGATTCTGGTTCAAAGGGATCGATCCCCTTGGTAAAGGGATCGATCCCATTTTGACAGTAAGCATGATAAAGCTCCAGGAACAAGTTCTGGATAAAAAGGATCGATCCCTTTGGTGAAGGGATCGATCCCTTTGGACGAGACTATGCAGTAACGGCTAGTTTTTGAGGGTTTCAACGGGAAATGAAATGCATTAAATGCTTCACCAACTGTTCTATCCGTTTGGTGGGTTATAAATAGTGACATTTATGAAGTTTGGAGGCACAACAAGCATTCCAAAGTATTCAAGCTTCAAGAGAGAATCTGAAATCTGAAAATCTTATTGTAACTCAATTTTGTGAGAGTGTTTTCTGTATTCTTCACCCATCCACTGAAAAAAATCAGATATTCAAAGGGGTGAGCTATCCTTGTAAGGTCTGATATTGTAGAGTGTGGAAATACTACAAGGGTAGAGGATTAGAAGGAGACTTCTAAAGTCCCAAGAGAAATTGTAAGAGGTCTTGCCACACCTTCAAGTGGTTTGTAAGCTTTCTCAAGGAAGAGGTGAATCAAAACCTTGACAAAAAGTTCAAGGAGAGAGGACGTAGGCAAGAGATTGGCTGAACCTCTATAAACCTTGTGTTTGTTTCTCTTTCCCTTACTCTTATTTACTGCATTTGTTTTATTATTGCTTATTTGACTTTGATTGTGCATTAAGAGTTAAGAAAAGTAGAAATAACTAGAAAAACCGATTCACCCCCCTCTCGGTAGAGCCAACAATTGGTATCAGAGCTTGGGCTCGAGAGTGACTTAGATTAACATCTATCGAGTATAAACGATCACTAATGGCTCAAACTAGTTTGTCTACACCCTTGGTAGGAGAGGGACACTCTACGATTAGACCTCCACTCTTTAATGGTGAAAACTATGCCTATTGGAAGACTAGAATGATGCTATTTATTCAAGCCAATGATTATGAAGTGTGGAGAATTATTGTTAAAGGTCCTCTTATTCCTATTAAGAAAGTAGATGGGTCGGATGTGCCTAAGAAAGAAGATGAATGGGATACTAATGATATTAGGATGGCACAACTTAATGCTAAAGCAATGCACACACTCTTTTGTGCATTAGGACCAAATGAGTATAATCGAGTGTCACAATGTGAGAATGCTAAACAAGTTTGGGACAAACTAGCTATCACACATGAGGGAACCACACAAGTCAAAGAAACCAAAGTAGGCATGCTCACACAAGACTATGAATTATTTAGAATGAAGAATGATGAATCAATTAGTGACATGTTTACTAGGTTTACTGACATCATAAATGGTCTTAAAGCATTAGGCAAGACATATTCTAATGTAGAAATGGTGAAAAAGATACTCAATAGCTTACCTAAAACATGGGAGGCTAAAGTCTCCTAAGAAAGTTGGAGTAGCTTTAAAATCCACCACTATTAAGGAATCAAAAGATCATGATGAGAGTGGTGATGATGAGGACCTAGAAATGGCCATGTTTGCTAAGAGGTTTAATAAATTCATGAGGATGAGAACTAGTGGTAACTCTAGGAGACCCCCTAGGAGAGACTTTAATAGAGGAGAAACTAGTAGGAAAGAAAAGGACCAAATTATTTGTTATGAATGCAAAAAACCTGGTCATATTAAATTTGATTGTCCTTTATATAGAAAGCAAAATGAGAAGAAACAAAAGAAGACGGCAATGGTGGCTACTTGGAGTGATAGCGATTGCTCCGATGAGGAGAATGTGGAAAATGAAGTAGCCAACCTTTGTTTCATGGCTTTTGAAGATGAGAAGGTAACTTCTAACTTGTTAGATACACATGAATATACTTTTGATGAATTGCAAGATGCATTTGATGAGTTAGCTAATGAATTTGAATGCATGAATTTAAAATATAAGAAAATGATTTCTAAGTTGAAAAAGGAGAATGAAATGCTTGTGAATGTTAAATTAGAATGTGAAAAGAAATTAGAGAATGCAAATCTAGAAATAGAAGAATTAAATAGAAAGAACATTAATTTACAAAACTCCTTTTCTAGATTTTACATGGGTCAACAAAAACTTGATCAAATGCTAGAGACTCAAAGGGCATTCTTTGATAGAGAAGGATTAGGTTATAATGCATCCAACAAAGAGACTCATCTCAAAAACTTCCTAGTTAAAGATAGAAAATTTGCTTTGTGTCCATTATGTAACAAACTAGGACATTCTTCACAAGCATGCACCTCTAGGAAGACCATGATAAGAGGAAAAATGGCTGTCAAAATTTGGGTACCTAAACATGTTCTAAATTCAAGTGATGAGTCATTAAAGATGAAATGGATCCCTAAAGGATCTAAAATTATAAGTACTAACTCTCAAGGACCCAAGAAAATTTGGGTACCTAAAATGAAAGCTTGATGTGTTTGTAGGAGGAAGAGTATTGCTACAAGGCTAAGTCCAAGGAGCATTGGTACCTTGATAGTGGATGCTCAAGACACATGACGGGTGACAAGAGTCAATTCAAGTTCCTAAAGCATAAAAGTGGTGGAGAAGTCACATTTGGAGACAACTCCAAAGGACAAATTGAAGGAATTGGCTCCATTGGTAACTCTTCCTCAACTATTGAAAATGTTTTGTATGTTAAAGGCTTAAAGCATAACTTGCTTAGTATTAGTCAATTGTGTGATAAGGGATTTAAAGTTATGTTTGATGATTTATGTTGCAATGTTGTTAATGTCAAATCTAATCAAATTGTGTTTATTGGACATAGACAAGGAAATATTTATATTGTGGATTTAAATGAACTTAATAGCAAAAATGTATGCTTTATGGCTACTAGAGAAGATGAACCTTGGTTATGGCATAGAAGACTAGGCCATGCTAGCATGCATGTTTTGTCTAAGTTAGCCAAAAGAGACCTAGTTGTAGGATTACCTAAGCTTCAATTTGAAAATGATAAAGTTTGTGAAGCATGTGTAAGAGGAAAACACAAAAGAAATTCATTTAAATCTAAGAAGTGTGTCACTACCTCTAGATCACTTCAACTTCTTCACTTAGATCTCTTTGGACCAACTAGGACAACTAGTTTAGGA
This sequence comes from Heritiera littoralis, assembly GCA_031772115.1. Lineage (NCBI taxonomy): Eukaryota > Viridiplantae > Streptophyta > Magnoliopsida > Malvales > Malvaceae > Heritiera > Heritiera littoralis. Next base: position 781,177 of record JAPDPK010000021.1, read on the forward strand.
GGTAAACACTATGGATTTGTGATAGTTGATGATTACACTAGGTTTACTTGGGTGTTCTTTTTAAGTGTTAAAAATGAGGCCTTAGATAAATTCATTGTTTTCTCAAAGCTTGTTCAAAATGAAAAGGGTTATTCTATTTCAAGTATTAGGAGTGACCATGGAAAAGAATTTGAAAATATTGGTTTTGATATATTTTGCAATGAAAATGGCATTAGCCATAATTTTTCAGCTCCTAGAACTCCTCAACAAAATGGGGTAGTTGAAAGGAGAAATAGAACCTTAGAAGTGGCTAGAACCATGCTTTGTGAAAACAACTTACCTAAATATTTTTGGGCTGAAGCAATAAACACCTCTTGCTATGTTATAAATAGAGCTATGGTGAGGCCTATTTTAAAGAAAACTCCCTATGAGATTTATAAAGGAAAAAGGCCTAACATAAGTTATTTTCACCTATTTGGATGTAAATGTTTTGTTTTGAACAATGGTAAAGATAACCTAGGAAAATTTGATGCTAAAAGTGATGAAGTATTTTTCTTGGTTATTCTTTAAATTCTAAGGCTTATAGAGTTTTTAATAAAAGAACACTTGTTGTAGAAGAGTCAATACATGTAATCTTTGACGAATCAAATATCACTAGTAGAACCAATCTTGATGATGAAGTAGAGATCTTTGATGAACCTATAGTTGATCCATCTCAAGATAAGGATGTTAGGGAACACTTAGAAGATCTTACTATTAACAAAGATGAGGAGTCCATGGAACAAGAAATGATTGAGAAGGAATCTAGGTGTCCTAGAGAACTTGGATATGTGAAAGATAATGATATTGTTGGAGATCCTACCATTGGAGTTAGGACTAGGTCAACCTATAGAAACATATGTCAACATGTTGCCTTTGTGTCACAATTTGAGCCAAAGAAAGTGGATGAGGCTTTGAATGATGAAAATTGGATTATGGCCATGCAAGAAGAATTAAATCAATTTGAAAGAAGCAAAGTGTGGACATTAGTAGAAAGACCTAAAGATTATCCCATCATTGGAACCAAATGGATATTCAAGAATAAGATGGATGAAAATAGCATTATTGTTAGAAATAAGGCTAGGTTAGTAGCTCAAGGCTATAGACAAGAAGAAGGGATTGACTATGATGAAACCTATGCTCCGGTAGCTAGATTAGAAGCCATTAGGATGCTACTTGCATTTGCATGTTATAAGGACTTTAAGTTATATCAAATGGATGTAAAAAGTGCTTTTCTAAATGGTTATATAAATGAAGAGGTTTATGTTGAGCAACCTCCCGGTTTCGAAAATCCAAAACTTCCTAACCATGTTTTCAAACTTTCAAAAGCCTTATATGGATTAAAACAAGCTCCTAGAGCTTGGTATGAAAGACTTTCAAAGTTTTTAATCGAAAAAGGTTTTACAAGAGGAAAGGTAGACACAACATTGTTTATTCAATCTAAGGGTCATGACTTATTGGTAGTTCAAATTTATGTAGATGATATCATTTTTGGTTCTACAAATGAGTCATTGTGCAAAAATTTTTCAAAGCTAATGCAAGGTGAATTTGAAATGAGTATGATGGGAGAATTGACCTTCTTTCTAGGACTTCAAGTTAAACAATGTAAAGAAGGTATTTTCATAAATCAAGCTAAGTACACTAAAGATCTGCTCAAAAGATTTGGAATGGATGAATCTAAACCTTTTTCTACGCCTATGAGCACAAACATTAAGCTTGATAAGGATGGAGGAGGAAAATGTGTAGACACTAAACTATATAGGTCTATGATTGGCTCATTGCTATATTTAACTGCTAGTAGACCCGATATAATGTTTAGTGTATGCTTGTGTGCTAGATTTCAGTCATCCCCTAGAGATCACACACCTAGCAGTAAAAAGAATACTTAGATACCTCAAAGACACATCTTCCTTAGGACTTTGGTATCCTAAAGATTCTACACTTGACCTCCATGCCTATTCCGATGCGGATTTTGGTGGATGCAAAGTGGATAGGAAAAGCACATCGGGAACATGCCAATTCTTAGGAAGTAGACTCATTTCATGGTTTTCTAAGAAACAAAATAGTGTAGCTCAATCCACAACCGAGGCTGAATATATAGCTTCCGGAAGTTGCTGTGCTCAAGTGTTATGGATTAAGCAACAAGAGACTATGGAATAGAAATGAACCAAGTTCCCATTAGGTGTGATAACACTAGTGCCATCAATCTTACAAAAAATCCCATCCAACACTCTAGAACCAAGCACATTGAGATTAGACATCATTTTATACGAGATCATGTGCAAAAAGGGAACATAATTCTAGAGTATGTGGACACCTTGCACCAATTAGCTGATATCTTCACAAAACCCTTGGACAAGGAGAGATTTTGTACTCTTAGAGGTGAATTAGGCATAATGAATGCTCCTTGAAGTGATTTGATGTTGCATGACTGTCTTAAGTTGGTTTGATATGATTGCAAGAAAGAAATTTGGAAAATATCATTTCCACTTGCAATTCATAACTTCAACTTGCCATGTTACTGTTCATGATCTTAGACATTGATGTTGAATTGTTGAAATTTATGTTTTACTCATCATTAGCCAACAATTCACTTTCTGATGCTTAAGACAGGCTCACAATTATGTTCACTTGGCTTTCAAAGCTGTTCAGCATATTCTCAACATTTTTCTGCAATTTTCTGCATTTTCCTGCACTTTTTCTGAAGTTTTTCAACCTCATTCATGCATCTCAAGTGGAAACAATCAGATTTTGAGTTTACAATGGTCCAAATGCATACGTTTCATAGTGTTCAAATCATTTTTATGCATCACGAATGAGGCAAGTGACTACGGAATCAATACTTCTACAAATTAGATTGCTTCCGGGTCATTGAGGCCTAAAATTCTGGGTTTTGAATATGAGGGATCGATCCCTCTTGCCATGGGATCGATCCGTTTGTTCCAGAATAGGCAAGAATGCACACTGCCAAAAAGGGATCGATCCCATCCTTAAAGGGATCGATCCCTTCGATCAAACCCTCGCTCGCACGCTTGTTGAAAGGTCGGGATTTCACTCATTCTCATTATTCTTCTTCCCCATCATCCGTAAGCCTTCCACCTTCTCCATTCCTCCTCCCACAACCTTCATGATCTCACTCATTTCTACACCAAATTGCTTCATTCCTTCACCAATCTTCCTCATTTCCTTCTCTTTTTCATTTCCCCTCCTCATTTCCTGACACAATCTTTTCTTTTCTTCTCTTCCTTCTTCCTCCACACCATGGTTACTATTCACCCAACATGTCAATTGTAAGTTTTTCTTACATTTTTCATTCCATTTTTGCATTTCTTCTTTCTAGTCTTTTGCATCATGTCTTGTTTACCCATTTGCATATCTTGCCTTACTTTCCTCTTCATCCAGGTTTTCACTTCATTTGGCACTAGTCTTTTCCAAGGATTTTCCTTAGCCTAGTTGTAGTTATTCATAAGAAATTCCTTATCCTAATTGTTAATTGCTTATTGGGTTGTGGCTCTCAGCTGATTGATTCGATCATATTGCTCACACACATTCCCCACATTTCCCCAAACCTGTGCCCATCACCTGCTCAACAAAATGCCTCTTTGAATTTTCCCTTATCATTCTTTCTTCACATGGCTCCCAAAGTCAAACATGCTGCCCCTCGAAAAAGATCACATCCCTCCTCTTCCTCCGCCTCCGTTCCAACCGCCTTTAATCGCTGCTTTCGGAATGCGGACGAGAAAAAACGTTACCATACCCTCTTTGCCCATATGCGCGTCAAGCACTGCCGCCCAATTGACTTCGGTTTTTTGGAGTCAATTCACTTTCCCTACTTGGCCAAATTTGAAGCCTTCCATTGGACATACTTTCTCCAAATCAACACTCCGGTACCTATGAGCATCATTCGAGCTTTCTTTTCCAATGCCAAAGTGTGATAACCGTAAATTTTCCATTTATTGGAAATTAGAAATATTGAAAATAAATATTAGAGAAATTAAATAAGGGGAAATAAATAAAATTTGCAAGAAACGGATATTGGTGAAAATCCTGAGAAATGAGGAAGTGATGAATAAGGAAATTCGTGTGAAGGAAATTAAATGGAAATAAAAATAAAGTCGGAGTTATTGAAAATAAGAAAAGGAGGAATTTAAATTGGATTAACGGAAATCCAAAATTAATAAAATAAAAATGCGTATATTATATATTTATATAATTAAATTATATAAATATATTTACACATGTTTTTATATAAATACATATGTATGTATATGAATATTAGTATATATTATAAAATGAAATATATACTATTTTGTCTCAAACAAATACATGTGTATATTATAAAATGCATTTATATAATTATAAATATATATGTACAGATATACATATATATATATATATGAAATATATATATATTATTATTATTTTAAATAAAAGTATATGAATATATAAGAAAAGTAAATGTTATTTTATATTAAAATTTATATGTATAAATATTTTATTATAGCATTTATATAATTTATATATATAAATATTATTTAATTTTAAGTATATATAAATGTACATATATATATATATATTAGACATGTATTTTGTAATGTACAATATATATAATTTATATCTATATATATTGTATTACAATTTATATGAAATAATATTATATGTGTAATATATGGTAGATATTATATATAATATATTGTATAATATATAGTAGGTTACATACTAAAAAGGGAAACCAAAATAAACCAAAAAGGAAAGAAAATAAAAGGAAAACAACAAACCAGAATCGGGTTCCCGATTCTGTCTCCAGGAGGCGCCGCCCCCGTCAGCGGCCGCCGGAGAAGGAAAGGAGGAGAAGGAAAAGAAGCAGCGTCGCCGGCAAAGGGAAGAGGAAGCCGACGCCAACGCCGGCGTGAAGAAACGGAGGAAAATCGAACGGGAAACAGAAGCAAACGCCGGAAGAGAAAAGAAAATGGCCGACGGCGATGTCGACCAAATCGGTGGCCGCCACTGCCACCGAAGCACCGCCGGAGAGGAGAGGAACACGATGGAGGTCACCCGACGCGCAATGGACGGCGGAGGAACGCCGGCGAAGAGGAGAAGAAGCCGAGGCAAAATCGAGTGAGTGGATCCGCCGTCGTGCCGTCGATCCAGGCCAAGCTGAAACCCACCGGCAGCTTCGCCTCGACGCCGGCCAGCTGAGGGACCAACGAGCCGTCGGAGAACCGGCCGCCGGCGAAGAACCGGCGAGGAAAGAAGCTGGACCGGTCTGAACCGGTTTGACCGGGAAAGGAAGAAGAAAAGAAAAAGAAAAAGAAAAGAAAAAGGAAAAAGAAAAAGAAAAAAAAGAAAAAGAAAAGAAAAGAAAAAGAGGAAAAAGGAAGAAAAAGGAAGAAAAAGAGGAAAAAGGAAAATTTCTGGAATTCGGAAAATTCCCGGAAATTCGACAACCCGGGATTTTACAAATTCGGTAAGAAATTTCCCGAGAATTTAATTTCAGAAAAAAATTAAATAAATTATGAAAAATTCTAAAAATTAGAATTTTAATTCCAGAAATTATTTTCAGCAATCGAGATAAGGAATCGGGAGAAATGGAGCGCGGGCGCGATCGATAAGCGGAAGTCGCCGACCCGGAAAAAGGTAAGGGATGCATGTGCAGCACTGTAAGGATACTCAGTCTGCATAATTTAATTTGAAATATTTTATGCAATTATTTTATGAAAATTATTATGATGCATAAATTGCTGAAAATAATTTGGGAAGAAGTACTGGCTGAAAGATTTTAAACTGTATTTTCCGTGCAGGAGGTTAGTGAATCGGCAGCCGTTATGCTGCCGAAAATTTTAGAAAAACTTTATAAAATCATATTAAATTATTTATTTCCGAATTTCGATAGTAAATCACGAGACATGAGGAAATTTCTAAATTTCATAAAATATGAATATAATGAGATGGAACTTTAGAATATTCATGTATTCGAGAATGGTGATAATGAAATCACCGAAAATTCTCGAAATAGATAAATTACACGAATTACGAGACGAAAGATGAAGTGAAATATAGTAAATATTTTATGGATATTTTTATCAATATTCACTAAAGGATTATAACCCTTATGGTTTTAAATCATGGAATTATATAATTGTATAAATTCCATAAGGTGTATTTTCCGATGAAAAATACAGTTTTGAGACTGGTTGGTATTCTTATCATGCTGATACATGATATGTGACATGTTTAGTCCCGGTCGACACCTGATCCGTGATCCACCGAGGACAATATAGATTATGGTCATAGATTTGACCGGTTTAGTCCTTTACCCTCCAGGGTTTATAGTACGACAAGATTAACGTCTATATTAAAATCCATAAATGATAGGTGACATGTTAAAAAGGGAAATATTTTCCATGACATGGAATATGTCAAACGGAAAAGGCCATACCGAGCAGAGACTCGATGATTGAACAGTGGGAGCCACCTCTAGAGTCCTTCGGGAACTAAGTGCTACACGTGTTCTGATGTTTCAGTACAGGCCATACCGAGCAGAGACTCGATGATTGAACCGTAGGAGCCACCTCTAGAGTCCTTCGGGAACTAAGTGCTACACGTGTTCCGATATTTCAGTACAGGCCATACCGAGCAGAGACTCGATGATTGAACAGTGGGAGCCACCTCTAGAGTCCTTCGGGAACTAAGTGCTACACGTGTTCCGATGTTTCAGTACAGGCCATACCGAGCAGAGACTCGATGATTGAATCGTGGGAGCCACCTCTAGAGTCCTTCGGGAACTAAGTGCTACACATGTTCCGATGTTAGTATGAGAAATCGTAGGATATTGTGACGATAAGTAAGTGATTGTGATTCGTGAATTCGACAAATGTCAAAGAATGAAATAGATTTTTATAGCTTATTTTGCTTTTTAAAGAACGGAACTAATTAAGAGAGTACATTAAAACATGAAATAAGTTTTAAAGAAATAAGATGATGATTTAACTAATATTCTTTTCAAGGAATATACGGATATTAATTATTCCATTTAAAGGCTTTATTTCGTAGAGGCATTATTTTGAAAGGAATATGAAAAAGATTATGAAAGATTAAAAAGGAAAAGGATTTATTAATTCAAAACAAAAAGAAAACTTTTTCTCTACAGTTGCTTCTAGGTTCCGTAACAAGTATGGTATTCTAAAATACCTACCTTACTCCATTCGGATCCCTAGCCGACTGTAGTATCTTTCCTACATGCGAGCCTAGAGCCCATAGGAAAAATGAAAAAAAATTTTCAGCATATAGGAAGCTGAGTATCAAGTGAGGCATATAATTCTCTTACTGAGCCGTGGTTTTGCTCACCCCTTAATTTTCAACATCTCAGGTTTTGATGAATGTGAGATCAGTGGATTGTGGATCCTGGCTGTACACGAAGGACAATGAGTCAGACCGACTGATTATTTGAGGTATGATCATTTAATTCTCTGTATTTAGACACGTCAACAGTACTACTTATCTGATTTATTACGATAGGGGATGTGTATAATATAAACAATACATTGTAAAATTGTTTAACAGTCAGTACAAGTGAAGTATCACAGACAGCCCAACCGGTTAAGTTGTGTATAGAAGGGTAAAAATGTGGTCACGGGTCGTGACACAAAGTTATTTATTCGCCTAATAACCCATGTAAGGCAGTGGGAATTCAATCATTTGTTATGGGTCGGGATGTTGAAATCACTAAAGATTCCCTTTCCCATGCCTTTCGAATTCCGGAGCATGGACTTGCACGTGAAAATGTCAACGTCCCCTTAGAATTCAATATCGTCAATGATCGTGCGGGTGACCTTCCTGTCTTTGCTCGTCTTCTCCACATCATCATCTCTTGGAATCTTCACCCACTTGGCACCAAATATTCCCAACTCCGGAGACTTGATCGGTTTTGGCTTCATCACATTCACTCACCTGATGGCGATCGACCGGATCTTCTCCATTTCATTCTCCACGATTGGATCAAGATTGCTCTTGGCAAAGTTCAGACAATTGTCTTCCCCCAACACCTTGCCTTCTACCTCCTCGACTACGGTATCGACTGTTCGTGTGAGCCTGGCGTCCTTCCAGAGGCAGGCCACACCATCAACCTTGCTACTTTGCATAATCTTGGATGGTACTCTCGTGAGCAAGGTGATACCATCGTTTGGGAAAAGGCCCATGGTGCTCCAGCATCTCCCCAACATGATCCGGACGAAGGCGGTGATGAAGGCGACGACGAAGAGATAGCTCCTGCCGCAGCCACATCCTCAGCCCCATCCGCCTCGACCTCGGTCTCTCTTGACCAGATCATGCTATCGCTTCAAAACCTCCAGGCCACTGTTACTCAACACTTTGATCATGTCGACGCTCGCCTTGACACCATAGAGGTTACACAGGCAGCCTTATTTGATGAAGTCCAAGACATCCGCATGCAGCATGAGGACTTCGTGGATCAGTATCATCAGACATTTCCCAGGCGTTGATTTTGTTCTTTGTGTGTAGGGTGTGCATTTACCTTATTCTGCTTAGATGTTTGAACCTCTGTGCTATGTTTGTTGACCTTCACTGTCAGAATTTATCTTTGTCTGTGTAAACTTTCTTAGATGTTTGAACCTCTGTGATATGGCCTGCTATATACTTCTGGTTATTTTCTCATTCTGTCATGGTTTGTTTATGATCTTCAATATATCTCATTGCCCTCTTGCTTTACATTGACTAACCAATTCTCCATGATTCTTATTATCGTTGAGGGGGAGTATATCATTTTTTTGCTATGACAAAAAAGGGGGAGAATTAATGTGATAAATTAATCTAAATTAATCTTGGTACTTAAAAAGGGAAGCTAACTTTGAGGGGGAGCAAATATTAAGGGGGAGCATTATTTTCAAAAATTTAAGCAATCCCATTTTCTAAGCAAATTTACCTTAAGTTTTGTCATATCAAAAAGGGGGAGATTGTTAGCTTTAAATTGACAAGTCTTTTGAAATGACAAAATTCAAGTAAGCTTAAAAATGATTTTTCTCTAAGTAAATTTGCTTTGAATGAACTCAATAATAGAATATATTTCAAACAAGTTTTGGATTGTGATTTCAACTGAAAAGTCAGTAAATACTCTTAAGAAAAGTGTTAGAAGTTTTTGAACTGACTTAGAATCACAAAAACCACAAACCATCTCAAATTGCAATTAAAGATGTGCAGGAAATTGATTCTGGTTCAAAGGGATCGATCCCCTTGGTAAAGGGATCGATCCCATTTTGACAGTAAGCATGATAAAGCTCCAGGAACAAGTTCTGGATAAAAAGGATCGATCCCTTTGGTGAAGGGATCGATCCCTTTGGACGAGACTATGCAGTAACGGCTAGTTTTTGAGGGTTTCAACGGGAAGAAATGCATTAAATGCTTCACCAACTGTTCTATCCGTTTGGTGGGTTATAAATAGTGACATTTATGAAGTTTGGAGGCACAACAAGCATTCCAAAGTATTCAAGCTTCAAGAGAGAATCTGAAATCTGAAAATCTTATTGTAACTCAATTTTGTGAGAGGGTTTTCTGTATTCTTCACCCATCCACTGAAAAAAATCAGATATTCAAAGGGGTGAGCTATCCTTGTAAGGTCTGATATTGTAGAGTGTGGAAATACTACAAGGGTAGAGGATTAGAAGGAGACTTCTAAAGTCCCAAGAGAAATTGTAAGAGGTCTTGCCACACCTTCAAGTGGTTTGTAAGCTTTCTCAAGGAAGAGGTGAATCAAAACCTTGACAAGAAGTTCAAGGAGAGAGGACGTAGGCAAGAGATTGGCCGAACCTCTATAAACCTTGTGTTTGTTTCTCTTTCCCTTACTCTTATTTACTGCATTTGTTTCATTATTGCTTATTTGACTTTGATTGTGCATTAAGAGTTAAGAAAAGTAGAAATAACTAGAAAAACCGATTCACCCCCCCTCTCGGTAAAGCCAACATATATATACATAGCCACTTTGTACATATTTTCTTAATGAGATATACAGCAGAAAATTCTTTTGTTTCTCAATTTACGTCACTCACTATTTACTAGTCATTCTTTTGTGTATATATTGATGGTATCGTTAAACAACCATTACTAATCATTGTAAAAGTATACTACTAGCTGATGTAATGAATACCCATTTGCTCCTTAGAATATTGAGTTTAATAGCACTTCACAATAGCAGATACACCAAATTGAAATGTTTATTCTACTTTTTCTTTCTTTCACCTGTCCTTTTCCCTTTATTTAGGGCCTCCAATTTGTTTCATTGGAAAACAGTGTTAAAAATTTCTTCAATATTTCCCTTAATACAAGAGGGGAGCATTAAGCCTCAAGGCTAATATCTCTACCAAAGTCCTCACTTGTCTCAATCACTTGAGCTTGAGCCCCAAGTGGCATCTTAGGTAATAGTTTGTCATGAATTTTCTTTCATTGACCATAGGGCTAGAAGATGTATATTGCAATTTATAAAAAATGGAAGTGTTTGTGGTTTTTATCAATTTCATTATTATTATTATTATTATTATTATTATTATTATTATTATTATTATTATTATTATTATTATTATTATTATTATTATTATTATTACAAGGGAAATATTAAATAAATGGGGATAGGGGTAGGGTTGCTTAGATTTGAACGCAAGTCTTACAAGATGTCACAACTCATCCTTAACTAGGGCTGATAACGGGTCGGATCGGATCGGTTTTTTGCAAAAACCCGATCCGATCCGAATTAAACGGTTTTTTTGTGATCCGTATCCGATCCGAATTAAAAAAATATCCGATCCGATCCGAATTTATACGGATCGGATCGGATCGGTCATTCGGTTTTTTTAATGTAATTTTAAATTTTATTTCAATTTTTAAGGCATTTTAAGCACTTTTGGACTTTATTTCCAATTTTCCTTAGGATTTTTAATTAAATATAAAACTTGAGCTTTTAATTTAAATAGTAAAAATTACAAAATACCAAATAACAAAGTATTCGGATATTATCCGTATCCAAATCCAATCCGAACCGATCCGAACCGATTTTATTCGGTTCAATGACATCATGATCCGAATCCGAACCGAATTTGTTTATTATTCGAACCGATCCGATCCGAATCCCCCGGTTAGAGTCGGTTTTTCGGTTTTATCGATTTTTTTTCTCAGCCCTATCCTTAACCATTCAATCAAAAAGTTGTTGGCATCAATTTCATTATTTAAAATGCAATTTCGCCACCTTAAGCAATGTGAACACTTGAAAGAGTCTAAAGGGAGGGAAACTTTTATCAAGAAAATGACATCAGATAAGAAACAAACCTTATAGATGATGTAATCCAAAACTTTTTTTTTATCATCTTTCTTGCTATAGGGATCCTCTGTACTCTGATGGATACAAATGATGTAGGAAGCAAATCCTCTGTACGAACCCACAAGAGTCAATAATGTAGTGTCAAAGGACTCAATGTGAACACCTGAAAAAGCCTAGAGGGAGGAAAAATAAGCTTTTATCAAGAAAATGACATCGGATAAGAAACAAACCCAGTAGATGATGTAATCCAAGCCTTTTTTTTATCGTCTTTCTTGCTATAGGGATCCTCTATACTCTAACAGATATAGTTGATGTAGTGAGCAAATCCTCTGTACAAACCCACAAGAGTTAATATTTTAGTGTTAAAGGACTCAATGTGCACAAAGGTACAGAAGAATAAAAAGCCTCAAAATTGTGAAACCTGCCAGCAGTGACTACGAGATTGAAAATGCTATCGTAGCTTCTCCCTGGGGATTCTTGCAAGAGATAAACTTCACTTAGTGAATGCAAATGGATCAATTACCAACTTAGATATTGTTTTGGGTATCCTTTCTCACTAAACTCTCTCATCATACTGGACTCTTTAGTAATTTATTTGTCTAATCTTCCTGCCAATGTGTGTGAATAACTTTTGAATTTTTTTGTCTTAAGGTGTGCATATGATCAGCAAGGCATACTTTTGAACACTCTGTCAAAGACAGATGGAATTCTTAGATTAAGTAAGGCTAAAGTTAGCTTGCCTTCTCAGTTAGCGAGCAAAGGAATCATTAACAGTGTGGTCGGTCATTGCCTTGCAATAGATGTTGGTGCTAGTGGATATATGTTCTTAGGTGATGATTTTGTACCAACTGGGAAATGTCTGGGGTCCCCATGGTTGGGAGCCCTTCAATGTGAGCATGAATCTCTGAAAATTTGCTTCTTGTTTGTGATTCTTTGAGGCATTTGTTTGTTTTTAATACGAAAATGGGTAATTCATAAATTAAGAGCTAGTAGAAATTCTATTGATTCATAACTTTTGCAAAAATGGTTTACTTTAATGTTTTTTAAGAAGGCCGAAAAGAACAAAGGCTAGAAGATGATTAAAACTTATTCACCCTAATTATTCACCGTCACTTTGTTGTAAGAATGGTTAATTTTTGGACATACATCCTTAGAATGATAGATATTATTTATTATAAATGTCACAACCAACATCTAGACTAGTGCTTGACCAATTTCTTAAGAAGCTTTATGCAGTCACTTGATTTAACAATTGCTGCATCATGCATTTTGCCAATCATCTTCCCTCCCTTCTTCTCTATTTATTTTCTTATCCTTAATCTTTTCATTATAACAATTATGTTACTATTCTGTCATTTAACTTCTGCAATCCCTCATCCAGCTCTTTAATTCCACTTCAGCTTTAACTTCTTCTATTTTTTTTATGTTATCTTCCGTCAGAGAACTTTACCATACACAACTTGTGAAAATCAATTATGGAAGCAGATCTCTTAGTTTAGGCCGACAAAACAGCAACATTAGAGGAGTTGTGTTTAACAGTGGTATCCATACTTTACAAAACAAGCAAATGCAGAATTCGACACTTCTGTATGCATTTTGTGTTCAGCTTGACTGAAAGATGGTCACTTTTTTAGAAAGCATTGCCAACATATTGTATTGACCACTTGTTGCTTGATGCAACTTAGTAAGGCTTCCAAGCTGGGATTTGTCCAAGATGCATCAAATCTAACACTTACAATTTGTTGGCAAGCTCCATTCCCAATCAGATAGCTTATCTGTTGCTACAGTTAGGTACATTTTTCTTTTCATATTTTCTCAACCATGGAGAAAATTTCCACTTAGCTCATTTCTAAATTCATTTTAAGGATAATAAGCAAAGAAATGCATTTTGATTGGTGGAACTTCTATTCTTTTATTGATTTTCTTGCATTCAGGAGACTGCTAAAAATTTTTTGCTGTACCACTTTATTATTACTCTAACTTATTTGAAATGCTTGCTTAAGAAACACAGCAGGTTGTTTTCTATTGTATTGAGATGAAATGGAGAATCAAAGTTCTTTCTTCTATTTTGTACTTAACTTTTGATTTTGTTAAGCTAAAAGGTTTGCTCTTTCTTGTGCCACTACCACCACAATCATGTTACATGAACTACCCTCCAGGCATGAATATCACCATTAGAGATGGTCATTCTAACTTTTAAGACTTTCTCCGTGCATTGCCCTTTTATTACTTCCAATTATTACTGTAAAGATGGATCATTTTAGTTTTGGAGCTTAATGTTTTTGCACAAAATTTTGTCTCTGCATAAAGTTGTTTCATTATTGAGGAATCTACCAACAAGTGTTTGGAAGAAGTAGAAGTGGACATTTTCCCCAGGTACTTGGACAGGGTTTGAGTCCTGAAGTCTCCACGATTATAAGGGCTTTACCGTTTACCACTTCCGGCCCGAATAGGATTAATCTCAAACCATAAAAAGGATGAGGATACCTGTGCTTACACCAAAAAATTATTGAGGAATCCTAGCGGTAGTCACTTTTATATTCACATTTCAACACTTTCTATCTTATTGGGCCACGTCACTTCGTAATTTTACCTGAAGATGGGTTAACCATATGAGAGGTAAAAAGCTAAAGTATGTGGATGCTAAAAAATACTTTTCAAGTAACCTATAATAGTAGGTAATCAATCTTCATGTAAACTAAGAAGTGACGTGAACCAATAGAATAGAGTGTTGAAAGGTGACTGTAAAAGTGACTGTTGATAGCATTCCCCTTCATTATTTTATTGCTATGAATTTGGCTTAAAGCTTTAGAATCATTTTCTAGATGTGTTTTTGTGTTGAAAATGAGAAAAGCAAAAAATACTAGTTAATGTGCATTTTTTGGGGTGATAATCTTAACACTCTGTTCTTAGGCGAGCTCCCTTTCAAGTTCTAACTTTACTTATTGACGTAAATTGAGAAACAAAAGAATTTTCTGCTGTATATCTCATTAAGAAAATATGTACAAAGTGGCTATGTATATATATAATAACCCTAGCAATAGAAAAGGAAACTAACTAGGCTATCAAATCCCATGATTTATGGAATATTCTTAACCAAATCAGCCAAATTCTAAGGATACAAAATGTTGCAAAATCTCCTAAAAATCTGGCTGTACATTAATCATGTTTTCCCACACTCCCCCTCAAGCTGGTGAATAGATGCTTTCCATTCCCAGCTTGGATACAATACTCTGAAACATTGAGCTACTTAACCCTTTAGTAAGCACATCTGCAAGTTGGCCATGTGTAGACACGTAAGGGGTACAAATCAACCCGCTCTCCAGTTTCTCCTTGATGAAGTGTCTGTTAATTTTGATGTGCTTCGTTCGATCATGTTGTACCAGGTTGTGAGCTATGCTAATCGCGGACTTATTATCACAATAAAGTCTCATTGGGCCCTCCCACTTGATCTTCAAGTCTTCCAAGATGATCTTCAACCAAAGTAGTTCACACACACCTTGAGCCATTGCTCAGAATTCTGCCTCTGCACTAGACCGTGCCACCACATGTTGTTTCTTGCTCCTCCACGTCATGAGATTACCACCAAGAAAGGTGCAATATCCTGTGGTTGACCTCCTATCGACTATTGACCCAGCATAATCAGCATCTGTGTAAGCCTCAAGCACCAAATCTCTGTTTCTTTTAAGCATAATACCCTTTCCTGGCGTCCCTTTGAGATACTGCAACACTCGATGAGCTGCTTGCAAATGAACTTCCTTTGGGCTATGCATGAATTGACTAATCACACTTACTGCATATGCTATGTCCGGTCGTGTGTGAGATAGATAAATGAGTTTTCCTATCAAGCGCTGATACATTTCCTTATCTATTGCAGCATCTTCCTCTGCCATTCCAAGTCTAAGATTTGGGTCTATTGGAGTACTTGCTGGTTTGCACGCTGTCTTACCCGTTTCTTTAAGGAGATCTATAACATACTTTTGTTAGGAGATAAAAATGCCCTGCTTAGAGTGAGCCACCTCAATTCCAAGAAAATATTTCAGCCTTCCTAATGCTTTGATCTCAAACTCCTTAGCCAAACACTGACTTAGAAGCTGTCTCTCCTTATCATCATTCCCTGTCACTATTATGTCATCAACATACACTAAGAGTGCTGTGACTCCCCTGAAGATGAGAGTTTAATGAACAATGTATGATCCCCTTGGCTTTGACTATACCCTTGGCAATCATAACTCTCGTAAACCTGCCAAACCATGCCCGTGGTGATTGCTTAAGTCCATATAAAGCTTTCTTCAACTTACACACAGTATGAGCATCCAAATTATTCCTATAACCTGGTGGGACCTCCATATAAATTTCTTCTTCTAGTTCTCCATGCAAAAATGCATTCTTGACATCAAAATGCTGTAACTCCCAACCATAATTAGCTGCAATGACAACAAGATTCTAATAGTATTCATTTTCGCAACTGGAGCAAAAGTCTCTAGGTAGTCAATCCCATAGGTTTGAGTATAGCCCTTGGCCACCAACCTTGCCTTATACCTCTCTATTGACCCATCTGCTCTATATTTCACTGTATAGACCCATTTACACCCCACGGGTTTCTTTCCTGCTGGTAACTTCACTAACTCCCACGTTTTGTTCTTCTCCAATGCCTCCATTTCTACATTCATGGCTTGTTTCCTTTTCTCATTGGACAACGCCTCAGATAAGGTGGTAGGGATGGCAATGGTGTTTAGGCTAACTAGGAAGGCTCTATGTGATGGTGAAAAATGTTTGAAGGACAGGAAGTGTGCAAGAGGATATAAAGGTCGTTTTGTGCACTCTCTAGTTCCTTTTCTAACAGCAATGGGAAGGTCTAGGTCATCATCGCCTACATGAGATTCAGTATTAACTTGTAATGAAGAATTAGAAATTGTTACCTCATTCTCAAGATTTGGGTTGGATTCTTGGACTTGCATTGATTCAGGGACAGCAGTCTTCTTCCTTGAGTACACCTTGCCAAATCTCACATTTTCAATGGCAGAGTTGGGATTTTCTGAAATTTCGGGCAAATGTTTAGACACAGGGTTTGGCATAGGTTCTGAAATTTCGGATGCAGATTCAAACACAGGTTCTGAAATTTCAGACGCAGGTTCAGACACAGGATTTGACATGGACTTAGATACTGGCACAGACATTGGAAGTGACGATAGATCAAGCAAGAAATCCCTATCCTTATCTTCAAGTATGGAATTCTCCCCCCGAAGATAAGGTATGGTGAAGTAAGGCACTTGTTCATTGAAAGAAACGTCCACTGAGACATAGAACTTCTTTGATGGAGGGTGATAACACTTGTACCCTTTTTGAGTTGAGGAATAACCCACAAATACGCATTTTAATGCCCTTGGATCTAGCTTCCCTCTATTTTGACTATGAACATGGACAAATGACACGCACCCAAATATCCTAGGGACAAGATTATTTGTAGTCTGTATGTTTGGATAGAATGTTGAGAGTGTTTCCATTGGACTCTTGAATCCCAAGACTCTAGATGGCAAACGATTTATAAGATGAGTGGCTGTAAGAACTGCTTCCCCCAAAAGGATTTAGGCATGTTTTTTTTGGAATAAGAGTGCTCGGGTTGACTGAAGGAGATGACCATTTTTTCTTTCTGCAACTCTGTTTTGTTGTGGTGTATTGACACAGGATGACTCATGTACTATTCCTGCCTTTTGAAAATAAGGAGTTAGGACTTGATTGAAATAGACCTTAGCATTATCTGACCTAAACCTTTTGATATTGACTCCAAATTGGTTCCAAATCATGGAACAGAAATTTGGCAGGACAATACTAACATCAAATTTATGTTTAAGCAAGAAAATCCAAGTAACACGAGTACAATCGTCAATGAATGACGCAAACCATTTTGCCCCAGAAACATTAGGAATAGTAGAAGGACCCCAAATATCACTGTGAATGAGATAAAAAGGAAGAGAGCTTCTGTTATTACTTATTGGAAAAGGTACACGTTTATGTTTAGCAAGTTCACACACTTCACAATGAAAGCTCTCAACATCTAGACTTGAAATAAAGATGGAAACAGAATTTTAATGACTCTAAATGATGGATGTCCAAGTCGACAATGGTGAAGCCAAACTTTTTCTTTATTGGACGAATAAAGTTCTGAAACGAAAGAAGAAGGTAATTTGCCCTTGGTAATATTTGATTGGCTAAGTGCTTCAAGGTAGTAGAGCCCATCCCATTCTCTAGCATGTCCAATCGTCTTTCCCGAATCCTTGTCCTGAAATACACAATGACTATGATGAAAAATCGCATTACAACATAAATCTTGAGTAAGCTTTCGGATAGAGACAAGGTTTGTGGATAATCTAGGGACATGAAGAACATTTTTTAAGGTCAATGATGGGCTTATTTTAACATCTCCTACACCTGCTACAGTAGTCAAAGAACCATCAGCTGTGGCAATTTTCCTATTGCTTGGACATGGGGAGTATGTGTAAAAGACATTTGGTGAGTGGGTCATATGGTCGGTAGCTCCTGATTCCATGATCCAGGAGTTAGCAAAGGTTGTATCCGAGACATTTAATCCAATAGAGGATGGAAACTTACCTGAATACACCAATGAACAAGTACCTGAAGGTTTGTCAAGGTTACTAATTAGAGATCTCAGCCTCTTAACCTCTTCTTGGTTGAGATTGCCGGACTCCTTTGGTGCTGCAGTGGTTGTTTCTGCAACTACTGACATTTTTTACAAATCAATACTTGCTGAAAGACTGGTGAGAATCAGGGATAAATCGGCAACAAAGGCCAAGCAACAAAGAGAAACCGTCAATGATGAAGAAGAGAGGAAAAATCCAGCTATGAAGGCTGGAAAAAGAACACTTGAAATACTCCGTTTTTTCTTTAGAAAACAGAGCAGAACAGAGAAAAAAAAAAAACAGCGATGAAGGCTGGAACAAGAGAATCAGAATCGAGCCAAAAGAGATGAACAGAAACAAATTTTGATGATGAAGGCTGGATGAGAAAATGGCGATGAAGGCCTAAGGTAAAAAAATCAACAATGAAGGCTGAAGAAGAAACTGCAGAAAATATCAACAATGAAGGTTGAAAAAGAAACTGCAGAAAAATCAGCAATGAAGGCTGAAAAGATGACTGATTTCCAAGAAAAAACCTAAAGCTCTTGATACCATAACGTAAATTGAGAAACAAAAGAATTTCTGCTGTATATCTCATTAAGAAAATATGTATAAAGTGGCTATGTATATATATAATAACCCTAGCAATAGAAAAGGAAACTAACTAGGCTATCAAATCCCATGATTTATGGAATATTCTTAACCAAATCAGCCAAATTCTAGGGATACAAACTGTTGCAAAATCTCCTAAAAATCTGGCTGTACATTAATCATGTTTTCCCACACTTATAATTGACTCAAAAGATTCTCCTTCAGAAGCTAGCTAAGTTCTATCTGCCCCCCTTAGACTATAAAGGCTACTAATATTGTATTTGATTGGCATCCTCTTTTTTTTTTTTTGTGGAGCTCTATCTATTCTTTGTTACTCCTATAATTTGTCATTTTCCTTTTTAAATTCTTCCAACTGGACTATTGCTAGTAAAAAACTAACATATTTGACATTAACTTTCTTGTTTTCCCTATTATTACAAGGACTTAAAACTTGTATAAAAGCAGTGATAGGTCCCAAACAAAATATTTAACACCTAAGTTCTCATAATTAACATGCTTCTTTATTTACTATGAAAAAGAAAAGAGGATTTTTATTCTTGGCACAATAGTTTCCAATTCTGAGCGTACTTTCCTTTGCATTTTTCTATAGTATAAAAATAGTTGCCGAATAAATAATAATTTGCTCTCCTTGGCCCTAAAACTTATTTTTTTGAGAGTTCTTTTTTTATATTATTAAGTACAGAGATCAAGTAAAAGTCTTTCTACAAGCTTGATCAATGGTTTAATTGCATGTGTTTATGAAAATTAGTAATTTCTTTAACAAATGATAGTGAGATACTTTTTCAACCACATCCTAAAAGTTGCATCTCTGTGAATGCAGATCTGTCATGGATGTTGGTTCTTCAAGACTTTAACCCATCAATTTGAGAGCAAATGGTGGATTATTTCCAAGAGGTTTGATGCAAAATGGCAGTAATAGAAATTATTTTAGTTTAAGTTTTAAAATTAGTATTTCTATTAGAAATTTGAAGAGGAATTTATTTTAGTCTTTCAATTATTGTTTTAGAGTTCTAGGCTGGAAAATATTGTGTTCAATTTTATTAATAGGATTAGGATACTAGAGCTTTAATAAAGAATTTGTATCTTATTAGGGTTAGGCTTGCTTACTTGCCTATAAATAGACTTTGTACTCTCTTCTAAAGCAGTGAATAAATAATTGAAAAGTTATTCAACAAAGTTTTTGCTCTTTGGTTGTATGACTCAACTATTCTTAGGTGTGACTCCTAAGAAACCCTAGATGAGACTCCTCAGTTTTTTTTCTTCTTTGTTACCCTCGATGAGACTCTTAGGCTAAAATTTACTCTAAACCCCTAATTCAAGATAACACAAATCTGTTCTACGTTAATTTGTGCTGTCTGTGGGAAACGAAAGAGGGGAACAACTTGACAGAATGATGGATTTGGCTTCTACGATGGTGACTAATGCTAAATTGATTAGAAATATTGGGAAACTACGACGAGTACATAAGCATACCAGGAAAGTTGTGAATATAAATGAATGCCTGACTACCTTGGAAACTACTGTTAGAGCACTAATAGTTTTTATGACACCATTAGTAGCTTCTATGGCACTGATGGAAGCACATCTAATTCAAGCACCTCAGGGCATCGTTGAAGCCCAAATGGTTACTCAAGTACCTGTAGTTCAACCACCTTTAGTTGGAAAATGTGTTGAGCCCCATGATTATGCTACAGATATTACTAAAAAAATAAAGGTAGACATGGCAAAAGAAGTTCAAAAGTCAACAACTATCCTTACGTCAAAAGTACCTCTTGAAGTGAGCAAATTGCTATATGATTTATGCCAAAAGAACTACCCAATATTCAACACACAATTGATCTAATTCCAGGATACCAATTACCTAACTTGCTAACTTATGAGTTTAAAAGACAAGTAGATGAGGTATTGTCCAAGAGATTCATGCATGAAAGTTTGAGTCCATGTGCCGCCCCGATCTTTTTAACACCTAATTCTTGGAGAATGCGTGTTGATAGTCATAAGTTCCTTATCTCTAGGCTTGATGATATGTTAAATCTAATGGTTGGTTTTACTATCTTCTTCAAGATTGATTCGAAGAGTGGTTATCAAGAAAAACGTGCTTATTACTTTAATAAAATTGTTTTAATTAAAGTTAAAGCAGTTAAAAAACAATAGTACATGCTAATGAGGCTTTTGCTTACTGATAAGAAAAAAATTTTGAGACTTTACGGTCCTAAGTTCAAGTTTCATTAAGTTTGAGTTTGAGTTTGAGTTAGGCCATATAAGGCTTTATGAAGCTCGCAAACCAACTAAGATTTACCGTCCTCAACTTTGCTGTATGATTTTTCTTATGTTGTGCCAAAAGAACTACCCAATATTCAGCACACAATTGATCTTGTTCCAGAATCCCAATTACCTAACTTGCCAACTTATGAGTTTAAAAGACAAGTAGATGAGCTGTTGTCCAAGAGATTCATGCATGAAAGTTTGAGTCCATGTGCCACCCCAATCTTTTTAACACCTAATTCTTGGAGAATACGTGTTGACAGTCATAAGTTCCCTATCTCTAGGCTTGATGATATGTTAAATCTAATGGTTGGTTTTACTATCTTTTTCACGATTGATTCGAAGAGTGGTTATCAAGAGTTTCTTTTGAAATGGAAAGGACACCCATGATGATATTGCACTTTGATTACAGAGCAAGAGCTGCAACGCCTCAATCTTACCCTTAAACTCACCGAAGTCGAGTTTTTCCTAGCTGGGGAGAACGATGCAAAATAGTAGTAATAGAAATTGTTTTAGTTTAAGTTTTAAAGTCAGTATTTCTATTAGAAATTTGAATAGGAATTTATTTTAGTCTTTTAATTGTTTTGGAGTTCTAGGCTAGAAAATATTGTGTTTAAATTTTATTAATAAGATTAGGATATTAGAGTTTTAATAAAGAGTTTGTATCTTATTAGGCTAAGCTTGCTTCCTTGCCTATAAATAGACTTTGTACTCTCTTCTAAAGCAGTGAATAAATTATTGAAAAGTTTTTCAATAAAGTTTTCGCTCTTTGTTTGTGTGACTCAGCCATTTTTAGGTGCGACTCCTAAGAAACCCTAGGTGAGACTCTTAGGTTTTATTCTTCTTTATTACCCTAGGTGAGACTCTTAAGCTAAAATTTACTCTAAACCCCTAATTCAAGATAACACAGATTTGTCGTACATCAAGGTTTCATATTCCTCCAGAAGGATACTTGATCATTAGTGTAAGGACATCCCATCTATTATTTATAGGTTTCTTTTCACACAAGATGGTTCCAGTGTACTCTGGAAGCCCACTATGATGTAATTTCATGTTATGCAAAATAAAGGTAATATCTGCTTAGGCATCCTGGATGGGAGTAATGTACATGATGGATCCACATTTATAGTTGGATGTAGGATATAATTGCTACTTGGAACACCAAAACTTTTATTCTGCTTATTCTTTTACCTTGTAAATTCTTGCTAAGCCTAATTCTTGTCAAGAAAGTCATAACTTTCTATTTGATCAAATTCTAACCTGAAATGCATGTTTGCCTATATGTGTTTTCCTTGCTCTTATTCAAGAAAATAAATTGTGGTGACGAACTGGCATACCTTTTGTTGCATCTTTTGTATAAATCCCGGTTATTGTTTGAATTGCTTAATTTTTAATTTTCTTTTGTTTTTCCTATTCTACTCTTGTTTTACCTTTGCATACATTTCGTTGTGGAGGCAATTGGTTGTCTATGACAATGTGAAACTGCTACTAGGTGGACACAATCAGATTGTTCTAGGCCAAGAAGATTCAAGAGCCTTCTATTCTTTGAAGGATAGTTGCCTACATTTGTGTATTGTAACACGAGGGTAAATATGTGCGTTTATTCCAAGTTTAGCCACATCTGCCTTTTGTAAATTTATCTCACTTAATAGGCACATACACTTTCTACATATATTCCTTCTGGACCAAAGGTGCAGTACATATCTTCATTTTATTTCTATTTCTATTTTTATTTTTTAATTTTCCTTTTGGTAATATGAGGTGAAGGGAACTGCGATATGGAGTTTGAACCTCATTGAAGAGGGCGATTAATTACGGTTCTAAAGTTGTTTTGTCTTGGCCTCAAAATAGAAACTTCTGAACATTCATCAAATCACCTTGAGTTTGATATATAGGGTTAGTTTGAATGGATGCTAAGATTGATTTCAGTGAGATTGAAAATAGCAGTAGAGGTGAGATTAGTTATTATAGCTACAGTGAGATTAAAATCTGTGGTGGGATATTTGTTTTAATATAATCACAGCGATGATGGTGAAGTGAAATGTTGTAAAAAAAATTATCATTAAGGACATTAGATAAAAAAATAGTATATAATAAAATTTATAACATATATTTGATATTTTGTAAATTAAATAAGTAATTGAAAATTTATTAAAGTTATTTTAAATTAAGTAATACTTTTTGTTAATAAATTAAAATTATTTTTATTTCAAATATATATTTGTTACTAAATATTTAAAAAAATTATGCATATTTTGCATATATTAATTTATTATATAATAATAAAATTTTATATATTGCATTAAAATAATAAAAGTATTTTGATATTTTAAAATAAAAATGAAAAAAACTACTCTCTAAAAAATAATTTTAAATATAAAACAAAATTAAAAATTAAAAAACCAAAGGATATTTTAGGAAACATTCTACTCAAGTGGGATGTCAAATTCTCATTGGATTCTATTGGGTCTAATGGGATGAAATGGTGATATTGCTTTCATCGTGTTGTACCGAAGTGATTTGTTTAAAGCAAATATGCTTTGAAATCACACTGCACCGAATCAACTCATAGACAATGAGTCACAGTTTTATTGATTTGTTTTAGATTATGCCACAAAATTCTTCATCAACTAAGATAATTTAGCAACAATAACAAGTTGGTTTTTGTTTTCTAATTGTGACCAACAAATTATCAGGTGAGGCTTGCATTAATAGCACATCAATTTAAATGAAACATCATGATAAGTTAATAGTAAAATCTGATTAAAAACTTTACATAATTTTGCTTTTCTCATTAAACTCTTAATATAGAAAGTTGACATAAATTGCATTTTTACTCCACAAAATTGTTATGCAGTTTGCTTTTTTGGTCATTGTATAGAGAAACATTTAATAATGAACCAAATACAACACCAATATTCCAACATTTAAGAGGATTTTATTTCTACTAGCGAATTGCATATTCCAATGTTTAGAAATAAAATCACAATACAAAATGATAGATAGAGCAAAAAAAAAAAAACTATTCAACAAGTTTTGCAATCTGATAAAGATTAGAAACAACTAGCAAGGGAAGAGAATAATAACCTCTTACGATCTATTGATGAAAGCCAAAATCTCAAGCAATCCAAAAAGAAACTGCAAAGCTAATTAATTCCAGAATAAGTATGGGCAACAATTACACCAAATTGGTAAGACAAAGATGCAAGAGATGAGAACGAAGGATAAGAGTTAAGAGAGGAGAAAAAGAAATCAGGAAACTTTTGTTGCAAATCATAAAAGAACGCCCAAGTAGCATCTTTCAAAAAGTAATTAGTCCAATGGACTAACACTTAAGTAACAGCCTAGTGTCCACTCTTTATTGTCCTCCTAGCCAATACAGCAACAGGTTCTATAACTAGTGTTCATCCATACATAAGCAATTGAGATCATTTGCCATCAAAAGATCTTATTTTTCATTTTAGCCAGGATACATGAAAAACAAGATGTATTTAAGAATCAAGTGATAGTGTCAATTTGTACACTATTGCACTAATCTTGTCTTCAATCTTGTCTTCAACCTTGAAAGGGCCAGAGTATCTAAAACTCAACTTCTAGTATTACCTATCAGACAATGAAATCTATCTATAGTATTGGAGTTTCAAATAGATCCAATCACCAATATTAAATTGCCAGTCCACTCTATGCTTATCGACTTGATTTTTCATATTGGTTCGAACTTTTTGCAAATAATACTTTAACCGCTACAACGTTGTCTCTGTCTTGTAATTCAATATCCACCTGATTTACTAAGGAGCTATTGAGTACATAATGGAGATGGATAGGCGGTGTGTATCCATTTCCTACCTCAAATAGAGTAAGTTGTATGGAAGAATGGCAGTTGGTGTTATACCATCATTCAACCAGACTTAGCCTTTTAGCGCAAGTTAGTGGTTGATCACCAACCATGCGCCTTATATAGTGACCACCAAACAGGAGCAACCTTTCAATGAAATTCATGCTGATTTGAGTTCAAGCAGAAACAAGAATAGGTAAAGGCTGTAGTAGTTGTTTCATACTTGAACCTTTGACAGATATCACAAGCATTAATAAACCACCTCACTAAGTGTTGTATCCCTCTCCAATAAAACACAATAGATTGCCTTTTCATAGTAGGTAGCATTCTAGAATAACCTTCCAATCCTCCACTATGAAACAACCTGACTAGCTTGTTCTTACCAACAGCTAATCTTCCATTCTTCAAATGTTGATTATTAATCCAACTATAAGGTGAGTTAACACCAGATTGATGTTTCAACTGAAAGATTTGTTTCTGTATTTTTTCATCAGTTTTGCAACTCTTTTGTATTTCTTCCAACAACCTAGAAGATATACTTGAAACTGTAATGGCTTTGACTTGAACAGGATGTATTATTGATAATGCATAAGCTACAACATTCTCCTTTCCCTTCTTGTACCTTATGTCATAGTCATACCCCGTTAACTTGGTAAGCCAGGAATGTTGACCAAAAAATGTGATTTCTGTTGCAACAAATATTTTAGCTTTGATGATCAATTTTAATTTTGAAATGCCTTCTATGTAAGTAATAGTGCCACCTAGTGACTACATTCACTACAGCCAAAAGTTCTTTCTCATAAACTGAAAGACTTCAATGTTTAGGAAACAAAGCCTTACTAATGTACGCTAAAATATGCACATTTTGCATAAGTACATCCCTAATTCAAGTTTTAGATGCATCAGTCTCAATGACAAATGGTTGGTAATAGTTAGACAATGTCAATACTGGTGGAGAAACCATTGCTTTTTTGAGAGTTTAGAATGCTTCTTCTACCTAATAAGTTTGCTGAGTTGAATGAAAGTAGGCTATAAAGTAGGCTATGTCTTTATTGATTGATCTCAAGTGTTTATATACATCACGATAAAGCCTAAAAAGATGAGCTGATAAACATCAGCTACTAAACAGCAAATACTTATCAATAAACAAATTCAAACAAATCCAAGTTATGTAGGATTCTTGAGTCGTGCACTATTATGCCCTCGCAAGATTGGCGTACAACAAGAAGATTGGCATACCACAACGGACGCCAATCTTGTAACGTTGTCAAAGAAATGGCTGGTGAGACAAAGATTTTGCGAGAGAGTCAGCAAGTTGATCAACAACATGAACATGAGACACATATAACTTCTTGTTGGAGACTTGATCATGAACAAAATGGAAATCAATAGCAATATGCTTCATCCTGTAATGGAAAACAGGATTGGCACACAAATATGTGGCACCCATATTATCGCAGTAAATGGTAGGGGTCTTGTATGAGACATGAAGTTATGCTAGTAAGTTTTGTATCCAACTTAATTCAATAGTAGAGGAAGCAACAGAGCGATACTCTGGTTTAATGGAGGATCTAGCAACTGACCTTTGTTTCCTGGAACCCCAGCTAATTGGTATGGCACCTAGGAAAACAAGATAAGTAAAAGTTGAAGTTTAAGTTCTATCTGAGATCACCAGCCCAGTCAGCATCAGAGAAAGCATGTAGATTGAGAGATAAAGATCTTTGCATAAGAATCCCATGAGTGATGGTGCCTTTGAGGTAGTGAAGAACCCTTTTGACAGCAAACTAATGTTCCATAGTTGGTTTATGCATAAATTGAGATAACTTATTCACAGAAAAAGAGATGTCTAGGCTTGTTAAGGAGAGATATTGCATAGCACCAACTGTTCAACAGTACTCTGTAGCATCGATAGAAGGGCTGCCATCTTGCAGTCATAGTGGTGCATATGAGCTCATAGGTGTGGATACTTCCTTTGAATCAATCATCTTGGTGCAATGTAAGAGATCTCGAATGTACTTTTGTTGTGAGAGGAAAAGGCCATCTGAGGTGGGGAATGCTTCAATTCTGAGAAAATAGTGGAAGGAACCTAGATCTTTGAGAGAAAATCATTGAGCAAGTGTGGCTATGAATTGATCAATCAGAGAGTCAGAATTTCCTGTAATAAGAATATCATCAACATAGATAAGTAGAAATAGTGTAAGTAAACAGAGAGGCATCTAAATGGGAGTTGGTGAAGTCATGTGAAAGAAGAAAACCCTTTCAACTCAATAAACCATGCCTGTGGTGCTTGCCTAAGGCCATACAATGCCTTGTGAAGTTTGTAGACATGTCTGGGGTGGTGATTGTCAACAAAGCCCTATGGTTGTTGGATGTAGACATCATCAACAAAGGATCCTTGAAGAAAAGCATTTTTGACATCAAGTTGACAAATAGAAGACTGATAGTGGATAGCAATAGTAGGAATGATGCAAATTGTGGTTGGTTTCACAACCGCGCTAAATGTATCATGGAAATCAACCCTGGGATGTTGTTGGAACCCTTTAGCAACAACAGGAGCTTTATAACGAGTTATGGACCCATCAAAATGTCGTTTAATCTAGTAAATCCACTAACAACTAACAATGTTTTGTGATGGGTGAGGGGGAACAAGAGACCAGGTTTTATTTTTGACAAGTGCATCAAACTCCTCACTTATGGCCAAATGCCAATGGGTTGATTTTGGGCTTGTGTAAAGGAGGTGGGTTCCATTTAATCAAGGGAGAGTATGGTTGACAGACAATACTTCTCATTTAGTTTGAAAATGTTGTTCTTCGATCTAGTGCACATGGGACAACTGGAAAGAATAGGAGGTGAGGTGTAGACGAGTGAAGATGACTTACCTTATTGATTAATGTCGAAGAGCTGTGCGTAAGAGTCTCAGATGTAGGAAAAACCAAGGAAGGTTGCAACATAGTTAAAGATGTAGTAATAGAGTGGGTTTGGGAATCAAGAAGTGTCCACTATGTGACAGAATGATTATTGACAGAAAAAGAAGATTTAGATTGACCCTGAAATGGAAAATGACTGCTCAACAAAACAACATGACATGATACAAATATTCTATTGGTTTGTGGATCAGACATTGATATACATTGTGCTCAGTGGAATAGCCTCTAAAAACACATAGGCGAGAACAAGGTTAAAGTTTGTTGGTGTTGTAAAGACATAGCCAGGGGTAGCACAAACAACCAAAGAGACGTAGCTTTAGGTAATTAGGAGTTTTTGAAATAGAGTTTGAAATAGAGATTGGTTATTAAGAATAGGAGTGGAAAGGCGATAATGAGATATATATATATATATATATATATATATATATATATATATAGCTATTTGAAATGCAACAGACCAATGAGTGAGAAGCAAGGAAGCGTGATGAAGTAAATTAACATAGTTTCGATAATGTGGCGATGTTGTCTTTCAACAGTACCAACCAGTTCAGGTGTATGTGGAGGAGATTTTAAGTGTTGAATGTTATGTTTTGTGTGTGTTGTTGTGAGACCTTGATATTCCCCTCCACCATCTGGTGCAGGACCCTAAACATTAGTATATAAGATTTGAAAAGGTTTGTCACATGAAATTGATGAAATCCAAAAGGGAAGTTTGTGACTTTTATTACATAGACAAGAACTGCAGTGACTAAGACTCAACTCAGAACAAGGCAAGGACTCAGTAAAAATAAGACTTTTCAAAACTTTAAAAGATGGATGACTAAGACGATAACACTATTAACTCATCGATGACTTCGGCGATGTGTAAAATGCACATACTCCTTTATTGTTGCTTGAAGAAGATGGCCACTCATAGACATGTCCTTTATTTGGTCCTTGAGCAAGTGATAACTCCGTTCTCAAATCCTTCACAACAAAACAATTAGGAAAGAATTCAATGGATGTTTTATTTTGATGACAAAATTGAGAAACATATAACAAGTTTTTTTGTAATTTTAGCTGCACACAAAACATTATTGAGTTGAAAAGTGGAATTAGAATTGACAAAATTAGTGAAACCAACATGAGTTATAGGAACTAAATTACCGTTACCGATGATGATATCATCCTTACCATCATATTTTAAGTGTACTGACAGGTTCTAAGAATTGGAGGTGATATGATGAGATGCACCAGAATCAACTATCCAGTTGTTGTCATTACCTCCTGGATTAGTCTATATGAAATTAGCTTATGGTGCCGAAAAAGGGTGGGGGCGAGTTCTGCATGTTCTTATACCATGTCCAGGTTTGTCACACAATTGACACACATGCGTGGTTGATTATTGTTGTAGTGAGGCTACCAATACTGATTGTTAGGTGATTGGGCTCTTGGATTGGAAATATGGCCACTGCCATGATAAGTTTTGCTCTTGAAATTCCCTTGATTTGAAGGTCTGTTCCCAAATTGAGAATGAATGCCTCTGTTGTTATTCCTGTTGGGATGCTTACCTCTGTTATTACTGTTGTTGCTGCATTTGGTGAACTGAGTAGTGATGGGCATCTTGTCTCGGTTGGTGTCACTATGTTTCAATGTTAGTTCATGATCAACCAATTTATCATTCAACTCTTCAAAGGAAATGAGAGAGTCTAGTAGTCAAACTACTGTAGTGATATCCTTGAATTCATAACCTAATCCTTTTAGTGTTGAATGAGTTAGTTCATCCTTGTTCATTGGTGAACTTGCTAAAGCGAGGGTCTCAGAGATGCTCTTCACCATTTGCATATAATCAGGGATGCTTTGATTTTCTGTGGTGGTGTTGGTAAGAATTTCTCGGGGTCCCATGATCTGAGTGTGAGACTTGCTTGCATATGTTCTCTTTAGGCGACTCCATGCATCAGTCACTGACCCTACAGAAGTGATGAGAGGAATTATACTGTCAAACACAGACACAAGAATGGCATGGAAAAGAAGACTATCATGTCGTCTCCACAGCCAATATGCAGGGTTTGGTGAAGTTGTGTTGTTATCTGGGTTTATCACAATAGGAAGAGGAAATGGATATGCCGTCAATGTAACCTTCAAGGTTGTAACCAAACAATAAGGACTAAAATTGTACTCCAGGATGGATAATTAAGTTTGGTAAGTTTAAAAGGAAGTTGAGTAGCTGCATTGATTGCAATAATCTAATTTAATGGATTTTGAGTAAGAGTGATTGTGATGGGGGTTTCAGCCATGGTAGTAGAGGACTTGTTTTTAGCCATGGCAGCAAAGGAGTTTGTTTCGACCTTGTTTAACACAAGGTAAGCTCTGATGCTATAACAAGTTTGCTAAGTTGAAAGAAAGTAGGCTATGTCTTTATTGATTGATCTCAGGTGTTTATATACATCATGATAAAGCCTAAAAAGATGAGCTGATAAACATCAACTATTAAACGTCAAATACTTATCAACACTTATCAATAAACAAATTCAAACAAAGCCAAATTATATAGGACTCTTGATTCGTGCACTATTACTACCACCTCATTTCATTTGAACTAATCTTTTTTAAGCAAACCAATAAAGGGTTAGAAATCTAACATAATCATTTACAAACCTTCTATAGTAGCCAGTGAGACCAAAGAATCCTCTGAGCTGACTAACAGTTTGTGGTTATAGCCAATTTTGCACACCTTCAATCTTTTATGATCAATTGAAACACGTCGTGCTAATATGTAATTGTCAAAGTACTCCACCATAGATTGAGAAAATAACATTTACTTCTCGTGGTCAAAAGAGAATGTTGTTGCAGCAACTCAAAATGTGTATTCCAAATGTTGTACATGGTGTAGCAATGTTTTGCTGTATACCAAAATGACAGTTCCAAACACTAGAATGAACTTCCTCAAATGGGGACTAAAGATGTCATTCATGAGACTCTGAAATGTAGAGGGAGCATTAATAAGCCCAAATGGCATTACCAAAAATTCATAATGACCATAATGGATCCTGAATGCAGTTTTATTGATGTTAGTGGATACATAGTAATCTGGTGATATCCAGATCTCAAATCAATATTAGAGAACAGTGTAGCTTCATGCAATTCATCCAGCAACTTTTCGATAACTAGAATAGGGTACTTATACTTGACTATATTTTTATTCAGTGTTCTATAGTCAATACATATTCTCCATGTCCCATCTTTCATTTTGACTAGAACCACTGGGGAAGAAAAAAGGCCACTATTCTATTGAACCAAACCAATATCAAGCATTTCCTTAGTCATTTTCTCAGCTACATCCTTTTGTAAGGTAGAATGCATATAATGCCTCTCATTTACAGCATGGTTTTATTCTAGAAGTAGGATTCTATGATCATGATTTCTATGTGGGGACAGCTGTGTTGGTTCCTGAACTAGAATGCATATCTGTTCAGCAATGTTTGCACTGATTTAGGATTTTGCACTTCTTTTCCTACCATAATACCATTGATAGCACGATGATTTTCTTGATCTCCGCTCAACTTGAGACTATAGAGTTGCACTAAGGAAT
The DNA here is from genome assembly GCA_031772115.1 of Heritiera littoralis. Lineage (NCBI taxonomy): Eukaryota > Viridiplantae > Streptophyta > Magnoliopsida > Malvales > Malvaceae > Heritiera > Heritiera littoralis. The sequence goes on from JAPDPK010000021.1 coordinate 812,366, forward strand.
ATTCTGATGATTGCAACAATATTTTATCAAGCTGTTTGCTACTGACAGCCTTTAGCTATAGAGTTGCACTATAAGGAACATTCTGATGATGGCACATGGAATTTGTGAGGGAATGACAGCACAAAGCATATGCAAATAAATCGAAATTTTATCAAGGAGAAGATAGAGAAATAAATAATCTCAGTGATGTACACTCAACTGCCCTCCAAATAGCATACATTCTTATTAAGGCACTTCCAAGAACCAACTTTAAAGATTTAAGATCCATGTTGGGAATGATCAACATTTACAACCCAACCTGAGAGAGATGTGAGAAATATCTGATTAATTTTATATTTATTTTTCTTTGATCCTAGAGGGATTAGGATAATTCGCTTTAAATCCCTGAGTTTATCTCCTAAAATTCAAGGATATGATATTCTTATCTTGAGTTGATTTCCCCAGCCTCTTGTATAAAAATACTTGTTTTATTCTCGGAATAAAATAAAAAACAGAGAAGTAATTTCTACCTCAAAAGCTTCACCTCTTATTGTAGAATAAAGCTAGTAGCTTCTTGGTGGCCAATCTCACTGAACCAACAGCCACTCCTTGCAACATAATCTACTGATTCTTCAATGCAAATTTCATCGTTAACTCATTAAATTCCGAAACTACAAGTCCCAATTCCTCAGCCAATATACTCCCAAGACAAATCACATCCCATTAAAAACCAAGAAGTCCATGTGTTGTTAAAACCCTTGAGCCTCCCACTGAACTCCCTTACGCACATCCTAAACCCACATTTCATCTCCAATAGCTATAAATATTCCCACACCATGAACAATTTGAGTCTTGCACCCCAACCTTTTGACCATAATTTGGTCATAAAAATTGTCACTGCTTTTGTCAAATAAGATGATCACCTGATGTTGCCTAATTTTTCCATGAATTCCCATTTTCTGCGATTCACCAATTCCTACCAAAACATCTAGGGATATAACAGTTCTAGGGCCTACTTCAAGGTCTTCATTCAGTAATATTTCCATGGACTTTAAACAATCTACAAACTCCTTAGAATCAAGTGGATTATCCTCCACATCATCCACCAAAATTTGGTATAGTTTTGATTTAATGCTTTTGTGACTAACATTATACTTGACCCCACACCACTAAAACGAGCCATGTTTCTTCTCTCTTCCCTTTTTGCTAATCTAAGATTAAAGACTTCTACTCCTACATGTAAGGGTTCAAATTTGGGATTAGCTGTTGCATGCCTTGGTTGTTATTGATTGTAATGTAGAGAGTAAGGGTGGTTGTGTAATTATTTGTAGTTGTGCTTCATGTTGAGGGTTTTTGTAAAGAATTTTTTCCTTCCCAAGTGTATAAATATAACGATTCTGTTCAATTGGAAAGTAGTGCTGCCTAATTTTTCTTCCATTTTTTCAACATTTCCAGGCGCTAACAAGCTTTTTTTTTTCCACGAGTGCTGTTTTCATCATGGTCGAGATCACATTCTCTATACCAACAATGGACGCCAAAATCTCAAGCAAATAAATGTTAAACAAATCAAATATACTTATCTATGTTCAATTCATTTAATAAATAAATGCTAAAATATTATTCATAACCATTTATTAAATTAATAAACAAATATAATCGAACACAAATCAAACATGTTCACAAACTGTTTATCAAATACTGTTTATATGAAGTTTTAACCACCCCTAGTCAAAAATAGCTGCTTAATTTAATTATTAGTTTGTTTTTTTAATCCAGTATGTACTAATAACAGTATAGCGTAAATTTTTTTTTGGTTGCAAAGAGCAAAGTAAAGCGTATATCAAGAATTTCTTTGATTGCGATCATAAAAGCTTGTGATTGGTTAGTGCAGATATGCCGAAACATTTTCTTAGCAAGCAAGAAGAGCAGCGAACAAAATACAAGATTGCATGACAAATGGAAGAAAATTACATATATCTGCAACTGGGTTTGAAGAGTAAAGATACAATTAAATGAAGAAAAAAAAAGAACTGGAGGGACAAAAAGGAACAAGAAGAAAAGACTAATGACACAATCTAGCTAGACATCATGACCTGAGCAATTGAATCGAGGGCTTGACTGGCGAAAAACCTGACATCGACATCGGGATCCTCACTCAATTCAACTAAGCATGGACGGATTGTCTTCTCCACCACCTGTATTCATCAACAACAATTTACTAAATTATATTCCAAATCCAGGAACAAACTAAACCCGCATAACCTCCTTATATATATATACACACACATATAAGGTGTCATTTTTGATGAATTACATGTATGTAAGCATCAATCAATTAAGAAAATTCACAAATTGGAAAAAGAAGACACGAACTACTCATAGGAAGAAAAAATTAAAACCCTCACAAAAGGTGTCCTTCCTAATAAAATTGCACGCTATCCATTTGCACCACCTTGCTATTCTTTCTGTGCTATACTTTATATCTTCGGTCAAGGAAAAAGCAACGAAAACAAAGGAGGAAAAGTACAAAAGCCAAAACCCTCAAAATTTTCAGTAAGATTGAACAAGCTTTCTCCTTTTTTTTTTCTTTGCCATTTTTCTTTTGTTTTCCATTTTCTTTTAATCTCTTTTTTCCCATATAAACATGGCATTGTTTCTAATCGAAGGATATCTAGCTTATATTAATTATTGTATGATACTCACATGTATCGTAGATACGATTCGATTCACAACAAAATCAATACGTTTCTATATATAAAAAGAAACAATTTGATCATAATTCGATGACATATCCCTCAATACATAAGTAAACCAATGCAAATCGTACAATACATCTATAGTATAATTCACTTTGATGCTTGAGATAAATTTAGATCAGACCCAATAAGAAACCGGTCACCTAATAACTTAAAATGCAATTTTAATATTTTTTTACCTAAAAACACTTCTAAACATATTCTTTAAATATTTTAAACTTCAAAATATGAACTTTTAGACTTTTAGTTAGTAAATTAACATAAAAAATTTTATTTAAAAATATACACTATTTATGAGGATATTAAGAATTTGAAAAACCACCATATTTTCCCATACTCATTCAACCTTATTGATATGTATAATATTTTTTATGTTTTATTTTACATCTATATATGCTATTTATAATTAATGTTATAATTGTTTACCATATCTTATGATTTGATATGATTCGGTACTCAATATTCATTCAAATATAAAAATTTCATTCACAATGCTATCTCATTTTAACTATGAGCTGGCCTAATATGCAAGTGTTGACACCACGATTGTGAAATATATACCAATTTTCAGCACCAGGAAATGTTACACTAAGCACTCATCATGTTTAATGAAAAAAAAAAATTAGAATTCGATCACATGACAAATATTAAAATGAGAATAAATTTACTCACAGATTGATCCACAATAGGAATAAGTGACTGCAGCACCTTGGCCACATTAAACTTGATGTTGGGTACCCTGTGTCATGCAATTTTTAGTGTCATAATCCAAGTCAAAAAAATTCAAACAAATATACTCTCAAATCAAATTTCAAAATGCACCAGCATTACCTATCTTTTGAAGCATTAATAACAACAGGGAGAAGTTTTGAACAAGTAATATCTGGGCCCATAACAGGGGCAAGTAGAGAAATTGCATGTAGAATGGTCATCCGATACAGATAATGAGGATTGTTAATCATGTCCAAAACCTGTCATCAGATTTCCCAAAAAAGTGACATCATTTCGAGAATCAACATCTTCAGATATCTCCTTCCAAGTATTCAGAATTATGGAAACAGGAACGAAATTACTGTTAAGACAAGCAGACTGACCTGTGGAACTATATGCTGCATTGCCCAATCTGGTCCAAACTCTTCTGCCAGGCGCTTCACATTATTAGCAGCAGCATCACGAATGGAATAAACCTACAATGAATACCAATGGAGTTAGCAAAGCTTATTCTATAATATTACAATATTAAGTTCTCGTATCACGGTATCACCTCTGAAAGGTAGACTGGTGAAGTGTAAACAAAAACCAAAGCAAACAGAAAAGCTTTAAATATTGGTGTTTTCTCCTATTTCACCAGAATAACTGATTATATTTTGTTGATTCTCAAATATATGGGGAGCAATTCCAGTTTGACATTGAAATATATATGCACTTGGGATAGAATCATAGAGAAAGAAGCAGGTAAACTCCATTTGATTTTTGCTCCAAATCGAAGTTATTTGCACCTTATCTTTCAACCATTGCATGCAGAGTGCACCAAGTTTGTCATCGAAAAAGCCTACACCCAACTGACTTGCCAATAAAGGTATGTATTCTATTATTGCAAGCCGAACCCTCCAGTGCCTATCCTCTGCAAGCTCCACAATAGCTGGCAATAGGGACTGGGACAGCAGATCAATTCCAATCACCTGCAATGATATATTAACTAAGCTGCAATTGAATATATAAGAGAGATTCACTAGCATGCTCATAGTAAATAGTTCTTCCAACCACTCCACCAAAATAAATGATTAAAATAGCAAGAATAAGAAAACCACAGGCGATAACTGGCAGTCATATATTAAACAACACATTCTCACTCCAGCTTAGCTCAAGTGGGAAGTGTGGGTGGGGTTTCAGTACCAGAAAGTTAAATCATAACACATCATCAAATCCAAACCTCAAAGATTCATATTGAACTTGCTCAATGCATTAGCAATGAGAAATTTAACATCTTTATTTAGGAGGATTTACTGAGTATGGAGGAATTTTAACCATGCACATTCTAGAATGACAAATTGACATGTACAAACGTAGCATGATAAAACAAGAAGTAATCACCTTATTTAGTCAATCAATCTAAAAGGCTTGCTTATATTGATACATTTTAAACTGTTAAAAGTGACTGAAATTTTGACAATCTGAATCCTCAAACAACAACAAGGTTTCCAGCCTACAACTTTCAGCAATTCCTACATTATGGTCAAACAGGTAACTTCATAGTTATTGTGGCTGGATGGAAGAATATTTTCTCCAGCAACTAAAATAAAATCAAACTCTCAAACTTTAATTGACATACGGGAAAATTCTGAGAATGATTTAGAAGTTATTCCAATCACAGGTCTGAGGTCTCGTTTCACTTCCCAGTCAAACATAGAAAATTTAAAAACACTGGGTCCACAATCAGTTTCCAAGATCATAGTCTGATTAAACTGTTGAACATTATCACCAAAGGATGAGGAAACTTGTAAATAGAAGATAATAAAGATAATGTCATTATTATTATTGATAAATCGTAAATTACATCTTAAAAATTATAACCACCTGGTTAACTTGATCAAGCTTGCTAATGATATTCAGTCGAACGTCAGGAAATTCATCTTTCAAAAGAGAAAGAAATATGGGAAGCAATTGCTCTATGGTCGCATCCTACAACCATCAAAGGAGATTATGTTATATTCCAAAGAGAAAAAAAGATTGCAACACGTATAGAATGAATGCATTAGAACAATATGAAACAATGCCTTCTAGAATCAATATGAGACCAAACAATTTAAAAAAATTAAAAAAAAAAACCAGCGTGACAACTAAATCCATCCAATCAATACAAAATAATAATTTTTTAACTTTGTTCAAGGAAAGAATAAAGAACCAAATCACAAATGAGTCTGAATAGAGCTTGTTATTCAGAAAAACACCAAGCAGACAGAAATGTTATTCTGCTAATTAGATACGCAGCCCACAGGTGAGAACACAAAAAATGTCCTCAGTCAAAGCGGTCGACAAATCCACAATATACTTACATACTTGCTGCTAACATAAGGATAGCTGACCACAAAGTGTCATCAGAGGAGAAGATGAACACTTATTCAATAAACTATACAGTTGTCCATACCAAAAAGAATCAGGTAACCTATGACACTAAAATATATAAATGAAATTCATCGAAGGCAGACTATCCAAGCACAAGACAAGACAAAATGACTACCTTCCCTAAAACAGGCGCCATTCCCATTATAACTGAAGCCAAAGCAGAACGAACATGCTGGGAGGAATCTGTTGATAGTTCCTACAGCAGGCAACATTAACTAATTAGACAGGACATTGCTAGAGTGTGGAAAAACTAGATTACTGCTACAGATAAAGAAAAAATTGGATGAAATAGGCTAAGTATTCCATGAGCATTTTTACCTTGACACAAGGAAGTATATGCTGAATTGCTAGTTCTGGATTCAGAATACGGCAAAACTTAGTAACTTTTCCAGCAGCAGCAATCCGTACTTCAGCTTCATTATCGCGAAGTAGGCGAACATATGCAGGTACTAAGTCCGACCTAAACATGTAAACGTCGCAACATCATTTGATGATTACTGATAATAAGCTTATCACAAAGAAAAAAAAATATTGAAAGTAAATGTAAGAATGTAACAGAAATATCAATTTTGAATGGGCAAAGCATGATAATTGATAAATGACCAAAGACAATTGTATCAAATTCCAATTAGACAGAGAGGAACAAACAAATTCATCAGCAGATATCAGGGAAAACGGTTAGAAGGTAAAATGGAGTAGGAAAACAAGTATAATAATAGAAGTCTGGAAAGCAAAATATAAAATGTTTTATGCCACATGATTTTGCAGAGATTACCTAGTAGGCTCAGGTCCAACAGCTTCACACAGCTCATATAATTGATTTGCGACCATGTAACGGACACGCCAAGACTTATCCTAGAAGCCAAAGTAATACCATTTGAAAAAAACAACTCATAAATATAAATTACCAAACCGAAGAATGGAAAAAGAGAGAAAATGGAGAAAAGAAAAAATAATTTAAAAGAACAATAATTTCCATTTGATTTCACCATAAGAACTGAGAAAAGCTAAATACAAGGGCAAACCCAGTGCACAAGATTCCCACATTAGTTTGGAAAGGGTCATATACATGCAACCTTCCCTTCGCATTAACAGAAAGGCTGTTTCCATGACTTGAACTCTGGCAAATCCAGTGCATAAGATTCCCACATTATTCTAGAAATGGCCACATATTCGCAACCTTCCCTTTGCATTAACGAAGAGGCTATTTCCGTGACTTGAACCCACGACCTCCAGGTCATGAAAGAACAACCTTTACCGTTGTACCAGGACTCACCCTCTAAGAAAAGCTAAATATATTGCCTTAAAATTAAGTAGAAACCATGCAAAATTATTGCATCAAACAGAAATTAAAGATATATTCTACGAAATAAACAACAAAAACCAAACTTGTGAAGAATACAAGAACATTTATAACCTTGAAGGTTAATTGATTTCTAGCAAGGTGAACCAAACCATCATTTCAAGAACTTGTTTAAAAACAAAAGATATGAGACATCCCAATAGAGCAGTATAACTCATTGAAGGCCCTCATAGCAAAACGGAGAACTTGTTGTTTGAGGTGGAATTATAAAGGGTGATAATCCATTTCATTCAAGATATCTAGATCTTTTTACAGATACAATAAATGGTATTGTGCAAGCAAGATGACCAAAAAGTTTATGACACTAGTTCTTTTTAATACAGCTAGGATCCAGAACAGTGAATAAGTTTCATCTTCAAACTTAAAAGAGTGAAAGAAGTTCCCAACCACCTCAATGACTAGTTTCAGACGGAAGAGGGTGGGGGAAGGGGAAGGGGAAGGGGGAAGTACTTTCATAACTTTTCTAGAGATGCAAAGAGCTTATACAACATGTGCAGAAACTGTAGTACCCAACAAAACAAGACCATTACAAAAGTTTGCCCCAACCTCCTCACAAAGATAACGGATATGATGACAAAACAAGACAAGTATGGAGCAATTTTTGAGATCCTAACATAGTTGTAACATAATATTCATCACACTTGATCTACCTGTGAGAAATTAACTATGACAGGGAGAATATGTGCCACACAATCTTGAGGTTCCAACAACTTTCCTAGAGCTGCACAACCCTCAACAGCCAATAAGCGAACAGAATCTTGATCTGCAGGGATGAAAAATTGGATAAAATAAGCTTTCAAACCTTATAAGTATGAACTTGACAACAACACTAAGTATGCAAAATAAAATGCATAAGTATAAACAAACAGCGATAGACAAGGGATTAGTTGATTTATTTATTCATAAAAGTAAGATCAAAATACCACAAAGTACATGATCGATCTTAGTTGGGCTTTGCACATGAAACACAAGATAAACTTAACCGATCCTTTGATATAATTGTTTGATTGGAGTAAAAATGAAGGGTTATAGGTGCCTGTGCAGGTAAACTGCACAAATATACTATGATCTTTTTTTTTTGGGTGACTGTTGATGACACTTGTTCATAAACAACAAACCTTGAATTTATAAGATAAAAAGAAAGTTGCAAAACTTTCCTTAAAAGTTAAAGGAGCTGACAACTACCCATTTCAAATTCCTCTTCCTTCCTACAAGTTTGAACCTAAAGCTGTCCCCTCTACAGGGTAGAGAAACACCATAAAGGCTATTAAACTCTCCCCTCATGATTTCTGACCAGTATTGTTCAACTCAAATCACAGCCTGCACTTTTCCATTTAATACATTTTGAAGCATATAGTCAACAATGATTTATCAGCTAAACAAGTAATCATAATTTGAATAAGAAAGGCACATTAGGCAATCTACATACCATCCTGCGTCAAATCATCAAACATTGACATAATGTCCACCTTCAAATGAGGTGCTTCTACAGTAGCAGCAAATTTTCCAAGATTTGTCGCTGCAGATCTCCTAACCATGGGCATGTCATCTTGGCAAAGCTGACTGTATATTGCTCTTAGTTCAGTTTTTAATGCCTCAGGGGCACTTGGATATGCAATGTGAAACAATCCACAAGAGGATACTCTAGCTGTAAACCACTCACCAGCAGCCAATCTCTGGATGTTTGAGACAATCACATTCGAAGAAACAATAGTCAATCTACTTTTAATACTAAATAAAGTATTAATTAGGATTAAAACTACATACAAATTTGAGCACTTATTAAGAATAATACCATATCCTGGTCACTAGGCCTAAGAATAATCGTATTATATTTGGTAACATTATCCAAATGAGAACAAGGCAGAGCAGCAGATCACAAATGTTGGCAGCTTACAGCAGACCATCATAATATTACTAATCTAGAAGAAACACATTATGCAAGTGGACTTTCATCAACTCTCTGAGTTAAAGAGTTTTCAAGCATTATTAAAGAATATGCTTCTCCCATAACAATCTTTTCATGACACAAACATTAAAGCCAAAATCAAATTCTATATCAAAATCATGTAGTTCCTTGTTGCAATATATTATCTCATCTTTCCAAAGAAATAGAAAAGAAAATAGAAGCACTATATCATGCATCCACATTTCAAGGCAGTCAACTCCGTAATTTGCATCCCAATAAACATGTAAAACTATTGAATATAAAAGACATTATGTATGAGGAAAATGAAAACACAAAGCAGAAGCCAACCTTTACTAGTGGAATAAAATACTCAACCAAGTCCTGCTCCCTCATCTGTGCACCAATTCTACACAACGACTCCACAGCTTTATCCCTCACACAAGTTTCCTCGACAGTGCAAAGAGTCTCCAATGGAGGTAACAATACATTAGCATATTCCACACCTCCAACATAAGGAATAAAAACTCCCAATTCTTCTGCCATGGCAAGGAGAACTTCATCATCATCATCATTGTTCTCACTCAGAAATGGAATCAATTCCTTCCGTGTCCTTTCTTCCCCAAGTGCACGAGCAATGGTAGACAGTCTACGGATCGAGTTCAAACGAAGCTGGATATCTTCATTCTTGAGCTCATCAATCAACACCGCAATGGGATACAAAGGCTCATCAATCATTGCCATGTTAACTCACAAGATCTTACACCTGAAAATATACCAATAAAACCAAAAAAAAAAATCAATTTCAGAATTCAAAAATTCTGAAATGGCAGAAATCGCAATTAAGAAACCCAAACGGCTATTTAACCTAAGCTAATCTTACACCTTGTCCTTCATTTTCTAAACAGCCAAACAGTGGGTTAGAGAGGGCGAAGAGAGATATAAACCACGCACTAATTACAAATTTGGATAAGAAGAAACCCTAATAAATGCTAAAAAAAAAAAAGGTGATCCAATCTATAAACGATTCGAAAAAGACATGAAAAATCTTTATATAAAAATCAGCTAAAGCAGAAAATGAGCAACGAGGAGATCTATAATACCGAGAACAAAATTTTCTTAAAGTGATGATGGAAGAACTGGAGTACCTTAGGAGGGTCCAAGTCAAGTGCGGGTCTGTTCGAAGATCTAAGCGAGGAGACAAAGCGACGGAGGTATTGATCTGTAAAAGAGAGTAGATTAAATTTTGTTTCTCTTTTTTTTTTTAATGCTTTTGTGATTAAAATTGTGTGAAATTATCTCGACATGAGGGGCTGCTTTTGACCACAACCTTTTAACCTTTTCTACTCTTTAATTAATAACTACCACATTTCTTTCGGTAGTAAGACGGGAATTTCGGATCGTTTATTTACCGGAACACAGTCCGACCCGATTTATTCTTTTCCTTTTTTTTTTATCGGATATTTATTTTTTATTCATTTGAAAAAAAGAATCACAAAGAAAAAAGTTATAATAAAATTAGACTTATTCAATGGTGGCCGAGCTATTCGCTCAAACTCAAGAGCACATTTATTTTTGGGCAATACAAAAATGTTAATCTCATTAAATGAATTTAGACTTAAAAATCAATGTTTGCTAAAAAAAATTTGGCTTGAATTCACTCTTTCAAGTGCAAGTTCAACTCGTTGACTATAATTCTTTTTATTAAATTTTTTATATTAATGCATTTTTTAAATTAATTTTTATTTTTGCAATTTAATTTGAATTTGTTTTTTAGACTTTAATTTAAATTTTCATGTTTTTTGTAGTTTTCTGTAAGAATTTATCCAAACTTATTTGTGCTATATTTATTAATTATTACGTGTTTTAATATTTTATATTTATTATAATTTTTTTAAAATTAATAGTATTTGAGTGGCCTTAAGGGCTAAATGCTCAATTTAGGATTAAACATGTGAAGATTGTAAAACTCTGTACCTAAATTGTAAACAAATAAATTAATTAAGTAAACTTAGCATGGAATTACAACAAAAAATTTTGTATTAACTTGAGTACTGAATCCAAAAGTTTGAGTTTAGTGTGTTTAACAGTTAATGAACATCTGTTTATATATTTGATTTACATACATATGTATAGTCGATAAACAAAGTAAATTCATACTTTTATAATTTTACACGATGAGAATATAAGTTAATAGATATGTATATTATCATTGCTTATAGTATACACATTTGACATGATATATATAAATAACATGTATAGGTATGTAAATGTTTAAGATAAAAATATATATGTTAAATATATATATACATATATATATATATAGAGATAAATAATAATAATGAATAACTAAATAAGTAATAGTAAAAATAAAATAAAATAAAATAAAAATAAAATAAAAGTAATGAAATAATATATAAATATAAAGTAACATAGTAAAGAATTTATAATAATAATAATAATAATAATAATAATAATAATAATAATAATAAAATATTAATATAAAATTGGATTGGCTTCCTAATCAAAATTGGGAGCAGGTCTGAAAATAATAAAGGAGGCAGAAGGAGCCTCGGTTAAAAACAAAAGAAAGAAAGAAGGAAGGAAAAAAAAAAAGGAAAGAAGGGAAGAGGCAGACGAACTGCCGCTGCTGTTGGCCGACGTCGGATTGCTGTTAGGAGTTGGATTTGCCGGCGGCGAAGAGAAGTAAAGGAAGAGAGCCAACCCACTGCCCTAGAAACTCGATCTGTCCTTAACCCACACCAAATTCGTCTGCCTAAATTGAACCCGAGGGAAGAAAACCAAAAAGAAAACAAATAAGGAAAGGAAATTTAGCAGAGGCATTCAATGAAGGAGAAGGAATTCGAGTGAGAAGGAAATAGTGAATCATGAGTGTCGCTGCTGCTGCCTAGGACGCCAGATAAAATAGCAAAATCAAGGCTGAAGCTAAGGTTTTTGGTCTGGTGTCAGTACAGGGACCAAAATAATGGCTAATAGCTAGTGTTGTGGTATTGGAAAACGGGTTTGCAATTAGTGAAGTTTAGGGCGCTTAAATCGGACTAAACAAGGGCTAATGTAGGAGACTTTTAGTTGTTTAAATAAGGAAGAGACAGGACTGAAGTGAGATTTTATGGGATGCTTGTTGAATGTTGACGTAAGGCTCGGGTTGGATTACAAGTCGAGATAAACACTGGAAGTGGCGTTGACAGGGATGAAACCGAGGAAGTTCATAGTGGCCGTTGGGAGGCGTCTTTCAAGGCTGATTTGGTGTCTGAAGAAGGCTAATTTTGGCTTGTTCCGAACTGCGGGAAAGTGGCCATAGCAGAGGCTTTCGAGGCGTGTTTTAAGGCTGGAAACGGGAGTAGGAAAGGAGAGCGAACAAGGGGAAACAGGGGGTTCTTGGCTAATCCTTGGGGCTGGTTTTCATAGCTGTTAGTAGAAGTGGTTACGGGCCGGACCGGGCCGGTTTTCACCGGTTCCGGCCCTAATCATAAGAGAATCGATCCGAACCGATATTAAATCGGTCCGGTTCGGACCGGTTCTATATATTATGAGAGGCGAACTGGCACGGTTTGTTGGACCAGTTCGGTCCATTTTTTTTTCTTTTTAAAATTTTTATTTTTAAAAAAATTATATTAATTTATTTTAATATATATTAATATATTTTAATAATTTAATGTAGTAAATTTATTTTTATAATAAATAATGTTAATAGTTTAATTTAACAATAATTTATTATAAGAATATAAGTTATATTATAATTTATTTAATTAATGTAACAATAATGTAAAAACAAACTATTATAAAATTATCTAATAAAATTATTGTTATAATAAATTAAAGTTATATTATGAATATAATATTATGATAAAATGATATTTGATTCAAAATACAAATAATGATATTATGAATATTATTATTATATTCATTTTGCATATCTTTATTTATATTCATTTTGCATTTAAAATAATTTATTATATTTGAAATATCATTTACTTAATATTTATTCATTTATTTAATATGTTTTTAAAATATTAATTCATTTTGTATTTTAAATATTTATTTATTTTAAACATATATAAGTATAACATTAATTAATTTGGTATGTAATAATAATAATAATAATAACAACAACAACAAAGGAGAAAAAGGAGAGAGTAGGAGACCAAAGATTTTTTACGTGGAAAACCCCTTCAAAAGTTAGAAGGGTAAAAACCACGGGACCGTAGTCCATAAAAATATTCACTATGACTAAACTTATTTACAATTTTACATACAATTTACAAAAAAAAAATTATTCTCTACTCTTCATAATTTATACGGATTGCCTTGAAAATTTCTTCCTCCTCTTTTGAATTATTATCAGCAAATTCATTGGCCATTCCAAGTTCGACATTGCGCGATTCCGCATCAAACCAATCTTTAAGGCATGTTAACATGCACAATGAATCCGGATTAAGAGTGGTTCGATGGTCTCTAATAATTCTTCCACACGTTGAGAATGCGGATTCCGAAGCAACAGAAGAAACCTGCACCGCAAAAACATCTCGGGCCATGGAAGCTAAAACTGGAAATTGTTTTTGGTTTTCTTTCCACCATTGGAGAAGATCAAAGTTATCATCTACAGAAAAATCTTGACTTAAGAAAAATCCTAGCTCATTGAAGCTAGAACTCCGTCGAGTTGTTGATCCCGATCCCGATTCCGATCCGCTCGCTTTTCCTTTTAGCTTCATTCTCTTCTTTGCTGCTTCCTTAATTGCGTTTAAAATTCCTTTTCCTTTTTTGCTACTTTCGGTTTCTTCGTATGAATCTTCTTCTTCTCGATTAAAGTTGAATTGCTCCCTTTCTGTTTCATAAACATTAAACAATTCTCGAAAAAGATTATTAATTGAGGACTTTTGATCCTCAATAGAATCAAGACCAAGAAATTCTTTATAACAATCAAAAAAAATTTCTATATTTACCTCACCTTGACTAGGATCTAGTAAAGTTGCAATACAATAAATAGGAGGAATTATTTCTCAATATTTTTTAAATTTTTCCTCCATATCATATACAAAAGAACTTAAAGTTTCATGATTCCTAAATTTTACAAATTTGTCAAACATTGTGTAGATAATAGGAACAAAATACGGTGTAGTTGGATAAAATTGAATTGAAAATCTTTCGGTTGCATCTTTAAAAGTAGATAATAAATCAACACAATATTCAATAAAAGTCCAATCTTCTTCAAAAAGTACTAAATGTGTGCTACTTGTATAATTGTTATAAAAAGGAGTAACAAGTTCTTTATAAGGTAAAATAGAAGAAAGCAAACGATGAAGTGAATTCCATCTTGTTTCCACGGGAAGTGGAAATGCTTTAACAGGTATATTATTTGTTATACAAATTTGCTTCCATTCACGTTTATTACTTGGTGTGCGAATCCATTTTGCTAAAATTTTAATTTTATCAATTGGACCTATGCCAGTACCAGTACCACTAGAACTAAAACCACTTTGAACACATAAATTTATAATATGACATGCATATCTTGCATGAAAAAATATACCTTGCATAACAGGGTTTAAACTTTTAATTAAATGAGGAATAGCCGCAGTATTACTTGAAGCATTATCAAAAGTAATAGCAAAAACTTTATTATTTTCTAGTCCATATAATTTACAAACTTTAGTAATATATTTATGAATAGTATATGAATTATGTGCTTCTTCTATTACATCTAAAGATAAAATTCGTTTTTGCATAGACCAATCTTCATCTATCCAATGACAAGTTATAACAAGATAACTTATACCATTAGTACTAGTCCATATATCACTAGTTAAACTAACCCTAGATGAAATATTACTAAGTTTATCAATTAAAGCTTGTCTATATTCTTTAAACATATCCATGCAATCTCTTTTTAATGTATGTCTAGAAACAGATTTATATGCGTGTTGTAAATATTTACAAACAAATTCTAAATATCCTGTTTTTTCACAAATTGTGAATGGTTGTTCAGTTCTAACTACAAATCTAACTAAACCACGTCTAGCTTGAACATTATCAAAATTAAAATTTTTTCCACCATCATGCGTATTAATTTGAGATTGTTTACCTTCTAAAATTTCATTTTCTTCGGCATCAGGATTAATTTTATGTATAGTAATTAAATGCCTTTTATACGTACCTGTACCGCCACCACCTCTACCGGAGTTATAAGAGTAAACGCCTTTGCACAATTTACAGATGGCACAATATTTATTCGTCTCACCTTCTTTTGCTACAATGTCGAAATACTCCCATACCCTGCTTGTTTTTTTTCGACTAAACTTCGGTCTTGATGATGTAGCAGCAGTGGTGGCAGCTGATGATTGTGTTTGAGCATGACTTCCTCCACGACCACGACCACGACCAAACGATGGTGCCAAAGGAAGCTCCTCCTCCGGATGAATATCGGGTTCGATTTCATTAAATAATTCGTCACCCAAATTAGGAATTTCAGTGGAACCAAAAGGTCGAGAAACAGAGCATGAACGACGAAAGAAATTTGACATTTTTATATTTTTTTTGAAAATAAATATATGTTAAAAATTTAAAAAATAGATGTATGATAATATATTGAAATTTAAAAATTGAAACTTGAAAATTAAAAGTAAAATTTGCAAAATTATAAAATAAAAAGAAAAATGAAATTTATAAAGAAAATGTGATATTATAAATTTGTAATAAGGAATATATATAATATATTAGAATTTGAAAATTAAAAGTAAAATTATAAAATAAAAAGAAAAATGAAATTTATAAAGAAAATGATGATATTATAAATTTGGAATAAGGAATATATATAATATATTAGAATTTGAAAATTAAAAGTAAAATTTGTAAAATTATAAAATAAAAAGAAAAATGAAATTTAGAAAGAAAATGATGATATTATAAATTTGGAATAAGGGAATTTAAGTGAATTTGAGAGAGTTTGAGTGAATATTGAGAGAGTATGTGAGTGAAGAGAATAAGAGTAGATGAATATAGATAGTAGATTTGAGAGAAAATATAGAAGAAATGTAAATGAAAATAGAAGATTATAGAGGTATTTATAGGAAAAAAATTAGAATAAAAAAATAAAAAAAAATTAAAAAAAAAGATTGATGGGCAACGGCCAAAATGGCCGTTGCCCATCAAACACAAAGAAGAGGCAAGCCTCTGCTCTGCATACTACAGTTGCACTGCACTACTGCAGTGCAACTGCAAGAGGCTAGGCTGCCACTGCGCCAAGCCTCTTTTTATTTTTTTTAATTTAATTAAAATAAAAAAAATTAAAAAAAAAAGAAAAGAAAGATTGATGGGCCGTTGCCCATCAAACGCAGACTCGCAGAGGCAAGCCTCTGCGAGTCTGCATGCTACAGTTGCACTACAGTGCAACTGCAGTTCCTTTTTTTTTTTACCGGACCGGTTCGAACTAGTCCGGTTTTGAACCGGGCCCTTAACGGGCCCGGTTCTTAACGGGCCGGGCCCTTACCGGGCCCGGTTTTAGATGATTAAAACCGACCCAGCCCGCTAACATGCGGGGTCGGGCCGGTTCCGAACCGGTACAGTACCGGTTCGGATTTTGGGCCGGATTGACCCGATCCGGTTGCGAACCGGGTCGGGCCAACCCAGCCCAATAAGCATCTCTAGCTGTTAGGTGCTGAGTTGAGAGGTTGTGATAGAGGAAGAACGGAGGAATTAGGGGCTGTACAGGTGTGGTAATCGCGAATTTCTGAATTTTTATAGTAATTATTTGAAAATATAATTTTAATACGAAAAATAAATTAAAGTAAGTAAATAAATTATTTACAAGATGGAATATTGTTAGAAATTTCGTAAATGATGAAGTGTCGAATTTGAGAAATTATATAGAGGAATTTAAATTGGATATAATAAGATCCAAATTAAATAAGAAAATAAAAATGAAAAGGAGAAATTAATTGGATATTAAGAAATCCAAAATTAAATGAAATAAAAAAATGCATATATTATACATTTATATAATTAGATTATATAAATATATTTTTATATGTTTTTATATAAATACATATGTATATATATGAAATATAGTATATATTATAAAATGATATGTATACTATTTTTTATTAAATAAATACATATGTATATTATTATAATACATTTTTGGATATAAATATATATATGAAATATATATAGTTATATATATAGTATTTGAATTTAAATGTATAGATATATATATACACACACACACACATGGTATTGTATGAAATATATATATTAAGATATATATATATATACACACACACACACACATATATATCTCTAATAGAATAATTATATATATAATTATATAAATGTAATTATATATATTATATAAAAAAAATTTAAAACAGAAAACGGGATCGGGATACACCCGACCCCGTTTCTTCTCTGTTGTAACAGATGAGAGAAATGCAACAGAAGCCGATGTCGTCGGCCGAGAGAGGAGAGAGAGACGTCGTCGGCAAGACGAGGGGGAAGAGGAGAAGCGACCAGCGACGGCCCGAAACGGGAAAGGAAAAGGAAAAAGGGGCGAAGTAAGGTGAAACCGAATAGGAAAAGAGAAGGAAGGAAGCGGCGGTGCTGGCCAATTCGGGCACTGCTAATGCCACCAGCACCACCGCTGAAGGGAGACTAAGAAGAAAGAGTCACCGGTGGTGAAGGAAAACGAAGGAGGAAGGAAGAAAAAGGGGAGGAAAGGACCAAGACCCACGTCACCAGATCCGCCGTCGTGACGCCGATCCGGGATGAATGGAGGCCAAATCCAAGTTCGCCGTGGCGTTGGCCAGCTGAGGAGCCACCAAACCGTCAGAGAACTAGCCACCGGAGGAGAACCAGCGGTGAGGGAGTTGGACTGGTTTGAACCGGTCTGAACCAGTTCAAACTAGGAAAGAGGAAAAGAAAAGGAAGAAAAAAAAGGAAAAAGGAAAAAGGAAAAAGGAAAAAGAAAAAGAAAAAGAAAAAGAAAAAGAAAAAGAAAAAGAAAATAAAATAAAATAAAAAGAAGAAAAAGAAAAAAAAGGAAGAAAAGAAAAAAAAGAGAGAAAAAAGGAATTCTCGGGAATTCGAAAATCCGAAAAATCCCGGACATTCAGTAAGGAATTCAGAAATTAATTCAAAGTATTTAATTTAAATAAATTATGAAAAAATTCTAATTTTTAGAATTTGAATTCCAGAAATTATTCTCGGCAAACGAGATGATGGAATCGGAAGAGATGGAGTACGAGCGCGACCGATAACACGTAAGTCTCCAACTCGGGATAGGTAAGGGATGCATGTGCAGCACTATAAGGATATTCAATCTGCATGTTTTTAAATTATAAATTATTTTATGGAAATGTTGTGATGATTCATCGGCTAAAAATTTGTGATGACGTACTGGTTGAAAATATAAACTGTATTTTCCATGCAGGAGGCTAGCCAATCGGCAGCCGTTATACTGCCGAAAAATATTAGAAAATTATCGAAAATTATAATAAATGATTTTATGTCACGAAAAATGATTTTCAACCACGAAAATCAAGAAAATGAATATTTTCATAAAAACATGAATAAAATGAAAGTGATTTACAATATTTTACATAATACTTATTACGGTACTAATTTTAGTACTACGAGATGATTTTCATATGACATGCGATATGAACATGTAATATGTTTTCAAAAGGAAAAAGAGTTTATAAGTCTAATATTCTTACTATGATTTTAAATTGAATATTAGACTATATGTGACATGAATATGTGATTTGTTTTCAAAAAGGAAAGAGGAGGAAAATAAATCTAATATTCTTATTTAATTTTAAATTGAATATTAGATTTAAATGATGTATATGTTATACGAAAAGGATTTAATAGCTTATTTTGCTATTTAAAGCACTGTACTAATTATAAATTGTAAAATAAAATACGAAAGGAATTTAAAAGAGAATGATGATAGTTTTAAATTAATATTTATCTAAAAGAATAGATAAATATTAGTTATTTATTTTAAATGCTTTAAATTCATAAAAGCATAAGATAAAAAGGATACGAAATGAAAGGAAAAAGGACTTAAATTTCAAAAGAAATTTATTACTCTCTACAGTTGCTTTAGGTTCCGAGACAAGACAGGTATTTCAAAATACCTGTCTTACTCCATCCGGATCCCTAGCCGACTGTAGTATCCTTCCTACATGCGAGCCTAGAGCCCCTATAGGAAAAATGAAAAAGTTTTTCAGCATATAGATAGCTGAATATCAAGTGAGGCATATAATTCCCTTACTGAGCCGTGGTTTGCTCACCTCTTAATTGTAACATTTCAGGTTTTCGAAGACTGAGAGTCTGACACCTAAAGGATTTCGACTGCGCATTTGGGGACGATGCGACAGCTTGATTTATTTAATAAGGTATGATTATTTATTTTCTGTATTTAGACTTATCTACAGTACTACTTCCTTATGAATTAAGATAGGGGATGTAATTCATATTAGAATTTTATATGGAATTGTTTATATGTAAAAGAAAAGTAAAGTATCGCAGACAGCCTAACCAAATAAGAAGTATAGAATAAGACGAAAAATAAGGTCATGGCCTGTGACAACAGGGTTGTAATTCAGAGCTGGGTCTAGACATTGAAACAGGGTTTCGAGGTGCTGAAATGGAGCTGAGATGATGCTATAAAACAACAGGAAATGGGGCTATTTTGAATGAGCTTCAGTGCTGTACCCAGCACCAAAATAGGGGTTGAACATGGCATTCTTGGGTGCTGGAGGTAGAGCTCGAATAAAGCTATGAACAGGGGATATAAGTTGGGTTTTATGGGCTGTCAACGTGGAGATTGAAGGCTGAAATTGGTGCTAAAACAGGGCATACGCAGAGGAGGAAATTTGGTTTTCGGGCATTAATTCAAGGACTGAAAACGAAGGTAGAACTTGGTGTTTTTGGGGATTGGAAAACAGCCTGAACAGGGTAATTTTAGCGCTTGAAATTGCACCGAAAGAAGGGTGTTTGAGAGTTGAACAAAGCTGAGTTGTGTTGCTGGAAATATGATGAAAATGAGGATGAAATAAAATGGTAAATGGACGGATGGTGGATTTTGGCTAGGCTCGAAAGATGCTATGGTGCTAGGCGTCAGCAAATGGTGGCTAAGAGCGGTGTTGAGGCTCGAGTACCGATCCGAAAAGCTTGAAGAGGAAAATTTCTAAGCCTTGAGGTAAGTGGGTTAAATAAATCATACTAGTATTATCTCGTAAGAGATGAAAGAAATCTTATTTCGATTATTATCTAATTTTATATCAAGTTTGGTGAAATACGATGGAAAGGACTACGAGGGTAAGTCTTGGTAAATTACAAATTGGATTGGATGTGTTCGTGAATAGTTTTCAAATTACTTGAGATTTATGTGTGGTATGTTATAACTTGTTATGCTCGATGAGAATGCAAACTGGTATGAAATGTAGGTGCCCGTATCATGAAAATTGTATGTGATTTAATTAAGTTACACCTAGAGAACATATCATTACATTGTCATACTTTGAAATGTATATACGAACTAGTGTACAAAATGTATACAGCCTACGATGTTTAACTCATGAACCTCGAATAGCACCTAGTTGCGTTTATCGAAAACTAGGATAATGGAATCGTGTGATAACAGAAATACTTATGTGACTCGAGGAATTGAACTATTTTAGAGTCTTATCTCTAGAAATCATGGGCCATAGAGGCCAAACCCGAGTAAAACTCACTCCTTTGTACTGTGTGAGCCACCTCTAGAGAACTCAAAGGAACTACGTGCTATGCAGCTTTCTTCGTGAACTGCGGGAGCACCTCTAGAGTCCTTTGAGAGCTAAGTGCTACATGAGTTCCGATGAAACATCAGAAAGCATGCTCCATAGAGGCAAATACGAGTAAAACTCATTCCTTTGTATCGTGTGAGCCACCTCTAGAGAACTCAAAGGAACTACGTGCTATGCAGCTTTCTTCGTGAACTGCAGGAGCCACCTCTAGGGTCCTTTGAGAGCTAAGTGCTACACGAGTTCCGATAAACCATTAGAAAGCATGCGCCAAAGAGGCTAATCCGAGTAAAACTCACTCCTTTGTACCGTGTGAGCCACCTCTAGAGAACTCAAAGGAACTACGTGCTATGCAGCTTTCTTTGTGAACTGCGAGAGCCACCTCTAGAGTCCTTTGAGAGCTAAGTGCTACACGTATACTGATGAAACATCAGAAAGCATGTGCCATAGAGGCAAATACAAGTAAAACTCATTCCTTTGTACCGTGTGAGCCACCTCTAGAGAACTCAAAGGAACTACGTGCTACGTAGCTTCCTTCGTGAACTGTGGGAGCCACCTCTAGAGTCCTTTGAGAGCTAAGTGCTGCATGTGTATCGATGAACCATTAGGAAACGTACGCCATAAAGGCCAATTTGAGTAAAACTCACTCCTTTGTACCATGTGAGCCACCTCTGGAGAACTCAAAGGAACTACGTGTTACATAGATTCTTCGTGAACTGTGGGAGCCACCTCTAGAGTCCTTGGAGAGCTAAGTGCTACATGTGTACCGATGAATCATGGGAAATCATATGCCAAGGATAAACGATGGTGGTCTTGTGATGTGGTAAATATCGTTTAATAAGATGGATATTATACATACGACAATGATTTGGAATAATTGTCAAACCTTACATATATTATGCTATAGTATCCTGTACTATTCGAAATGTTTGTTTATTTCACGTTCAACCATATCGATGAAAGAAATGAAAAGAATGATATTGTGAGAGTTAAAGATGTGAAGAAAAGTATGAATGAGCCTATATGATCTATTGTAGATTGTGAGTTAGTAGCTAATCTTGTCATAATAGCGCATACATGATATTTTATGGAGTTCATGCATCTATGATCATATTTTATGATATGAGCCTAGTCTATATTTATTTAAGCTACTTACTGAGCCGTGGATTGCTCACCCCTTAATTTAACATATCAGATCATACAAGTTGAAATCTAGCTTCAGGCTTCGTATAGGCTCTCTCGGGAACTGTACCTAACTGTGGTACTCATCTACGTTCTCCGAGCTATGCTTTTGTGTTTTTGAGGTATACAAATGGTATATCATTTTGATAATTATGCAAACTTTATTTTCATAGTACTAGGAAGAAATATGGGATATAACTTTGCATTGCACTAGATTATTATATAAGTCCATGTAGTTATCAAGTACAATCCAGGATTAGATATATATTTTGAAATACGTATAAACTGAAAAATGTGAAATTATTACTGGTTTAGATTCTTGAGAAACATGTGATGTATGATGATGTGAATTCTTGGAATTAAAGTTGGCTGTGTTATGAAAGATTGAAATGTATTTTAATGCAGGTGATTTTACTGGGAAAGTGATAAAATACAAGGGGAGGTTTTCGACCCGTTTCTTTTGGATAAGTGAAAATAGGGCTAAGATGATTAAAATCACTTTGAGAAGTATAACATAGCTAGAGAAATAATATTATTAAGGAAAGATTTGATTTAGTTACTACACTAATACCGAATACAAACCGTAAATAGAAAAAGAAAAATTTGGTTTGTAATTTTCCAAAACTAAATAAGGTAAGTGTTAAGTGGACGTTATTGGCCCTCGGGTCATGACAAAACATTTGCGGGATTTCTCAATTAAGGATACAATCTTTAATTTTGATCAATTAAGGACTAAACATTTTTGAATTTGTTCAATTTAGGACTTTTTAATGTGTGTGAGTTACACGCGCCGTTAAAGAGAATGGATATGATGAATGGACAACTTGCTGCCACGTGTCCCACATATTTTTACCTATTAAAAGAAAATAAATATAATTACACTGTCACGTGTCTTTATTAAACGCCGTTATTATTTTTAATGGCGCATGTACTTCAGTTTCTTTAAAAAGTCCTAAATTAAACAAATTCGAAAACGTTTAGTTATTAATTGATCAAAATTAAAGATTGTATCCTTAATTGAGAATTCCCGCAAAGGTTTAATCCTAAATTGAACCTTTAGCCTAGCCTTAGATGTATTCATTGTATTTCAAAACATGCTTGGGCAAGAAATTAGGCCCAAAAATAGGTTAAATCGAGTTGATGCGGACTTTTAATTCCTTAATACCTTATCTAAGTCTAGTCTAAACCCATTTAAGCTCATTCCATGAATAGGACTAATTAAAATCTATCACAAATCTAATATTACATATATTATATTACAAGGTACATAACAAATTTGGTATGAATGCTTATATGAACGTTTACATGAACATTTTCTTTAAATGACACTTAAACAGGCACCAACTTTATATCCACTTAAGCCAATGTTAAACTTCTATACTTTTTCATTTTTTTTAAATTTCTCTCATATCTAAAAATTCTCAGTTTTTTTAAAGAATTATTTTAAAAAAATTTTAAATACTACGAATCCAAAATTATTTAAAAAATATATAATTTTAATATTATCTATTTAAAAAGAAAAATTAAATACTAATTGAGATCTATTTATACTATAAAAAAATAATTTCAATTTTAATTCATTTAAAAATATATTTATTGACTAAACTAAAAAGTATTAAAAGTAAGTTATCAATATCACGTATATTATTTAAATATTTAAAACTATTATTTTTCTAAATAAATAAAAATCATTTATAAAACATATATAAATATATATATGTAGACACCTAATTTTGTCCGAACAATTCTTTTAAAATAAAAAATAAAAACCAAAAATAAAAAAAAACAAAAATAAAAAAAATCAAAAATGGAAAGGTAGAAAATATAAAAAAATAAAGATAGGAAATAATCAACTTTGGTCAAACCTTAAATCATGTAAATCAATGAGATTTGGTGCCAAATAAAGAGAGTTGACCAATTGATTAAATTGCCTTAAATAAAATATATATATTATCTGTAAAATGAGAAAGAATTAAATAAAATCTGCCCTTGAATGAAATCCATAATTTGGGGCCTAAACTTGAGGAAAGTTGATTCTTTCCTCAAGTATACGGCCATGAAATGGCTATAAGAACCCTGGAGAAAAACCCTAGAAAAAGGGGGGGAAAAGGGGAGAATAGGAAACCCTAAGAAAACCTTAGAAAAAAAAGCCTAGAGGGAGGTGGAACTAGGGTTTTGAAAGAAAAAAGGAGGGAGCCGACTAGGTTAAAAGGAAGGAGAGAGACGGGTAAAAGAGGGAAGGAAAAAAGAAAGGGTGGCGAAAAAAGCTTGCTGGGGGCCGAAAAGAAAAAAAAACCTATGTTTTGGACAGCTTCATTCATTCACGAGGGAGGAGCTAGCACCTTCCATCACCATTCCCAGCTCCTGTTGTAACGCATGTGTCACCTCTTGCATCCTCACCACTGCTCCTCGCGGCGGTCCATGCCACCAGTTGCTGTCTGCTTTGCCTAGTCTCCTGCTGTCCACAACTGCATCATCCGCTTTCGCTTTCCTCGACGCACTGCATCTCTTCTGCTGCTGTACTGTCGCACTCCCCTGCCTTCACCATCATCAAAACCACGCCCAGTTCTGCGATATCCAGCCACCAAGCCTTTCCTGCTCTGCTCACGTTTGCTGCTGCACCATCCCCGAGCCGCTGCACCCTCCATTACGCTGCCCATCACCTCCGCGTAACAGTTCTGCTGCTCCTCCATAGTTGCTGCCGTGAGCTGCTTTGGGTTGTTGTCGAGTGGCAGAGGAAGAATAAAAAATACAGAGAAGGAGTGAAGGAGAGACCGAGAGAAAGACAAGGGAAAGCGGAAGGAGAACCAAAAAAAAAAAAGAGAGAGAACAAGTATAGCTGGCTTCATGAAAAGCTTCTCCTTGTCGAGCCTGCATCATCATCATCATCCTTGTTTAACCCAAACTGCACCAAACCGCCTGCCCTTGCTGCTGCAGTTTTGCTTGGCATAGAAACCCCCTGTTGCTGCTTTCCCTGCGTCCCAAGCAGCCTCCCATATCTGTGTTTAGTTGCCGCTCCATCATTGGCACTTGCTGCTGCACCTGTTTTGTTTCATCATCACTTTTTATCACGCTTTGCTCAGCCTTTGCACTGCATCTCCACCGCCTCTGCCTTTGATCTTTCAATAAGTCGCTATTGCTACAAAACAAAATAAAGAGAAAAAAGTAAGAAGTCAGCCAATTTCAGGTACTCTTTTTTACATGTTATTGGTTAACTAATATCCAAACCAAGTTAATCCACCAATATTCAATTTGATAGGACCATAAAATGTTGAAAGAAGTGTTGGTTTAAGTGCATAATAATGATTATAACCGGTTGCACGAGAATAGTTTAACAACGTAACAATTTGGTTTGATAATTTAACAAGTAACTTAATAATTGATAATTAAATTAATTTAATAATTTATGTGTTAATAATTTGATTCAATAATTTGGTTAAAGAATGAACTTAAATTGACATTAGTTTGTATGGTATGTTTAATTTGCATGATTTTCAGCTTGAGTTATTACCTGTTTATCATTTTTTTATTTTATTTTTTTTTGCATGTTATTAAGATTTTTAACTTATAATATTTAATTTGGTTTATACGAGTAACTAGGAGATGAATTTTGTATGTGGAATAAGACTTTTTAGGAAATTATAGGAAAACAATTATTTAAGTCATAAAAATAAAAATGAATAAATTTAAATAAAAGTACAAAATTAAGATTAAAATAATAAAATAATGATAAGATTAAGTAAATGAAAAATATTAAAGGTGGACATGATTTATTCCGATGATGAGATCCCAAGGAGGGTTATGCTTAAGTAATGCTTTGGAATCTCTAGGTAAGAAGATTTCCTTCATGGTCTGACCAGCTTAATGGAAGGAACTAAAGGGAATTTTCAATAAAAAAATAATTCATGTGCATTTTCTAAAAATATAATAAATAATAATAATAAAAGAATATGATAAATAAAATATAATAATACGAGTTAGATAATAATAATTCATGAAAGTGAATATAGATCATTCCGATGATAAGATTCCGAAGAGGGTTACGCTTAAGTGATGCTTTGGAAATCTTTAGGTAAGAGAATTTCTTTTAAATTCTACCAGCTTAATGGAGGATTTTAAAGGAATTTTGATAAGAATGATTTATATTCATCTTCTAAAAATAAAAATAATTTATATTCACAAATAAATATAACAATGAATAATAAATAAAAAATATTAGTCAAGAACATAATAGAAAATAATAAATGATAAAAATAAAATATGGTAATATAGGTAGAGGAGTCGAAATTAGAAGTTTTCATAAAATACTAAAATTCATCCGACGACGGAGCCTCTTCAAGCAAGTCATATAGTACCACTTGAATACTCTTGAGGTGAGGAGAATTTTTTAAGCTATCCCACCAGCTTAATGGAGGATACTTAGAAATATTTTCCAATATTAAATTATTGAACTTAAGATTAACTAAGGCAAATTTGAGATAACCTAAAGCTAGTTGGTACCATTTTAGGATGGGCGTTGTGAGGGTGCTAATCCTTCCTCACACGTAACCGTACTCCCGAACCCTAAATTTGAGATGTAGACCAGTCTTATCCATAGTTTGAATAGGTGACCAATCACACCTAGGTAGAATGGTTGGTGGCGACTCCATACATTTTGTGTCTAGCTATTAGGTTTTATCCAAAACTTAATACGTTACGACAATATATATATGTGTGTATGTGTGTATGTGTTTGCATTCATATTAAAATAGGTAAAACTAATTTGTGCATCGCATGAATTACAAGCTAATAACAAATATATAGTTTACTTATTTAAATTTTTAGGGATAATTTTAAAATCAAAATTAACTCTTAAATAATATATGTTAAGTTAAATAATTTAGTGCATGTATTTTAAATATTACTTTTTTATACAAAACTTAAATATTACTTACTTAACCATTTAATGGAAAAAAATTGTAACACATAGACTCTGTTTGTTTTGTTGAAATCAGCTTCCAAAAAATAACTTTTGAAAAATAGTTTTATTTTTGAAAAATTAAGGATTTTTTATTGTTAGGATGAATTAATAAGTTGGGACCATGTTAGTCACACAACATCTGCTAGAAAATATAAGGTTAGAGCACAACTAGTAGACACCACTAGGAACACCATAGCCGCCTTAGAAGCTGACAAGGCAATCATAGGCACTCGTATATCTGTTAGGTATGTTCCTATCCATTCCGAAAGGACAAGCCTTGGTGCCTACTTAGTAAGCCATCTTAGAAGTAGGAACAAGCATAAAAAGCTCAAAACACAAAACGGCAAGTAGATGCATCCATTAAGCAATAGTGGGAAGTAGATCACTATCTACATTTTTCCAAAAGAACACAAGGATAACCATGTCTATCCCAACAAAATCCTAAGCAAAAAACACAAGGACAAGCAGTATAAAACCTACTCGATAAACAAGACACAACAAAACAAGACTTACTCAAACAACAATTAAAACCTTGATAAACAAGAGATCAACTCACAAAGCCAACAGAAATAAGATATTCAATGCCAAGCCCTAGTTATCAAAAAGCCTCCAAATACTTTTATCGCAAAACACTGACTCATTACCCAACATGTATACAAACCCAAAACCTTATTCAAATGCTCACCCCAAAATGTGGCCAACCAAACAATCAACCAAAGCTAAGATAAGCACTCACCCTAAAGCAGTACATGTGCTCTGGCTACCCCATACTTAACTTACCAAGATTACTAGCCTAGCACACAAGCCATACCTTAACACAAAGCAATTCATCAACACTCTTCTACCAAATTCAAACTCTATTTCAAGGCCATAAGCTTACAAGTACAATCTCTATCAAAGCAGACAAGACACAAGATTCACACCCCAAGTCAAAGCAAAAGCAAAACCTATTTCTGCATATCATCCAAAAAATAGTCAACATAGCCATAAACTAGAAAAATATCAGTTTCATTTCACAAAACATGATACAAGCACAAGAAACAAAAACTTACAAATAGAAAAATAAAAACCTATTGTATTATAATAGGGCCTTCATTAGTAGAAAACCTCTCAAAAGAAGGAGTAGGTTGGGTGGAAGCAATATTGATAGTCACAGATACAAGTTCAATAGTCACAGTAGGATTAGCCATAGTCACAATGACATAAAGATCAGCAATTACAAACATAAATTCGATGGCAGGCTAAGTAGCAACAAAGGCAGGCTCCTCAATAGTTTGTTCAAAAGTTGAAGCAACCTCTAAACTTGCAACCATAGCAATCTCACATCTAACTATAGTTTCGCTTTCCAATCAAAAGGGTTAGAGATGGACATGCTATCAAAACCAACCCACTAAGCTTGGAAATCTCCTTCTTATCATGGGGATGGTGCACATTAAAACTTTGACACCTGGGGTATATCAGCCTCTTTCAAAACACGCAAGCCCAAAAGATTGTGCAATAACTGTGTGGAATATAAAGTTACAAGACGACTATGCTCGTTAGCTTCTATCAATTTTCCTATCAATTGCATCATAATCGCCTGAACATGCTCCTTATTTTCTTTTTATTTCCAAGCCACCAAACCTCAAAGCTTACTATCCACCTTAGAGGCTAGCCCCAGAACCTTCGCCTCGATAATCTTTCTCTGCTACTTAGCCTACTTTCTTTCCATCCTAACAGTTGCCCGCATAATCACTTTCTACTTACCCTACTCTAAGATAGTCTCTTTCTACCTCCACACTCACTATACAGTTGTTAACAATTTTCAACTTATTTCGAGCCTTCGTTAGGTCTACCTACATATCAACCAACTTTATTCTACCCCTTAATGACCCCTTAATGGCATGACACTACCTAGTTAGCTTAGCCTTTGATCCTCATATAGATTATTCTTTAATTTTAGGAACAAACTCTTCTTCTCCTCACATTCCATCAAATGGTTGTTTTCCTTTATTAACACCTTTATTCTCTTATACAAGGCCATATCCCAACCTAGGAATGGTAATGGGTAGGGTACCTGCAAATTTTGAGGTACCCTACCCCTAACCCGTTTGTATATTAAACTACCCGAACTTGTATAATTACCATGATATTTTTTTATCCTTCTTAACCCTACCCTAATAATTTTGGCACTACCCGTTTAATTACCTGTTTAATAAGTCAAAGTTTTGAGTTTCAAACTAATACAATAAATACTAATATTTAACCTGAAGCCAAACCTAAACCTGGATTGACAAAAAAAATCTAAATACATTTTCTATTACTTGAACAAAAACTAAAATTAAAATATAAATTCAACCATAATTTAACACATAATTTTAAAAACATAACAAACAACTTTAGAAATACAACAAATAACAACTTCAAGTTCATAGAAATTTATTTATGAAACTAGAAACAAACATAGCTTGATAAAAATTCCTTCAATCCTTGGCCAATATTTAAAATTCCTTCAATCCTTGGCCAATATTTAAAATTCCTTCAATCCTTAACCAATAATCATTCTTCATCACCAATAAACATGAAATCCATAGCAACACATGGTCCTCTACACAAATAAAATAGACAAAACATTATTGTAACTCTTGAAATGAGATATAATAATATATTCTATTTTAAATAAAAATTAAATGAAATAAAAATATAATAAGTGAATTATTTACCTCCTAGCTCATTCCTTAACCAATTTTGAGAGCACATATGTCATGTCCTGAAAAAAGAGACGTTTTCAATAATGAAATAGCAGAAGAACGGATTTTGGTGCTAACTTTTTCCTTTTACTTTAACTACGGTTTGTGTAACGAGTAGTCTTACTCTTTCAATTTCGGTTTGCTATTCACTCGATCATGGTTCAAGGTTGATTTCCTTAGGTCCCAGTTCATTTCATAACTTAAAATCACTCAAGACTAAATTTCGACAGCATTTCCACTCAGCTATGCAAAACGCCTGCAACATAATTCAAACAACAAAGTAAGATACTATTCATTTCTCGATATCTTTGGCCCCAAATGGCCTATCACACTCTTATACAATCCAATAAAATATTCAAAAAAGTTTCATAATTTTCGGATAACCCGAACGTTGTTAAAAAAATTTCTTAACCGAAAATTGTTATATACTTGACACTATTGACATCAACAATCAACCAACACTCGTTTACATCTCGTTTTGACACGATTTCTTTTTGAAAGAAATCACATATTCATACTTATCACATCTCACACTACATTACTGTACAAAATCATCAAATTCCAAGTACATATGAATAGTAAACTTTATACTGAGCTATGAATCGAGGTTTGACGTCTAGCTTGAAACGTCAAAATGAGGTACGGCTCTTGTCAAACGTCGCTATCTCTATCTAACTTGTGGAGGAGAATGAAGGGGTGAGCTTTGGGGAAAGCTCAGTAAGCCACTACACAAGTGCAGAGATAGAAACAAACAGATATAGCACCACTAATGCTTGCAACACGTGTTTCGTATAAAATCACATATCAATAACTCATTTAAACTTAATATCTCACGTAACTCAATATCAAAATGCCATTATGGTAAAACCAATGTAATGCACGTAAAACGATGCAAAGTTGGTTTTGTCAAACCATGTAGTTATCATAAAAACAATGCTTCGTAAAGTTTAATCACATATGTCATATTCATAAAATATTTCTTGTTAGGCAAACCAATAATTTAACTAATAAAGTCTTAGCCTACTATAGCTATCAACAAGCAGTCCTCATTACCCCGGAACTAAGGTGTTACCTATGGCTATAGATCCTCATCATCTCCAATCCTAGTGATCAGCCAGAATTGGAACCTGTCAACGACAATGTCAAACAAGCCTCGTATTGCCCATATAAGAGTGTCAACTACTCGGGCATGTCCCATATGCTCTATTAGTCTCATAGTACAATGGGATGCCATAAAAGTTTGTATACTAGAAATTATCTCTTGTTTTGAAGTTTCATATCAATAGGATGTACAAGCAATGCATGCTCAATCCAAGAACTCATATGAATATGCTATAAAGTCATATTATTCACATACTTCAAAACATGATGCAAATGAGATGTAAAAGCTTTTATACGTTTCGTATAAACCTCATGTAAGCTTAAATCTCGTAAAACCAATTATGCATAAAGATGCAATAGCATGATGTATACATAGAGATCTACATCCAACTTTTAACAATTTTTCAAAACTTCTGCAATAAGACGGGGTTAGGATATGTCATTACCCAGTTTGTAAAGGAAAAACAATTTATATTCCCAATAGCAACACATCTCAAAATTCACATCCAAATCAATTCATTTACTTCATAAACCTTTCATTTATTCTATAAACCATTACTTGTAGCTTATGTAGGGCACTTACCCTGTAAGCTACTACTCATAGCTTGTATAGTAAACTTACTGAAAGCAAAGATTAAGCTCTTTCGTTCAAGCTTGGCAATCCATGTACTATAACCACCAAACTGCTTCGTTAACACCTGTGCAGCAGAAATTTCCAGAACAGATTTCCCCTATCAAACGTGGTCCGTTTGAGCTGATTTTTGGATATGTGATATACAAGAGGTAGGGATTCAATTGGTCCTTCTTGGACCTTTTTAAAAGAGGTCGTTTTCTTGGTTGTTTCTGCCTCACAAGATGAATTCTCAATCTCGCTGAAATAGGGTAGCTTGATAGATATGGCTTCCAGAAATTCTTTCATCAGTGAAATGAACTCCGTTTGAGATGAAATTCATATATGTTTTAGAGGAGAGAATTTGGAACAACTTTCATGAAGGGAGGAAGGCTAAAACTGACTGGAAGTAGGATGAAAATTGGCAATAAAATCTGGTTACTAGTTAGGTAGCTCATAGTTTCACCTTTTTCCAAGCTCTGACGTTTTTTTTTTCTTTTCTTTCTGTTTTGCCTTTCAAATGGCCGCAAAATGTGGCTGAAATAATGAGTTGTCCGGTCACTTAATGAGGGAAGGAAATAAATAAAGAAATTAAAGAAGGTTGAAGCTTATTCCATAAGCTTTGCACTCAACCTATCTTAGCTTACCACATTTCTTTCTTACATATCTTTATTCCTTGACTTTGCTTCTTTTTCTTAGTCTACAAAGTGGTTGGTCGGCCACCTGAGAGGTGAAAATGACTACTATAAATTTTTCCCATGCTTATCTCTTATGGCTAAAGACTAAATGTCAAATGTCCTAATCATTTGACTTTTCAACTTAACTACTCATATTTCCTTTATTTCTTAATTTTTCTATTGGTTACTTTTGCATGGTAGGTGAGAATTAAATAAATTCCACACATGTCTTATTCAAATATGACAAAGTAAATATTTTGGTTGGCCATGATAATGTTTTATAGGATTTATGGCCTGATTTAGCCTTTTTCGGTTTTTTCGCTAAAATTATGAATTAAGCTCAAATCGCTGTAAAAGTTTTAACTTGACTTACTTGAGACCATAGATCATCAACATATGATGATTCAGATGTCTCTGGCTAGGTGCGCACTCCCGTGGGGCCCACTAGCTTGCCCGTACGAAAATTCAAACTATAGTCACTTGAAACCAAAATTTTTTTATTAAACTTCTTTTCACTGTTTACTTAATCCATATCATTCATATACTTATAAAATTGTGATTCTTACATTACTCCCCACCTTAAGGAATTTGGTCCTCCGAATTCGACTCGGTCTGATCGAATAGTTGAGGGTACTTATCTCGCATCAAGTTCTCTAGCTCCCAAGTAGCTTCCTCTGAAGTATGATGTTGCCAGAGAACCTTAACCAAAGGAATAAACTTGGATCTGAGAGTCTTTTCCTTACGGTCCAATATCCGGATCGGTTTCTCAATATAACTCATATCCTCCCGTAACTCAAATGGTTCGTATTGTATGATATGGGAGGGATTCGGTTGATATTTCCTCAGCATCAAGACGTGGAAGACGTTGTGCACACTTGCCAACTCTGGTGGTAAGGCCAAACGATATGCTACATCACCCATTCTCTCTAGAATCTCAAATGGACTAATGAATTGGCGACTCAGTTTCCCTTTCTGTCCGAATCTCATGATACCCTTGGATGGAGAGACTTTCAAAAATACCTTGTCCCCAACTTGGAACTCTAAGTGACGTCTCTGACGACTTTGTGCAATCCTCAATCTATCACATATGATTCTAACCGTTTCAGAAGCTTTCTCTACTAATTCGGGAGCAAAAATCTTCCGTTCACCTACTTCTTCCCATGCAATGGGAGATCTACATCTTCGTCCATACAATGCCTCATATGGAGCCATGCCGATACTCGAGTGGAAGCTGTTATTATAAGCAAACTCTACTAAAGGTAGGTGCTCATCCCAAGAGCCTGGAAAGTCAATAGCACATGTTCTTAACATATCCTCTAAAGTCTGTATAGTCATCTCAGACTGAGCATTTGTCAAATGATGAGAAGTTGTGCTGAACTGCAATTTAGATCCCATGGCTTCCTGAAAACTGTTCCCAAAAGTGGGAAGTAAACCTGGAATCCCTGTCTGATACTATGCTCGCTGGAACTCCATGTAACTTGACTACCTCTTCTCGTACATATAGCTCTGCTAAAGAACTTAGAGAATCTGTGACTCTCATAGCAGAAAGTGAGTAGACTTGGTCAATCTGTCAACTATGAGCCATATCGAATCATGACCCCTTCGTGTCCTAAGGAGTCCCATAATGAAATCTATAGTAATATGCTCTCATTTCCATGTCGGTATTGATAAAGGTCTGAGCAACCCCGTAGGTCTTTGATGCTCAACCTTAATATGCTAATAAGTGAGACATTTTGACATATAATCTGCAATGTCTCTCTTCATCTTGGCTCACCAATAGACACCCTTCAAGTTTTGGTACATCTTAGTACTACTGGGTGCATCGTGTACCTGGAACTATGAGCCTCATCCAAAATCTGTCTCCGTAGGGTATCATATTAGGGTATGCATATCTGACCTCTATATCTCAATATCCCATCCTCACTGACCTTATGCTCAGGTTAAAGCCCTTGCTCAGTCTGACTAGCTAGTTCCACCAACTCTGGATGCTGTCTCTGTGCTTGTCGGATTGACTCTACAATATTTGGTTCAATCCTAAAGCTAGCTATCAAACAATCTACTGAAGGTTCTACTCTTAGACTCATCTCAGAGAACTTCTCCAGCAAACTGTACTCCTGTACCATCATGTATGAAACTAGGCTAATGCTCTTTTGCTCAAAGCATCAATTACTACATTTGCATTCCCCGAACGATACAAGATTTCGCAGTCATAGTCTTTGTTAGCTTTAAATTGACTTATATATTTTGAAATGACAAAAACTTAAGTAAGCTTTTATGTTTTAATTCATATTGTAAATTTGCTTTACCAAATATGATTTTCTCAATCCATTTTAAGTGTTCATATCAAACATTAAGACCATGATTTAATGATACATTCTCATTGGTCTTAATACTTTATAAAATGGTTTTGAATATTAAGTAATTTTCAAGAATTATTGAATATAAGTTTAGAAAATTACTTATAAGTTTGTGGACAATATTTTCATTTGAGAAAGTCAAGAAAAACTCCCTTAAAGGTTATAAACATTTTGGGTTAAATTAAATTCAAGTCTACATCATTTCTAACCCATAAAGTGTAGGAAAATGGCTCTTGGAAGCATGGGATCGATCCCATAAGGTAAGGGATCGATCCCCTAGTGGCAGTAAGCATTTTGGAGGTAGAAAAGGTCCCTCAGCCCAAAATAAGCATTTTGGAATGAAGGGATCAATCCCCTGTGGAAAGGGAACGATCCCTTTACCCGAGAAAAGGCCCTAACGGCTAGTTTTGTGGGACACAACGGTCATATTCAAGTTTTGGCTCCAACCAACGTCTAGAACACATCCAAGGGATTATAAATAGAGGCTTAGAAGCTAAAGGAAGTAGTGAGGAACTACTCAACAATTCTATTCTTCATTTTCCTCAAATCCTCAAGCCTCAACAATATTTCAAGAGCTACAAAGTCTTCATCTTCCATCATACTCACATTCCTTGTATAGAATAGCACAAATCATTGTATAGGATTTCTTTTGTGCTTAAACATTGTAATCATCTGCCTATTTAGAGGTCTTCTTTGATTACATCTCTTGTAAACATAAACACACCTTGTAAAATGGGAGGTTTCTCTTTAGCTTAAGAAAAAGAGGGAGATTTCTCTTTAGTCTAGAAAAAGAGGGAGAAGAGGTTTCTCTTTAGCCTAGAAAAAGAGGGAGAAGAGGTTTCTTTTAAGCCTAGAAAAAGAGGGAGGTTTCTTTTAAGCCCGTAAAAAGAGGGAGTGTAACACAAATTCAAGAATAGTGATTTTGGGGAAAATCCTTGGGAACACCTTAAGGTAGAGGACGTAGGCAAGTTGCCGAACCTCTATAAATCGCTTGTGTAAATCTCTCTTTCCCTACTTTTTTTACTTGCAATTATATTGTGCTTATTGAATTGAATTTATATTGCATGCTTGAGTAGCCTAGAGAATTTAGAAAATATCAATCTAGGCTAGAGAATTTATAAGAATCGAAAAACGAACTTAAGGTTAGCGAAAAACCGATTTACCCCCCTCTCGGTATAGCCTATAGAGCCAACAATTGGTATCAGAGCTTGGGCTCGAGATTGATTTAGACTAACCTCTAACGAGCAAAACGATCGTAAATGGCTCTTGGTGATGATTTTGAGACTAGCTCACAAACATTAGAAGAATATTCATTTGATGAACTTCAAGATGCATTTAATGAGCTAAGTGATGAATATAAATCAATGCATGCAAAATATAACAAAAAGTTAAATAAATTTAGAAAAGAGAATGAAATTTTGATGAATACTAATTTTGAGTTGGAGGAGAAAATAAAAGATCTAGGCTCAAAGAATGATGAACTCACCAAGGTGAAATTAGAGCTAGAAAAGAAATTAGAAGACATTAAAGATAAATTAGCAAATCCTAGCTCCTTGACTATTGAGGATGAAAAGGAGAAACCAGTCTAGTGAATGTAATGACCATTCCTATGACGATTTACAAAATACCTTTAATGAGCTAGCTAGTGAATTTGAATGCATGAACTCAAAATACAAGAAAATGATTACAAAATTAAAAATGGAAAATGATGAACTATTGAATGCTAAGTTAGAATTTCAAAAGAAATTAGAAGAGGCTAACTTAGAGATAAATGAGTTTAATGAAAAGAATACAAATTTGCATAACTCATTTACTAGGTTCTATATGGGTCAACAAAAATTAGATCACATGCTTGAGACCCAATGTAAAAAAACTACAAAACTTTGTACCATATTAGTGAATAAATAAGAGACATGGAATAAGCTAGGTACTATGATGCACTTTGTAATTATCATTATTTCAAGTAATGAGAATGAAGTTACAAGATTAGTAAATTTAGCAACAAATGATCCTTGAGGTAATTTAGAAATCTTATATAAGTTCAAGAATTATATAAGAACAATAAATGCATATATTCTACAAAATATATATGTATACTTGTTTTAATAAAAACGAAGGCACAAGTATACTAAAGGAAATGTAGTATACTTGAATATTAAAATAGTTAAAAATAAAATAAATAAGGAATACATATATATGTATATATATATTGAGTGTTAAATGTGTGTGTGTGTGTGTGTGTGTGTGTGTGTGTGTATGTAAATTTTAAAAGAAAGGAAGAATATATGTAAATATATATATATATACACATACCTACACTAAAAATATACTAGACATGAAAAGATATATATATATATATATATATATTGTGTGTGTATATATATATATATGTGGATATGTGCATGTATATATATCATTTATAATTAAGATTTTAAATATAGATACATGTACATATTTTATGTAAAGAATATGATAAAATAAATAAATACATATGGATATATATATATATATACATATTATTTTGTAAAGATGACTATAGATTTTATAATTAGAAATAAATGAAATAAGAATAAAAATATAAATAAAATAAAAACCTAAGATTGATATAAAAATCTATATTGTATATTAATATATAAGTTGTTAGTGGAGTTTGATAGGACTTTCTCCCATCAAACCCCACTAACATCACCCATCGACATCAACCAAAGCTTCTTAAAGAAGCTTTACAATTAAAAGAAAAGAAAAGGAGTGAAGGAGAGGAAGAAAGGCTCGGGTAGAACCAGAAAAGAAAGAAAGAAAGAAAACTGAAACCGAGAAGGGAAGGAAGAAAGGAGAGGTGAAGCCGAGAAGAAAAGAAAGAAAGGAAAAGGTGAGGCCGAAAGGGAAGAAGGGAAGAGAAAGAAGAGGAAGAAGTGTACAGCTGCTGCCCTCCCATCGTGAGCAGCAAAGGGCAGAACTGAAGGGGAAGACCTTCAGCTGGAAGTGGTGGCTGAGCAAGGCGGGGTGGTGGCCATTCATGGTGGTGATACAAGGCTGCTATAGGGGCGTGGAATAAGATATATTGGGCTGGAAAATTATACAAACCGAAAAGAGCATCTAAGGGCTGATCTCACACCCAAATTTGAAGGTGTTAACTAAGGTAAATGAGGTCTATAAGGTGATGTTTTAACTGATTTTGAGGATTGTAATGTGCATAGAAATAGGTCTTGAAAAGAGAACTAGGAATGCTCTCTTGATTTAAAAGTTTTAGATGAATATAAATATATAGATAAGGGTGAGAATGGTGATGTATAATCGATATATATGTATATACACATAAATATATCATTTTAATCAATGTAATGACAGACCGTTAAAAATAAAGTGTATATATATACATAGGTATATACATATATGAGTATACGAATATATTATGTTGATACATATCTATATGGAGAATGAATATATATATATATATTCATGAAAAAACAAGAAAAGATATATATATATAAATATACCGGTCAAAGTTAATGAATATTTTGTTATCTTATGAAAAATATAAGATAAGGTTACATTAAAATGATAGGTAGTGCTTTACAAAGATACATGAAGGTTTAACTTTCAACCAAGAGGTAAACTTAAGTAATTATAGTTCTAAGAGGTATATTTGATTTGTGATTTAAGATAGATAATATTAACTTAAGGTTAATATATGAGCATGCTAGGGGATGAGAATAGTGATACAGATATGGATATATATATATATGTACCTTGATGATCGATATGTTATCTATCGTTAAAAGGATATATACGTATAAATATATATTTTACGTAATAAATATTAAAACGGAGAAAGAAAAAGAGATGAGCATAGGTATTTATATATATATAATAAATATATATATATATAAAATATACATATTGGAATATACATATGGATATAAACACATATATGCTTAAACGTATATATATATATATATGTATATAAAGACTCGTACCATGGGTACGTCGTAATTGACGATAAGGAGGTAGCCTTAGATTAATAGTTACTTGAAATTAATAGCATTTTTAAGATCCTTGTTTTAAGTACATGATTTAGCATAATGATAAAAACTTATCGAAATGATAATGGATTATGTGTAGTGAATTGGAACGGTTGAGGACTTGAATACGGGTTCAAAAGGGTCGTGAAGAAGCGGTTGAACCTCGAGGTAAGTGGATTAAATAAGCCTTAATAGTATCATCTCGTAAGAGATGAAAGAATTCTTATTAAATACTTATTTAAATTCACATCGAGCTTGGTGAGACATTACGGATAAGACTATAAGAGTAAGTATGGTAAGATACAAGTTGTGCTTGAGGCGATCGTGAATAGTAATTGTCTGGAAAGAAAACTTATTTGTAACTTACGTATTATGTGTTGTGGTTCATTTATGATTATGGAACATGCTAATATATTATGATACCCTGAGAATGAATACGTGAAGTAGTGTATAGCATTTATGCAACTTACGATGTTAATTCATGGACTTCCAATAATACCTAGATGTATTTATCGAAAACTAGGAAATATGGAATTGTGTGACAACTTATGCATATATGTGACTCAAGGACTTGAGTGATCTTAGATCATTATTATTAGAGAACATGCGCCAAAGAGCCAACCCGAGTAAATACTCAATCTTTTATACCGTGTGAGCCACCGTTAGAGAACTCAAAGGAACTACGTGCTACATAGATTCTTCGAAACTGTGGGAGCCACCTCTAGAGTCCTTTGAGAGCTAAGTGCTACACGAGTTTCGATGAACCATTAGAAAGTATGTGCCATAAAGGCCAACCCGAGTAAAACTTGATCTTTTGTACCGTGTGAGCCACCTCTAAAGAATTCAAAGGAACTACGTGCTATATAGATTCTTCAGAACTGTGGGAGCCACCTCTAGAGTCCTTTGAGAGCTAAGTGCTACACGAGTTTCGATGAACCATTAGAAAGTATGTGCCATAGAGGCCAACCCGAGTAAAACTCGATCTTTTGTATCGTGTGAGCCACCTCTAGAGAACTCAAAGGAACTACGTGCTACATAGATTCTTCGAACTGTGGGAACCACCTCTAGAGTCCTTTGAGAGCTAAGTGCTACATGAGTTTCGATGAACCGTTAGAAAGTATGTGCCATAGAGGCCAACCCGAGTAAAACTCTATCTTTTGTACCATGTGAGCCACCTCTAGAGAACTCAAAGCAACTACGTGCTACATAGATTCTTCGGAACTGTAGGAGCCACCTCTAGAGTCCTTTGAGAGCTAAGTGCTACACGAGTTTCGATAAACCATTAAAAAGTATGTGCCATAGAGGTCAACCCGAGTAAAACTCGATCTTTTGTACCGTATGAGCCACCTTTAGAGAACTCAAAGGAACTACATGCTACATAGATTCTTCGGAACTGTGGGAGCCACCTCTAGAGTCCTTTGAGAGCTAAGTGCTACACGTGTATCGATGAACCATTTGAAAACATAAGTCATAGAGGTAAACCCGAGTAAAACTTGATCTTTTGTACCGTGTGAGCCACCTCTAGAGAATTCAAAGACCTACGTGCTACATAGATTCTTCGGAATTGTGGGAGCCACCTCTAGAATCCTTTGAGAGCTAAGTGCTGCATGTGTACTGATGAATTATGGGAAATCATATGCCATTGAGACAATAAACAAATGATTGTGATCTGTGAATATGATGACGATCATTAGATAAATAGATATAATACATATGACAGAGAATGGGAATAATTGTTGAACTATACTTATATTATGCTATAGAATTATGTGCTATTTGAAATGGTTATTTCCTTCACACTTAACCATTCGATAAAAAGGGACAAAAAGAATGATATTGTGTGAGTTAAAGAAATGAAGAAAAGCATGAATGAGCTTATGTAATATGTTGTACATACAAGCTAGTAGCTAATCTTGATATAATGCATACATGCTATTTTATAGAGTCATGCATGTATGATCGTGTTTTACGATATGAGCCTAGTCTGTATTTATTTAAGCTACTTACTGAGCCGTGGATTTGCTCACCCCTTAAATTTAACATCTACAGATCATACGGTTTGATATCCAGCTCAGGCTTCATATAGGCTCTCTCGGGAACTGTACCTAGCTGTGGTACTTGTCTACGTTCTTCGAGCCTTGCTTATGTGCTTTTAAGGTATACAATGGTATATCATTTTTGATAGTTATACAAACTTTAATTTCACAGTACTAGGAAGAAATATGGGATGTAACTTTGGATCGCACTAGATTATTATGTAAGTCTATGTGATTATCGAGTATGATCGAATTAGATATATATATTTTGAAATACGTATAAACTACAAAATGTGGAATTATTACTGGTTTAGATCCTTGAGAAACATGTGATGTATGATGATGTGAATTCTGGGATTTAAAGTTGGCTGTGTTATGAAAGATTGAAATGTATTTTAATGCAGGTGATTTTACTGGGGAAAGTGATAAAATACAAGGGGGAGGTTTTCGACTCGTTTCTTTTAGATAAATGAAAATAAGGCTAAAATGATTAAAATCACTTTAAGAAGTATGACATATCTAGAGATATAATATTATTAAGGTAAGATTTGATTTAGTTGCTACACTAACACCGAATACAGACCGTAAATAGAAAAGAAAAAAAAATTTGGTTCATAATTTTCCAAAAGCAATAAGGTATATGTTAAGTGGACATCATTGGCCTTCGGGTCGTGACACCCAAAGAGCTTTCTTTGACAAAGATGAGTTAGGCTATAATACAAAACATAAAGAAACTCATCTAAAAAATTTTCTTGTAAGCAAAAATATTATGCATGATACATCTCTCACATCTCACTATAGGATAGGCCACTCTTCACAAGCATGTACATATAGAAAAACCACATTTAGAGGAAGAATAGTTAGGAAGATGTGGATCCCAAAGTATGCTGTAAATAATGATGAATTGTGCTCAAAATGGATCCCAAAAGGATAAAAAATTATTTGCACTAACTCTCAAGGACTCAAGAAAATTTAGGTACCAAAACATGCATGAATGTGTTTGTTGTAGGAGTGTTAGAGCATGGAGTTACAAAGAAACCAAGGGGTTTGAATGCTCTACACACCTCTATAGAGATTGCTTATGCCAATGAGAAAAAGGAAAAGCTTAAGGATCCACCTTTAGCAAAGTCAAATAATTTTTCAAAGGATAGATCAAAGTAGATTCAACAAATCAAGGCAAAGCATTCTCAAGCAAAGGAGTTTTGTAAGCTTTAATTTTATCTTTTCAAAAACTCATATTTGTTAAAAGTGTTTGTTTGATTTAATGAGGCATCTTGTTGATTCTTGATGAATGGATGAAGGAAAGGCATGATAAATAATCTTTGAATGTTTGATGAATAGTACTTGATGCATTGAATGAAAAGCATGTTTAATGATTTTGAAAAGATTATTGAAATTTTGTAGTTTGAGCAAGTTTGATATGTTTAG
Organism: Heritiera littoralis; assembly: GCA_031772115.1. Lineage (NCBI taxonomy): Eukaryota > Viridiplantae > Streptophyta > Magnoliopsida > Malvales > Malvaceae > Heritiera > Heritiera littoralis. Next base: position 854,405 of record JAPDPK010000021.1, read on the forward strand.
ATAATATATTTAATTGCTCAAAAGATGTCAAATTTGTCATATATGCAAAATGCCATGTCATAAGCATTAATGAAGAATTTGTATGTTGGAAATCACGGCATAATGTTCACAAGTATGATGATTAGATGATATATGTGCTTAAAAATCTATGTGAACAAGTTTGTTTTGGCATATTTGTGTTTTTAAATGAATTGATTTTGCCAAAATGTGCATAATGCTTAAAAAGACCTTCCATGTAACCAAAAATGCATTTTATGTTGCAAATTACTCCAAATTTGCAAAATCTATGGTTAAATGGTTTTTCATCCATATTTTTCATCCATATTTTTCATACAAGTCCAAAATCATGTTACACAAATGTTTAAACTCTTACGTGGACTTAAAATACTCAAAAACTGAGTTTTGGCACCTCACAAGTCTAATTTTTCTGTCAAACATCTGCAGAATCTGCAAAAAATGGATGAGGGATCGATCCCCCTCATCTAGGGATCGATCCCCTAAGCAGTAGGCCTTCTTGCGTGTCCCTGAACAAAAATGCAGAAAATCTGCATTCTGGACATAAAGGATCGATCCCTTTACCCTTGGGATCGATCCCTCTAGGCAAAATATGCCTATTTCTGCATTTTTAAGCCTAAGCTGAGAAGTTTTCTTAATTCTCTTGATATCTTCTTCCTTCTCAGCTTAAAATTCATTATTTTAACTACTTTTTGATGATGATTAAATATGAAAAATCACTTTTCATTGACATCGTGCCTCAACTCTATCAATTTGTATTATTTCCAACAATTGGTATCACTTTCAACAATCAATATCATTAAACTCACAAGTGTGAAATCATTTTTCTTATTGAAAACATTCATGATTTGCATAACTCTTGAAATAATCTTGAAACATATTTTCAATGAATGCTTAAACATAATTTTGAGAATTATTTCAAGAATTTATGGATATATTTGAGAATTTGATGAACTTGTGCATAATGAATATTCTTCATCCTTTTGTTCATCTTAGTCAAGCATGCTTATAGGATTATGTTTCTTAGCTTGACTCAACTACTCCACACTAGGTTTCATGATAATTATACATCTAGTGAAAGATGAATAGTTAAGGTCATATACTTTAATGATAAAATAATTAAAACTTGACCTTAATGATTGATTTCAAATGTAAATTCAACAATTGGTATAAAGTCATAATTTTTCTTGGCCTATAATTTGTGATTATAAATGAATCCTAAATGTTGAATTATATGAAAATTTGTCATCCATAAACTTAAATTCTTTTTATGGCCAAATTATTAAAGAACTTGGGCTTTAATGACAACATCAACATTCAAGGATAAATGCAAACTTGAACAAATGCATTTTGATTGATATCCATGCATTGAATCTTGATTGTTTTGATTTTGAACTTACATGTTTACTTAAGTTGAATCAATGATCATGCCTATGAGATGAGAATAGTTGTTTTCATGGTATCATGTGCTTGATCTCACTCATAGATTATGGATTTTATTGTTAAAATATACTTAAACATGATGTTGATTCATTTAGGCAAATCCATTTTAGTTAAAATAGCACATATCCTCTCTAGAATATTAAATGACAAAATCAACTTGGGATATGGCTATTAAATGATAATTTTGAACATCTCATTGCTCATAATTGGTTAAGACCTTAAATGAAAAATGAGTATAGGATTGTTTGTGATTATGGAAGAAAATGTGTGCTTAAATGATATAAATTTTTGAATCTTCCATATGGTATAACTTTGTGCTTATGAATATGGATTAATATTTTATGATAGTATGCATGCTAACGTTTAATTAATCCATATGCACATTTGATGATGTGTGATTGTGTTCTTGCATGATTAGCATGATTATTTTCTTGACATAAGCACACTACACATAAAAAAAATTGGATCCATGCAAAATGTCTAAGTCGACCATTAGTAACAATTGATATTTAGATTGAAATAACAATTGGTATCATTGGTAATAATATTTTCAACAATTGGTAGAGGCTAAAACTTAATTGACAAATGGTATAAGCTTTAAATTGACAATTCTTCTTGTGTTCTTTAGATTCAAATAACAAATAGGGAAGAATTAAGACAGTTTTGCATGAGATTTTATTGTGCTAGAATTTGTGGTTAATTGATGTATGATTTAATTCTAAGCACATTCTTTCTTGAAAGTGATTTATGAGCTTATGCATATGATAGGTCATCTAATTTCAGCTCATAATCATGATGCTTTGCCATGCACCTTAGTTGGACTTTAGAGAAAAATTGATATACTTAGGTGCTTAATAAGATTGAAATGAGCAAGTCATAGACCTTAGTAGATATTTATAAACAACTTGCTTCATTATTTACCAATTGAGAACTTCTTGCAAAACTATTTATAAATAATTGGTATAGGATCATAAATCATGTTCTTTGCATCTCATACTCTTTATGAACATTGACGTATTTATTTGTGCTATGAGTCCCATGTACTAACCTACTTCTTGTTGGATGGAGCACATTTTATCTCTTCTCACATAGCCATAATTTTAGGGGGAGCATATTTTTTATTTTTCCTTCTTTTTGCTATGACAAAAAGGGGGAGAGATATTAAGGTATTAAGGGGGAGAGATAATGGGGAGAAATAGTTTGAAAATTCCTTTTGAAAACCCATGGTTATATTAATGGGGAGCTTTATATTTAAAAATATTAAGGTATTAAGGGGGAGAGATAATGGGGGAGAAATAGTCTGAAAATTCCTTTTGAAAACTCATGCTTATATTAAGAGGGAGTTTTATATTTAAAAATCCTGCTTTATTTGAGGGAAAGTATTTCTTTAAAAGAATTTTCAAAGCGAATTTACTTTAAGTTTTGTCATATCAAAAAGGGAGAGATTGTTAGCTTGAAATTGACATATATTTTGAAATGACAAAAACTTAAGTAAGCTTTTATGTTTTAATTCATATTGTAAATTTGCATTACCACATATGATTTTCTCAATCCATTTTAAGTGTTCATATCAAACATTAAGACCATGATTTAATGATACATTCTCATTGGTCTTAATACTTTATAAAATGGTTTTGAATATTAAGTAGAATTATTGAATATATGTTTAGAAAATTACTTATAAGTTTTTGGACAATATTTTCATTTGAGAAAGTCAAGAAAAACTCCCTTAAAGCTTATAAACATTTTGGGTTAAATTAAATTCAAGTCTACATCATTTCTAACCCAAAAAGTGCAGGAAAATGGCTCTCTGGAAGCATGGGATCGATCCCCTAGTGGCAGTAAGCATTTTGGCGGCAGAAAAGGTCCCTCAGCCCAGAATAAGCATTCTGGAATGAAGGGATCGATCCCCTGTGGAAAGGGATTGATCCTTTACCCGAGAAAAGGCCCTAACAGGCTAGTTTTGTGAGACATAACGGTCATATTCAAGTTTTGGCTCCAACCAACGTCTAGAACACATCCAAGGGACTATAAATAGAGGCTTAGAAGCTAAAGGAAGTAGTGAGGAACTACTCAGCAATTTTATTCTTCATTTTCCTCAAATCCTCAAGCCTCAACAATATTCAAGAGCTACAAAGTCTTCATCTTCCATCATAGTCACATTCCTTGTATAGAATAGCACAAATCATTGTATAGGATTTCTCTTGTGCTTAATCATCTGCCTATCTAGAGGTCTTCTTTGATTACATCTCTTGTAAACATAAACACACCTTGTAAAAGGGGAGGTTTCTCTTTAGCTTAAGAAAAAGAGGGAGGTTTCTCTTTAGCCTAGAAAAAGAGGGAGAAGAGGTTTCTCTTAAGCCTAGAAAAAGAGGAAGGTTTCTCTTAAGCCTGCAAAAAGAGGGAGTGTAACACAAATTCAAGAAGAGTGAATTTGGGGAAAATCCTTGGGAACGCCTCAAGGTAGAGGACGTAGGCAAGTTGCCGAACCTCTATAAATCGCTTATGTAAATCTCTCTTTCCCTACTCTCTTTACTTGCAATTATATTATGCTTATTGAATTGAATTTATATTGCATGCTTGAGTAGCCTAGAGAACTTAGAAAATATCAATCTAGGCTAAAGAATTTATAAGAATCAAAAAACGAACTTAAGGTTAGAGAAAAATTGATTCACCCCCTCTTGGTATAGCCTATAGAGCCAACAGTCTTTAAGAAGCTCTAACCATCTGCGCTATCTCATATTTAGTTCTTTTTGTGAAAACAAATACTTGAGGCTCTTATGGTCAGTGAAGATTTGAAATTTTTCACCGTATAGGTAGTGGCGCCATATCTTAAGTGCAAACACCACAGCAGCTAGCTCGAGATCATGAGTGGGGTAGTTCTTCTCATGATCCTTTAGCTGCCTAGATCCATAGGCCACTACCTTGCCATGTTGTATCAACACACAACCCAAACCTTGGAGAGAAGCATCATTGTACACTATAAAACCCCTAGAGCCGCTTGGTAGGGTCAAAATTGGTGCCGATGTCAACTTCTGCTTTAGCTGCTCAAAATTGTTCTCACACTCATTTGTCCACTCAAATTTGACATTCTTACGTGTCAGTGGTGCAGCTATCTTTGAAAAGCCTTCAACGAATCTACGATAATACCCGGCCAATCCCAGTAAACTACGAATCTCAGTAACTGTCGTCGACCTTTCCCATCTCAACATGGCCTCGACTTTAGACGAATCTGCGGATACTCCATCCTTAGTCACAACATGACCCATAAAAGAAATATGTTCTAACCAAAACTCATATTTACTAAGCTTGGCATAGAACTGTCTGTCTTGAAGAGTCTGGAGAACTATTCTTAAATGCTCCTTATGCTGTTCTCGGGATTTAGAATAGACCAGGATATCATCGATAAACACAATCACAAACCGATCCAAATAAGGCTTAAATACCTCATTCATAAGGCTCATGAATGCTGCAGGTGTGTTGGTTAACCCAAATGGCATAACTAGGAACTCATAATGTCCATATCGGGTCCTAAATGCTGTTTTAGGTACATCTTGCCCTTTAATTCTCAACTGATGATACCCAAATCGCAGATCAATTTTAGAAAAGACTTGTGCACCTCGCAACTGATCAAATAGGTCATCTATCTATGGTAAAGGATATTTGTTCTTCACTGTAGCTCGATTCAGTAATCTATAGTCAATACACAAGCGAAGACTTCCATCTTTCTTAAGGACAAATAACACCGGAGCGCTCCACGGTGATACACTTGGTCTAATAAAACCCTTATCGAGGAGATCTTACAACTGTTTCTTCAACTCCTCCAATTCCACTAATGCCATTTTGTAAGGGGGCTTCGAGATGGGCTGAGTACCAGGTAATAAGTCGATGACAAACTCAATCTCTTGCTTAGGTGGTAATCCCGGTAAGTCATCTGGAAATACATCGGGAAATTCCCTGGCTACTAGGACCTCTGATAACTCCTGATGTGCCCTGTCAGTATCTTCCACAAAGGCTAGATAACCTTCATTCAAACTAACAATATTTCATATCAGATTTCATGTACAAAAAATTTCTCATTTCATTTCACTTATCAAACTTTAATACAACTTGTTCTGAGAGATTAAAGACTACACTTTTATCCCTACAATTTACATTGGCATGGTTAGTTGCTAACCAATCCATACCCAAATTACATCTATGTCATACATATCAAGCAAAACTAAATCTGCCTCTAATTCTTTATCTCCCACTTTGACTTTACACTTTCTTATAACTGACTCAGTCATATGGGATTCTTTCAGTGGTGTGCTAATGTGTAATGTGCATCCCAAAGGTTCTGGCTCTACATTCAGTCTGTTAACAAATAAAGGGGAAATGAATGAATGCGTAGAGCTTGGGTCTATCAAACATAAAGCTTCACAATCAGATATTAGAAGCTTACCCTTAACCACTGAGTCTGAAGCATCAGCTGTCTCCTAATCTAGGGCGAACACTCTGCCCTGAGCTACTTGTCTCTTACCCTTATCTGTCGACACCTTAGCTTTCTCTATCGCTGGTGTCTCAGTCCTAGTCTCAAGAGTCTTCCACTCTGGGCAATCTCTGATAAAGTGTCCTTTCTTCCCACACTTAAAGCAAACACCAATCTCGTAGGGACATGGTTTAGTGCCATGATTCTTGCCACATTTTGGACACTTCTGATCACCTTTAGGCTTATTAGCCTTCTCTTAAGGCTTATCGGTCTTCTGCCTCTTATCTTTCTTCTTACCTCTAGACTGATCAGATGGTGCCTTACTTTGAGTCTGCCTCTTGCCCTGACCGTTACCCTAACCCCAAGTCTCATACTGTGCTTGTGCCTTATTAAAGTCTTGCTCAACTATCAAAGCTCTCTATAGGGCTTCGGAGTAGGTCACAATCCGTAAGACTGACAACCGACCCCTGATAGCTGGTCTCAAACCATCGAGAAACTTAATAGCTTTTCTTTCCTCATCCTTAGCCATCAGTGGATCGTAGCGGCTCATAATAGTAAACTGGGACTCGTATTGTCCCACTGTCATACTCCCTTGGGTTAAGTTCAAAAACTCTGACTACTTCATCCATTTCACACTCTTTGGAAAATACTGTAGGTGAAAAGTGGCCAAAAACTGATCCCAAGAGATAAACGGGTCCTGTCCCCTCAATGTCCCTTTCACTGATCTCCACCAATGCTCTGCCTCACCCTTGAACATATACAAGGCTAGAGCAACTCTCTCTTCAGGTCCACAAGTCATGTACTCGAAGACCTTGTCTATCTCAAGTAACCATACCTCAGCCTCTTCTGGATCTTGAACCCCCTCGAATGCAGGCAGATTCATTTTTAGAAATTGCTTAACCCTGTCAACACTAGGTATAAACATCGGGCTGTAACTATAGAGGAGGAACTGTTTGAGGTGGAGGTGGTTGTCGTGGAGGTACTGGTAAATCCTGGGAACCGGATGCCTGAGGGATTGCTGGTCTAGCTGATAGTGGCGGTGCACTAGTACTTCTGAACTGTTGAGTCATTAGTGCTGTTAGATCGTGCATACTCGTAGCCATATCAAACACATTACGCTCTAACAGTGCCAGACGTCCTAGTGTATCGGAACTTTCTGGATGTAATGGTGGAGAAGGAGTGGGTGGAGGTGTCTCAGGTGGCCTAGAAATCTCTAACCTTACCCGAGGCGGTCTACCTCTACCACGTCGCATCACTGTTACAATAACACATGCATGCATTAGAATAGTATCCATTACTACTTTTTCAGTTCATAGTCGGACATGTACAGTACTATGAGATGTGACACAGGATGTAAACACTCTTTAAGACCTCTTTCTAGATTAACTCTACTAGACAAACTCTGCTCTGATACCAATCTGTCATGTCTCGAAAAACGAAACATTTTCAAATACGGAAGAACGGATTTTGGGGCTAACTTTTTCATTTTACTTTAACTACAGTTTGTTTAGTGAGTAGTCTTACTCTTTCAATTTCGGTTTGCTATTCACCCAATCACGGTTCAAGGTTGATTTCCTTAGGTCCCGGTTCATTTCATAACTTAAAATTACTCAAGACTAAATTTCGACAGCATTTCTGCTTAACTACGCAAAACCGCATGCAACATAATTCAAACAACAAAGCAAGATACTATTCCTTTCCCGATATCTTTGGCCCCAAATGGCCTATCACACTCTTATACAGTCTAATAAAATATTTGGGAAAGTTTCATAATTTTCGGATAACCTGAAGGTCGTTAAAAAAATTTCTTAACCAAAAATTGTTATATACTTGACACTATTCACATCAACAATCAACCAACACTCGTTTACATCCCGTTTTGACTCGATTTCTTTTTGAAAGAAATCACATATTCATACTTATCACATCTCACACTACATTATTGTACAAAATCATCAAATTCCAAGTACATATGAATAGTAAACTTTATACTGAGCTATGAATCGAGGTCTGACATCTAGCTTGAAACGTCAAAATGAGGTACGACTCTTGTCAAACATTGCTATCTCTGTCTAACTTGTGGAGGAGAATGAAGGGGTGAGCTTTAGGGAAAGCTCAATAAGCCACTACACAAGTACAGAGATAGTAACAAACAGGATATAATACCACTAATGCATGCAACACGTGTTTCGTATAAAATCACATATCAATAACTCATTTAAACTTCATATCTCATGTAACTCAATATCACAATGCCTTTATGGTAAAATCGATGTAATGCACGTAAAACGATACAAAGTCAGTTTTGTCAAACCATGTAATTATCATAAAAACAATGCTTCGTAAAGTTCAATCATATATGTCATATTCATAAAACATTTCTTGTTAGGCAAACCTAATAATTCAACTAATAAAGTCTTAGCCTACTACAGCTATCAGCAAACAATCCTCGTTACCCTAAAACTAAGGTGTTACCTATGGCCATAGATCCTCATCATCTCCAATCCTAGTGATCAACTATAATTGGAACCTGTCAACGATAATGTCGGACAAGCCTCGTATTGCCCATATAAGAGTATTAATTACTCGGGCATGTTCCATATGCTTTATTAGTCTCATAGTACAATGGGATGCCATAAAAGTCTGTAAACTAGAAATCATCTCTTGTTTTGAAGTTTCATATCAATAGGATGTACAAGCATTGCATGCTCAATCCGAGAACTCATATGAATATGCTATAAAGTCATATTATTCACATACTTCAAAACATGATGCAAACGAGATGTAAAAGCTTTTATACGTTTCGTATAAACCTCATGTAAACTTAAATCTCGTAAAACCAATTATGCATAAAGAAGCAATAGCATGATGTAGACATAGAGATCTACATCCAACTTTTAACAATTTTTCAAAATTTCTGCAATAAGACGGGGTTAGGATATGTCATTACCCAGCCTGCAAAGGAAAAACAATTTATATTCCCAATAGCAACACATCTCAAAATTCACATCCAAATCAATTATTTACTTCATAACCTTTCATTTATTCTATAAATCATTACTTGTAGCTTATGTAGGGCACTTACCTGTAAGCTACTACTCGTAGCTTGTATAGTAAACTTACCGAAAGCAAAAATTAAGCTCTTTTGTTCAAGCTTGGCAATCCACGTACTGTACACCACCAAACTACATCGTTAACACCTGTGCAGTAGAAATTTCAGAACAGATTTCCCCTATCAAACGTGGTCCGTTTGAGCTGAATTTTGGATATGTGATAGACAAGAGGTAGGGCTTCAATTAGTACTACTTGGCCCTTTTTAAAAGAGGTCGTTTCTACCTCACAGGATGAATCTCTCAATCTAGCTGAAACAGGGCAGCTTGATAGATATGGCTTCCAGCAATTCTTTAACCAGCCAAACGAACTCCGTTTGAGATGAATTTAGCTATGTTTTAGAGGAGAGAATTTGGAACAACTTTCATGAAGGGAGGAAAGGCTAAAACTGACTAGAAGTAGGATGAAAATTGGCAACAAAATACGGTTGCTGTTTGGGTAGCTCATAGTTTCCACCTTCTTTCCAAGCTTTGACGTTTATTTTTCTTTTCTTTTTGTTTTGGCTTTCAAATGGCTGCAAAATGTGGCTGAAATAATGAGTTGGCCGGTCACTTAATGAGGGAAGGAAATAAATAAAGAAGCTATAGAAGGTTGAAGCTTATTCCATAAGCTTTGCACCGAACCTATCTTAGCTTACTACATTTCTTTCTTACATATCTTTCTTTCCTTGACTTTGCTTCTTTTTCTTGGTCTACAAAGTGGTTGGCCGGCCACCAAAGAGGTGAAAATGACTGCTATAAATTTTTCCCATGCTTATCTTTTATGGCCAAAGATTAAATGTCAAATGTCCTAATCATTTGACTTTTCAACTTAACTACTCATATTTCCTTTATTTCTTAATTTTTCTATTGGTTACTTTTGCATGGTATGTGAGAATTAAATAAATTCCACACATGTCTTATTCATATATGACAAAGTAAATATTTTGGTTGGCCATGATAATGCTTTATAGGATTTATGGCCCAATTTAGCCTTTTTCAGTCTTTTTCGCTAAAATTATGAATTAAGCTCAAATCGCTGTAAAAGTTTTAACTTGACTTACCTAAAACCATAGATCATCAACATATGATGATTCAGATGTCTCTGGCTAGGTGCGCACTCCCGTGGGGCCCACTAGCTTGCCCGTACGAAAATTCAAACTATAGTCACCTGAAACCGAAATTTTTTTATTAAGCTTCTTTCCACTGTTTACTTAATCCATATCATTCGTATACTTATAAAATTGTGATTCTTACAACATAAATTCCTCTAAAGTGTCCAGATGAAGCCTACTTCGATGATTACTCACTACTCTCCTACTAGTGCTAAATGTTGAATCAGATGCAGCTATTGAAATAGGAATAGCAAGAAAGTCTTTAGCAATCAATTGCAAAGTGGGATACTTTATCACATTTGTCTTTCACCAATTAAGTATATCAAAAAATTGTGTCTATGGCAAACCAATCTCATATAAATAGTGATCCAACTCTGACTTCACATTCACAATGGTAGAAGAATTACTAAGGAATGCAACCAACTTGAAAAAATCATCTTGTTGAGAAGAAGGGATACTTGGTGCTTGAATAGGTGGTGTTAATGATGCAATGCAAGAACCATGTGATTTTGGTTTAGGATCTATGTTGGTATTCATGAAGAAAATCATAACAAGTTCTCTTAACTTGTTCGACCTCAAAGATTGCATCATCATAATAAATTTCAAGAAAATAATACCTACCACCTTCATTTTATATCTAGGATTCAATACAACTGCCATAGCTAACACAATATGAATTACACTCCAATATTTGTCAAACATTTTCTTAGCCATTACACTAACTACAACATCAGTAGTACACATCCATTTTAGTAGTGCACTTCGAAGTCAACAAATTTGGATAAAATAACAATTTGCAGTTGGATACTTCATCTCAGAAAACAATTTTGTGGCATTATAAAAGATTTCCAACTTTTCAACAATAATTCCTGCCATCTCCCAATCTTTCTCACAAAGAAATTATATAAAGTTTATCCCTAAGTCTTAATCGAGGAAAAAGATCTTTGTATCCAATAGCAATTTGCAGCATCAAGTAAGTTGAATTCCACCTAGTTCTACAATTAAGAGTCAACATTTTAGAACACAACACTTTTGCTTGACGTTCCACATATCTTCAAATTTTTCTACTATGTTAGACTCATCATCATTTTCATCATCAGAGTTTTTATCCCAAAAGTTCAGTATCTGAACTATGTTAGATCGCCCATATGAATTCGCCTCCTCCACACATTCTTATTCAAGGCAATGTGCTCATCCAACTCTAATGCCTCCATGTCTTTCCAAATTACTTCTTTCAAGTCTTTTTCGGTCTTCCTCTAGTCTTACCCCTTCTCAACAATCATAGCATCTACTCTTCTAACTAGGGCATCTACAGGTCTACGTCGTACGTATCCAAACCAACATAAACAACTTTCACACTTCTTATCTTTGATAGGTACCACTGCCAACATCTTACGAATATCTTTATTTCTCATTCTATCATTTCTTATACATCCACACATCCACCGCAACATTTGCATTTTTGGTACACATCTTTCTACTCTAGATAGACTAGCTGACCAAAATGCCACACTATCACAAATATTGTCAAATGTATGTTTATTGTAGATAATCCATCTTTCACTATAATATTGAAGATATGTGTACAATATCTCATGTGAAGCATTCTCCGATCAAGTAAAAGTTCAAAATATAACTTATCCGCTATGAAAGAAACCATATCATCATTAGAATTGTAATTATCCATAGTTTTAGTAGAAATATTGGTCTTTATATTCCATTGAGTCAACAATGTCATCAATTTTTCTGCAAAACCTTCTTAGTGTGAGGTGGTGGTACATAAATAAACTTACATGTTTATAACATTAGTTTATTTGCTAATACTTTATTCATAGAAACATTAATGAATAGTGTACCAAATATTAACAGATTCAAAAGAACTATTTACCTCAATATACAACTTTGCAACAGCCATGACTCATCAATAAAATGAGCAGTGATAGACATGTAACCTTTTTTTTGGTTTGAAATCCACATCCATTGTAATTGCTATTCAACTTTTTAGCTTCTCAAACACACCCATCAACTACACCTTCTTCAATTGATAAATCTTAAGAATGTCTTCCTTAATTGTATTGCAAGAAACCATCTTAAAAAGAGGCTAGAGACTAGCAACAAATCTCCTAAAACCAACATGGTTTACATCAAAAATAGGATACTCATGCAAAGCCAACTCATTTCTTAATACGTCTTTGATCAAATGTGAAATTTCCAAAACAAACCGTCCCATCACTTTTTTGGTCCACACTAATCATCTTCCTTTTTTCAAAGCATCTAACAATGGTTGAATTCTTTTTACTTGGACAAGTACCCATGTGGTCTTTCATAGCTTTTGTTCCATTCTTGCTATCAGCCTTAAGAGTTTTTTTTTACAATAATTGCAAAGTGTTATATCTTTTAACTTATAGTTTTCTTTTCAAAGTGCTCCTAAACCTCTGAAATTAGCTTGCAAGGTCGTTTCTTACTTGAATTTGGTAATAGTCGTATTGATGAGGTAGATCATGTCGAAGATAAACTAGGAGGACTAGAAAAAGGGAATACTAGAAGCATGTATAATATGTATTTTCCGAACTTGAACCCATAGCCGATGGACCTATTGTAACCTTATCATTCTCATCAACAATCTCAACATTTCCAATTGATGACATTTTTGAAAGACTTATAAACAAATTCAAGGTTCAAAGTTAAATAAAACAATGCTTAAAATCACAAACATTTCCAATCAAATATCAATTTTAACACCTAAACAAAACACATATATATAAACTAGTTTATTATATAATATATATTATAATAATATACATTAAACAAAACAGTAAACACAACTTAATTAAACAAAACACACACAAATATATATATTAAAGGCTTAATAGTCAAATGTACCATCAATCAACCTTTTACATAAAATGGATATAAGCCTTCAACGTTTTATTGCGTGGATATCAATCCATAAACTTTTATTTTATTGTAAATAAACCCTCAACCTTTCAAAATTATGCAACTAAGTTCAAATCTGTTAAATGACACTAACTGCCATTTGCATATCTACGTGGAATCTAATGTGGATAGCTTAGTTGGTTGCCATGTGGCATGTTACGTGTGCAATATTAACAGAAGTTAGTGTCTTTTAACAGATTTGGACTTAATTGCGTTATTTTAAAAGGTTGAGGGTTTATTTACAGTAAAATAAATTTATAAACTAATTTTAATGCAATAAAATGTTAAGGGGTAATGTCTATTTTTGTGCAAAAAAATTAAAGGTATATTTGACTATTAAGCCTATATTAAACAAAATAGTAAACACAGCTCAATTAAACAAAACACACATATATAAAATACATAACTCATTTTAAACAAAAGAAACTCAACCTAAACAAAAGACAACCTATTAATCAAGGTCTAAACTTATTTAATCAAGATCTAAACTTATTTAACCTAGATCTAAGCTTATTTACAAAAACTTTAACAAAACAACTATGACATTCCCGTAGTCTATTATCTTGTGTAATTACCCATGTTGAATTTTTAGTTATGCTAAAATTTATCTTTGTTATTTTGGAGATAGATTTTTGGACGATGAAGGTGTCAAGATAATCCTGATTGGACTTTGGGACAAGGATAAAAAAAAAGAAGGTAAATTCTCGGTTTAAGATTTAATTACAAAGGGTACATAATGTAAACATTATGTGTAATGTTGATCATTTGCAAGTGATAGTAACCCATTTTCTTCTAGCAATAAAATACATTTGATTAATTAAGAGAAGCTAACATTGACTAGTCAAACCACCATCCATGCCTTTGCCTTGACTCAACCAATGACTTAGGAAAATTTTACAAGCTAAAGTGGCTTAAAGGGCTTAAAGAAAACGTGGGGTCCTTCATAAGCTAAGTAAATAAAGGATAGTGGAATTTTACAGCTAGCTGGCACTATAGTTAAGTAATTTTGCAATCTTATTTTGTTAAGTGGCCGGCAAAGAGGAGAAAAGAAAGAAACTAAACCTAAACCCATAGAAGCTCTTAACTTTGAAGAGAAATGCAGGATAGGGCCACGGTTTGAGAGAGATTTAGGAGGAATGGTGATGATATCGTGAAAAGGTGTTGAAGGAAACTTGAAGAAGGGATCGTGGGCAAGAACAAATTCATCTTGCATCTGAAGATTGGTCTCCAACAAGTGAGGAACTAGAGAAATTTTGGAGACAGCTCTTGGTTAGACAAAGTCAAGAAAACAAGAACCCAAAGAGGTAGAGAATGGGAGCTACGATTTAAAGGAGTGTGGCTGCTGGAAATTGATAAGTGGGGGTAAGATTCTGACTTTATAATCCCTAATTGTTGAATATGAATATGAAACTATAATGATTTGAGTTGAATTGCTATGAGGTTGGCTTGGCATGATTGGATTTTGGTTTGCTGTTGAAATCTGGAATTGATGTTCTGTTTCTGGGTCGTAATTAAAACGTTCAGTTTAAATGCTATACAATGAAATAAATTCTATAAAAATTATGGTAAATAGCCTTATGAGCTAGGAGAAAGTCAGTTTCGGAATTTCTTGATTTGGAGTTCTATAGCTTGAGATATGTACAAATGAATACAGGGTGTTCTGCCAGAAAACGTGAATCCCAGATCAGAGTTTGAAAAATTGTAGAAAATAGGCCCGATTGAGTTAGGTTACAAGCCTTATATATCCAGAAAGGTAATTGAGTTAGGATTATTAACATTTTGTTTACCAATTGGATATTCCTATAATTAGATATGAGATAATTTGTGCAAATTGGCCAGTGTTATACTGTGTCAGAATACTGCTGAACATATTGAAACTTTGGAAAATTTCTGGTGTTGATCTAGGAAGAGTTAAATTATAAACCTTACACTTATAAATAGGGAAATGAGTTAGTTTTCATCTAGTTTTGAAATTTCCAGATTTGGAATTTTGTGACTTAAGATATATACAAACGAATGCAGGACACTCACTACTGGGGATAGATTGCCTAGTGTCAACTTCAAAATTTCATAGGAAATAGCCCAGATCTAGTATGATTGCAAAACCTTACATTTCTGAAAAGGTAAATGAGACAAGATTAATATGGTTTTGAGTTTACGTAAATTGGATATCCCTGTATTGAGATACGAGACAGTTTGTGCTTAAAGGTCAAATGACCATACTGTTTGATTGTGCTTGTACATAGGGTAATTTTACGAAATTGCTGGATGTAACTTGGAAATGATAAAATTATGAAATCTACATTTCTGAATAGGGAATTGAATTAGGTTTCACATGGCTTTGGATTCATAATTTTTGGATACTCCCATGACTATTAATGTAAATTTTAATGCACAAAGGTCAGAATTTCATGTGAGTAGTAGGGTCAAACAGTAACGTCTATTTCTCGACAATAAATAAATGAGCTAATATGATTAACACAAATTCAAGGAACTAATGTATCGTATAATTCTTATATGTAGCTAATCATCAAGCTACGTAGCAATTCGTGCGGAATTTGAAAACGTGGGCCCAATAGCGCGATTGATGTATATAAGTGTAAGTGGAAGTATAAGTGGAAATTGCATGATTTGAAATATTTTATAAGTTCCTATTTTGATCATGCTATGATATCTTGATTTTTATGCAAATTGTGCTTGATTGGTTTACGTCATGATTTATTTAAAAAGTACATGACGAACTGTAAAATGTTACCCCAGTGTTTATTTGAGATGCTAGCATGCTTGTAAATTTTTTATTTATAAACTAATGATACATTGTCTTTAAAGGAAATAAAGTTTATTTAGCATGCTTTTCCCATACTTAGCCGAATGTGAAGTTTTTATATAAATCTTTATATGAATTTAACGGCTAAGAGAGGGGTAACATGGTTTTGAGATAAACGATATGTTTCCAACACACTATGATTTTCAATCATGGTCCGAGTAGTGTTGGGATTGGATCCCTTCACGGTGATTTTGTGAGAATAGCACTTTTAAATTACTAGAGCAAGTATTGATTTGTATTTGGTTTGGTCTTGCCGCAAGAGGATCGGTATATATTGTCAGGTACTGTCTGATCAACGGCCTGGCGAACTTGTGTGCACATGAGTAGGTTCCTAGAGAGGGACAGTTCCTAGAAAGGAACGAATAGGTTCACTGATAGCGCTGCAGTGATCCAGTGATGATGATATGAGCTCTAGGCATGAGATAAATTGGTGCAACCTCACACTTTTACGTATATGCCTAACTTGTTTCATGAAACTATGTTTTAGTATGCTTTTGAAATTTATGATTTATACGATTTATAAGTGCATATACGGCTATGTTATTTTTGATGATTGCATAGCAGACTTTAAATGTTATGATTGTGGACCATGATTAACTGATTGCATGTCTAATGATTTACAATACCATTTATAACATATGACTTCTAAAGAACGGCATAGTGTTCTTTATTGTGATTTTTGACATGCAGGGTTTTATAAAAGCATCATTAACTTAGTTTTGATTTTTGCTACTTATATTTTCCCTTACTGAGCCTCCCAAGCTCACCCCCCTTCCTTTCCTCACAGATTAGCTCGTGATAGTCCTAGTGGACTATAGTTGGGTCGATACTCCGAGACGCATTAGTAGCTAGCTTGAGGAATCGATAGCGGCATTATATTTTGTTTGTACATATATGTATATATACACAGAGATTATGCAGTTATGCAGAATGTAGTAGTTGTATATAGGTCGAGCATATGGGATGTATGATGATGTTATAGTTTTATCTACTACGATATGC
Organism: Heritiera littoralis; assembly: GCA_031772115.1. NCBI lineage: Eukaryota > Viridiplantae > Streptophyta > Magnoliopsida > Malvales > Malvaceae > Heritiera > Heritiera littoralis. Next base: position 871,304 of record JAPDPK010000021.1, read on the forward strand.
CTTTTGGTGAATATATTGTGGTTGGAGCTGCATATTTGTTGTGTTTATCGTGCAGGAGGATTAGGTTAGTAATAAGCCGTTATACTGTCGGATTTTTTTTGAAATCTATGACTTGACGAATCCAAATTATAATTATTTATTAAAGCAAGCTTGAGTTGATGCCTATACTATACACACTCAAACGGTATAGCCAATGAAAAAAAAAATTTTGGTCCTAATTTCTACTTTCGAAATAAAGTGATGTATTGGGATGTGACAACAACAAAGAGTTGTTAGATTATACCTTGAGGTGTGGAGAGACTACGAAGCTTGTAAGACAATAAGTAAGACAGAATGGTAGGAGATGATGATTTGGGTGAAAAGTGAAAACCCTAAAAACGAAATGGGTTAGAGCTTCGAAGACGCGTACATGAGGCATTAAAGAGGAACTCAAAAAGTAACTTGGGTATTTGGGTATTTTGGGTTACTAATTAGTTTTGGCTGATTGGGTATTTGGGTAGATAATAGATCATGGGGAAGTTAATTAATTAAATTAATAATAGAGACTAAAAATAAGTTTAGATTATTATAATTATTTATGCTAGTTGTTATAAAAGTTTAAGAATTTAACTTAGATTTGGAAATTTGGGTTTGGGTGGGTTATTAGGCAAAAGATTTTTTTTAAGTAGGTTTTATTTAATAATTACTTAGTTAATTTTTTAAATTAATTGATTAAATAAATTATTAAAAGTTAAAGAAAATTTTTTGAATATACTAATAATCTATTATCCATATCTTATTTTTTTTCTTAAGATAATTTATTATACATTATATTATGATTTAAAATAAATTATATATAATTTTATTTATCATAAATATGCATGAGATAATTTGTATATGTTAATGTTATATTGTAATATGTGCATCTTACTATCTTATCATAATGATTTGCATATTATATATTATAATAATCTCTTATCATATGTACCTTATCATAATAATTTGTACATGTTAATGTTACATTGTAATAGTTCCTTACTCATATTATTTGATATAAAATAAAACCTAAATCTTTTAAAGTATACTATTGTTTTTAATTTCAAATGTTTTTCATTTTTAATCTCTTATCATAGGTTTAGAATATATTATTATTTTTAATTTCAAACATATAATTTCATATAATATATTCAAATAATTGAGATTAGGTTGATTAATGGCCATATTTATAATCTCTTATAACAAAACAATAAACAATATATATATATATATATATATTTTACATATGCTAAGATTTATACATTATAATAAAGTTGTATATATATTTAGATATTATACTAAAAAATCATATATGTTAAGAATTTTATCTGAATTTATTATATAAATTTTTCATAATATAATTTCAATATTTTATGTATTGATTTTAAAAATGTTATTATCTTAAGCATAATTAAGTAATAAATTTAATCTCATAAATAATAAGAAGTTAATAAATTTAAAAAATCTTATTATTATTATTATTATTATTATTATTATTATTATTATTATTATTATTATTATTTGTTACTAACAACATTTCATTAATAATAATAAATTTAATTTCATAAATAATAATATAATTATCATTAAACTTTTAAGTATAATTTGTTCTAAGATATAAATTAATTTTCATAACAAGTTATATCAGATAAAAACATTGGTTCATTTAGTAAAGCACATGGATGGGAATCTTTTTGGCCAAAAATCAGATCTCCATATGAAAATGAGTTACATGATATTATTTTTGCATATAAAAGGGTAATAAGTTAGGACACACGCTAAAACTAAGCGGGTTCGAGTACCTTAAACTACCTGATAAAATTATAATCGAGTTCAGATTTAGAGTATCGAAAGGGTGCAGTTCGAACCCTATATGCGTAGTAATATTATTACCCTAACCCAATAATTACCTGTTTATAAGGTACCCGAACCCTATATAATTGTGCCAAGTATATTCGAGTACTTGATTATAGGGTACCCATTGCCATCTCTAACCCAACTATACTTTACAAAACAATAAAGAAAAAGGAGTTATTTTAGAAACTACAAGAAATGTGCAAGTATCAACAAAGATACCCTACCAGTAGCCAAGTTCGTCATATGCGAATTATAGATAGCCAACGACGAGATCTCTCTACGACTAGCACATCCTCATGGGAGGCACATTGACGTACCTAGGACATAGCACTTTCTCCCTCTAAGCAAACAGACACTAGTGGTAGATTGGAGCAAATAGGATCAATTCCACCACCAGATGGCTCCAAAGCTTAGGAGCATGGACTAGGGCCAAAAGATGACCTTGATAAACTCCCTTTCTTGTGCCTTTGAACTGACGACCAGAAAAAGCCCTAGATGATTAATTAAGACTTGAAAGAATGACCACCCTTCTTCTAGCAAAGGTTATAGTAGCTTTTGCACTGTCTTAGAGAAGACTCAAAACTCGAGCTATCAATAGTGGAGCAATAGAAGCAACTCCAGACTATGTAGAAGTTTAGGGAGCAAGAGGAGCACAGGAAGAATCAGGACCAGTGTTTCAAATAGCAGCCGCATAATGGAATAGCGACCGCTATTTCGCAGTAGCGGCAGTGGCCGCCACCGCTATTTGAAGAAAAACGGATGTGAGAGATGTTTCACACTCATAACGGTCAATAACGGCCGCTACAAAGCGTTGTAACAGAGGATAGCAGCAATAACGGCCCGTTATTGCCGCTATTCTCCGTTTTTCATTAAAAATTCAAGTACAAAAAAAAAAGCTTCAGAATCAACCATCAAAGCTCACAAAATTTTCACTTGACAGACAAAAATCTAAAACATTCACTAGCTTCACACAACCAAAATTTCAACCTCAATCAACAAGAATAAACATCGATTCACAAGAAGCAGCAGCACAACACAACAATTGGCATGTAAGCAATTTACATAAAACTTAAAATCACTCACTTTTTGAAACAGATCTGGATTAAGGAAAGGGATCTGTCGAATTAAGAGAGGAGATCTTGAGAGTTGAGACTTGAACTTAGCTTGAGTGAGTCTGTACCCTGTAGTGGAGTTGTTGGTGTGGCATGGGCATTGTGGGTTGTGGCTGTCGGTCGGACGGAAGCTGAGCTGTTGAGGCCTGATGCGTTGTCGACTGTCACAACACCGTCGCACACAAGGCCGTCTGGGAGGAGAAAAAGAGAGCAATGCTTGCCTAATTACTTTCCTATTTTCTGTTTGCATTCTGTGAGGTAGTGATCGATGAATCTATTGTCTATTGAGGGAGAAAAAGAGATTAATTGACTAGGAAGGGACATAGAGGGTGAGGCCGAAAGGGGTGTGGGTGAGATTGGCAGGCGAAAGGGGTGTTTTTTTTTTTTTTACATTGCAAATGTTAAGGCATTTGTATTAGGTGACTTTAAATTTTTAGCGTGTGAATGGATGAGATTGGGCAGGCCGGCTAAAGGCTTTGGGTTGGGTTTTAAATTTTTTTTTTTTACATTATAAATGTTTAGGAATTTGCATTAGGTAAATTCAATTAAATTATTAATGTAATTTTTTTACTATAATTTGTAATGTAATTAAATATCCTATTAAATATTATTATAATTTAAGAGAAAAAGAAAATAATGTTTTTATGAAAAAACAAAAATATTATTAATATTTATATTTGATAATAGAAATGTGATGGCTTAAGTTAATTGATAGTGAAAAATTAAAATTAAATGTTTAATGTAATCATTAATCAAACATTATTATAACTCAAGAAAATATTGATAATGTGAATGTAATAAATTAAATTATTATTGCTAATTCAAGGAATGAAAGTGTGAATAATTAATGGTTCAAATTCAATTATCATATATCTATGAAAATTTGATGTTTTTATTATATTGGTTTATAATTATTTGTTTAATAACAAATGGTATTAAATATTATTATAACTTAGGAAAAATTTAACATTGATAATTTGATATTGATATATAAATGTGAATGTCTAAGTTAATTGATTGTGGCAAATTAATATTAAATTCGTAATATAACGAGACATTATTGTGATGCAAGAGAATATTGATAATATAAATGTAATGAATTAATTTATTAATTTATTATTACTTATTAAAGGGTTGAAAATGTAATTAATTGATGATTCAAATTCGATTTTTATCTATGTTTGAAAAATGTGATGACTCTATCTCATTTGTTTATAATTATTTGTTTAACAGAAAATGTCAAGCATACCACCAAGTGATGGGTTTCCAAGTAAAGGACGAGAAGGTGAGCTAAGTGATGATATCTGGTAGCATTAATTTTTATTAGAACATAATTATTTATCTCTATTTTCAATATTTGTTATTTTTTAAATTATCATAAGTAATTTTTAAAATATGAATATTTTATTATAATTCAAAAAATTATGAATAACATTTTTTTCACATAAATAATAGACTTGAGTTATTATAAATTACTTTTTAAAACTATAAAATAAGACTTTACATGATTATAATTACAATTATTATACTTCATATAAAATTGTACGAAATTAAAAAAAATTCACGACCGCAATGACCGTGATGAACGCAATTACCGCCGCTATGTCCGCAATCGCGATAAACGTAACGCGACCGAAAACGCAACCGTAACCGCAATTTAAAACAATGATCAGGACGGCTGGAAGTAGTAAAGATAAGAACATCAGCAGTAGCGACACTCCCAGTAGGCATCTAGGCTGCAAGAATAAGGTCACCCCTAATTGTGACCCTATGTAACGAACTTAACTGTTGCCTCTTAAAAGCAGCCCCTTAGATGGCTTTGCAGGTCTCTTCCCTTTATCAGTTTCTTTCTTCCCTGCAGCTTTAGATTGTTTTAGAGTAACCTTTTGGGATACCATCAACTTCAAAATCTTACTCTCATCCATCTCTGCAACACATAAATAATAAAAAATTAGCTATCACCAAAATGCAATCAACATAACTCTATCTAGATCCAAACACTTCAAAACCTTATTGCCTATCACAGCATACCTCATAAAACTAAACTTTTACACACGTAAACACTCCCGAAAACCCTGAAACCAACGGCACTCCATAGCAACCTATTACAATCAAGACTCAGAACCTAACCACCTCCATATCTCATAACAAAGTATAAGTAAAAGATGGCTAACAGCTTACCATGCCTAGAACCTTGTCCTAGGTAGAAATAGCAGATGACGATTAGGAATACAACCGTCTTGCAATGCACATTATGCGTAATAAAAAAAGTCAGCTACTCATCTTTATAAGGCAGCAATAAAACCATTGCATTTACACTAAAAGGAGATGCAACCAGTACACCTTGAAACCCCATTCACCTTGTTTAACCTTCACCACAAAATTCTTTTCCTTCAATGAGTGTGTGTTTTAAGAGTTGTCCTAAAACCTCTTCTTGTTCCTATTTTGCAAAAAAAAAAAATCCATACCCAAACTTCAAACTAAACAAGTTGGTTATCACATTTACAAGGGCCGACCAAACCTTCACTTAACAAACAATGAAATAGGCCACAAAAGTCATCCAACTATTCACACTCAGTTGCATCACTCCTGTATTCCACTTCTCTAAACAATGGACAAAAGAAAGGTGTAGGAGAATATGGAACCTGACCTTAAACATCCCCGAATAAAAAGTAAGCCCTTCACTTATCCATAAAACTGGGCCATCGCTATTCACTGGGAAGATATGCAACAAACCTACTCATACTCAATTCCCACATACATTCATAAAAAACTATCCTAATTTCCTCTCTGGTAATCATACTTGGTATTTTATTTAATTTCCACTCATCAATGGGTTGACTAGCCTCATCCCTTTCTTTAGAAGAAACATCTATTAGATTTATATCTTTCCTAATAATCCTAGCCATTGCTTAGAAAAAACCAAAAATCAAAGAAAAAAATACTCACCAAAAACAAACAAGTGGTTAATAAAGGCAGCAACGAAACCTTTTGGTAATCTGCAAACAAGACAACTTTTCTCATAGATAAATCCATAAAGTAGTAGAAAAACGCGAAAAATCCTTAGTAGGCTTTTATAGTCAAACAACAAGGGGTTAAAGCGTACATCCATTCTAAAAACTAGAACTTTGCGTCACGAGAAGGTATTATGACAATTACAAACTGGCTAACTACTGCATATCCCAGCTTCACAAATCCTACCATGCCTAGAACCTTGTCCTAGGCAGAAATAACAAATGACCATTGGGAATACTGTTGGATTATGCCCTTAGAACCATTCATTAGATGATTGACTTTGACATTATTTATGTATCATGACATTTTATTTATTATAGTTCATTATTATATTTGTTTTATAACTGTGTAATGTAATCTTATATGATAATGTCCTTAGAATAGTAATAACATACTATTCTTAAAATATCCCTAGTCAAGTATTATTGTGAACAAGGATAACAATGATACGATAAGACTAGTATGTGGTTGACTGATGACCATTGTCATCGATATAGGATATCAAGTCATCACATAAGTACATGTTAGAGAACTATGTACTGGATCGACCCTCCATGAGAACGCTACATGGATTGTTATATGAGTGTCATAAGCGATTCTCATAGTGATGATGGTGTATGTGATCCTTTGACTTGAGATCATCAAAGATCCCAACATAGAGAATTGCATACTTTAATGCTGCTAGATGTCATTCGTAACAGGATGGACTATAAAGGTAGTAATTGGGTATGCCTTGATCTATGTAGAGAGATGTTGAGTGATCAAGATAGAATTTATCCCTCTTATATAACAAGAGTGATGTCTTGGGCCCTTTGATAGAGTGAGACTAAGAAATGCATGGCTGTGCTCGAATAAGTCAATATGAGATATTGATTTTATTTGTTTAATTAGTCTACTTAGGAATCAAGAAACGCTGATTAGACTATACAAGTGTGACACATTCCATGACTTGTGTCTAATCAAGACATCAAAGGATAAAGGGATTAGACTACACGGTAACATCTATCACGAGTAAGGTTATGTCGAGTCATTGACATTCTCGTTACATGGGTAGCAATGATGTGTTGCTAGATACCGCTCATTGCCTGTGACAATTTTGTCATTGCCATTGTTTTGAGAACCTATTGGGTCGCACACTTAGAACGGATCAATGAGGAGCTTAATTAATCCTATTCTGAATTGGATTAAGGATATAATTAATCCTATTCTGAATTGGATTAGGGATATAACTAATCCTATTCTAAGTAGGATTAGAGTTCTGTTTGGCAGTAAATTTTAGGGTAAAATTTACTGCCTATAAAAGGATGTTTTTTCTAAAACATAGCCGCACAATTAGAAAACAGAAAAGTTTTCTTTTAATCGAAGCTAGCAGTTCAGTTATAAAGAATCAAAAACGCTCCTTAAGGCTTTTGATCGTGAGACGTTCAAGAGTCGTGAGATTCGTTCGTGTGGATACCATAGAGGCAGGAACGAAAGGTTGTTGCTTGTGACTTGACCAAAGACAGAAATCAGAGAAAACGTTAGGTAAAATCTCGAAACCCTAATCAGGCAACTCTCCGAATCGATCCTGGTGGAGGCCGAATGATTTAAATTCCGCTGCATGTTTGTTTCGGTTTCCTTCAAATACAACCTCCTTGCAGTGCACATTGTGGTGATAAAAAAAGTCAGTTACTCATCTTTATAAGGTAACAATGAAACCATCGCATTTACACCAAGAGGAGATGCAACCAATATACCTTGAAACCCATTGTTTAACCTTCACCACAAAATTCTTATCCTTTAGTGAGTGTGTATTTTAAGAGTTGTCCTAAAACCTCTTCTTGTCCTTACTTTGCAAAAATAAAATCCATACCCAAACTTCAAAACAAACAAGTTGGCTATCTCATTTACAAAGGCTGATCGCACTTTCATCTCACAAATAATGAATTAGGCCACAAAAGTCATCCAACTATTCACACTTAGTTGCATCGCTCCGATATTCCACTTCTCCAAACAACGGGCAAAAAAAAAAGTTGTAGGAGAAGATGGAACTTGACCTTAAACATCCCCAAATAGAAAGTAGTCCCTTCACTTATCCATAAAATTGGGCCATCACTGTTCACTAGGAAGAAATGCAACAAACCTACTCGTACTCAATTCCCACATACATTCATAAAAAAAACTATCCTAATTTCCTCTTTGGTAATCATACTTGGTATTTTATTTAACTTCCACTTATCAATGGGTTGAATAGCCTCCTCCCTCTCTTTATAAGAAACATCCATAGGATTTATTTCTTTCCTAATAATCCTCGCCATTGCTTAGAAAAAAAAAAAGAAATTAAAGAAAAAATACTCACTAAAAACAAACAAGTGGTTAATAAAGGCAACAATGAAACCTTTTGGTAATCTGGAACACAACAACTCTTCTTGCAGATAAATCCACAAAGCAGTAGAAAAATGGGAAAAATCCTCTCGGTAGGCTTTTATAGTCAAACAACAAGGGGCTAAAGCATACACCCACTCTAAAAATTAAAACATTGCATTATGAGCCGGAATTATGACAATTATTACACATTGGCTGACTGCCGTAGATCCCAGCTTCACAAATCCTAACCTAACCCACACCCATTTTATCACTCTTATACACATGGCACTCTTTCATTGGGCATGCACCCGTACACAACACATGGTCACTGTTGCAAATAGATCTGGTAATCTTAGACATAATACAACACGAAAACAATATGAATATAAGTCAAGAGGTGACATGGATTAAAATTAAATAAAAATTGCATATCAATATTATAAAAGTTAAAAATAAGCTACAAACAAGATTTATATTTTTCGTATCAACACAAATTTTGACATAAAATTTTTATGTTTTATATTATACGAATAAAATTTTACATGATATAAAAATAAATTAAAAACCCGAATTATCATATGTAATTACAAATGCCTATCCCTTTTTGCCCTTACAGTCATGCCCAAATGCCATCAACTAAAACATATATCATTAAGCCTAAGCTATAGGCCAAACGATCGATCCAATCACTACTGACCCGCGCCTAGTTGCCTACTTGCAAAGCCATTTGAAAAATGAAATTTTTAAAGCCACGGCAGCCTTAGAGCTGCCTAGGCAACTTGTCCCCTAACAGTTGCATAAGACACTAAGCTAACATTTAGAGCTTTGTGAGAAGGGACGTCCATGACAAGTCACGCCACACCATATAGGTATATAAGGGCTAGAGCCTAAAGGTAAGGGGAGCTGACATTTCTTGCATTATAAGCACAATAACCTTACACTTTTCCGGACTCTTGACCCTCTCTTTCCTCAATATATTTCTCTTTATTGATTCATCATCTTTCGAGCCCTTTTAAGAAAACGTGTCAAAACCACAAGTCTAATGCCCTTCCTCACTATTTTAATTGTAGGATCAAGTAGAATTGCCAAGGGCTGCCACGTCCTCCTACGACCCTTATGTCTGATGTTGAAGACATCAACAGAATTAATTTGGAATTCATACTCTAGTTCGATCAATTTTGTCTCAACTTTTTGTATTTTTTAAAATGACATAATTATTGAATAAATTTAAAGATAAGGTCAACATTTCATAAATAAGTCAATTAAGGTACAAATAAAATGCATTTATTTTTAATGTATGGATAATATATAACAGTTATATATTGTCAATCAATCATAAAGCATATTGGAATATTATTAAAATAGTAAAAGAATTTTCTATTCAAAAAAATATAGTAAAAGAATTTTTTATTAAACATGATGTTTAATCAATGAATAAGAATAGTACGGGAGTTACACATAACTTTTTAATAAATAATTTCTTCTTTAAAGAGTTTCATATTTTTTTAAATAATGTTCTTTCACTTCTGAATAGGTAAAAAATATAACTTCCAAAATTTCGAAATTGTGATTTTATTGAAAATACAAGTTTATTTTATTAAAAAAAAATCAAAATCACAACATTTGATTGTGTGGTTATAACTCTTAGGTTGGACTGAAGTCAAAGTTGAATAGCTTTATTAGTTTTCAAGCTAATTTCAAGTAAAAAAAAATATTGAAGTTGCTTAATTAGTTTTTCAAGCTAAGTTCAAATTGCTTAAGGTTGAAGGCCCAGAGTTGTTAATGGGCCGGACCGGACCGGTTTCGGGCCGGTTCTCACCGGTTCCGGTCCACTAATAATTTAAACCGGTCCGAGCCGGGTCGGTTCATATTATTTTTACTTGCGAACCGGCCCGGTTCATGGACCGGTTCACTATTAAACCCGACCGAACCGGTTTAAACCGGTTCAGTCCTTTTTTAATTCAAATTTTTATTTTTTAAAATTTATATTAATTTATTTTAATAAAAATAAATATATATTAATATATTTTTATAATTTAATCAAACAAATTTATTTTTATAATAAATAATATTAATAGTTTAATTTAACAACAATTTATTATAAAGTTATTATAATTTATTTAATTAATGTAAAAATAAATTACTATAAAATTATTGAATAAAACTATTGTTATAATAAAATAAAGTTATATTATGAATATGATATTATAATAAAATTATTATGATAAAAAAATGAAATTTAGAGAATAAAATGATAATGTTATAAATTTGGAATAAGAGAATTTAAGTGAATTTGAGAGAGTTTGAGTGATTATTGAGAGAGTATAAGTGAGTATTAAAAGAATAAGAGTGGATGAGTGTTTAGATAAAGGCTACTGCCTGCATCTCTGCTTTTTTTTAAAAAAATTTTGGTTGAATCGGACCGGTTCATAATCGAGCCCGGATGTTCCGGGTCCTTAACGAATCGGGCTCTTAACGGGCCCGGTCCATAATTAATTGAACCGGCCGGTTCGGAACCGATACTGTACCAGTTCGACTTTTGGACCGGATTAATCCAATCCGATTACGAGTCGGGTCGGGCCAACTTGACCTAATAATCACCTCTAGCCTGCTATTAATCTCATTCTCATTGCCTATCGGTGATGCTTCTCCCATTCGGCCCACACCAAGGGCTACACTGTTGCTTCGGATTTGAGACCATTCAATCCACACCAAGAGCTACACTATTGCGTTAAATTTGAGAAGGCAAGGACTTTGGATTGGTTGATAGGGTGTAACTTTTGAAAATATATTCAGTTTCTATTTGTTAATTAACAAACGATCGGAAATAGAGTTACAGTTCATTCATTTATATTCATGAGTAAACTTGTTTGTTATTTATATAAAACTCATTTGTTTAATAAATTATTTCATATTTTTGTTTGCTGTTCGAAAAATAATAAAATTTTAGATTATATAATTGCTTATAAGTTATTTTAATATATATTAAAGTGAATACTATTTATTTGTATACTTTTTTGTTTAGTACTCACAGATGTATTCGTTTAATGTTCAAAAATATATATTTGTAAATATATTAGTTCAATATTCAAAAACACATGTTTATAAGCATATCTGTTAATGTTCATGAACGAGCTTATCAAACACGAACTGAATACAAACAAAATCAAAAAATAAAATAAATGAATAAACTTAAATAGTATAACATTTGTTTATTTTCCATTGGAATCAAGGAAGACTTGCGCATTCACATTTATGTTGCTCTTTGGCGGTTCGATTTATATTCATGTGAGAGGAGGCTGAGGCTGATAAAGCCATAAGCATAAGCCAGCCGATCATTGACAAAAAAAAGAAACTACTCAAAAGCTAATTCTAACATGTACAGAAACCAAAAAGTTATACGACCACCTTTTTAAGTACTTAACATACTGGAGGCAAATATAAGATAGAATAAAACAGATATCAGGGTAGGGATGAGATCAATGACAGTTGAAACTGAATCATACTCGAATGCATAACCTGAAAAGGATTGCAGTTCAGGTTTGACTTATTCAATTAGCATAGATTAAAAACAAAAAACTCTCCTGCAGGTCCGAATGGGGATCAAAGTTTAGGATAGCTTGAAGGATGAATACATAAAAGTCATGACAAAAGCAGTTAATATATATAACACTAGAGGTCAAAATATTCACCCAACAACCATGTAGACAGTTGGCAGTTCTGCTATGACAGCAGTTTTCATATACCATACCATCCCAACCATTCTCGTCAAGTTATAAAACATCTTGAGGATAGAAGTCTTCCATGTGAATGCAGAACTTTGTTGCATCCCAGCACCAGAAATGGGTGTCCACAACTTTCGGAACCTAGAATAATAAAATCCCAAACTTATTGAGGCCCACATCTTAAGCTGTAATTGCTGATTTAGGCTCTGAGCAATTCCCATCTGTCCTTTTAAATCTTTAACTAAGATGTTATACGTCAATTATAAAACTTCAGACATCTAAACAATCTGGACCAGAGGCCAATGGGCTCTCTTGCTGCTGCTGGTAGCTCATCAGCTTCCTTAAAGTTTGCTTTCTCACTTAACTCTTCAAAAGAGTCAGCAACGTTTTGCAGCCTTGCAACGAATTCAATCAAAAGTGAAGTAAATGTTGCCAACGACAATGCAGTTGCATTCTCGTATGTTTTTGACTCTTCCAAAGGTGGGATTGAAGCAGCAGTAAATGAAGTGCGTGCAGGCATTGATATCTGTTTCTTAAACAAATCTTCAGAGGATGCACCAGCAGGGACTGTGGGGTTGATAGCTACATTATTTTTCAGGTCATCCCAACTATTAGGTGTAGTAACTGATCTGAGATCAAGTACTGCTTCACTGAGGGACTTACAACCCAGGACTTTCTGCTCTTCACTATCCAAGTTCAGTAAATCTTGAGGCTCTGGCTGATTATGTGGCCGATTTCCAATTTCCCAACTCTCAGCATTGACAAGAAGGTATGATTTTCGGTCAACTTTGTTTTGCAATTCTTCTGCAGCATCATGTACTTGACATAGTATGTCAACAGGACCTAATTTCTCCATCCTTTTAACTTTGTTCCCAAGCTCACGCAACACTCTAGCGCCTTCAGCACCTACCCTTTGAAGTTCATGACGAAAGACTTGTCTCTGTTCGGGTGGAGCCTACACATACAAATATTATATTTTGAAATACATAAAGCTGGAGGACAATTGCAAGCCCATTTCTTTAGACAACAAAAAACGTGGAACTTACAATGATAAGCACATTTCAATGAAGGTAGCATCAGAATGGATAATCATCAACCAGTATTCTAATTGTCAATCATGATTCCTGTCACACAACAATTTCAATGTGGCATGTAGCCACTTCCACCAAGATTATTTCTATGTTCAATATTTGCATTCACATAGTCCTTTTCAAGTATATTCTAAAAGTTTGATAAGGGGGTATTTATGCATGGTTTCATCTAAATCTACAGTACAGTTATGAACAGAGCAGATGCATTCAGCAAAATTGTGTCATGGCCAAGAAGAGGTATAGATCACAGAAAGTATTACATAAGTCGAACCACAAGAACAGTTTCCTAAGGCCAGAGAATAGTATTATTCTATCAGTGTCATAACAAACAAAGAACCAAAAGGACTCGTTAGAATATTATTACTGGGACAATAAACCTGTGTTCCAAAAGGACAGCTGAGAATAAAATTGTGGATTAAAAGAAATAGTAGTAACTTTTTGTCAGCACAAAGCATAAATAATAATTCACAGAGGAACCACTGCTATATGATAAAGGGAAAACAAATAACTAGGATCCTAGCGCCATACAGCAATAGAAGAGACAAAGCATGAAGAATGGAAGGCATTTGTAATCATGTTGGCGACCAGTTGCATCCATTAGAGATTGTAAGGAATAACTACCTGTATTTCTGAAAGTAAACAGCCATGCAATGCCATGACCATGAATGCACAATGCCTCAGTGCTCCACTTAATTTGGTATAATTCCTCCATGGATAACCCAGTGACCTGTAAGGACCATGAGGTGGCTCCCAGATGGCAAAACCCAACTTTGCATCCGAAAAGAAATGAAGGGAAAAACAGGAATAAAGATGAGAATCATCATTTCAGGTATCATATGGAAGATGTAACAGAAATGAAATGAAAATTACCAGAGCTTCCTCCTGACTTGTAGATTCTACGGCTGATCTGTAGCCACTGTAAACTGGGTCATCTGAAGCCTGATAAGTTAGAATCTTGGATGGGACCCTTTCATATTCAACACAGTTAAGGTACCCTTTAACACATCCTGATCAAAAGTTGAAGAGAACAAGGATGAGAATCAGCCATTACTTTCAAATTTTGATGAAATAAATTAGTAAACATTAGGTGCGTATTAACCTTCTAAAGAATTTGCCACGCTCATAAAATTTTTAGCCACCAAGTTATGTAGATCCTCACCAGCCCAAATGGGGTAAATGCATATATTAACAACTAAACCAACAGCGGCACCAAGTGCTATTAGCAAAAATCGAATCACAGCTGTATGGATGAATTCCCCTGTCTTATACCCAGATACTGTTATGAAACAATACGTCAACACAAACACTCTGAAACCATACTCATAAGGCTTCATCGTTGGGTATAGCTTTGCGTAAGTTGAAAAGAATCCTGGCAATAGATGGCATGTCAGAGATAACCTACTAGCAACTCTTAAAGAGACTAATTATTAATAGTATAGTGCATGAGAAAAAAATGATGACCACAAAATCAGACCTATGATAAAGATGCTAAGCACAATAACAACTTCTTCCCATTGTCCAGCCAACTCCGACAATTCTGCCATTCCCAGAGCAAGCCCTCCAGCTGATAGTGTTCCCAGCCCACGGTTAAATCCTTTGCTGAGAGTTGCTCCTGAAGATAAAAGCTGGCCACTAAAGTTGCAAAGAAAACAAAACACTTGTTCCTTTACGCTAATGAGAGTAAGGTAAAGAGTTTTTGAACAGGAAAGTCTTACTTCTTTCCATCATTGCAAAAAGTTTTCATATTGTAAAGTAATTTGATCATTAGATGAACAATTTCTTTTGATTCTTGCTCCTTTCAATCTTTTTTACAAAGCAAAGCCTTAAACAGGAAAGGGTAGAAACAAAAAAGAAATCTACAGGTGTAACAAAATGAAGCTTGACTGCTCAAACAGTATTTCGTGATAATCATTCCTTCAGAATAAATAAAACATTGATGATGAGTTCACCCAGAGAAAGAAGAATAAAACAAAGCCAAAAGAAAATGAACTCTCACCAGAGCCAAATTTCTTGTGAGAGGGACTAACACGTCAATACAATGAAACAAAGACCAGCACAAGATAAAATTGAATCTCTTTTTGTTTGTTGCTTCTTGCTTTTAGAAGTAAAATGGAAAAAAAAAAGTACATTTGAATGCAAAACACTTTTGAAGAATTAAAACATAATGATTTTACCTTTTTATAAAAAAATACTTACTTGATTTTAATATATAAAATATTCATATCAATTATCAGAGTTACAATATGTTTATTTTTAATCAATCATGATTGCGTTTTCAGTATTTAAGAAGCAACAATCGAACGAAAAACAAACCCAAAGAGTAAAGAAAATCATTAAAGAAACACTAAAGCCAAACATGTCCAACAGCAACAAGGGTATTTATGTGATTGCAAACCAACAATTAAACAGGTAAAGACGGTAATCGATTAGTGAAAAAAACCCAGAATAAAAAACAACCAAATTACCTATACTGAATTCAAAGACTACAACAACAGTGAGAATAGCCCAAACAAAGTGTTGACTTAGATCCTTGATGGGTTCTTTCAAGAAAATAAGCAACGAAATAAGCATTAAGGCAAGACCCATCTTGGCAGAGAAAATAATCTTTCTGGGATCCGATTTTCCCATCTGCCATGCCTTGTCTGCAACAAGTTGAACCTCCTTTAGGAACCCAGTTATTTTGTCGCTTTTGAATCTGTAAGAAAAGCATCTCAGTCCCTGTTCCTGTTCCTGTTCCTCTTCTCCTTCTTCGTTGGTGAATCCCAACAATGAATACCCTTTGGTTCTATCCCTTTTCTCTAGAAGAGAATACCTGAAAGAACCCAGCTTGGCAGCCATTGAGAAACAGAACTTTTTTCACATACGGTTGGGAAAATTAGCATACGAATCCGGAGAGATTTTTTGCTTTGTTCTAAACTGTATTAATTTTTTGTATGGATTTAAATTGTGTTAATTAATTAAATAAAAGGAGGACAAAACACCAAAAACTATGAGGAAAAGCAATGTGGTGAAAGATGAAATTGAATTTTCACCAAAAAAAAGAGATGAAATTGGATGATAGGTGGACTGGAGAAGAGGGTAGTGACAAACGGCGTCGTGGAAAGGGACTTGGGAATCAAAGTACGAAACACTGGGACCCGCCGGGGTGCAGGCCGAACCGTACAATTCAAGTTCGAATAAGTTTCAATTTTCAACCGTCCACATGAGAGCTGAACTAAGAGATTATGGGCTATTTGGATAAATGATAAAATCTGTTTGGGTAAATTTTTAAAAAAATTATTAAAAATATATTTTTTTAATAAAATAATAGTAAGAATTTAAATTTAAGGATAAACTAGTAATTTTAAGTCTCCAAATTCTTGTTCTATCTACTAAAGAGTGCTCAGTCACACTGCATTGGTGTTAACCAGCATCCAAACTAAGCCCTTGTTAATTTAAAAGATTGATTCAGTTGCTGTAAATTTTTACTGAGTTTTAGAGTGAGTACTGTTTTAGATAAAAAATTTCGAATTCTCAATTTAAATTTTATATTTAATATGATCGAAAATATCTTGTGAATTAAAAAAAAAAAGTTAATAGGCTTTGTTACATTTATCAATTTCAATTCATCGTCTTGAACGGAATGTATTGTCTTTCTGCCTAAAATGCTTTGGTGGTAAGGATTAAAAATCCATCATAGATGTATCCATCAGTTGAGTCAGCTAGTTGATTTTTTTGAAGATTTGTTTAAGATTTGGTCTGATTCGTTGGGACTAGAAATTAATAATATTATATATTTTAAAAAGCATATTAAAATAATAAAAATATATAAATATTAATATTTATAATATATTTTACAATTATAATTTAATAAAAGAGTAATGAAATAATATTTTGAATTGGATCGAATTAAAAATATTTGTCCAAAATCAGTCGGTAAAAACCAATAATCTGACACTTGAATAAAAACCAATATTCTAATTTGATTTGGCTTTTGAGTTTTTTCTATAAAAAAATTATTTTATATATTATATATCAGATTAATTTACAAACTCGTTCGATGCATGAATTAATTTTATTTATAAATATACACAGAGAAAAATAATATTATTCACACACTTTTTTAAAAAAATTATGCTCAATTATTTTAAATATTTTAAATGTATTAAATAATTAATTTCATTTTTTTAAAAATAGAGTACAAACAACATAATATTTTAATTTTTTAAATTAGACAACATTTTAATTATTTTATTTGAAATGATTAGATTTTAGTTAAATGATTAAAATCTTTAAAATTAGATAACGGATATAATTTTATTCTTACTTTCAAGATGCTAATGCTATTTGGATTCTCTTTAATAGTTTTATGTAATTTTTTTAGAATTTGCAAAAGTTCAAATAAATGAATAATAAATTATGCTTAATTATTTTAAATAATTAATTTTATTTTTAAATGAATTAAATACTATATAATATTTTAATTACTTTCTTTGAAGTGATTAGAATTAGATAATTTATTAAAATTTTTCAAATTAGATAAAGGATATAGTTTTATTTTGGCTTTTAAAATTAACGCTGTTTAAATTCTCTCTATCTCTACACCCAGAAAAAGTATCTATTGTATTATCAAGAAGAAGTACTTATCGCCTTAATGACTCCTTATTTATATTCAAATAAAAATAAAAAATTTCAATAAAAGAAAGAAAAAACATAAAAAAGAAATGACAAACATCAAATTATATTTCAGACTAAAATATAATAATAGATATATCATAATAAAAAAAAGTTGAATCCATAATTAACTTTGACATATTAATTAAATCTATTCAATTCAAATATTAATTTTTTTTACTTTTAAAAAGAAATTAATAAATTAGAAAAAGTACAAAATAGTATTAAACATAAAAAATAAACATTAGATGGGTTCAGACCGGCAAGTAATACGGTTCAATAGTTTATTCTCTTAAATGCATTCCATGATTAATCCGAAAGCATAATAAATAAATAAATTTGCTTAATCCACATATAAAATTAAAATATATATAAAACTAAAAATTTTTCAAAAAAAAACTATGCAGTTGAAGTTTGTTATCATTTTGTTTATTGCCTTCATGACTCTCTGTAAACCTGTTTACAAACAAATAAAAAAAATTCAATGGAATTTAGATAAAAGATATAGAAGAAAAGCTCCATCACATATAAAATTAAAAAAATATAAAACTAAAAAAATTGAAAAAAAAACTGATTGTATGGTTCAAGATGAAGATTGAGGACAAGTAAAAAGGCTTTCATGATGATAGATGGTGACGTTTGATTGGCAAGCTCTATGTTGAAAAAAGAAATTTATTATCTTTTCATATAAATAAAAAAAATCATTGGTAGAAAACATAAAAATGAAAGGCTCCATCCACATATAAAATTTTTTTTTTAAAAAAAGAATAACGGCGTACTGTACAAGTGAAGAATAATATTGAGAAATAATAAAAAATGATTCCATTATGATAAATTGTGAGGTTTAATACGCAAGCCCTGTACTGTGTGAATACAAAGTGAAATTGAAGGTAGGAAGAAAGTCGGCTTTGCAAAAACAACAGAGTAGAAGTATTCGTTCTATGGATATGCTATTTAGATTAGTATTTGACTGAGATAATAAACTACTTAAAAACTTATATAAGAAACGGTTTTAAAAATGAATTAGATAATGGATAATAGGTGTGGATAATGGATTGGTATTTGAATAAAATAAGAAACTATTTGAAAAATGAATTAGATAGTGGATAATGAGTGGTTATACAAAATAAAAAATTGATTTGATTTCAATTTTAATAAATCTTACATGTATATTAATCTTACATGTAGTAAAAAGAAAACATCCATGTAGGCACTTACATGGCTTGCTTATAAGGTTTTTATATTTTCTGAAATATAATACTTATATATGATTCTTGAATTGTACATGTTTATCACATATATCATTAGGATACATTTAAAATAATTCTGGATTGAGAAAGCTTTTCCGTACCCAAATTTTTATGTATAAAAGAAATAATTAATAAATTAATATGATCAATGAAAAAATTAATATATAATACATAAAATAATTATCCAATACATTATCAATAAAGTTTTTAGACCAACAAGTGAGATTAAGATAATAATATATATCCTTTAAAAAATATTAAAAAATAAAAAATAAATAAAAGGATAATTATTACATACAGAACCTGTGGAGTTTTTTTACTCAACAAGCGAGATTAATATTGTGACATATGTCTTATAAAATATTAAAAAATAAAAAGATAAACAAAATAAGACATGTGTCATGATCCTAACCCTGTTTGTGGAGTAAAAAATTTCTATCAACGGTCCATAAATAAAGTGGGTATATATTATCATTTTAATCATGTTTGTGGAGTTTACAAATTTTATTGGCAGTATTTGTAATTATCTATAGAGAGTTTTTATTCACACTTGCAACTTTTAATCTTCACATTTCAATATTTATGGGACAAAAATATCTTTATATGAAAGGGCAATTTATCCTAATAAAATTTTCAACAAAATAGATTACTTCTCCTGTCTTTCTTCCCTATTATTTCCTATTCTCTTCTTCTCCAAACTATCCTTTTTAAGTAAAAATATGAAAACTTTTAATAATTTAAGTGAAAATAACTATTACGATAGCTTGAAAGGAGAAAAAGTTTTAGAAGTTTCGATGCTCGAGCAAGCTACCTTGCCGTCTTGCGTAGGTCATACTCTTCGCACAAAGTAACTTGCACTGACACTGAAACCTCTGAAAATGTTTTTCCTTTCATTGTTTTTTCTTCAACACAACAATTGACAATTTAACCCAAAAACCACTAATTTGTAAGCTAAATAATTCAACCACAAATCAAGAGTATTTCAAATTCAAGATGAAGATGAAGAGAGATGAAGTTGAAGATTAATACGGATTTGGGGATTTTATGTGATTTAGGTTTAGGATTAGGAAGTTTAGATGAAGAAGATGAAAACAGAGGAATGGATGAATTGATGAGTTTTACACTAGGGATACATTTGTAATTTTAGGGAGTAAATTTAGTGTTTTTTGAAGTGTATTTAACATTGTAGTGTATAGATTAAAAATTGAAGTGCTTTTAAAATTTTTTCATATCCATATATATATTTATATATGTATACAAATACATACCTATATATAAACACTATAAAACAATAAATAAAAAAGAAATTGCCGTTATAATTAAATTTTATAATTATATAAAATATTATTTAACTAAATTAAACACACAAATAAATCAATAGAGCATAACTATACAAATTCAACATAAAATTAAACTAAATTCATGATGAGGTTTAAACATGAGATTTCAAGATTGCGGAACATCCTTCTCACTAATAAAATTATGAATTAATTATGATAATCAACAATTAACCACATTTGTTAACATTTCATGATCCAAGTAAAAATTAGTGATAGGAAACCGGTTTAGTTTTGAGTTGCTTGTAAAAAATAAATAATTAAATAGAATAGTACAATTTAAAGTTACCCTGACACACAAGAGATTGCATGCTTAACTTGTTGTGAACTTTTCTCTTTGTAAAATATATATAAAAGGGATAGTAGCTAAATAGAACTTTAATCTTTAGCATAAAATAAAATTAAATTCTTAACATTTTATCACACGAAAATCAATGTATAGATTTTTATTTTATTGTAAATAAACCCTCAACCTTTTAAAATTATGTAATTAAATTCAAATCTGTTAAATAACACTAACTGCTGTTAGTATTGCACAAGTGGCATGTCACGTGGTAGCCAACTAAGCTATCCATGTCAGCTTTCATGTTATATGTGCAAACGGCAGTTAGTGTCATTTAACAAATTTAGACTTAATTGCATAATTTTAAAAGGTTGAGGACTTATTTACAATGAAATAAAAATTTATGAACTGATTTTCACACGATAAAATATTGAAAGCTTAATTTTATTTTATGCTAAAAATTAAGTTTTTATTTGACTATTGTCCCTATATAAAACTTGGATGTGCAACCTGAATAAAAAAAAAGTCTGCAACCAAAAAAAGAAACAATAAAAAGTCAATTAATGAAGGCTCCTAATATATATATATATATATGTATGTATGTGAGCATACACTCACTTATATCAGTATAAAATAAATTATTTTACATACTTTTATAATTTTATATAAAATTAATATTTTTTACAAATCAACTATTAAATTCAATGATTTACTTGCATGTATCATGTACGTGAATTTTTTAATCAATTTGATATTCTTATTATTTTAATCGAAATAATGTTTTTTAAAATATATATTAATGGTTGAGATTTAACGACTAACTCGTATATATCATATACGTAAATTTTTGAATCAATATGATATTCATATCATTTTAGTTGAAAATAATATTTTTTTCAATATATATATTGATTGTTAAATTTTTTTTGGTACAGGACTGTTAAAATTTTATTATTATGTAACAAATAATTAAATATTTTCGATTAACTTAAAATTTAGTGTGAATATAGAACATAAAAATTAACCGTCGGATTAAAAAAATATAAATCATATAAAAAGATATGGAAATATATAGAACTAAGTTAGTTTTACATTAGTGTAAGTGTATTCTTCCTCCATATATATAATTTAGATTTGAATTTTTTTTTGGGATTTTCATTGTTGACATATTTTAATCAAAACAATTTGAATCTAATTCCAATCAATTTTATCAAGTCTATTTAAAGGATTACTTTCCAATCTAGAAAATCCTGGCATACAATGAGTAAAGCTGACCTTCCAATCAAATTCGGTTTTAGTTTACTTTCTTCTTAATCAAATAGGAATTTCAGCAACCATCAAACCACAGTCCAAGGAAAGCTTTCAATATGACCTGAACTTTTTTTTTTTTTTATCAAGCTGAAAACCAGACAGCCAGACACAATGAATTAGTTAGAGCAACATGATTAACACATCAGTTTTTAACATATTCACTTGATGCAATTTGGTTTTGGTTGGATTCAAGATTCCAAGAAGAACCGATCATCAATGGCTTCTCCTCATGACTTTGTTCATTGTTGATGTTAACTTCTTGTATTTCCAGTATCTCCACTCTGCGATTTGTCTTCTTCCTTATTTTGATGGCGATGTCTTGTGGGATAAATGTTCCACAAACGCTTACCCTGCACTGCTTCTTCTCTATCAAATGCGTATCCAACTCTGCATTCACCGGAAAGCAGATTTATAGCAGAAACAAACATCAAAAGATACTAAAAAAAAAAGAAAAAAAAAGATCTCACCATGGATATCAAGAAGCGCTCTTCTTACTTTTCTATAACAGCCGTTGCAGTCAATGTTGATCCTCATTACCATGCAGCAAACCTGACATGCATGTTTGCAGAGAAATTAATACTTGTGGAGATAGTAAAAATGAAAAATAAAAACTCAATTATCATCAATGAAAGGTGTTGGTGGTGGAGAATAGAACTTGCCCTTTCTGTCATGAAGCCTGCTGGAGGCGCTTTCTCAAGAATCCAGAGATTGGGGCGTCTGAGCAGTAGAGAAAAGTTTTTGTTAAAAGGCAAAAATGATGGGAATTTTTTTGGGAATGAAAAGGAATCATGATTGAGCAGGTTAATTTATTGGAATTATTTGTTTTATTTTGGAATCTGATTCTGCCATGGGGCTTAGCTGTAACTTATTGCCCATTAGCTATATATTCTTGACCTCTTTGTGTTGTTCTTGTATTTGTATTTATAGTTTCATTCATGTGTTTTGGAGAAGAAAGCATTCTTTTCTTGCTTGCTTCTATAGCCTTATTCTCTTTCAAACAGGAAGGCATAACTTTAAAGAATAAATCTTTCTATATCCTTTTTCATTTATCCATGAGATGCTTATTCCGTTTGCAATTCTTTCATTTAACCAAAGCAGTTTAATGAGTTATAAATAGAAGTGACAAAAGTTGACCTGATCAAAAAAATCCGTCTAATTAACTCAAATCCAAACCCGATCGATCCGATTTGACTAAAAAAGTCAACAACTCAAATCCAACCCGATCCGAATTGATCCGGAATCAAATTTATCTGAATTTACATTGATACAAACCCAAGCGAATCCAAACCCGAATTGATCTGAACCCAAATTCATCCGAATTTAGATTAACCCGAACCCGAATTGATCCGAACCCGAATTGATCCGAACTTAAATTGACCCGAATACAAATTGATCCGAATCCAAAATTACCTAAACCTGAAAAGATTCAAACTTAAATTTAATATTATCAATAAATATTTAAATGTTAAAATTAATTATCAAAGTATTTTAATATAGTAAAAATATAATTTTTTTCAATAATATGAGTGTTATATATATTTTTAATCTAGTTAAATTTAAATATTCACTTTTATATTGCATTCATTTGAACCTAATATATAATTATTTAATGGCTAATCTATAATAGAGTACAGAAGCTATATCATCTACACTTAATGTCTCCAATTATTCTATAAAAAATCAAGATAAATTAAAAAGATATACAGTACTGCTTTATGATATTTAGTAGGGATTATTAAATCACTTTGATTCATAAAGTTATTAATTATTATAGATAATAAAAATAAAATTAAAAAATGTAATTAATTTATGAATATTGATAAATATATTATAAAGAAAACTTCATATAGATTATTAAATATTTTGATTATTTCAATCCCAATTGTACTATAGGTCATGTAAGAAGAAAATTTTATTTTCAAGAGTTTTGTAATTCCTAGAAATATGATTTCAGTTGATTTTCATACCAGATAAATCACATCGAGATGACCAAGGCTTAACCTAATAAATCTATCCAATCGACTCGAATCCAAATTCGACCAACCCGAATTGACTAAAAAAGTCAACGACCTAAACCTGATCTAATCCAAACCCGAATTAATCCGAACCCAAATTGATCTGAATTCAAATTAATCCAAACCCAACCTTATTTGAACCTGAAATGATCCAAACCCGAAATAGACCGATTTTTCCTTGTAACATCCCAAATACACTATATAACTAATATTTACTTAAAAACTCCACTTACTTACCGGTTGGGTTGTCTGTGATGCTTAACAACTCCTAATATTTAAATAACCATTAAATCTCTTATTGATACTCAAAGATGTATATACATTCCCTTCTATTTAAAGTAGTACTGTACAATTTTTTCTGAATATATAAAAGAAATAATATACCTTTGATATCAGATATCCACTAGCAGTCGATAATCTCTGGAAGGTAATTCTCTTAATCCAAGATCAGTAATCTGTGGAGTGGAAAATAAGGGGTGAGTGATAACATGCTCAGTAAGGAAGATGTACACAAATCTAACCTTATTCCCCAAAACTTTTATCTTTCTTAGTAGTAAACCCAGTGGATATAGAAAACAATTTACAATATTATGTAATAAACAGTGATTAGGATTTAACAAATCCTTTCTGTAACAAAAGTTAACAAGTTGAGACTAGGTATCACCCTATAAATAAATCATGCTATCATCGTTCCCCCTCTCCCTTGCGAGAACGGCATAATCATCCCAGTAGGGATAAAGTAGATCTATGGCCACAATCTATGGGTGGTCCTCGGGGTCCACTTGCCAAGTGACCTCGAGACCGCTGATGACTTGGCGGGTCCATCAGCCTCATAACAAATAGAAATGCATGAAACTAGGGGCCTATGGTCTCAAAGTCATATTTATAACTCAAAATACCTTTAAGGAAACACATTATTGAATTTAAATCATTTGAATAAATAATAATTCCAAAAAGGTATTATTCTCATTCTCGTAGAAAATATAAATTGAATTCTCCTCGCCCATGGTCAGCTCGCCCATCACGGCTCGCCCATGGTGAACTCCAAGGTGGATGAATTAGTATTCGCCCGCCAACATTTTCCTTTTAAACCACAAGTAAAACTGGCTCGCCCTTAATGGCTCGCTTACTTTATGAAAAACTAATCGCCCGCCCCAGAACATCATTGAAAAGGGTCCGCCCACAATGGCTCGCCCGGATTTTCTATTTAAAACATGGTACTCACCCAGAAGGACATATAAAAGACTCGCCCAAGTTTTACTTAGAACAAAGTAGATCGCCCGATAAAAACATCACAGGAGGGCTCTTCGCCCAAAGCATAGCAATATAATAGGTCGCCCGCCCATACCAGTTCGCCTCAACAAACAGTATTGGGTCGACTTTTAGTTCGCCCACACGAAACTAATTTATCAAAATCTTATGCATGTCATAAAACAAATCATTTCTCAGTAATTTCATAACTTTAACTCCACGGACATGCATTATTTTCACACACAACTCCTTTACCTCGTCTGAAGAAGCCTTGCATCTTGTTCGCCTTTCTCAATTCCCATCTGCACAATTACATTAAAACTATTAATATTCCTTTTTCGAATATTTTCTAAACTATTTATATTTTCCTAATATTTGGGATATTTTGGCGAGACTGAGTTCGCCATTCGCTCATAGAGCTCGCCCACCCATAATTGATCTACTCTTGGGAGCTCGCCCAATCATTCTCGCCATTCCTATGGCTTATTTGTTGGAGTTCGCCCAACATGGGAGCTCGCCCGACCATTCAACTCGCCATGCCCTGTGTAGACACCCTATTTTGTCTGGGGTCTTAATTTGTATAAATAATTAATTGGGTTGGGTGACATTTGTATTTTAATTTAACAATTGAGAATTTGGCTAGAATTAAATTAGAATTTTTAGATTTAGAATTAACATTAATTAGAAAATTAAAATTAAAATAGGATTTAGGAATAAAAAAAAAAGAGAAAAGAGAGAAGAAAAGACACAATCAAGCACCTTAGCCTCTGATTTCTACTCTTGAAGCCGAGACCTATTGTGCTCCATCACCACCTTGCGCCACCTTCTTGTTCCACCTCGTTGCAACTATCATCAGCTTCGTCAGAATCATCAACTTCAACTTCATCCTTTGTTCAAACCACACCACATAGTTTCTTACTTTGCTACGGTTCTTGCTGTCTGCTGCTCCAAAACAAAAAGCCATCGTCACCTGCCTGTGCTACTGCTTGCAAAGCATCCTTCTCCATAGCCCAGTTCATCCATCCCGAACAACCATCTCGTAACCTTCATCACCAGTCACCATCTTGTTGCCGATTGGCTCTTGCATTGCTGCCACACGAGGTTCCTACTCCATCGCCAAGCCAAATCTGCTGCATCACACTAAGTAACTTCACACTTCTGTTCCCAATTACCACGCCATCGCTTCGCACCATTCTTGTTTTGTCCTGCACCGCTAGAACACCAAAACCTTTGCTGTCGCTCCACTCATCATCCTCATTGTTTGCTCTGCTGCTGCTGTACTACGTCACCCCTTGGCTGCTGCGTTTCTGTTTAGCCTTGTCGCATATTTGTTCTACTCCAGCTGCCACTATTCTGTTCTTGTATCACGCCACTGCTGCACCAATCCAGTCGCATGCTGTGGCACCGTGTTGCACGCCATTGTCTTACTGCATCTAAGCTGCTACCACGCATAACGCCACCATCATCACTGCTCCTTCATTGACTTATATTTGCTGGCATTGTTGCACGTTCCTTGCACTCACAGCATCGCTGGTCTTCTCTGCTGCCTGTGCTTGCCGCTGCACATTATCATTACTTCATCGAACCAGCATGCATCATCATCTCTGTATCGCTCCAAATTGCACCGCCACTGCCTGTCAATATAGGCACTCCGTAAGTGCTCAGGTTGTTGTCCAGGTATGATTCTTTTACTTTTAATAACTAGTTGAAATATTAGTCTAATAATAATAAATAGGATTTCTTTGATTGATTAATTGACTAATAAGGTGATTTAATTAAATAACTTGATTTGATAATAATTAGATAAATAAGTGGATACTTTCATGATTTAATAATCAAGTAATATAATAAATTAACAATTTGATAATTAACCACACTTGATGATTTGGGTAACGTATTTTAGGTAATGGTAATTTGCATGTTGATTGAATATTCTTATGTACGAATTTGAGTGATAAATAATTTGGAAATTTGTTTTACATGGTATGTATGTTTGTATAAGTTGTATAATTAGTTTAAAATATTTATTCTTTATTAAGATATTGTTTTTGCATGATTAATTATTAAATTTGTAGTTTTCAATTTAGTTTGCATGAATAGTAGGATGTATGACTAAAATTTGACTTAAAACATTAAGAGTAGAATTTAGGGATATATAAACTTTTAGGAAAATATTATAAGAAAAATTTTAAGGGTTAAAAACAATAAATAATAAATAGATAATAAATCATAAAATTTAGAGATAAGCTGAGATTATTCTGACGATGGAATTCTGAGGTGTCACGAATGGTTGACATTTCAGATTTTCTAGGTGAGGATGTTTTTCATGAGTTTCGCCAAAATGATAGAAAATTCATGGAAGATGTTCAATATTAAAATATATATGTAAAATATTTAATTATTATAAAATTATAACTACTTAATAAAATAAAAAAATTATTCCGATGATGGAATTCCGAGTGTCACGAATGGTTGCCATTTTGGAAATTCCTAGGTAAGGATATTTACCTTAAATTTTGCCACCATGATGGAAGATTTAAGGTAAGTGTTCAATATTAATAATCGATATTTATTTCTAAAAACATAAATATATATTAATAGTCAATCTCTATTAAAAATAAAATAAACATAAATATTAATAAGAAATTAGGGAATAATGATTAAAAAAATAAAGGTATAACAATAGATTGGGAATAAGTGGAGGTTATCCCGATGATGGAATTATAAGGTGTCACGAATGGCTGACACTTTTAAATTCTTAGGTGAGATGTTTTCTTTAAAATTTCGCCAGCATGATGGAAGATTTAAAGAAAATTTTCAAGAAGAATAATCGACATTTATTTTCAAAAGATAAATAATATTAAAATAAAGATAAAAAAATAATAAAATAAAAAATAAAGGAAAATTAAAAAGGAAATAAAAAGAAGATAAAAAATAAGAATAAAAGATGGAAAATAAAATTAAGATATCTCATAAACGATTTAACAAATCCGACGACGGAGCCTCTCCGAGAAAGACGAATGGGATTTCTTGGATACTCTTGAGGTGAGGATGAAATTTAAGAAATTCCACCAGCATGATGGAGAGTTTCTTAGAGATTGTCCAATATTTAAATATTTGAATTTAACAAGATTAAAAACCATTTAGTTGAAAATTATTAAAGATATCACAAAATTAATTGGTACCATTTTAGGATGGGCGTTGTGGGGGTGCTAATCCTTCCCTACACGTAACCGTACTCCTGAATCCTAGATTCTTTGAACGCAGACCCTGCCTTATCTTTAGACAAGAATAGGTGACCAATCACACCTTATGTTTGAATGGTTGGTGGCGACTCCTAGAATTTTAAAGTCTAGCGGTTAGGTTCACGAACCTAGACGTTATGACAGCTTGGCGACTCTACTGGGGACATTAGAGAGTCAGGCCAACAGATATTTTAGGTCATTAGAAATTTGCTTAGAAATAATGCTGATTTCATAATGCTTAATAATCATTTAACACACACACACTTCACATGCATACATGCATAAGCCCTCAACCCGGGCTCTATCCTTATTAGGAGGGAGAAAAGTACCTATGCCTTCGTGAGGTGATAACCTCCACATGGGCTGGCGAAAAACTCCCACTCAAATTAAACCTTTCCGCTTGTAGCCTATAATGAGTGAGGATTGGGTGCCTTACTAGTCCAGTGTGGATGACAGTGAGGAACAATTTGGGAACCTTTAGAACTTTAAATGATCCAGGCCCTGCATATAGGAAAACTTAAGAAGCCCAAACCTTAGATAGAGCCTTACAAAACCCTTGAAGTATTAGACTCAAATCCAAAATAGGACAAAAAAAAAGAGGTGAATTTGCTATCATTAAGTCATGCATAATTGTGTTTGATTTTGCATTGCATAACATATCATGCACATAAGTTTGCATTTGTCTTATCATGAGAATGAACATACTTTTGATTGTTAGGAGAGATTGTTAGACTTAAGTGCATTCCATATGCATTCATTTTTGTGCATAAGCATATCCTCACATGAAATATAATTTCAACTTAATTGTGGCACTCAAGGTATCAAAATTGCATCCACTAGACGATCTGCCCTCCACAGATATCATACAAGGTATCAAGCACGCATAATGGAAGAGGATCAAAATATTAGGATAGAAAGTTGGAAAGGGAAAATGCAGAGATAAGGGGGCAATTGAGTGAAATTACCCAGTTGCTAAAAGCCATGATTAAAGGAAAGGAAAAGATGGGTAATCAAGATGAGTCTGTACAAGAGGCTCAACAAAGCATGCGAGACAACCCTATTTTTGTTCCTGAAGGAAACACTGCCAAAGCTCCAACGCACCTACAGATACAAGTTCAAAACCCAGTAGAAGTGCCAAACTTAGATGATCCCACAGAGCTAGAAAAGTTGAAGCATAAAGAGGAATATAGCGGTACTAAAGCTCAGCTGAGTTTGATAGAGGAAAGACTAAATGCCATGGAAGGGGTTGACTATTTTGGACCCGTTGATGCTGAAAGATTGTGTTTGGTACCTGGTGTCGTGCTTCCACCAAAATTCAAGGTACCTGAATTTGAAAAGTTCAATGGAACATCGTGCCCTAAAGATCATCTCACCATGTACTGTAGGAAAATGGCGGCATATGCATGGGATGACAAGCTATTAATTCATGTTTTTCAAGATAGCTTGACTGGGTCAGCTGCTAAGTGGTACAACCAATTGGAAAGGAGCAAAGTTTCCTCGTGGTCTGAGTTTGCAAGAGCTTTTATAGCTCAATACAAACATGTGTCTGATATAGCTCCTGATCGCTTATCTCTCCAGAGTATGGAAAAGAAGAAGGACGAGAGCTTCAAAGAATATGCCCAACGGTGGAGAGATGTGGCGTCGCAAGTTCAACCTCCTTTAACTGAAAAGGAAGTCACCATGTTCTTTTTGAATACTCTCAAGGCACCTTACTATGAGCGTATGCTTAGTAGTGTAACTAAGAACTTTGCGGAGATGGTGTTAATTGGTGAAGCCATTGAGAATGCTATCAAAAGCGGTAAGATCGAAGCACCAGTGAATGATAGTAGGAAGGGTGGATTCTCGAAGAAGGAAAGAGATGCACAAGCTGTCTCAAATAATTTACGCCACCTTTATACCCCTTACCCACCTTCAGTGAATTACGCCTATTCCCCATCTTACCCACAAACTCATCCCCAAAATACATATCAACCTGTTTTCCCTCGACAAACCCCCACAGCCTTAACAAACCCCACTTTCCCACCTAATGACCAAAGGAACACCCGACTTAGCTGAAATGTTACCATAGACCCTATACCCATGACATATGCTGAGCTATTCCCAAAGTTGGTGGAAGGTCATCTTATTGCCCCTATTTATATAGAACCTTTGAAACCTCCTTACCCAAAGTGGTATGATCCTAATGCAAAGTGTGCTTATCATAATGACAATGTTGGACACTCTATTGAGAATTGTATGGGCTTGAAGAGGAAAGTCCAAGCACTTGTCAATGCTGAAATTTTGAGTTTTGGGACATAGAATGATCCAAATGTGAATGATAATCCTATACCAGATCGCACAAAGGGTAGCGGTTGATGCTATGGAAGAAAGTGGATGATATTGATTGATTCACTGAATTTGAAGATAATGGTTGTTTCTTTGTGTCTAATTTCATTCATCTTAGAACATTTCTTAGGTAATATAGGAGTGCCTAAGCCCAAAGGCATTGAGAATTCTTTTATGTATTGGGCCAGCTTTCATTCATTTTCATTTCAATAAAGGATTAGTGCGATGCATATTTCTTAATTCCTCATTCCAATCTTGTTCTTTAATGCAAAACACCAATACCCATATTCTCTATATTGTTACCAAGCTTGAAAGTATCCAAATAATGAACATGATAATGATGATGGCAATGAGTATAAAATTCAATTTGAAAAGGACTGCTTTGGTTGGTTTAATGGATTTTTAGTTTGCCAAGATTGTTCAAGCAAGAAGAGAATAGAAGATATTTGTATAAAATCTTCACCTATAGAATGTTACGAGTAAAGGTGAATCTCTACATGAAATTCTAATGAGTTTGTCTTTGTTCAAAAGATGACCTTTAATGAGAGTACTTGTATTGAGATGAGAAATGGCCTTCTTTCATTAACTTTCAAGCGTGAGTAAAATTATCCATTGATTACCCCTTTTGAGCCTATTATATTCTTTTTGATATAACCTACCAAGAATCACCCTCCACACTGGGGGGCAAAGAGAATAAAAGATGAAAGATCAGTGGGGCAAAGAAAAACCCTTTTGTGAAAAAAAAGAAAACAAAAAAGAAAAAAGAGAATGAAGAAGGAAAAGGGTTTGAATTAAGAAAGTGAAAACCCTCGTCACATTTGAATAAAAAAGGAGAGAGAAAGCAAATTAGAATGGGGCAAAAGTCAAAATGCCTAAATGATTCATGAAAAATGATTCTTGGTTTGATGAACCCTGAAACACTTATTTTGGGCCTTATTATCCTTTCTTTCATGAACCCTCACCTGAGCCTACATTACGTGTCTTAAAAGTCCATTTTGATCAAATATGAGTACTCCTATTGAAGAATCATGTGATGAATAAAGGCATACTTACACTATGAGATGATGATCCTTTCGATGGAATTAGGACAAGCAAATCAAGATAAGCAAAAAGATTTCGTCTAGATGGAAGAAGTGGGATTCCAAAGACTCTCTTGGATCCGTGTGAGTATTAAATTGGGTGAAGAAATATATGATGTTGGGGCATGAATCGGAATGGAGAATAGATAAGAGAAGTTTCATCAAGGACAATGAAGTTGAAAATGAAGAGAAATGAATAAAAAAAAAGAAAAAAGAAATGAAAATGAAAAAGAAGAAAAGAAAAAAAAAGAAAAAAAAAAGAAAAAATGAAAGGAGGATTCAGATCGAAAACCCAAAAAGGGCGGTTTGGATCAATGGAGTGCATCTAAGTTGAAAACTTGAAAAGGCGGCTTGGATACAAGAAAAGCTAGATGTCAAAGATACTGGGGTAAGAGGATGTTTTGATAAACTCAACATGATCAGATAAAGTAGACATTTGGAAGGGAATTTTGTATTCGTTGACCAAAATCATTTGAATTTTTGTTATTTGGATACTGTTACCTAAAACTTAACATGATAATTCTAGCTTTTCCTTTCTAGCCTTTTTCCTTCAAGCTTGGCTACCCCTTATAATACTTTCAGATATTGAATACTACTATTATTTTCACCTATCATTCCTTTGCTATATCTTGAGGGATTGAGAAATTGTGTTGCATTGATCTTGAAATTGGAATGATAATGAATGTTTGCTTGGCAAAATATGTGAAAGACTCCTATATTATTTAGGAAAATGAAAGAAAAGGAAACTTGTGAATGAATGGAAATTGGAAATCAAGAAAAATCAATGAATAAGAAAGAACGAATGATGAGGTCTCAGTAAAGATTTTAATGAGAAAATGAATAACCAAAAAGAGTGAATGAAGGTGAAAGAAAAAACAAGGGGTAAGATAAGATATAGAGGGCACGAAGACAAGAGATTCGTTGGGAAAGAAACATGGAAGAAGGAAAATGAGAAAAGAAAGGAAATATAAGGACAGGATGGCAAATGAAAAGTGAAGAATGCATGAGATGGACTGATAAAGAAAAACCTTGTTATTGCCATAATTAATGTTGAAATATTTTTCAAAGAAAACATTCCATGAACAGAATAGATTGTGTCAGTGATATTGCATAAATGACAGATTGCATGAATGATATTACATGAATAGGATAAATTGCATGAATGGCATTACATGGAGAGGATAAACTGCAATTGCTTGAATAGGATAAATTGCATAAAATCTCTGAAATTGGACAAAAAAGAAGTTTTGGAGGGGTTTCCCATGATTTCATATTTTGACAAGAAAAGGAGTTTTAGAGGGGTTTCCTAAAATTCAAAATTTGACCAAAAAAAAAGTTTTGGAGGAGTTTCCCAAAATTTTAAAATTTGACAAGGAAAAGAATTTTAGAGGGGTTTCCTAAAATTCAAAATTTGACAAGTAAAGAAATTTTAGAGGGGTTTCCTAAAATTTCAAAATTAGACAAGAAAAGAAGTCTTGGAGGGGTTTCCCAAGATTTCATATTTTGACAAGAAAACGAGTTTTAGAGGGGTTTCTTAAAATTCAAAATTTGAAAAAAAATGTTTTGGAGGGGTTTCCCAAAAATTTTAAAATGTGACAAGGAAAAGAATTTTAGAGGGGTTTCCTAAAATTTCAAAATTAGACAAAAAAAATTTTGGAGGGGTTTCCCAAAATTTCAAAATTGGATGAGAAAAGGAATTTTAGAGGAGTTTCCTAAGATTCCAAATTTTGACAAGAAAAGTTTTAGAGGAGTTTCCTAAAATTTTCAAAAAAAAAAATCAAAGCTTTTGGACAAGATTTTTAAGTTTGACTGCCTACCTGTTTAGGAGG
The DNA here is from genome assembly GCA_031772115.1 of Heritiera littoralis. Taxonomy (NCBI): domain Eukaryota; kingdom Viridiplantae; phylum Streptophyta; class Magnoliopsida; order Malvales; family Malvaceae; genus Heritiera; species Heritiera littoralis. The sequence continues at coordinate 905,043 of JAPDPK010000021.1, forward strand.
AGCTTTTGGACAAGATTTTAAAGTTTGACTGCCTGCCTATTTAGGAGGAGCTTTTGGACAAGATTTTAAAGTTTGACTGCCTACCTGTTTAGGAGGAGCATTTTAGACAAGATTTTTAAAGTTTGACTGCCTGCCTGTTTAGGAGGAGCTTTTAGACAAGATTTTAAAAGTTTGACTGCCTGCCTGTTTAGGAGGAGCTTTTAGACAAGACTTTAAAGTTTGACTGCCTGCCTGTTTAGGGGGAGCTTTTTGGACAAGATTTTTAAAGTTTGACTGCCTGCCTGTTTAGGGGGAGCTTTTTAGACAAGATTTTAAAGTTTGACTGCTTTTCTGTTTAGAGGGAGCTTTTTGAAAAAATAAAAAAATTAAAAAAAAGAGAAGTCAAACAAAATAGGTGTCTATGTCTTTGTGTAATTACTGTTTCACAGCAAATGCACAAAGAGGGGCAGCTGTAGACACCCTATTTTGTCTGGGGTCTTAATTTGTATAAATAATTAATTGGGTTGGGTGACATTTGTATTTTAATTTAACAATTGAGAATTTGGCTAGAATTAAATTAGAATTTTTAGATTTAGAATTAACATTAATTAGAAAATTAAAATTAAAATAGGATTTAGGAATAAAAAAAAAAAGAGAAAAGAGAGAAGAAAAGACACAATTAAGCACCTTAGCCTCTGATTTCTACTCTTGAAGCCGAGACCTATTGTGCTCCATCACCACCTTGCGCCACCTTCTTGTTCCACCTCGTTGCAACTATCATCAGCTTCGTCAGAATCATCAACTTCAACTTCATCCTTTGTTCAAACCACACCACATAGTTTCTTACTTTGCTACGGTTCTTGCTGTCTGCTGCTCCAAAACAAAAAGCCATCGTCACCTGCCTGTGCTACTGCTTGCAAAGCATCCTTCTCCATAGCCCAGTTCATCCATCCCGAACAACCATCTCGTAACCTTCATCACCAGTCACCATCTTGTTGCCGATTGGCTCTTGCATTGCTGCCACACGAGGTTCCTACTCCATCGCCAAGCCAAATCTGCTGCATCACACTAAGTAACTTCACACTTCTGTTCCCAATTACCACGCCATCGCTTCGCACCATTCTTGTTTTGTCCTGCACCGCTAGAACACCAAAACCTTTGCTGTCGCTCCACTCATCATCCTCATTGTTTGCTCTGCTGCTGCTGTACTACGTCACCCCTTGGCTGCTGCGTTTCTGTTTAGCCTTGTCGCATATTTGTTCTACTCCAGCTGCCACTATTCTGTTCTTGTATCACGCCACTGCTGCACCAATCCAGTCGCATGCTGTGGCACCGTGTTGCACGCCATTGTCTTACTGCATCTAAGCTGCTACCACGCATAACGCCACCATCATCACTGCTCCTTCATTGACTTATATTTGCTGGCATTGTTGCACGTTCCTTGCACTCACAGCATCGCTGGTATTCTCTGCTGCCTGTGCTTGCCGCTGCACATTATCATTACTTCATCGAACCAGCATGCATCATCATCTCTGTATCGCTCCAAATTGCACCGCCACTACCTGTCAATATAGGCACTCCGTAAGTGCTCAGGTTGTTGTCCAGGTATGATTCTTTTACTTTTAATAACTAGTTGAAATATTAGTCTAATAATAATAAATAGGATTTCTTTGATTGATTAATTGACTAATAAGGTGATTTAATTAAATAACTTGATTTGATAATAATTAGATAAATAAGTGGATACTTTCATGATTTAATAATCAAGTAATATAATAAATTAACAATTTGATAATTAACCACACTTGATGATTTGGGTAACGTATATTTAGGTAATGGTAATTTGCATGTTGATTGAATATTCTTATGTACGAATTTGAGTGATAAATAATTTGGAAATTTGTTTTACATGGTATGTATGTTTGTATAAGTTGTATAATTAGTTTAAAATATTTATTCTTTATTAAGATATTGTTTTTGCATGATTAATTATTAAATTTGTAGTTTTCAATTTAGTTTGCATGAATAGTAGGATGTATGACTAAAATTTGACTTAAAACATTAAGAGTAGAATTTAGGGATATATAAACTTTTAGGAAAATATTATAAGAAAAATTTTAAGGGTTAAAAACAATAAATAATAAATAGATAATAAATCATAAAATTTAGAGATAAGCTGAGATTATTCCGACGATGGAATTCTGAGGTGTCACGAATGGTTGACATTTCAGATTTTCTAGGTGAGGATGTTTTCCATGAGTTTCGCCAAAATGATGGAAAATTCATGGAAGATGTTCAATATTAAAATATATATGTAAAATATTTAATTATTATAAAATTATAACTACTTAATAAAATAAAAAAATTATTCCGATGATGGATTTCCGAGTGTCACGAATGGTTGCCATTTTGGAAATTCCTAGGTAAGGATATTTACCTTAAATTTTGCCAGCATGATGGAAGATTTAAGGTAAGTGTTCAATATTAATAATCGATATTTATTTCTAAAAACATAAATATATATTAATAGTCAATCTCTATTAAAAATAAAATAAACATAAATATTAATAAGAAATTAGGGAATAATGATTAAAAAAATAAAGGTATAACAATAGATTGAGAATAAGTGGAGGTTATCCCGATGATGGAATTATAAGGTGTCACGAATGACTGACACTTTTAAATTCTTAGGTGAGATGTTTTCTTTAAAATTTAGCCAACATGATGGAAGATTTAAAGAAAATTTTTAAGAAGAATAATCGACATTTATTTTCAAAAGATAAATAATATTAAAATAAAGATAAAAAAATAATAAAATAAAAAATAAAAAATAAAGGAAAATTAAAAAGGAAATAAAAAGAAGATAAAAAATAAGAATAAAAGATGGAAAATAAAATTAAGATATCTCATAAACGATTTAACAAATCCGACGACGGAGCCTCTCCGAGAAAGACGAATGGGATTTCTTGGATACTCTTGAGGTGAGGATGAAATTTAAGAAATTCCACCAGCATGATGGAGAGTTTCTTAGAGATTGTCCAATATTTAAATATTTGAATTTAACAAGATTAAAAACCATTTAGTTGAAAATTATTAAAGATATCACAAAATTAATTGGTACCATTTTAGGATGGGCGTTGTGGGGGTGCTAATCCTTCCCTACACGTAACCGTACTCCTAAATCCTAGATTCTTTGAACGCAGACCCTGACTTATCTTTAGACAAGAATAGGTGACCAATCACACCTTAGGTTTGAATGGTTGGTGGCGACTCTTAGAATTTTAAAGTCTAGCGGTTAGGTTCACGAACCTAGACGTTATGACACCCTGCATGTGAATTCGCCCGACACTACTGTTTTGTTCATTGGCGGCTCACCTATGTATTAAACTTGCATGTGGCGATCTCGCCACTTCCTCATTCCAGATTTTAGCTCGCCCATTCTCATTTTTTTTTCCAGTATCTTCATTGTTTATTCTGATTCAGACTACACCTTACTCTAGTTCTTATATATTCTAGTAAGGTTTAGCTAACACAAGGCTACATCTATGTTTATTACGTTATAAAACATAGAAATCCAGTATTGAATATCAAGGAAACCATAGAAATTATGGAACTCACCTTAACCCAATTGCTCTTCCAAAAATAGAATATTTCTTGCCTCCCTTAGCTTTGTTTCTCTTGTTCCTTGGCTTTTCAACACTGCAGAAGGGTTTGGCTAGCTAACAGATGAAATTGCATGGCTCATTTATGATGAAAACGGAGGAATGAAAGATGGATATGCAGAAAACAGAATTGGGCGAGGAGGTTATTTGAGAGGATGAAGTTGACGACATCATCTTCCCTCACGTATTCCTTTATATAGCCATTTGATCCTGTTAGAAACTACCGACTATTTTCTTATCACGTTTCTTTCATCATTACATGCATTAAAATTTGTGGAAAAACTGCAGCTAGTGGATGGTGGCAAGAAGAAATTTCTCTGCATGTTCTGAAAATTTTCTTTCCTTTTTCCTCTTCTTCCCCCAGTCCACGCCACTGCCAGTCACTCTTATTGGCTTGCTCCTCTTGCTATTAAATGCTTAGTCTCCTTTGTCAAATGAAGCAACCGGCGAGAAGTCCACTGCTGCCCCTTTCTTGGACTTTTCTATTTCCTTTTCTGCTCTTCTCTTCACCCATGTCTCTTCCAGCCAACGTTGATTGGCTAACTCCCCATCCTTTTCTTTGTTTTGTCTTCTAGCCCTTAATTCTCTTGTCATTCTTCTTCTTCTTTTCCACGCCAACGTTAGCCACATTTATTAATTTTATCTCATCTTATTTAATGCTTTCATACCTTATATATACTATCTTGACCTTTTATCAAGATTAAATCCCATATATTCCTTGTTACAATTGATATTTGTTTTTCTTTCTTTTATCAACCATACTATACATCATGACTTAAAATGCAAAGTGAAAATTCACATCCAATGATTCTTTAATTTCACTAGAAGAATTAATTTCCACCATCAATCATGTACAAATATAGTATATAGTATAATAAAATTCGGGTCTTACATTCCTTGACCCAAACCCGACCTTATCCGAACCTGAAATGATCCGATTTTTCCTTAACCCAAAATGATCCGATCCAAAATGACTCAACCCAAACTCAATTCGACCCGCCCATTTACCCCTCTAGTTATAAACCTAAAATAACTAAAATACTAACCTAGTTTTGTTCAGATCGCATTTTTGTTACTATGAATTAATAATAAATATTTAAAAAACAATACATATTGTCAAAAATCAATAAGTTAATTCAAAATAATATATATTTGAACTATACTTAAACTCGATACACACGGTGATGATTTTAATTTATAATATTTTTTAAAAAATAAAATAAAATTATAAAAAATTATTTTGAAATATATGTTGAATAATGTATTAAAAAACTTGATGCGTACGTAAAATACACATATTAAAAAAAATGATATCAAATACTAATTAGAAAAAAATATTGTCACAACCCGAAAGCCGCGACGTTCACTCGATACTTATACTTTTTCATCTTATAAATTTGTGGACTAAAGTTTTCTTTTTCATTTTACGGTTTGTATTCGGTGTCAGTATAGTCACTACTCTAATTTCACTGATCCTTTCTTTATACTCTAGCATTGATAACTTAAACATACAGTCAACCAACATAATCACATCTCAAATAGCATTCGATGATTATATGAACCTATATAATAATTTATCACGATCCTAAGTTACATCCCGACTCAGTGAACCAAATACGTACTGTACATCAATTTCAAGTCTTACAGGTAAACAAGCGATTTATAAAGAGCATATACCTCAAAAGCCAACAAGTAGGTTCGGAAGACAAGGGCCAGTATCAAGTTTAGATACCGTCTCCGAAGGCCCACTCAAGAGCTCTCATGGCGGAGTTTAACTCTAATAGTCTGAAAAGATGTGAAATTAAGGAGGGTGAGCAAAACCATGGCTCAGTTAGATACTAATATAAATACAAGAGTGGAATTACACTGTCTTAACTACAATGCATAAAACCTGCAAGCTTACAGTTACAATTCACCATTTCAATCGATAACATCTCATATTTATAATAGAATCATATCCTAAGGACTTTAAGTGAGCGAGGGTTTTGGAGTACTGATGTAAGGGAATTTGAAGTACCTCATTATCTCCATTCCCAACATCTATCCATCACTCAAACCTCTAAATAAATCAATTTAATCACTTTCAATCCTCTTGTCCTTATACTACAATGCATTGTACAACAATACATCATGTATAACTTGAATATCATAAACTATTAATCCACGCTCACATCAATCTCATAGTATATCATGTTCAATTGAGATATCATATCAAGTCACTTTACATTTAACAATTATACTCCTGTATTATATCAACTTGTATCACTTTTCTTATGAAAAATCATGATCACGATATTGTAAAGTCATAATTTTCTTCGTATAAATCTTATGTTCATGTACCGTATAATATCATGACATCATATAGATAGAATGTCGTTATGTCATGACTCAGCATGCAAAACTTATGCAAGCTTTACTGTATGAAATGGCTTTCATTTCAAATCATATCACATATACTTTTGGAGCATGTTTAAAACATGTAAAATCTCAATTCATTTCATGTTTACTTTGAAACATGTTAAAGTATGTGCAATTCGCAAATCATGTTAGTTGCACTTTTAAGGCATGTTTAAAAGAAAACATGTAGAGTTGTAAACATTTCATATTCCATTTTAGAGCGTGTCTAAAACATGTACAGTCTCAAAACATTTCTCATATACTATAAAACCATGTCAAGTCTAGAGTTCATATCAAATAAAACTATACTCTAGATAGCATATCATAACACGTTTGACATTGACATATAATCATATATGAATCATATGGATATCGAAATCATATTACTTGTACTTTTAAAGCATGTTTAAAACATGTACAGTTTCAAAACATATCTCATGTTCATCTTTTTATAGCATGTCTAAAACATATTTCATCTCAAACATATCTCATGTACTGTAAAAATCATGTCAAGTCCAGAGTTCATATCAAATAAAATCATACTCTAGACTTCATAGCATATCGGTTTGAGACTAGGCTAAATTCATAATGCTCTATCAATAAAGACTTAAATCACTGTAGCTAGCAGTGAAAATCATGTCATCGTCCCCTGGAAACCAAATAGGGCGCTATTTATGGCCAAAGACCTCATGTCTCTCAGCCCCACTGATCAGGTGTGACTGAGCCTTGTCCACGACTATTGTCGGACAAACATCTCTTCCTAATGAGTAATCTCTAATTAGGCGGTTTCCACTATGCTTTATTGAATTTAATTATTTTAGGATGCCTACAGTCTCATAAAATATTTAAATCTTTGACTTTTCTTGTCAAAAATCATGTAAAGTATATGGTACAATTCTTTAAGAGGATTCATATATAAAAACATATACCAGATACTTTCCTTTCAAAACTAATCAATAATTCACAGTATTCATATAAACATTATTATAACATCTCAAGTTGTAAACAAGGCAATGCCTAAAGGCGATGCAATTTAAATCATGAGTTCAAAATAATGAAGTATCATTTTCATAAAATATATAATTTAGTATAGCTCTAACTATAATCCAAATTCCTCATTTCCATCCTTTTGATTTCAATCGGATCATACCTAATAGGTAAATTCGATATTCACTGTGGTTCCTCAATATTCAATATCATTTCTCAATAACTATCGGCTATAACAATCACTTGTACATTTCATCATCAATACTAGGACCACCACTGTTAGTATGAGTCCTCTTAGTATCTATGAATATTTAAATATCACATTTCTCTATAGTCATCAAGATATTGGAATTATGCAAATATCGATATCATCATGCAAGATCTATTCCAGATACGACATCGAGGATATAAAACCACACGATCAATCGTCACTTATCCAATCCATCTATGTTTAACATATTGATACTCATTTATAATTTCGATTTGATGTCTAATTTCATTCACTATCACAACATCAATCATAGTTTTCAAATCAATTTTCATATGGCCTGTATAATCTAATACCATGACAGAATTATCTATAAAGGTATTATCGAATCAAATTTTAGGTTAGCGGTTTACCCACTTAAAAGATTTGGCCAATTTCCATTATCAAACAATATTCCAAGACATTTTATGTCAAAATGTCGAACTTATGCAATTATCGATCTTATTATTCAAGTCCTATTCCAAAGTTATAATCGAAACCATATAATCACATGTTTGACACTCATTTATTTGAATCTACCAATGAATAGATTATATCGGAATTCAACATCAAGCTCAATTTCAATAATATTATGCATGCACAAGTCATACATTTGTTATAACTCGATATCACGACTATCCATCGTATACCACAATATTGATACTGAGACCCCTACCATAAGAATAGGTCCGCTTATTATCTCACGTATGTTCGACAATATAATGTCATATAATACAACCATCTCAACTTTTGACCTCTTGCAATGTCCGTGTTATCATGTTCAAAACTACTCCAAAATCAAGAAATCGAAATTAATTAATTCTAAAATCATCACTCTATCGATAATTCCACAATTCAATCGTTCAACCATCTAAATTACAACCTCGATATTCTCTTCCAAACTATATCATATAATCATCATTAATTTTATTAATGATTCGACTAAATCAATATTCAACCTTAATTTCAACTTGGTAACCAATTCATGATATTAAGATAAATCAATTTATAGATTCTATAAGGCTTACACAATATAATTCATCATATCATCATGCTCAACTATTTACCTTCTCAAACTATTCCAAAAATCAATTTTTCCGACAATACGATAAAGTCCCTTCAAAGCTTATCTTTCGATAATTCTTTCCAAAATTCCATTTATACGAGAAAACCTTAACTTTTTTCATCAAATATTTTCATATAAATTTCGGCAGCATAACTGCTTAATTTTATTAAAAACCTCCTGCAAGGAAAACACAATTTATAAACCACAAGGCAGTTGATTTTCACAATTTATTTAGTATTCCCTACGTTTCGATATATATTTCTTACTAAGACCCCCACCACCAATTGTGGGTCTTCTTAGCATTTTAACATCATTTCATCAATAATTCATCAAGATCACAATTCCAACTATACAATATAATGCTACTAGTGCTTTATAAAAGTACCTTACCTAGTATCAAAGTTGACGATGTAATCTCTCCCTGTGAAGACCAAGAATTTTCGAAATAAATATAAGGTATCCGAGAAATTTAATTTGGATAAATGGAAATCCAAATTAAATAAGAAGATGGAGAAATAAATTTGGATATAAAGAAATCCAAAACTTAATAAGAAATAAAAATATATATTTTGATAGATTTATATAATGATATTATATAAATACGCTTTTGATAAATATATATTTATACATGGAATAAATACATATGTATTTTATTATACATTTATGTATATATGTAATACATATGAAAAATATATATATAGTACTTTAAAATCGAAGTGTATATATATATATATAAATGGTTTATATGAAAATATATAATTATATATATGTTTAATATTTTGATATATATATAATTATAAATATATAAAAAAAAAAAAAAAAGAAAAGGAGGGAATCGGGATATACCCGATTCCCATGTTTTCTCCTCTGTTAAAACAGAGGAGAAAACGTAAAAGCAAAAGAGGAAAAAGGCGAGCCGGCCGGCGCCGGGAGGAGGAAGAGACGACGTCGCCGCCGGTGAGCCGAGGAGAGGAAGCTGACGCCGGTGCCAACGGCGGGAAAAAAAAAAAAAAAAAAAAAAAAAAAACAGAAGCGAAGCGGAAATGGGAGAAGAGAAAAACCGAAGGAAAAGAGAAAAGAGGAAAGTGGCGGTGCCGGCCGGTCTAGGCACCGCCACCCCAACCCCGAGCTCGGCGGAGCTGAGGGGAAGCAAAGGAAGACCGCCGGTGAAGAAGAACGACGGCGGAGGAAGGAGAAACGTGGAGGAGAAGAGGTCGAAACCCACGGTCCAGATTCGCCACCGCCGGCGCCGCCGCTGGGGAAACGGAGACCAGATCCGGCATCCTCGCAACTTCTGCAAGCTGTGGAGTGGCTGAACCGCCGGAATGGGTGGCCGCCGGTGACCGAACCGGCCAGCAGAAGCTTGAACCGGCGGAACCGGTCCGACCCGATCCGACCCGCATGACCCGATCCGACCCGATCCGAACCGCCTGACCCGGTTCGACCCGACCCGACCCGACTGACCCGGTCAACCCGAACCCGACCCGACCCGGTTCAGAAAAAAAAAAAGAGAGAAAAGAAAAGAAAAAGAAAAAGAGAAAGGAAAAAGAAGAAAAGAAAGAAGAAAAGAAAAGAAAAGAAAAGGAGAAAGAAGGAAAGGAAAAAGAAAGGGAAAAAGGAAGAAAAAATGGTAAGGAAATTTAGAAAAAAATAAAATGATGGTATTTATTGAATAATTTATGGTTATATTGATGTAGTGCATTGATATTGAAATTGTAGTAAAACGGAAATGAGACGAATGGTGGAATTCGGCCAGGCTCGAAAAATCGGAAAGTACGCTAAGCTTTGGCAAATAGGTAAGATACTTTTATAAAGCATTAGTAGCTTTATATTGTATGTGGGAATTATGATTTTTTTATGATGCATTTATTTAATTGACTTTAAATGGAATTATGATTTTTATATGATGCATCGATTTAAATTTATTGCTAAAAATGCTAAGAGGACCCACAACTGATGGTGGGGGTCTTAGTAAGAGGTAAAATTGGTGAGAATCAACGGCTGCAAGTATAAATTGTGTTTCCCTTGCAGGAGGTTAGGGAAAATTAAGCCGTTATGCTGTCGAAATTTTTAGGAAATTATTTGAGGAAAAAGATTTAAGTTTCTCACATAAATGGAATCTTGGAAATAAATATTGAAAGGATTTTATAGTATTACCGAAAGAGTGTGATATTGAAATCGATGAGAAGATAGATCGTTGAAAACGATAATGTGGTGAATTACATGGTTTAAACCTTATAGAATCGATAAATCAAGTAATTTTAATATCACAAATGGTATCAAGTTGAGATTGAGGTGAAATTATTAATTAGACGGATCACGGATAAAAGTGATGATAATTATATGATATAGCTTGGGAGAGAAGATCACAGTTGAAATTTCGATGGTCGAATGATTGGATTGTGAAGTTATTAACGGAGTAATGATTTCCAGAATTTACCGAGTTCGGTTTCATGATTTTGAAATAATTTCGAAAATGATAATATGGACAAATTCGAGAGATTGAAATGGAGATTGAATTACGACACAATCCGATCAATTATGGATTCAAAGAAACGAGTGATAAATATGTGAAAAGATGATTTTGCTTATAACCTTAGAATAGATCTTGAATAATAAGATCGACAATTGCATAAGTTCGGATAAAATCATAAAGGCCACATGAAAATGGATTTGAGGATTTAGATACGATTTTGTGATAGTAAATGAAATTGGACCTCAAATCGAAAATGATGAACATGTATCAATAGATCAAATCATAGATGGATTTGATAAGTGACTATCGATTTTATAATTCTGTTATCCTCGATGTTGATTCTGGAACAGATATTGAAGGATGATATTATTATTTGCATAAATTCGGTAACTTGATGACTATTTTAGAAATTGATGTTTAAATGCTTATCGGAACTTAGAGGATTCATACTAATGATGCGATCTTAATATTGATGATGAAGTGTATAAATGATTATAATAGTCAATGACGATCAAGAAAGGATATTGAATACCGAATGGTCTAAATACCAAGTGATTCGATTTCCAAATGAATTGAGTACTGAGCAAATTGAATACTGAATTAGATGAATAGTGAATGAATTGTATAGTGATTTATTGGTTGACAGAAAGAAAGTCTTGAAATCGAATAATTGATGGTGATAAAGTTAAATGAATCGCTTTAGAGTATTTGATGGAAACATTACCGAAGTTGCATACTGAAATGTTTTACAGCATCGCATTTAAGCATGCCTTCTTGCAACTTGAAACATTTTAATAATGTTTATATGAATACTGAAAAGTATTGATTTGTTTTGAAATGAAAGTATATGGTAAATATATATATATTTTTGATATATGAAGTCTCATACAGAATTTTACCATATACCTTACATGATATTGAAAAGAAAGCTATAGATTTAAATGTTTTATGAGACTGTAGGCACCCTAAAAGAATTAAATTCAATAAAGCATAGTGGAAACCGCCTAATTGGAGCTTTGCTCATTAGGCAGATAGATATGCTTGTCCGACAATAGTCGTGGACAGGTCTCAGTCACGCCTGATCAGTGGGGCTGAGAGAGATGAGGTCTATGGCCATAGATAGCGCCCTAGTTGGTTTCCAGGGGACGATATGATTCACTGCTAGCTACAGTGATTTAAGTCTTTATTGATAGAGATGATAGGGATCTAGCCTAGTCTCTAATTGATATGATATGAAGTCTAGAATATGATTTTTATTGATATGAACTCTAGACTTGACATGATTTATACTGTACATGAAACAGATTTGAAATGAAATATGTTTTGAAACAGTACATGTTTTAAACATGTTTTAAAAGTCCATGAGATATGATTTCGACACTTATATGATTTATACGAAAATTTGTGTCGAACATGGCATGATATGCGGTCTAGAGTATAGTTTGATTTGATATGAACTCTAGACCTGATATGATTTACAGTATATGTTTTAAAAGTATATGATAAATGATTTCGACACTGATATGATTTATATACGATTTCGTGTCGAATTTAAAATGATATGCGGTCTAGAGTATAAATCGATTTGAACTGAACTCTAGACCTGATATGACTTATAGTATATGAAAAATGTTTTAAAACCGCACATGTTTTAGACATGCTCTGAAAATGAATACATGAATTGAAATTGAACATGTTTTTATCATGCCATAAAGGTAGACTTGAATGAATTGAAAATTTATACGTGGAGCATGTTCTAAAGTACATATGACACGATTAGAGATGATAGCGGTTTATACAGTAAAGTTACATAATTGGATATTAAACCTTGACATGATAATATGCTTTGTACACGAGTTTCATGATAAATGTCATGACTCGACATAAATGATATTTCATCTAGACGATGACATGATATGATATATGAACATATGATAGATATGAAGAGAATTGTGAACTTACACTGTGGTGATCATGATTTCTCTATAAGGAAAAGTGATATGAGATGATAAATTACAGGAGTACGATTATGAAATATAAAGTGAATTGATATGGTGCTTCAATTGGACATGATGTACTCCGAGATAGAGGAAAATATATACTAATAGTATATGACATTCAATTTGGATACGACAGATTGTTGTGCGATGCACTATAGTGTAAGGACAAGAAGACTGAAAAGTGATTATGATGATAATTTTAAAAGTATAAGTGATAGACATATGACAAGAAATGAGATAATGATATGTTATCGATGAGAAAGGATTAACTGTGATTGCAAATTTGCAAGTTTCAAGCATTGCAGATTAAGACAGTGTAATCCTACTCTTGTATTTATATTAGTATCTTACTGAGCCGTGGTTTTGCTCACCCCACTAAATTTCATCTCTTTCAGATTATTGAAGTTAACATCTGCCATGTGAGCTGCTCAGTGGGCATCGGAGACTGTATATGGACTTGGTACTAATCTTCTAAGGTATATGTTTCATATAAATTACTTGTTTACATGTATGACTTTAATTGATGCACAGTACATATTTTGTTTAACAAGTCGGGATGTAACTAAGAACCGTTTCCGTGGTTGTTTAATATTTAAATGGAATGAGTTTAAGTCACCTAAATAGTATAGTAACTACACTGACACCGAATACAAACCTTAAAATGAAAAAGAAAAATTTAGTCCATAAATTTGTAGACTAAGAAAAGTATAAGAATCAAGTGAAAGTCGCGATCTTCGGTCGTGACAGATTTAATGGTATCAGAGCACGGTTTGTCTAGTACGTGTCGGTGTAGTTGAAACAGTGATAGTGTTACATCCCATGTACTGTGTAGTGTCTACATGTAAACTTGTTGACTTTCAATCTGTACCAAGATTAGTCAGCTATTGGTATGGGTGATACCAGTCGACGGCCTATTGAAACAGGCTGGGCTTTGACATAAAGATGCTAATCGATGACCTATTAAAACGGACTGGAAACCGTTAATGAATGGTATCGATATGGTTTGGAAGAATTGTGTATCACCTTAAAGGAATAGGATATGAATGATCGAGAATGATTGCTTGTGGCAATTTATATGGAAGATAATGGAATGATTGTATAGAATATGATCGATATGTGGACTGAAAAAGGATTGGAAGAGGTAAAGGAATCGCCAATGAAAATGATCGAATAAGGTATATGGTTTGGTCGGAAGTACAACCCTACCTTAATTATGAGGACTATTGGGAATTGGAAACTATGATTTCGAGTTATAAGGGAACACGAATATGAAGCAATTTTCGAATTTAAGACTGGAAGTGATTTCACTTTGGTTATCACATCGAGATGTAATAAGAATACTACGTGAAAAGAGATATAGAGAGAAGATGATTGATAAATGTTCCATTTATGGCAAGAGATGATTAACAGTAAAGTCTGTAATGAGGTGCAGCCTTGATTTATTAATGTGACAATGAGTGTTGTAGGATAATACGAAATCTAAAAGAAATATGATATTATGGAAGTGATTATAGACTGGTTCATTAAATTGAATCACTTTTCCATTTTCAAACTTCTAGATTCTCTGATGTCTTAGTCGAAATATAAATACGAAATGGAGAAAATGTATGTGAAGTTCCAGTGAGCATTACATATGATGGAATCTTGAATTGCCATATGTTATGGAAAATAGTAAAAGGCTTTGGGATTCCAAATTTATTGACGGCATCGCTCCATACTGATATGAAAATTCGAGCGTAATGTGGAAATGCTCGAAGATATGTTGACAGAGCGGATGCACGAGATTTAAAAGCTACTGGAACAATTACATATTATTGATTAAATTGGTAAACGATAGTTACCAAATTATATCGACTTGGCACCAAATGAGAGAAATGAATGATAAATGGTGTGGAACAGCTATCATGTAAAAAGAAATGAAAGTGATAACTCCCAAGATGATAAGAAATTTTAGGAAGTATGGATATACGGTGGAAAAAATGATATGTAATGGTATAAAAGGTGATTCTAATGATGGAGGTATGCGGACAGTATCATTTAAAGGATGATTGAAAGGACAAGAAAGATAAGAGTACAGAACAGTACCACTTTCTAAATCTAAGTTAAATTCGGAGGACCGAATTTCTTAAGGTGGGGAGAATGTGAAGACCAAGAATTTTCGAAATAAATATAAGGTATCCGAGAAATTTAATTTGGATAAATGGAAATCCAAATTAAATAAGAAGATGGAGAAATAAATTTGGATATAAAGAAATCCAAAACTTAATAAGAAATAAAAATATATATTTTGATAGATTTATATAATGATATTATATAAATACGCTTTTGATAAATATATATTTATACATGGAATAAATACATATGTATTTTATTATACATTTATGTATTATGTAATACATATGAAAAATATATATATAGTACTTTAAAATCGAAGTGTATATATATATATATATAAATGGTTTATATGAAAAATATATAATTATATATATGTTTAATATTTTGATATATATATAATTATAAATATATATAAAAAAAAAAAAAGAAAAGGAGGAGTCGGGATATACCCGATTCCCATGTTTTCTCCTCTGTTAAAACAGAGGAGAAAACGTAAAAGCAAAAGAGGAAAAAGGCGAGCCGGCCGGCGCCGGGAGGAGGAAGAGACGACGTCGCCGCCGGTGAGCCGAGGAGAGGAAGCTGACGCCGGTGCCAACGGCGGGAAAAAAAAAAAAACGAAAAAAAAAAAAAAACAGAAGCGAAGCGGAAATGGGAGAAGAGAAAAACCGAAGGAAAAGAAAAGAGGAAAGTGGCGGTGCCGGCCGGTCTAGGCACCGCCACCCCAACCCCGAGCTCGGCGGAGCTGAGGGGAAGCAAAGGAAGACGCGGTGAAGAAGAACGACGGCGGAGGAAGGAGAAACGTGGAGGAGAAGAGGTCGAAACCCACGGTCCAGATTCGCCACCGCCGGCGCCGCCGCTGGGGAAACGGAGACCAGATCCGGCATCCTCGCAACTTCGGCAAGCTGTGGAGTGGCTGAACCGCCGGAATGGGTGGCCGCCGGTGACCGAACCGGCCAGCAGAAGCTTGAACCGGCGGAACCGGTCCGACCCGATCCGACCCGCATGACCCGATCCGACCCGATCCGAACCGCCTGACCCGGTTCGACCCGACCCGACCCGACTGACCCGGTCAACCCGAACCCGACCCGACCCGGTTCAGAAAAAAAAAAGAGAGAAAAGAAAAGAAAAAGAAAAAGAGAAAGGAAAAAGAAGAAAAGAAAGAAGAAAAGAAAAGAAAAGAAAAGGAGAAAGAAGGAAAGGAAAAAGAAAGGGAAAAAGGAAGAAAAAATGGTAAGGAAATTTAGAAAAAAATAAAATGATGGTATTTATTGAATAATTTATGGTTATATTGATGTAGTGCATTGATATTGAAATTGTAGTAAAACGGAAATGAGACGAATGGTGGAATTCGGCCAGGCTCGAAAAATCGGAAAGTACGCTAAGCTTTGGCAAATAGGTAAGATACTTTTATAAAGCATTAGTAGCTTTATATTGTATGTGGGAATTATGATTTTTTTATGATGCATTTATTTAATTGACTTTAAATGGAATTATGATTTTTATATGATGCATCGATTTAAATTTATTGCTAAAATGCTAAGAGGACCCACAACTGATGGTGGGGGTCTTAGTAAGAGGTAAAATTGGTGAGAATCAACGGCTGCAAGTATAAATTGTGTTTCCCTTGCAGGAGGTTAGGGAAAATTAAGCCGTTATGCTGTCGAAATTTTTAGGAAATTATTTGAGGAAAAAGATTTAAGTTTCTCACATAAATGGAATCTTGGAAATAAATATTGAAAGGATTTTATAGTATTACCGAAAGAGTGTGATATTGAAATCGATGAGAAGATAGATCGTTGAAAACGATAATGTGGTGAATTACATGGTT
The DNA here is from genome assembly GCA_031772115.1 of Heritiera littoralis. Lineage (NCBI taxonomy): Eukaryota > Viridiplantae > Streptophyta > Magnoliopsida > Malvales > Malvaceae > Heritiera > Heritiera littoralis. Next base: position 921,800 of record JAPDPK010000021.1, read on the forward strand.
TAAACCTTATAGAATCGATAAATCAAGTAATTTTAATATCACAAATGGTATCAAGTTGAGATTGAGGTGGAATTATTAATTAGACGGATCACGGATAAAAGTGATGATAATTATATGATATAGCTTGGGAGAGAAGATCACAGTTGAAATTTCGATGGTCGAATGATTGGATTGTGAAGTTATTAACGGAGTAATGATTTCCAGAATTTACCGAGTTCGGTTTCATGATTTTGAAATAATTTCGAAAATGATAATATGGACAAATTCGAGAGATTGAAATGGAGATTGAATTACGACACAATCCGATCAATTATGGATTCAAAGAAACGAGTGATAAATATGTGAAAAGATGATTTTGCTTATAACCTTAGAATAGATCTTGAATAATAAGATCGACAATTGCATAAGTTCGGATAAAATCATAAAGGCCACATGAAAATGGATTTGAGGATTTAGATACGATTTTGTGATAGTAAATGAAATTGGACCTCAAATCGAAAATGATGAACATGTATCAATAGATCAAATCATAGATGGATTTGATAAGTGACTATCGATTTTATAATTCTGTTATCCTCGATGTTGATTCTGGAACAGATATTGAAGGATGATATTATTATTTGCATAAATTCGGTAACTTGATGACTATTTTAGAAATTGATGTTTAAATGCTTATCGGAACTTAGAGGATTCATACTAATGATGCGATCTTAATATTGATGATGAAGTGTATAAATGATTATAATAGTCAATGACGATCAAGAAAGGATATTGAATACCGAATGGTCTAAATACCAAGTGATTCGATTTCCAAATGAATTGAGTACTGAGCAAATTGAATACTGAATTAGATGAATAGTGAATGAATTGTATAGTGATTTATTGGTTGACAGAAAGAAAGTCTTGAAATCGAATAATTGATGGTGATAAAGTTAAATGAATCGCTTTAGAGTATTTGATGGAAACATTACCGAAGTTGCATACTGAAATGTTTTACAGCATCGCATTTAAGCATGCCTTCTTGCAACTTGAAACATTTTAATAATGTTTATATGAATACTGAAAAGTATTGATTTGTTTTGAAATGAAAGTATATGGTAAATATATATATATTTTTGATATATGAAGTCTCATACAGAATTTTACCATATACCTTACATGATATTGAAAAGAAAGCTATAGATTTAAATGTTTTATGAGACTGTAGGCACCCTAAAAGAATTAAATTCAATAAAGCATAGTGGAAACCGCCTAATTGGAGCTTTGCTCATTAGGCAGATAGATATGCTTGTCCGACAATAGTCGTGGACAGGTCTCAGTCACGCCTGATCAGTGGGCTGAGAGAGATGAGGTCTATGGCCATAGATAGCGCCCTAGTTGGTTTCCAGGGGACGATATGATTCACTGCTAGCTACAGTGATTTAAGTCTTTATTGATAGAGATGATAGGGATCTAGCCTAGTCTCTAATTGATATGATATGAAGTCTAGAGTATGATTTTTATTGATATGAACTCTAGACTTGACATGATTTATACTGTACATGAAACAGATTTGAAATGAAATATGTTTTGAAACAGTACATGTTTTAAACATGTTTTAAAAGTCCATGAGATATGATTTCGACACTTATATGATTTATACGAAAATTTGTGTCGAACATGGCATGATATGCGGTCTAGAGTATAGTTTGATTTGATATGAACTCTAGACCTGATATGATTTACAGTATATGTTTTAAAAGTATATGATAAATGATTTCGACACTGATATGATTTATATACGATTTCGTGTCGAATTTAAAATGATATGCGGTCTAGAGTATAAATCGATTTGAACTGAACTCTAGACCTGATATGACTTATAGTATATGAAAAATGTTTTAAAACCGCACATGTTTTAGACATGCTCTGAAAATGAATACATGAATTGAAATTGAACATGTTTTTATCATGCCATAAAGGTAGACTTGAATGAATTGAAAATTTATACGTGGAGCATGTTCTAAAGTACATATGACACGATTAGAGATGATAGCGGTTTATACAGTAAAGTTACATAATTGGATATTAAACCTTGACATGATAATATGCTTTGTACACGAGTTTCATGATAAATGTCATGACTCGACATAAATGATATTTCATCTAGACGATGACATGATATGATATATGAACATATGATAGATATGAAGAGAATTGTGAACTTACACTGTGGTGATCATGATTTCTCTATAAGGAAAAGTGATATGAGATGATAAATTACAGGAGTACGATTATGAAATATAAAGTGAATTGATATGGTGCTTCAATTGGACATGATGTACTCCGAGATAGAGGAAAATATATACTAATAGTATATGACATTCAATTTGGATACGACAGATTGTTGTGCGATGCACTATAGTGTAAGGACAAGAAGACTGAAAAGTGATTATGATGATAATTTTAAAAGTATAAGTGATAGACATATGACAAGAAATGAGATAATGATATGTTATCGATGAGAAAGGATTAACTGTGATTGCAAATTTGCAAGTTTCAAGCATTGCAGATTAAGACAGTGTAATCCTACTCTTGTATTTATATTAGTATCTTACTGAGCCGTGGTTTTGCTCACCCCACTAAATTTCATCTCTTTCAGATTATTGAAGTTAACATCTGCCATGTGAGCTGCTCAGTGGGCATCGGAGACTGTATATGGACTTGGTACTAATCTTCTAAGGTATATGTTTCATATAAATTACTTGTTTACATGTATGACTTTAATTGATGCACAGTACATATTTTGTTTAACAAGTCGGGATGTAACTAAGAACCGTTTCCGTGGTTGTTTAATATTTAAATGGAATGAGTTTAAGTCACCTAAATAGTATAGTAACTACACTGACACCGAATACAAACCTTAAAATGAAAAAGAAAAATTTAGTCCATAAATTTGTAGACTAAGAAAAGTATAAGAATCAAGTGAAAGTCGCGATCTTCGGGTCGTGACACTCCCAAATTCGTTCATGCTCCAACCGTTCTTGTATAATTTCTACAAGTCCAATTTCCATATTTAGACTCATATAAAATTATTAATAATAATAATAATAATAATAATAATAATAATAATAATAATAGTAATAATAATAATAATAAAAAAAAAATTCTACTAATTTTTCCTACCCATTTTCCTTTCTTCTTCTTTCTTCTTTTCTTTTCTTCTTTTTCTTTTCTTCTCTTTTCTTCTCTTTCTTTTTTTTTTTTCTTTTTCTTTCTTTTTCTTTTCTTTTTTCTTTTTCTTTTTTCTAGCTTGAACCGGTTCAGACCGATTCAGGCCGGTTTAGTAGATTCACCTTTGCTTGGTTAGTTCAGCCACCAGCGGCCACCATTTCCGGTGGTTTAGCCACTCCGAAGCTTGCTGGGGTGGCGACGAGGCTGGATCTGGCTTTCTTTTCCCGATTGGAGGTGGCGGCGGATCTGGGGGTGTTGGTTCAGCTTCTCCTTTTCCTTTTTTCTTCCTCCTTTTTCCTCTTTTCCCCTTCACCGCCAGTCCCTTTCTTTCTCTTTACTCTCGTCGGTGTCGAGGGTGGTGGCATGGCGATGCCCGAATCGGCCGGCACCGTCGTTTCCCTTTTCTCTTTTTTTTCCTTTCCGTTTCCTTCTCGGTTTCCGCTTCTTTCTCCTTTTCCTTTTTCCCGTCGCCGGCCAGCTTCCTTTCTCCCTTCTCCTCTTCGGCTCACCGGCGACCTCACCTCCCTCTTCTCTTTTCTCTCTTCTCTCTCGGTCGACAAGGTCGACCTCTTTTTTTAGTTTTCTCCTCTGTTTGTAATAGAGGAGAAACAAGACAGGGAATCGGGTTATTCCCGATTCCCGTTTTCTTTCTTTTTAAAAAAAATTTATTTATATATTTATATTTATAAATATATTAACCCGATTCCCGTTTTCTTTCTTTTTTTAAAAAAATTTATTTATATATTTATATTTATAAATATATACAAATACAAAATATAATTATATTCATATATATATAAATATACTATATTTCCATATACATAGATATATATATATATATATACATATATATTTTTGTATTTATAATTTATATATATATATATATCTATACACTTTAATTTGAAATTATATATATTTCATATATATATATATATATATAAATGTATAATAATATACTTATGTATTTATTTAAATATATATATATATATATGGATATATAAATATACCCATTATTATATATATATATATATTATATATATGGATATATAAATATACCCATTTTATTCCTTATAATTGGATCCCTTAATATCCAAATTAAATTCCTCCAATTCATCACTTCATCACTTTCGGGAATTCCAACAATATTTTGATCTCATAAATGAATTTATTTATTTATTTTCGCTTATCTATTTACATAAAAATTAAAATTTTGGATAATTAATACAAAAAATGAAAAATTTGTGGTTATCACAAATATATACAAAAAATTAAATATAACAAATCTTAAACATCAAATTAATTAATTAGCTACAATTTTAATGAAAACAATTCTTATTACATTAATTATTTATAGATTATTGGTTAATGTTTTTTATTTGAAATTGATTTATTTTTAAAATTTGAATTTAAATTATTCCAAATTAATCTTCTCAAATTAATTAGAGTTGAAAAACTCTATTTTTTAAGCTTTTGAAAATAAAATTTATTTATAATAGTCTCAAACATAAAAAAGTAAATTAAAAATATAAGTAAAAATAAAATGATTTCTTATTTGAATTTTTAAAATTTAAATCAATTCAAAATAGTTAATGCAATATTTATGATAATACATGTTTCAAAAGAATAGATAATCCATATGAATATTTTCTTTTCTTTTTTTTTTAATCAAAGAAAATGATTGAATAAATAGATAAATAAATAAAATAATTAAGCAAATAAATCTCGAAAAGGAGTGAAATGAATATTGAAATAAAAAAAGACTTGAAAGTTTATATTAATGCTAAAATATATAGACTTAAATATCCATTTTTAATTTTTTGACAAAAGATTTAAAACTTCAGGATATTTTGATTAAATTATATAAGTAACTTTTTTATTTTCAAAATAACATAATAAGTGATCAAAGAAAAATCAAATTTTGAGATAAATTTTATTTGATTTAGATGAAGATGAAACAATTGAATCTAATATTTTTTAAAATTTCAAATATTTCAAAATTGAATAATTAATTTTATAGGATTATTTTATAGAAAATTAAAATTAATTTAATATTCTAGGTATCAAAAAGTTAAGCTCAATATAGGTTTTTTTTAGCCAAAAACTTTGTCTTTTATATATTTATATAAGATTATAAAAAATTGAATCTTATTAAAATTCGAAGTGTAATATTGGATCAAAGATCAAGTGACTATTGGTGGGTATGTTATACTTTAACGATGAAAAAATTTTTATCTTACCGCACATGTCACGTGTTTATATAAAATATGTAGGTCTTTTTCTTTAAAAAAGTGCATCCAAGTAAAAAATTTATACCAAAATTATTTATTTTTATAAATATATTTTTCATGTATATAAAGAGTAAAAATACATATACATGATAAAAGATGTGTAAAAAAATGGTTAAATGATAAGTGATTTTTTTAATTTTAATATATACAAAATTTAAACTCGTGCAATGCATAATGATTATTTTAATTTATAATTTTTTTAAAAATAGATAGATACTTGATATGTAATTTCTCTATAATTTTAATATATATATATATAAATGTTTATTTTTAAAAAATTGAAATAGATAATTTATTAAAAGATATAATTGATTTGTTTTGTAATTTTAATGCATATAGATTCTCATCTTTAAGAAAACTAAAAAAAAATTATTATTTTTTTATTTTAAGATATTACATGTGTCAAACATTTAGATTATTCACGTAGAATGTTTTACTTATAATTAAAAGTTTTGGCTTTTATATATTTAACTAGATTTAAATTCGTGCGATTCATGATGATAATTTTAATTTAAAATAATTTTAAAAAATAAAATAAAATTAAAATTTTTTTTTGAAATACATATTGAATAAAGTATTAAAAAAGCATATACAAAATACACAAATTAAAAAATAATTTGAAATTAAATACTAATTAAAAATTATAGAAAAATTAAATATCACAAATATTAACAAATTTAAATAGCTACAATTTTAATGAAGATAATTTTTTCTTCATTAATTATTAATAAATTATTGGTTAATGCTGCATATTTTAAATTGATTTATTTTCAAAATTTGAATTTAAATGATTTCAAATTAATATTATAAAATTAATTAGTGTTGAAAACTTTATCTTTTAGGGTTTTTAAAAAAATTATTTATAATAGTCTCAAACAGTTTTTTTTTTGAAGAGCATAATAGTCTCAAACAATAAAAGTAAGTAACATAAAAATGTAAATAAAAATAAATTGTTATTTAAATTTTAAAAATTAAAATTAATTTAAAAAATAAATACAATATTTAAGATAATACATGTTTCAAATTAATAGATAATCCGTGTGGATTTTTTTGACCAAAATATTTATTGAACAAATAGATAAATAAATGTTTGAATAAATAAATCTGGAAAAGAAATGAAATGAAAATTGAAAAAAGACATAGAAGTTTAATTCAATACTAAAATATATAGCTTAAATATCCCATTTTAATTTTTTGATAAAAAATTTATAACTTTAAGGCAATTCCAGTCAAAATATATGGATATTTTTTTAATTTAAAAATAACATAATAAGTGATAACAGAAAAGTCAAATTTTGGGATAAATTTTATTTGATTTAAATAAATATAATATGATTACAATATAATTTATTTAACTTTCATATATTTTAAAATTAAATAATTATTGAAATAAGATTATTCATAAAAAATTAAAATTAATTTTTTATTCCAAGAGTTTTGACTTTTATATATTTGTATAAGATATAAAATTATTATTAAAAACTAAATCTTATTGAAATTAGAGGTATAACTTTTTATCAACAATCAAATGATTTTTCATGAACATTTTATACTTTATAGATGAAAAGTATTCATCTCACTGCATATGTCATATGTTCATATAAAATACGTATATATTTTTTTTTAAAAAAAATTCTTTCAAGTAAAAAATTTATACCAAAATTATTTATTTCTATAAATATATTTTTACTGTATATAACAACCATACATAAAAATTGATAAAAGATGAGTAAAGAAATTGATAAATGATATGAAACTTTCTTTAATTTTAATATATATAAATATAGATGTTTATCTTTTAGAAATTGAAATAGATAATTGATTTAAAAAAGATAATTAATTTATTTTGTAATTTTAATGTTTATAGAATCTTATATTTTAGATAAAAGAATAAAATTATTTTTTTTAGAATATTGCACGTGTCAAATTTTTAGAGTGTCCACATAAGATGTTTTACTTTGAATCAATTGTTTTGGCTTATATATGTATGTATGTGTGTGTATATATATTTATGTAAGATATCCCGTAAATTTGTTTTGGGCCTATCATGATATTTGCGAGATAAAAGCTCATTTTGAAATTTATTTAGTGTCCCCTGAATTTGTTTCATAGAGAATCAAAAGGTTCAAACAGACAGAGTAACAAAAACAATCATATGCAATTCAGGACAATAATCAAACTTTATCTATATACAGGAAAGTCCAATATATTCTTATTTTTATATAGGGTCTAAATGGCCAACCATAGCCAGACGGTCAAAAGCCTTATCACACTATATAGGGGAATCGTCAGCATGGATCGATGCATCACTTTGATCCCATCATAGGACAAATTAAGTTGTGCTATGGGTGGAAAGAAATCTCGAAGTATGCAAGTTACGGCTAGTGTTGTCCCTAGCACCGAATGGCATTTCTTTCAAAATTAAGGTTTGAGGGTATTAGTGAGATGAGATTTAAAATTGTTCCACCATCCTTAGCGGATTCACATAAGTGCAATTGAGTAATACATCCCCAATAGCGACGCCGGCATGAGTACACCGACTTGGAAGCTTGTCGAGCACAACTCTAAAGTCTGCAAAGCATACTAGAAAAAAAAAATGAAGGAGAAGCCGTCGGAGAGCATGGTGAGAAGAGGAAAGGAGCTGTGAAGACTGCAAATTCCGTATTGATTTTGTAAATAAATAGAAGATATTAAATAAGCTAAGTATTGAAATGTAATATGTAATTATTATTATTATTTCAAGTAATGAGAATAAAGATTCGAGTTTGATAAATTTAACAATAAATGATTAAGATGTATATAATTTAGATTATATATATGTTCGGGATAATATATATTCATTAAATAAGAAAAATGATTGATTCTTTTATACAGGAATGAAATACGTTAATAATTATATAAATGCACTCACAAACTTATGTGCAAGTATATAAGTGAATAGATAATTAAAAGAACAAATATATATATATATATTTGTTTTAACCAAACAAAGGACACAAGTGTCAAGGCTCAGCCTGTTTCAATAGGCCATCGGCTGGCATCCCCTTGGCACTTTACCCCAGGTTTGCTTCGACTCAATCGTATTGTCCGCTCTGGATTGCACCCCTTAGGCCTACCGCCCCATATGGGTTTGTAGGAGTATGCCAATTGGCCACAACTTCAATTCGCATCTGAGTGACTCGAACCCTTAACATCATTAAGAGTCAGGTCACTCCGAACCAATCCTGGTTAGGAATGACCTGACTCTTAATGATGTTAAGGGTTCCAGTCGCTCTGGACGTAAATTGGAGTTATGGCCAATTGGCGCAGTCTAACAAACCCGTGCGAGGCGGTGGCCCTACAGGGGGCACTCTAAAGCGGACAATATGGTTGAGTTGAGATAAACCTGGGGCAAAGTACTAAGGGGATGCCAGCCGATGGCCTATTGAAACAGGTTGGACCTTGACAATAAAACGCGTGTTTTATTGTGAGAGCCCGTGATACACCCTAATGCCTCCCACTCATCCATACTGTCTGCTTTGGGATTCTAAAAGTGGCTCTTGCCTGCAGATCACATTGGCCTAGGACATAGCTGTGAAGACTACAAATTTCGTACTAATTTTTGTAAATAAATAAGAGGCATCAAATAAGTATAGTATTGAAATTTAGTTGTACTTCTAATTTCCTTTAGTAATGGAGACAAATATTTTATTTAGGAATATTTACCAATAAATGATAAATATTAACATAATTTAGAGTTATATAATTGAAATAAAAGAAAGATATATATATATATATATATATATGAATATTGAAGGAAACCGAAACAAACACGCAGCGGAATTTAAGTCATTCGGCCTCCACCAGGATCGATTTGAAGGGTTGCCTGATTAGGGTTTCGAGATTTTACCTAACGTTTTCTCTGATTTTCTGTCGTTGGTCAAGTCACAAGCAACAACTTTTCGTTCCTGCCTCTATGGTATCCACATGAACGGATCTCACGACTCTTGAACGTCTCACGATCAGAAGCCTTAAAGAGCGTTTTTGATTCCTTATAATCGAATTGCTAGCTTCGATTAAAAGAATACTTTTTTCTGTTTTTAATTATGCGGCTCTGTTTTAGAAAAACATTCTTTTATAGGCAGTAAATTTTACCCTAAAATTTACTGCCAAACAGAACTCTAATCCTACTTAGAATAGGATTAACTATATCCTTAATCCAATTCAGAATAGGATTAACTAAGCTCCTCATTGATCCGTTCTAAGTGTGCGACCCAATAGGTTCTCAAAACTATGGCAATGACAAAAAATTGTCACAGGCAATGAGCGGTATCTAGCAACACATCATTGCTACCCATGTAACGAGAATGTCAATGACTCGACATAACCTTACTCGTGATAGATGTCACTATGTAGTCTAATCCCTTTATCCTTTGATGTCTTGATTAGACACAAGTCATGGAATGTGTCACACTTGTATAGTCTAATCAGCGTTTCTTGATTCCTGAGTAGACTAATTAAACAAATAAAATCAATATCTCATATTGATTTATTCGAGCACGGCCATGCATTTCTTAGTCTCACTTTATCAAAGGGCCCAAGACATCACTCTTGTTATATAAGAGGGATAAATCCTATCTTGATCACTCAACAACCCTCTACATAGATCAAGGCATACCCAATTACTACCTTTATAGTCCATCCTATTACGAATGACATCTAGCAGCTTTAAAGTATGCAATTCTCTATGTTGGGATCTCTGATGATCTCAAGTCAAAGGATCACATACACCATCATCACTATGAGAATCGCTTATGACACTCATATAACAATCCATGTAGCATTCTCATGGAGGGTCAATCCAATACATAGTTCTCTAACATGTACCTATGTGATGACTTGATATCCTATATCCATGACAATGGTCATCAGTCAACCACGTACTAGTCTTATCGTACATTGTTATCCTTGTTCACAATAATACTTGACTAGGGATATTCTAAGAATAGTGTGTTATTACTATTCTAAGGACATTATCATATAAGATTACATTACGCAGTTATAAGACAAATATAATAATGAGCTATAATAAATAAAATGTCATGATACATAAAAATGCCAAAGTCAATCATCTAATGAATGGTTCTAAGGGCATAATCCAACAAATATAAATGAATATACAATATAAGAAAAGTATATGTATATGCATATAAACTAGAATGGGAAATGTGATTAAACAATATAAGACATAATACTAATAAAATGAAATAAAATACAAGAATATGTATAATATATATATATGTATATATATATGAAATGATAAAAATATATTAATAGTTATAGATATATTAAAAGTACAAGTATATATATATATAAATATTGAATAGGAAATATATAATATATATATAAATAAATAAATAAAATATGATTGGCTTCCTTAGGAAGCCAATCAAAACCGTGACCTGCTCCCACGATGAATAAAAGAAAAGGCAGAAGCAAATGGAAAAACAGAAAAGAAAACCCGATCGAAAGAGAAGGAAAGAAGGAAAAGAAGTAAAGGAAGGAAAGAGAGAAAGAAAAAGAGAGAAATCCCAGCCGGAAAGAAAAGAAGAAAAGAAACTACAGCAGCGGCAACAACTAAATGAGAGGGAGAGTGAGCTACAGTGAAAGAGAAGAAGCAGAAATGAGAGATGCCTCGGTACAGCCTTGAACAGCAATGTTTTAAGGGGGTTTGAAGCCATGTTTTGAGGTCTGAAAATTTAGGTGGAGGCTGACTTGAATAGTGGTTCTCGGCAAACAGAGAAAAGGGAGAAAATGATGAGGGTTTGAAGGCTGCTGGAGAGGGTTTGGAGCTAAAATTAGGTACTGAATTAGTGTATTTCTCAAGGCTGATCAAGGCCTGAAACGATGTTGTGTTAGGGAGCTATTAAGAGCTGTAAGAGAAGGTTGGAAGAGGAGAAACATAAGCAGCACAAGTAAGTTACAATGAAGAGATCTTCCACGCTTATGACTTGTATTCTTAGAGTTTATAATTGCAACTGATGTGTGGAAATTTATGTATATAGCAGTTCGGTGAGACAGCAAAAGCAGGGGAGGTTTGGTCAACATAAGGTTCTAAAAGTTTGCTTGAGGCTTAGTGTTTGAGGATGATTTAAAAGAATCTGACGACAAGGGTGAAGTGAAAACAAGCCGGTAGCTTTTGCTAACCTGATAAGAAGGTAAGAAAATCATACTTTAAGATTAAAGTAGGTGTGCATATGTTTTTCATATATATATATATATATATATAAACATATATTATATAAGCAAATATACATACAAAAAAAAAAAGAAATGTATATATAATCATTATTTGGTTACTGCGAGATTGTGAATATTGGGATAAGAGGATATATAGAAATTTATGTATGAACATACGTAAATGTGAAGTGAAAAATGGACTTAAGAGTGTTTTCCCTCTTTATCTGAACAAATGTATATAGTATAATTTCATAAATTAATTGAGATGATGGTGTTGGCTGTAGGAAATCCTTGGAGAAGGAAAATTTGAGAATTTTACATATAATTGGCTTAAAGGTAGGTAATATGCATGGTTGTTGGTTGAATTGGTTTTAATTGTATCAAGGATAATTTTCATGAGTAGAGCTTCATGTTATCATGCTTTGAAATGGTTGCCTTGAAGATGTTAAAGGAAGAATATGTAAGTGATCTACATAAATGTAGTTAATGTTATGGAATGCTTGAAGTGGTTTTAAAATGATCGGATAATATCTACATGAATGTAAATACATAAGCATGGATAAGAAGGAACTATATACATTTATGTGTATATATATATATATATATATATATATATATATATATATATTTTAGACCTGACAATCTTAGACACGACACGAACACGACACGAATAAATGACACGAGGTGACACGAGATGACATGGGGTTAAAATTAAGTAAAATTAATATATGAATGTGGTAAAAGCTAAAAATAACATTTTGAGTTTTCCGTGTCGATACGAATTTTTGACACGAATACACGACACGAACACGGTTTTACAAGACACGAAAACGAATTTTTGACACGAATTGCCAGGTCTAATATATTTCATGTACATGATGGTAAAAAGTAAAATACGATCATATATTTGCATGTATGTATATATTTAATTATATACATGTGTATAAATAGGTATGTGTGTGTGTGTGTATATATATATATATATATATATATATATTGAACGAAATGTCGGTACGAAATCGGTCAAGGAAATTTTGCAAGAACTAAACATTGGTTCAAGATTTATGTATATACATATCTCTAGAGATGAAGATATATATATATATATATATTAGAATTATAATGCGAAGTTAATCTTGGGCATAATAGCTACTTTGAACAATTGTGTGTGATTTCAGTTGCAAGTTTGGAAATAGTATTAGGCATAATATGAGTATATGATTGAGATGGTATTGGCATGTTTGTAGTGACTTTGACTAGAGTGGAGGAGTAGATTTTTATCGGAGGCTCGAAGAGAATATTGGCTAAGGACATTAGGTAAGTGGGTTAAGTAAAGTCTGTTACCACCATCTAGTAGGAATGGTATAATTCTATAAACTCGTTTATCTTGAGCTGGATTGAAACTTGATTTCTGCTTTACGTGTTGCGACCAGCCAAGCGTACATGTTAAGTGAAATGAACCGATGCATACATGCATTTATGTATAGCATGTTTTGAGTTTAATTACTTAATGTTTATGTTTTTAATGACTTGCATCAGTTCTTATATTTTGCAAAGTCTTGGTTTGAACCAACATTCGAAAGAAATCAAAAAGTTCTTTATATTTCGAACATAAAACTGATTTAATAGTGATTTGGAATCAGTGGAAGCCGAGCGCTACACGAGGAAATTGATTTCAAACTGTTTTTGAATGCAGGCATGTCCTACGACCTTCGGGTCACTTATAGCCTATCGAGCTTAGCTCTAGGCCTTATTGCCCGTCTATTGAGCTTTGTGCTCTAGACTATCGTATTGTACCTATCGAGCCTAGTGCTCTAGGTAGATTGATACTTGTCTGGAAAACCAGCAGGCAAGTTCCAGCTCTCGACTGATCAGCGAGACTGGATATCGTTCTATGGCCATAGATTTAGTGTTGCTTGCGACACCATTCCATCGCTAGCTAGGATGGATATCGATTGATTGATTGATTGATTGAGGATCATTGCCTAAACTCTACTTACTATTGTTCCATTTCTAATACTGCTTTTAGTGAACCGAGGCAATATGCCTAATCGTTATCAATTTTCTTGATTTATGACTCATAGATTCTTGAAAATCCATATTGATCGAAATGATTGCAAGATTTACTGATCGTTTATCGAATGTTTATTGATTGTTTTATCAAAGTAATTACCGATTGACTTATCAAATTATATTGATAGTTTATTTGAAATGCATATCATACTGAGTTCAATCGAATGCATAGCGAACTTATTTAAATGAATTGCATAGTGAGTTTTGTTTTAATTAAGTGCATATTGAAAGCGTTCTATCATCGAAATGCATAAAGAAGTATCTGGTTTATGATCATGCTTAAATACCGAGTTCGCTTATTACTTCAGCATTGTTTTCTACACGTGCATGTAGAACGACATGAGTCTAACATGCATTTACTTAAGCTACTTACTGAGCCGTGGTTTTGCTCACCCCTTATTAATAACATCGCAGATCATACAAGTTAGGCTCCCACTTGGAGCTTGGGTGCGAAGCCTCGGGGACTATCTTGAGTAGCTATATCGGTCTGAATCCTCCGAGTGTTGTTTTTGTTGCACTTGAGGTATAACAACGATTATTTTGTTATCCATGTATGACATTTTAAATTTGCACAGTACATACTTATGGAATTTTTGGGATGTAACTTAGGATCGTCCTAGATTATTATAGACTTATATGATTATCGAGTACGATCCGAGAAGTGAATTGTGATAATTATGAGTTGTAAACTGCCTCTTATATATATTTGTTGATTTTGGAAATACATGTAGTATATAGTGAAATGAACTGAGAATTTGGGATTGAAATATGTGGCTGGTAATAGTTGATTTTATTGCAGGTTATTAAGCTGGGGAAAGTCGATTTTATATAAGGTGGAGTTTTCGACGTTTTTCTTTTAATAGTTTAATATTGAACGAGAATATTAAGTCGAATGATTTTAAGAAATGACAAATTAAATAATGAATACAAATCAAGTTAAGAACGTGAATTCAGTTTAGAGAGGGCATTGACACCGAATGCAAACTTTAAGTGAAAAGAAAAATTTAGTTCGTAAATTTGGTAAATAGTAAATGGAGTGATAAGTGTACGTCATGGCCTTCGGGTCGTGACAGATTTAATGGTATTAGAGCACGGTTTGTTTAGTACGTGTCAGTGTCATAGAGGTCGTTATTAGTGTTACATCCCATGTACTGTGTAATGTTTGCATGTAACCACTGTCACTAACTTATACTAAGATTGATCTGCTCTTGGTATAGGTATTTTTGTTAATCAAAATACAATGAGGAGAATTGGAGGCAGACCTAGGGGGTTGGCTCGAAGGTTTCCAATTACACGTCCGACCCCATCCACAGCACCTCCATCATCCTCACACCCCACACCTCCACCACCAGGTAGTATTGAGGAAAGGATGGCTAGAATAGAACAAAGTCATGAGACTATGACGGCCTTATTACAACAATTGGTAGCCAACCAAGCTAGTACACAGCAAGCCACACCACTACCTCCTACACCTCCTGTACCACCACCTGCTGCACCTTCTGTGCCACAACCTCCACCACCACCGCAACAAGCACCACCTCCACCACCTCCTCCTATAGTGCCACAGGCTGCACCTTTACCGACTGCACCTCAGACAGTTATGCCTCCGCCCACCGTACCTGAGGTTGGGAACCCAGTGGATAGAAATATGACACTCCTCCGACAATTCCAAAAAATGAATCCATCACAGTTTAAGGGGGAGAAGGATCCAGCGAAGGCGGAGGAATGGATAGAGAAGATGGAGTTTCTCTTTAAGTATATGGGGTGTAGTACCACTGAAAGGGTTTCATTAGCAGTGTATATAATGAGGAGTGATGCACAGAAATGGTGGAAGACCCATGAGACGTTCTTATTGGCTAAGGATTCGGTTATTACTTGGGAGAGATTTTTAGAGGCCTTCATGAACCATTATATCTCTAAAGCTGCCAGACGACAGAAGAAGAAGGAATTTATGGAACTCACTCAAGGATCGATGAGGGTTGATGAGTATGAGACCCGATTTACTGCCTTAGTGAAGTATGACACAGATTATGCCACTAATGATGAGAAGAAGGCAGCGAAGTATGCTTCGGGATTGAGACCTAACATCCGAAGCAGGGTCACTCCATTTGAGCTTACCGAGTATGAGGCAGTGGTGAGGAAAGCTCAGACTGTTGAGCAAGAATTGGAGACTACTCAAGCTGAGTATGGGACAAGAAAGCCTCCTAGAGCTAAACCATTCATAGATAGGAGAAATGAGAAGAGGAGGTTTAAGTCAAGTAGATCCCAGGGACAGAATAAGAGGCAGAGGTTTGTTGCGCCTCGACCACAGGCTACTAGGCCTACAGCTACTGCTACTCCACCTAACAGAGCCTTGGCCATTTTCCTTACTACTATTGCTACATCTCAGCCATGTGCCACTTGTGGCAACAAGCATGGCAATAGACCTTGTTATGTGGTTACTGGAGCTTGTTTTAAGTGTGGCAAGATTGGCCATAGAATCAAGGATTGTCCCCAGATGAAGGCCACAGAGACACAAGCCGGGGGACAGATCATGCCACAGCAAAGGAGAGCACAAGACAAAGGCAAGAGTCCAATGGTACAAGGTAGAGTGTTTGCACTTGATCAGGAGGCAGCCGATGCTTCTGGTTCGGTTATCAAGGGTAAGCTTACTATCTGTGATTTAGAAGCATTTGTACTCATTGATCCAGGCTCAACTCATTCATTCATTTCACCTGCATTTGCTAGTAGATTGCATATAGAGTCATAGCCTTTAGGTTATCTCTTATATATTACTACTCCTTTCAAAGAATGTCAGACAACTGAATATGTTTATCGTCAATGTAAAGTGAAAGTGGGAGATAAGTGCTTAACAGTAGATTTGATATTATTGAATATGTATGACTTTGATGTAATACTAGGCATGGATTGGTTAACCAACCATCGTGCTAGTGTAGATTGCTATAGAAAGATTGTAACTCTCTCCCTACCTGAAAAGTTTGTATTATGCCTTGGAAATGATAAATAGAATGATTTTGATTGTTGTTGATGTCTCACTAATATGAGATTAATTGTTTATGAAGGCTATCTCACATTTGTCGAGGATGCCGAAAGAAGCCATCCGGAACTGTCCGACATTCCAATTGTCAAGGAGTTCTCTGATGTGTTTCCGAATGAGCTACCGGGGCTACCTCTGGAAAGGGAGACGGAGTTCGCTATAGAGATACTCCCAGGCACTCAACCGATATCCAAACCTCCATATCGAATGGCCTTAGTCGAGTTAGAGGAACTGAAAAAGCAATTACAAGAGCTGCTAGATAAAGGTTTAATAAGACCAAGTGTGTCTCCCTGGAGGGCTTCAGTGTTATTTGCGAAGAAGAAGGATGGCAGTTTGAGGCTGTGTATAGACTATAGACAGTTGAATCAAGTGACGGTGAAGAATAAGTATCCACTGTCTAGGATTGATGACTTGTTGGATCAGTTGAAGGGTGCTCAGATATTTTCCAAGATTGATTTGAGGTCTGGGTACCATCAGCTAAGAATCAGAAAGGAGGATGTATCAAAGACAGCCTTCAGGACTTGTTATGGCCATTATGAGTTCTTGGTCATGCCATTTGGTTTAACAAATGCCCTTGCAGCGTTCATGGGACCGATGAATGAAGTGTTTAAGCCCTATTTGGACAAGTTTTTCATCGTCTTCATTGATGACAAACTAGTATATACTCGATCTCGAGAAGAGCATGAACACCACCTTCAGATTGTGCTTCAGACTCTTCGAGAGAAGGAGCTCTATGCAAAGCTCAGTAAATGTGAATTTGGTTAGAGTAAATCAGTTTTCTGGGGCATGTAGTGTTAAAAGATGGTGTGTCGGTGGACCTAGCTAAGATAGAGGCTGTAATTAATTGGGAGAGGCTTAAGACAATAACTGAAATTCGCAGCTTTCTAGGGCTTGTGGCATACTATAGGAGATTTGTAGAAGGATTTTCTAAGTTGGCCGCTCCACTAACCCGACTCACACGCAAGAATGTCAAGTTTGAGTGGAATGATGCATGTGAGCGCAGCTTTCTAGAATTGAAGCAGCGATTGACTACAGCTCCTATTCTGACAATTCCAAGTGGATCCAGGGGATTTGCGGTATATAGTGATGCCTCTCTACAAGGTCTAGGGTGTGTATTGATGCAGAATGGTAAAGAAGTGGCTTATGGTTCGAGACAATTAAAGGACTATGAGAGGAATTATCCCACACATGACCTAGAGTTAGCGGCGGTAGTGTTTGCGCTAAAGATATGGAGCCACTACTTGTACGGTGAACGGTTTTAGATTTACACGGATCACAAGAGTCTAAAGTATTTATTCTCGCAGAAAGAGCTAAACATGAGGCAGAGATGATGGATGGAGCTATTGAAGGACTATGACTGCGAGATTCTCTACCATCCAGGTAAAGCAAACCGAGTGGTTGATGCATTGAGTAGGAAGAGTATGGGCTTGATCAGCTACATGATGGTTAAAGAGTGGGATTTGATGGCGAAATTTTCAGAATTGAATCTGAACCTAGAGCGAGAAGGTGAATGTTTGATGGCTAGCTTGAGGATAGAACCTAGTATTATTGATCAAATCAGACAAGCTCAGAAAAAAGATCCTAGACTTGTGGAGATCGCTAGTAAGATGCAACCGGATCAGGACTCAGATTTTGAGATTAGAGATGATGGGCTGTTGAGATATAGGGGCAGGATTTGTGTTCCGGATAGTGAAATCTTGAAGAGACAGATTATGGAAGAGGCACATTGCTCCAAATACACAATGCATCCAGGTAATACAAAGATGTACCAAAACTTACGCAAGGTGTATTGGTGGGCTGGTATGAAGAAGGATATAGCGACCTTTGTGTCCAAATGTTTAGTGTGCCAAAAGGTTAAGATTGAACACCAGAGACCAGCGAGCTTACTAAAGCCTTTACCTATACCTACGTGGAAATGGGAGCACGTAACTATGGACTTTATCATGGGGCTTCCGAGGACTCGTAGGAATCATGATGCCATTTGGGTGATAGTTGATCGATTGACAAAGTCCGCTCACTTCCTAGCTATGAAGGCTACCGATTCACTTAGTGCCTTAGCAAATTTGTATGTCAAAGAAATAGTGAGGTTACATGGGGTCCTAGCGAGCATAGTTTCGGATAGAGCTTCTCGGTTTACTTCCCGTTTCTGGGAATACTTCCAAGATGCTTTGGGAACTAAACTGAGCTTTAGCACAGCCTTTCATCCTCAAACTGATGGGCAGTCAGAAAGGACAATTCAGACCCTTGAGGACATGTTGAAGGCTTGTGTCATGGATTTTCAAGGCTCATGGGATGATCATTTGGCGCTAGCTGAATTTGCATATAACAATAGCTTTCACTCTAGCATTGGGATGGCGCCTTACGAGGCGCTGTATGGACGTAAGTGTAGATCCCCTATTGGCTGGGAAGAGGTAGGTGAAAGAAAGATATTTACTCCGGAATTGGTAGAGAAAGCTTCTGAAGACGTGAGATTGATATGTGATAGATTGAGGACAGCTCAAAGTAGACAGAAGAGCTATGCGGATAGTCGGAGAAGACCTTTAGAATTTCAAGTTGGGGATAAAGTATTCTTGAAGATCTCTCCATCTAAAGGTATAATGAGATTTGGTAAGAAAGGGAAGTTGAGCTCTCGATATATTGGTCCGTTTGAGATACTAAAGAATTGGTGACGTGGCATACCGATTAGCATTACTACCAGAGTTGGCAGGTGTGCATAACGTCTTCCATGTGTCGATGCTTAGGAAGTATCATCCAGACCCCTCCCATGTCATTGAGTATGAACCTTTAGAGATAAGGGAGGACTTGAGCTATGTTGAGAGACCTATTCGGATCTTGGACAGAAAAGATAAGATATTGAGGTCTAAGACAATCCCTCTAGTGAAAATACTCTAGCAGCATCACTCTTCAGAAGAAGCTACGTGAGAGTTAGAGAGTTTGATGAAGGAGAAGTATCCTTACCTCTTTTAGATGGACATGGAAAATTTGGAGGACCAAATTTCCTATGGTGGGGAGAATGTGAAGACTACAAATTTCGTACTAATTTTTGTAAATAAATAAGAGGCATCAAGTAAGTATAGTATTGAAATTTAGTTGTACTTCTAATTTCCTTTAGTAATGGAGACAAATATTTTATTTAGGAATATTTACCAATAAATGATAAATATTAACATAATTTAGAGTTATATAATTGAAAAAAAAGAAAGATATATATATATATATATATATATATGAATATAGATGAATATACAATATAAGAAAAGTATATGTATATGCATATAAACTAGAATGGGAAATGTGATTAAATAATATAAGACATAATACTAATAAAATGAAATAAAATACAAGAATATGTATTAAATATATATATGTATATATATATGAAATGATAAAAATATATTAATATTTATAGATACATTAAAAGTACATGTATATATATATAAATATTGAATAGGAAATATACAATATATATATAAAATAAATAAATAAAATATGATTGGCTTCCTTAGGAAGCCAATCAAAACCGTGACCTGCTCCCACGAATAAAAGAAAAGGCAAAAGCTTTACTTCTGCCAAATGGAAAAACAGAAAAGAAAAGAAGAAAAGGAAGGAAAGAGAGAAAGAAAAAGAGAGAAATCCCAGCGGGAAAGAAAAAAAAGAAGAAAAGGAAGGAAAGAGAGAAAGAAAAAGAGAGAAATCCCAGCCGGAAAGAAAAGAAGAAAAGAAACTGCAGCAGCGGCAACAACTAAACGAGAGGGAGAGAGTGAGCTACAGTGAAAGAGAAGAAGCAGAAATGAGAGATGCCTCGGTACAGCCTTGAACAGCAATGTTTTAAGGGGGTCTGAAGCCATGTTTTGAGGTCTGAAAATTTAAGTGGAGGCTGACCTGAATAGTGGTTCTCGGCAAACAGAGAAAGGGAAGAAAATGATTAAGGTTTGAAGGCTGCTTGAGAGGGTTTGGAGCTGAAATTAGGTACTGAATTAGTGTATTTCTCAAGGCTGATCAAGGCCTGAAATGGTGTTGTGTTAGGGAGCTATTAAGAGCTGTAAGAGAAGGTTGGAAAAGGCGAAACATAAGCAGCACAAGTAAGTTACAATGAAGAGATCTTCCACGCTTATGACTTGTATTCTTGGAGTTTATAATTGCAACTGATGTGTGGAAATTTATGTATATAGCAGTTCGGTGAGACAGCAAAAGCAGGGGAGGTTTGGTCAACATAAGGTTTTAAAAGTTTGCTTGAGGCTTAGTGTTTGAGGATGATTTAAAAGAATCTGACGACAAGGGTGAAGTGAAAACAAGCCGATAGCTTTTGCTAACCTGATAAGAAGGTAAGAAAATCATACTTTAAGATTAAAGTAGGTGTGCATATGTTATATATATATATATAAACATATATTTGGATACAGTTATATAAGTAAATATACATACAAAAAAAAAAGTAATGTATATATAATCATTATTTGGTTACCGCGAGATTGTGAATATTGGGATAAGAGGATATACAGAAATTTATGTATGAACATATGTAAATGTGAAGTGAAAAATGGGCTTAAGAGTGTTTTCCCTCTTTATTTGAACAAATGTATATAGTATAATTTCATAAATTAATTGAGATGATAGTGTTGGTCGTAGGAAATCCTTAGAGAAGGAAAATTTGAGAATTTTACATATAATTGGCTTAAAGGTAGGTAATATGCATGGTTGTTGGTTGAATTGGTTTTAATTGTATCAATGATAATTTTCATGAGTAGAACTTCATGTTATCATGCTTTGAAATGGTTGCCTTGAAGATGTTAAAGGAAGAATATGTAAGTGATCTACATAAATGTAGTTAATGTTATGGAATGCTTGAAGTGGTTTTAAAATGATTTGATAATATCTACATGAATGTAAATACATAAGCATGGATAAGAAAGAACTATATACATTTATGTATATGTATATATATTTCATGTACGTGATGGTAAAGAGTAAAATACGATCATATATTTGCATGTATGTATATATTTAATTATATACATGTGTATACATAGGTATATATATATATATATATATATATATTGAACGAAATGATCGGTACGAAATCGGTCAAGGAAATTTTGCAAGAACTAAACATCGGTTCAAGATTTATGTATATACATATCTCTAGAGATGAAGATATATATATATATATATATATTAGAATTATAATGCGAAGTTAATCTTGGGCATAATACCTACTTTGAACAATTGTGTGTGATTTCAGTTGCAAGTTTGGAAATAGTATTAGGCATAATATGAGTATATGATTGAGATGGTATTGGCATGTTTGTAGTGACTTTGACTGGAGTGGAGGAGTAGATTTTTATCGGAGGCTCGAAGAGAATATTGGCTAAGGACATTAGGTAAGTGGGTTAAGTAAAGTCTGTTACCACCATCTCGTAGGAATGGTATAATTCTATAAACTCATTTATCTTGAGCTGGATTGAAACTTGATTTCTGCCTTGCGTGTTGTGGCCAGCCAAGCGGACATGTTAAGTGAAATGAACCGATGCATACATGCATTTATGTATAGCATGTTTTGAGTTTAATTACTTAATATTTATGTTTTTAATGACTTGCATCAGTTTTTATATTTTGCAAAGTCTTGGTTTGAACCAACATTCGAAAGAAATCAAAAAGTTCTTTATATTTCGAACATAAAACTGATTTAATAGTGATTTGGAATCCGTGGAAGCCGAGCGCTACACGAGGAAATTGATTTCAAACTGTTTTTGAGTACAGGCATGTCCTACGACCTTCGGGTCACTTATAGCCTATCGAGCTTAGCTCTAGGCCTTATTGCCTGTCTATTGATCTTTGTGCTCTAGACTATCGTATTGTACCTATCGAGCCTAGTGCTCTAGGTAGATTGATACTTGTCTGGAAAACCAGTAGGCAAGTTCCAGCTCTCGACTGATCAGCGAGACTGGATATCGTTCTATGGCCATAGATTTAGTGTTGCTTGCGACACTATTCCATCGCTAGCTAGGATGGATATTGATTGATTGATTGATTGAGGATCATTGCCTAAACTCTACTTACTATTGTTCCATTTCTAATACTGCATTTAGTGAACCGAGGTAATATGCTTAATCGTTATCAATTTTCTTGATTTAAGACTCATAGATTCTTGAAAATCCATATTGATCGAAATGATTGCAATACTTACTGATCGTTTATCGAATGTTTATTGATTGTTTTATCAAAGTAATTACTGATTGACTTATCGAATTATATTGATAGTTTATTTGAAATGCATATCATACTGAGTTCAATCGAATGCATAGCGAACTTATTTAAATGAACTGCATAGTGAGTTTTGTTTTAATTAAGTGCATATTGAAAGCGTTCTATCACCGAAATGCATAAAGAAGTATCTGGTTTATGATCATGCTTAAATACCGAGTTCGCTTATTGCTTCAGCATTGTTTTCTACAGGTGCATGTAGAACGACATGAGTCTAACATGCATTTACTTAAGTTACTTACTGAGCCGTGGTTTTGCTCACCCCTTATTAATAACATCGCAGATCATACAAGTTAGGCTCCCACTTGGAGCTTGGGTGCGAAGCCTCGGGGACTATTTTGAGTAGCTATATCGGTCTGAATCCTCCGAGTGCTGTTTTTGTTGCACTTGAGGTATAACAACGCTTATTTTGTTATCCATGTATGACATTTTAAATTTGCACAGTACATGCTTATGGAATTTTTGGGATGTAACTTAGGATCATCCTAGATTATTATAGACTTATATGATTATCGAGTACGATCCGAGAAGTGAATTGTGATAATTATGAGTTGTAAACTGCCTCTTATATATATTTGTTGATTTTGGAAATACATGTAGTATATAGTGAAATGAACTGAGAATTTGGGATTGAAATATATGGCTGGAAATAGTTTATTTTATTGCAGGTTATTAAGCTGGGGAAAGTCGATTTTATATAAGGGGGAGTTTTCGACGTTTTTCTTTTAATAGTTTAATATTGAACGAGAATATTAAGTCGAATGATTTTAAGAAATGACAAATTAAATAATGAATACAAATCAAGTTAAGAACGTGAATTCAGTTTAGAGAGGACATTGACACCGAATGCAAACTTTAAGTGAAAAGAAAAATTTAGTTCGTAAATTTGGTAGATAGTAAATGGAGTGATAAGTGTACGTCACGGCCTTCGGGTCGTGACAATAGCACTTAGTTCCCTCACGGTTTTATCGAGAGAAATAAATTAAATCTGTCATGACCCGAAGGCTGTGACTTACACTTATATTGACATTTTTTTCTTCTTTACAAATTTATGAACTAATTTTTTTTATTTTACGATTTGTAATCGGTGCCAGTATAGTCACTAAACTAATTCCATTCATTCTTTAATTCAAAGGTGATTTAAATTACTTTATAAGATAGGCAATGATCAATTTTAACTCATAACTTATTGTTTCTAATAAAAACAAATTGAAAATATCTTCCATTATATTTTGAAATTTCCCCAATTAACTACTTGCAATTCATCACAATGCAACACAACAACATTTCCCACAATCCACATTATATTAACCAAATATTTATCATTTCAATAGTCCTAGTATCTACAACTAATCAACACATACATATCATATAATATCAAAATATTACATCGACTACTCATTATCTTAGTTTACATCCTATCCTATAATACTGTACTAACATTGCCTATAAATAAAAGTATATACGAAAGAAGTACTACAATGCCAAATTATTCAACAACGAGGACCTTGGGCGTTAAGATACTATTCAATCACCCAAAATATCCCAACGTCTCCCTTAACTCAAATCAATCTATAAAAAAAATTAATTCTCGTTTAATGAGCGAGGGCTTAGTAAGTTACTAATATAATAATAAGGTTAGGATTATATCGTCTCAATGCAAAGGCATGAATCCTGCAAGTATATACCCTAGTAGCATTTAGGAATTAATATCCTTCATATATTGATTTGATCATGCCCTAATGACACTAAGTACCCTTGTACCACTACATGTTATGCATCAGTGCAAATTATATTATCATGACAAGTTTTAATATGTAACGTATATAAATTATGTTGTATAAAACGATTGTCATATTAAAACATGTCACGTGTAATAGTTATTCATGTGTGAAACATATACAACTCAAAATCATATTACGTGTACTTTAAAACGTATTAAAAACAAGTACCGTCTCAGATCATATCATGTGTGTAACAGTCTGAGTGTACATTTTTACACAATATTTATTAGTATTTTACACATTTTTACCAGTTGGACTGTCTGTGATGCCTTTACACTTCAACAGTAACAATAATAAATAATGGACATTTATTTCTTGATAAAATTCGGAATATGTAATTTTACAATATTCCTTATACTTTACATCCCCTGTTTCTATTTTACAATTATGTAGTACTGTATACAAGTGTCTGAATATATAAGAGAAGTGACTGTACCTTTAAATTTCAATGCTCTTTCTCAGTGGGATACTCGCAGCTATATTTATCTGAGGAGCCATCAAATAATCCTCGTGATAAATCTGGAAAGTTTGGAAGTAAGGGGTGAGCAAACCACATGCTCAATAAAGGAGTCGTATGCTGCTTGATATAATGAAATCTATATGCTGAAAAATATTTATTTTTCCATAAATCTAAATGGAATAAATCCTTTAATTTCCACCATTTCAGTAATAGTTCAAAACACATGACAGTACAGTGGTAAAACAATAGTTACGGCAAACAGTCTTTTCATATAGTAGCTTGTAAATATCCAAATCATTGGATAACAGTTCAGTAATCAGTAATCAGTAGATTTCAGTTCAGTAAACAGTAATCAGTAGCTACTAGTTCAGTAAACAGTAATCAGTAACTTTCAGTTCAGTAAATAGTAATTAGTAGCTACCAATTCAGTACAATTCAGTAAACAGTATTTCAGTACGATTTAGTTCAGTAAACAGTAATCCACAATGCAGTACAGTAAAACAGGATTCAATAAATCCCTTCAGTAATCAGTAATCAGTAAGTTGAGACTAGGCATCACCCTACAATTAAATCAGGCTATCGTCGTCCACTAAGGGACACAGTAATCATCCCCGAAGGGACACAGTAACAGTATACAGTGAGATCTATGGCCATGATCTATAGGGTGTCCTCGGTGTACACTTGCCAGGTGACATTCGGGACGCTGATGACTGGCGGGTCAATCAGCCACGTGACAGTAACAGTAATAGTATGATGCATGAAACTTGGGGCCTAAGTCTCAAAACAGTATAAAAACCGTACCATAGCCTTTATGG
Source organism: Heritiera littoralis (assembly GCA_031772115.1). NCBI lineage: Eukaryota > Viridiplantae > Streptophyta > Magnoliopsida > Malvales > Malvaceae > Heritiera > Heritiera littoralis. The sequence continues at coordinate 947,953 of JAPDPK010000021.1, forward strand.
ATTTTAAACACAGTAATTTGAAATATTTCACAATTATCCATAAGGCCCACATGTATATATCCTCACCTTTATGGAATTTATAAAATAAATTAAATCATCACTTAATTCCATAAAGGTATAAAATCATTCATTTTCTCATAAAAATACCTTTAAGGAAATCAAATGAATTAAATCATTTATTAAAAAAAATTATTTTCCAAAAAGGTATTTTATTCCCCATTTTCACATACAGTAAATCCATCAGTAAATATTCATGTATCAAGTGAGAAAGTAAATAAATATTCAATTTGAATATTTAATATCATATAAAACAAATCAATTTCTCACTTTAATAAAAATATAAAACATGAATATTTAATTTCTCATAACTTTCTCAAAATTTCCAATTTATGGAAAATTGGTGGAAATTATATTCAAAATTTTCCATTTGAATCATTTCATGCTTCTAAAATATTTTGGAATATTTTAGAATATTTTTGAAAAATTTCCGACAGCATAACAGCTGCGGATTCCTAACTTCCTGCACACAGTCACAGTATATAAACCAGCTTTTCAACCACAGATTTTACATGTTTTCAAATCAATTCTTGCATTCAATATGCTCATAACATTTAACTCAAGAAAACATGCAATTCATTATATCACTACAACTCACACACTCCCCCCTTACCTGTATGGTGTCATTTCATTCAAACCGTACACTTTGTGACCTTGAACCAATGATTAGGTCGTTATTCATTTCCTTTCCCATTTCATGGATTTAGCTTTGGAGATGCAGAAGATAAGTCGTACAAGTTCAATTTCCGAAACAATTTCGAAATATACATATACACTAAGCATGCTTTGAAATCCCACCCATTATGGTAGAATTATTCTTTATAAAAACTTCTGACCTATCAACGCCCTTCTATTCATAACAAAAAATATTGCATTCCAATTAATGCACCGTCAATTATATATGTAATCTGACTTACTTCCCTATCTAGAAGTATAAAGACCATTTCCTAGTTCATTCCATATTGTTCCTCACAATTTTTCAAAGTTCAGCCCAATTCTGACCCATATGGCAGGATGATTTCCTGACCTTGGTGCATTAAAAATTATATTTCTGATTATAGGGATATCCAAAAATTATGAATCAAAGACCATATGAATCATAATCCAATTCCCTATTCAGAATAGTGAGTTTCATGATTTTACAATTTCGGAATTATTTTTAATAATTCCTCAAAGTTACCCTGTTTTCAGATGCATTCTGGCAGATTGTCTACTGACCTTTATGTAAAAATTGAGTCATATCTCAAGATAGGTTTGTCCAAATTCTGAAAACTCAAAACCATATTATTCTAGACTCATTTATCTTTCCAGAAACATAAACCTTGCAGCCAAATTCAAACTGTGGTATTTTCTACAATTTTTCAAAATTTTCATAGAGCATCTCGCCTACTGCACTGAGTGCCCTGTGTTCAGCTGCCTATATCTCCGGATATACAACTCCAAATTAGGTAATTCCAAAACTTAATTTTTCCTAACTCATGAGGCTATCTGATATAATTTTTCCAGAATTTATTTCTTTCTAAAACCCCCAAACCGAATTTTTCAATTTGGCTCGGACAGGACAGTTCTTCCAGCAGAATTGTAATCTACACTTAACACTTTGTTTCTTTTCTTTCCTCATCTTGTGCCAATTCCATGATCTAATAAAGCTTAACTAAATTAATGCTAGGATCATTCTTCTCATGCTAAGAATTATAGAAATTCATCATGTAATATCAAGAAAACTATAGACTTGTAAAAACTCACCTTGATCGAAATTCACTTCTAAAACAGAATACTTTTCTGTCTCATGTTCAGCCCCTCTTCTTGGCTTCCTTGGCTATTCAATTGATGGAGGAAAGGTTGATGGTGAAAGTTAAGGGGTTAGCTATCAAAGATATATGATCATGCTAATTTTCCTTTGGAAGAACGGAAGCTAAAACAGAGCCCAAACTAAAAGCCATACTGATTCTCGTAACCAGCAGAGGAAAGTCGGTGAGAAGAGATGAAATCGCTGAAGTTTAGTTTTCTTTATTCTCTTATTTATCCAAAATGACCATGAGGAAGTTGCCACCTTTCTTCCTTTTCTCTTTTCTTCATCATTTTATGACATATTGAGTATTAATTGCTGAAGAAAAAATGCAGCAAAAGAAATCTGTTGGACTGCATTTTGCTTACAGGTTATTGACTTATTTTTTTTTTCTTTTTGAAGACTCTATCCAATAGAAATTAATTCATGTTAAATATTGCACTTCTCTCCTTTTAAGTATCAATTATGTGGCATTTTATACAATAAATATTTCAGTTCACTCTCCTTTAAGTGGATTTAGCCGAGAAATCAAGACAGCAGCAAATGTGTGGCGTGAAAGCCACTATGCTGGTCAATTTTGACCATGTCCATCACCTTTTTGCAAGCTTCATCCAATAGCAATTTATCATATTTCCAAATACAATATTTCTCTTGTCTTTTCTCTTCTCTTCCAAATACAATATTGAAGGGAAACCGAAACAAACACGCAGCGGAAATAAAACATTCGGCCTCCACCAGGATCGATTCGGAGAGTTGCCTGATTAGGGTTTCGAGATTTTACCTAACGTTTTTTTTTTATTTTTCTTTCGTTGGTCGAGTCACAAGCAACAACTTTTCGTTCCTGCCTCTACGGTATCCACACGAACGGATCTCACGACTCTTGAACGTCTCACGATCAGAAGCCTTAAAGAGCTTTTGATTCCTTATAACCGAATTGCTAGCTTCGATTAAAAAGAATGTTTTTGTTTTCTGTTTTAAAAGGTGCGGCTATGTTTTAGAAAAACATCCTTTTTATAGGCAGTAAATTTTACCCTAAAATTTACTGCCAAACAAAACTTTAATCCTACTTAGAATAGGATTAGATATATCCTTAATCCAATTCAGAATAGGATTAGATATATCTTTAATCGAATTCAGAATAGGATTAATTAAGCTCCTCATTGATCCGTTCTAAGTGTGCGACCCAATAGGTTCTCAAAACAATGGCAATGACAAAATTGTCATAGGCAATGAGCGATATCTAGCAACACATCATTGCTACCCATGTAACGAGAATGTCAATGACTCGACATAACCTTACTCGTGATAGATGTTACCGTGTAGTCTAATCCCTTTATCCTATGATGTCTTGATTAGACACAAGTCATGGAATGTGTCACACTTGTATAGTCTAATCAGCGTTTCTTGATTCCTGAGTGGACTAATTAAACAAATAAATCAATATCTCATATTGACTTATTCGAGCACGGCCATGCATTTCTTAGTCTCACTCTATCAAAGGGCCCAAGACATCACTCTTGTTATATAAGAGGGATAAATCCTATCTTGATCACTCAACATCCCTCTACATAGATCAAGGCATACCCAATTACTACCTTTATAGTCCATCTTGTTACGAATGACATCTAGCAGCATTAAAGTATGCAATTCTCTATGTTGGGATCTATGATGATCTCAAGTCAAAGGATCACATACACCATCATCACTATGAGAATCACTTATGACACTCATATAACAATCCATGTAGCGTTCTCATGGAGGGTCGATCCAGTACATAGTTCTCTAACATGTACCTATGTGATGACTTGATATCCTATATCCATGACAATGGTCATCAGTCAACCACATACTAGTCTTATCGTATCATTGTTATCCTTGTTCACAGTAATACTTGACTAGGGATATTTTAAGAATAGTGTGTTATTACTATTCTAAGGACATTATCATATAAGATTATATTACGCAGTTATAAGACAAATATAATAATGAACTACGATAAATAAAATGTCATGATACATAAAAAATGCCAAAGTCAATCATCTAATGAATGGTTCTAAGGGCATAATCCAACAAATATTTCTCTTGTCTTTTCTCTTCTCTTCCTTTTCATCATCTCCTTTTCTTTATTGAGCATTAAAACAAAAAGAAACAAAACTGCAGCAAGGGATTGACGGTAATGAAGTGAGCTGCACGTTTCTTTGACTTGTTTTACTTGCTTTTGATGTATTCTTCAGTCAAAATTAATTACATGTTAGCTTTCACATTTCACTTCCTTTATGTTGCATTTCATTTCCTTTGGACAATTTTCAACCGTGCATCATAAAGACAAAGAGGAAGTGGCGTACATGCTGCCAATTTCCCTGATCAGTTTTTGAGTTAAATTCTCTCATTCTTTGGTGTGTTCCCTCCAATGATAATTTAACATATGTCCAACAAATAAAATTTTCCTCTCTTATAATTCACATTTTTACATATTATACTATGGAAATATCACTTCCATGTATAAATTTCAGATTTATTTTCTTTATTTCTTTCTATACCTCCACTTCATCATGAAATATTTATTTCACCTTTTATACACCACATTATAAATTATAACTCCAATTATTCCAATTTCTAAGTGGAAATTCAAATTTGATATTTATTTAATTTCACTAATTAATTTATTTCCACTATCAATGATTTACGAAAATATGGTGTACAGTATTATAAAATCGGGTCTCACAATGTGCGATATAAAACTGTGTAAATCATATTCCGTCATAGTCATATCACATGTACTATGAAAACATATCATATCTAGAGTTTCATAAACGATAAACCATACTTTAGACAACGTTTAACATTTACTTAGAGACTAGACATGGATCCTTATTATGGTATCATGTCATCTCTAACCTATTGTAGCTATCAATGGGAAAGTTTCCCTTAAGGGGCATCTATCTATGATCATAGATTGTCTCAGTCCTATTGATCAGTTGGAAACTGAGGAATGTGTCTACGACTATTGTCGGACAGCCTGAAATAGTCTTATTAGGCAACATGTATATATCGCGTATATATAAATGAGGTTCTATGCCACACAAGCAGAACCACTCGATGTATATATACTCTATGCTAGGAAGGTATATGCCACGCAGGCATTTCCATAGTGTACCGTTGTCTCTAAATCAAATTTTTTTTCATTTTCTTTTCAAATTCTTTAAGACAACTCACACAATAAAGCATTTAAAACTGCATCGTTTTCTCAAATCAGTGCATAATTAAATTAGGTGCTTAATCTGTACATGTCATGAATGATGTCAAAACGAGTTTTAAACATCAAGGTTTGTGACTATCTAGTCATTTCAAATATTTAATTTCACTTAAAAGATTTCGATGCATCTCTTTTAAAATAATGCTTTCTCTTTTAAAACAATACTTTCTCTGTGATAAACGAGAATTTTTCCATGTTTAGTATTAAATTACTCGAGAATTAAATTTTTATGCAAATAAATAAGCGAAAGTAAATGAATAAATTTATTTATGAGATGGGAAAAATTGTTGAAATTCTCGAATCTGATGAAGTGATGAATTGAGGGAAATTGTTTTGGATATTAAGAGATCCAAAATAATAAGGAATAAAATGGGTATACTTATATATAATATATATATATATATTTATACATGTATAAATATATATATTTATTTTAAATAAATACACATGTAGATTTTTATACATTATGTATATAGATTACATACAAAAGATGTGATAATATAGACAATTCAAGAGGTCGATGCTGAGACGAAATATATATATATTTATTTTAAATAAATACATATGTAGATTTTTATACATTATGTATATAGATTACATACAAAAGATGTGATAATATAGACAATTCAAGAGGTCGATGCTGAGACGATTTCACCGTATTACATCGTATTACTGATTATACGTGAGATGATAAACGGACCTACACTAGTGATGTGGGTCTTAGTATCAATGTTGTGGTACACAATGGATGGCTATGATGTTGAGTCATAACGAATATATGATTTGAGTACACATAACTTTATTGACATTGAGGTTGAATTACGACACAATCCAATCATTTATAGATTCAAGTAAATGAGTGATGAAATCATATGAATATATGGTTTTGCTTATAACCATAGAATAGGCCTTGAATAATAAGATTAATAATCGCATAAGTTCGATATTAAATTATACAGGTCATATGAAAAATTGATTTGAGGATTGTGATCTAGCTCTGTGATAGTGAATGAAACTGAAACTCAAGTCAGAAATTATGAACGTGCGTCAATAGGTCAAACCATAATTGGATTTGATAAGTGATTATCGATCAGATGGTTCTATTATCTTCAATATCGACTTTGGAGTAGATATTGGATGACGATATTGGAAATTACATAATTTTCGTATCTTGATGGTTACACAGAAACATGATATCTAAATGCTCATAGAAACTAAGAGGATTCATACTAATGATATGATCCTAATATTGATGATGAGATGTATAAATGATTTTTACAGTCGATGACGATTGAGAAAGGATATTGAATATCGAATGGTCTGAATACCAAATGATTTGATTATCGAATGAACTGAATACTGAACAATTTGAATACCCAATGAATCGAATATTGAATGAGTTGAATACGGATATACTGATTTGACAAAGAGGAAGTTTCGAAATCGAATGATTGATGGTGATAAAAATTGAATGAATTACTTCATTGTATTAGATGAAATATGATCTATATCGATATTGAAAATAGTATCGAATTTACCTATTAGGTATGATCTGATTTAAATCAAAAGGATGGAAATGAGAAAATTTGAATTATAGGGAACGTCATAATTAAATGACATGGTTGATGAAAATGATAGTTCACTATTGAACTCGTGATTTAAATTGCATTACATTTAAGCATGTCTTCTTACAACTTGAAACATTATAATAATGTTTATATGATTACTGTAAAGTATTGATTTGTTTTGAAATGAAAGTATATGGTAGATATATATATATGTATATATAATTTGATATATGAATCCTCATACAGAATTTTACCATATGCTTTACATGATATTGAAAAGAAAGCTAAAGATTTAAATGTTTTATGAGACTGTAGACACCCTAAAAGAATTAAATTCAATAAAGCATAGTGAAAACCGCTTAATTGGAGCTTTGCTCATTAGGCAGATATGCTTGTCCGACAATAGTCGTGGACAGGTCTCAGTCACGCCTGATCAATGGGGATGAGAGAGATGAGGTCTATGGCCATAGATAGCGCCCTAGTTGGTTTCCAGGGGACGATGACATGATTTTCACTGCTAGCTACAGTGATTTAAGTCTTTATTGATAGAGTGATAGGGATCTAGCCTAGTTTCTAACCGATATGATATGAAGTCTAGAGTATGATTTGATTGATACGAACTCTAGACTTGACATGATTTATATAGTACATGAAGCATGTTTGAAAAGAGATATATTTTGAAACAGTACATGTTTTAAACATGTTTTAAAAAGTACATGTGATATGACTTCGACACTTATATGATTTATATATGATTTTGTGTCGAACTTGAAATGATACGCGGTCTAGAGTATAGATTGATTTGATATGAACTCTAGACCTGATATGACTTACAGTATATGAAAAGACATGTTTTGAATTGACATGATATAAAAGGAGAAATATGCACGTTTTGATTTGAAATGATACGAAAAGACATGTTTTGAATTGACATGAAATGAAAAGAAAAATGTGCACGTTTTGATTTGAAATGATATGAAAAGACATGTTTGAATTAACATGATATGAAAAGTGAAAAGACATGTTTTAAATTGACATGATATAAAAAGAGGGTTATGCATGCTTTCAACCTTAAATACGAAATGAATTGAAAATTCATATGTTGAGCATGTTCTAAAGTATATATGATATGATTTGAAATGATAGTGGTTCATACAGTGAAATTACATGAGTTGCCTACTAAATTATGACATAATAGTATGTTTTTTACATAAGATATGTCATGACCTTATATGGTACAAAAATATGAAGAGTATATGAGGAGTACCATGATTTGGTGGTAACGATATCTCATCTACATGATGTCTTGATATGATATGATATGATATGATACTTGAATATAGAATATACACAAAGAGAATTATGACTTCGTACCACCGTGATTATGATTCTCCATATGGAAAATGATATGAGATGATAGAATACATGAGTATAATTATGAAAAGTAAAGTGACTTGATATGATATCTCAATTGGACATGATGAACTATGAGATTGATGTGAGTATGGATTAATAGTACATGATATTCAAATTATACACGATGCATTGTTGTGTGATGCAATGTAATAAAATAATAAGAAGATCGAAAGTGATTAAGTCGATCTATTTAAAGGTCTGAATGATAGACAGATGACAGGAATTGAGATAACGAGATGTTATCAATGAAAAAAAAGTGAACTGTAATTGCAAACTTGCAGGTTTTAAGCATTACGGTTTAAGACAGTATAATACTACTCCTGCATTTATATTAGTATCTTATTGAGTCGTGGTTTTGCTCACCCCACTAAATTTTATCTCTTTCAAACTATTGAAGTTAACATCTGCCATGTGAGCTGCTAAGTGGGCATCGGAGATGGTGTATGGACTTGTTACTAGTCTTCTGAGGTATATGTTTCTTATAAAATACTTGTTTACATGTAAGACTTTAATTGGTGCACAGTACATATTCTGTTTAATAAGTTGGGATGTAACTAAGAACTGTTTCCTTACTAGTTTAATATTTAAATGAAATGACTATAGGTCACCTAGATAGTATAGTAACTACACTGACACCGAATACAAACCTTAAAATGAAAAAGAAAAATTTAGTCCATAAATTTGTAGACTAAGAAAAGTATAAGTATTAAGGGAAAGTCGCGGCCTTCGGGTCGTGACATTCTCTTTTAAAACAACACGAGATCGTATGCTATGCATGAATGGATTCCTAAGTGCACCAAGATATAGCTCAATAATCATTGAATCCAATATTGTGCATATTGGGCAATTAGCTAAGGTATATCTGCAATAACCTCAATTTCTCATTCACGCATGATCATGACACAAATGTCATCCATCATTTGTTATGCAATTACACAAGTCTATCAAGCCCCCAATGGCATCAATAAGAACTACGATACATTTTTATAAATGTACATTCAGATATATTTCAATAACATCTATAGGTTACTAAGATTACACTCTTCTTATTGAGGTCGTAATATCGCGTAAATACACATTTTCATATTCAAATATCATCCACATAGTTTAACGTCAATTCACTTTTCAATTCTCAACATTTATCTCACAGTCCATAAAATCACAATAAGTATCTACATATATTTATGTATATATATTTATTTAATTCCGATAACATCAACCAATACTAGAATCACATATCTCTTGTCAAGAACACAATAACACATCAATGCACCATATTTGTATTTCAATATCATCCATGATATCACATACTGATTCACTTTACTTTTCCATCATCAATCTTATAGTTCATTGGAAAAACAATATATACACATATATATATATATATATATATATATATATCAACATCTACCAATACGTGATCATTTAATATCACATTATCAATTAAATTCACCTATTATGTTCCTTAGTCTCATCATTACATTATCACACAATCACAATTTTCCAAAAATTATCCCATAAGAATATTCGAATATACATCCAATAAATTTTCACAATGTCTCACAATTTTCTTAATTATTTTATCAACATTTCCAAGCCTGTAGTAAATGTATTTTGCATTTTCAGTACTATTCTATTAATAACACTCCATTTGTATTTGTAAATATACTATCTTTACTTCACTAGTTATTAAAGTCACCTTATAACAATCAAGTTATATTCTTTAACCACCTTATAAATTCATACATACTAGGAAGTCTTTCCAAGACATCAATATCACGTTATTCATAATTAAATCACCTGCACAGCCCGTCTCAAAATGATCTTCCCGATAGCTCCTATGGCATACTTATATTTACACTCATGTAGGTAATTAAGACCCCATAACTTCTCTCACATTTACTAGTTCTTCAAACAAAATTTATCGATAGTTAATTCCAATTTTACTAAACCGTTTCATTTTCATCATTTTCACATGATCAATTATTTACATATTTTTATCGATCTTCAAACCACTGAAAATGCCATTTCCAATTGTATTATATACATATTTCACAACTCTCAAGAAACAATTAAATCAATACTCTAATAATACTGAGTGTTAAATCGCATCCACATTTCTCAAAATATACTAGTCTGTAGTTAATCTTAACCTATACAACTCATTTCATTTCTTATCCAACAATTTCACGAAGTCATCAAGTCTCGATTTCATCTATACAACACAATGCAAACACTACTTTATAGAAGTAACTTACTGAGTGTCGAAACAGTGTTTTGATGAGTTTCATGCTTCACTGAACGTCAAAATATGTCTTTTATGTTGTCGCTACAATTTCCAACAATATAAAGATCACTTAAAAAATTACACAAGATTGCTTAATAATTAATCAAATAAATGAAAATAATTGAGAACTTTTATCTTCTTTCTCTCTCTTTTTTTTATTCTTTTGTTTTTACTGCTGAACCGATCAGAACCTGTTCAACTTAGAGCTGTAGCCATGCTCACCTCATCGGCAATGTCAAGCGTGGTGGCACTGGTGTCTAGAACATGCAATATCGTACAATGAATATTGGTAGGAAAAAAATAATCATTATCAAATAATACAAACTTTAAAATGTAAAAATTTATATTTGTATAAATATTTATCAAATTTTAACTTTAGTTTAGCATTTTTATTATATATTTATTTAACCATATAAAAAATTAAATTAATTATTACATTTAAAATTATTAAAATATTTATAACTTTAAAATTTCAAAATAATTTGAACTAAGCTTGCTAAACCCGCCTAGTTTGAATCAGACAGAATTCGAAAATAATCAAACACGAAACAAACTCAAAATGGAAAAAGCCTGAACCCAAAAGTACCCAAACTTGAAAAAACCCAAATTCGAAAAAAACCATACCAAAAAATACCTGAACCCGAAATGGTCTGATTCTGAAATAACCTTAAACCCGAAAATAATCTGAACTGAACCCGCCAAACTGGCCCATTTGTCACTTTTAATGATGAGTATATGAGGTTGCATGTTCAACAGAAAATTCTCTTGGCCTCCTACTGTTGTTGCATGTTCGTTCATTCGGTGTTGGAGGTGTGGTGGATGGTGTGGATAGTGGAAAGGAGAATGTGCACTATATCTACACAATCTTAATTTCCAAACAGCTAGGGCTCTTATGACTCTTCGATATTTTACGTACATCGTAGTTTATAATCTTTAATCTAAGTATTAATAGTAGTGCTGAGTAGCAACTTCTTGTATAATGAAAATTATATATGATTATGCAAATGTTTCGATGCTCGGAAGAGCTATAGAGTGAAGTATTGGAGACGGGGAAGAAGGAAGCTGGGGTCGATGGGGTGCCTATTTCAAAAGTTTTCTTGCTTAACACAATTTTTTCTTTTTTTTTTTTTGTGTGTAAGCACAGGTTTCTTCATCCGTTTTACGGTATGAGATTAATCATGTTCAGATCAGGAGTGGTAGACGATAAAGCCCTCCCAACAGTGAAAATTCTAGGACTCGAACCCTATTCAAGTCTTGCTTAGCGCAATTGGAGCATCAGAAACAAATTCTTATCTTTCATTAACATATGTTGTTTCAAATCTTCCTACAAATCCTTAGTCTACCAAACCTATTTATTGAAATTGATCCCAAGCTTTCAATGTTTGTAGAAAGACCAACCATCAAATAATTTGTAACATCATCTCAAATTCATCAATATACAATATTTGCAAACATAGATTACATACATTGGCTTACAAATCGAGGAAAAAGCCTTAAATTCAAGTGATTTGTTTATCAACCTAATATAAAGACCTCTTGTGTTCATCTTATAGCAACTACTCCAAACTGGGTGCAACTTCAGTAGGATTTGATTCAAATACATCTGAATTAGAGGCCTTAGGTTCTTCTAAAAGCTTTCGAGATTGGATAGACTCTTTATATGCAGGAGTCTCCCTAAAATCTATTGCCCTTTTATTGTAAGTAGCCACTGCAATCCCACATGCAATTAACTAATAAAATATCATCAATATCAAATAGTGCCTTTTCAAAGAAAACTTGTTTAGAAAGCAGAGAACAAGCATAATATTTTACATGTACCATCAGGTTAGAACTTTCAAGCGTCATTATGAAAAATAGAATTCCTTTTGTCATTCCTTAAATAATATTGAGGTTATTCGGCAATCACAAGCTAACAGGCATGGAAAAAGATATAGATTGGTGGTCTAAATTCTCCCACTATTTTCTATAGGGGGCTTATGAATAAATGACTATTAAAAACATTTAGCAGAATATTTCTCCACCCAATTGTCTAGACTTTAATGCTTTCAAGTTTTTCAACCACATGAACGAGACCTCCTTCAACCAATTGCCTTCAGAGAAATCTATAATTTGATCTGCTCTAGACGATGAGTAAGATACTTTGATCATCATCCATCTAACTTCTCAAACCATCTTTCAGGTAATCCAGGAAAGAACCTACTAAGTCTACATCGATCATGAAAGAGTTCCTTGTCTAATTCAACATGTTACACTTTGTAAGGTTAGAAAGTTGTCATATGACTGAAGTTTTTGGCTTCAGCATTTTTGGCCATTAAGATTAAATCCCAATTGTGTTAAGTACTTTCAGTCACATCAATATTTCCTATAGTATGTGCCAAAGAAATTAAATAGAAGAAACTATGAGGACTACCAATTACCATTCTACTATAGTATCTAACATCTTGCAAAATTTCCAAAGTAGGCATATAGAAACAGAGGCATTTCTTTCCTTTATGCTATACTCCAATGTAAAATTGTAAACCATAGTCACAGTTTTAATTCGAACACAAGCAAAACTTCTTTCGGCACATCTTTCAGATCATAAATTCTTTAAGATATGAATTTCCAACCTAAAATCTTGACAAGGCCCATCAAGCTCACAAATCTCAAGTTATGTTCGTGATGATCGTGATCCTTTGAGCATCCATAAAAGTCCAATGACGAGCTAAAATCAAAAGAATACAACAAGCCTTGGCTGGTTTCATTAATATTGCTAGAGACAAAGCCCAACAAAGCCCAACAAAGCTTGAGCATGGAGGATGACAAAATCTTTGACAACATGATCCGAGCTGAAGTTCAACCTTCTTCAAAATTTACAAGTAGTGGGCTAAAATACAATTGAGCCAGATGCATAAATTGGGCCAAATGTTATACTTCTTTTATTTAGTTATGTATTATTAGGTTGAACATTGTCTTAATTTAATTTAAGCCTAATTCCTTTTTATTTAATAGGTATTGTACTTGCTCTGCAAGTTAGGAAAGTAAGATTCCTATTACTTATTCTGCAAGTTTTATATTTCTTGTTTTGCAAGTTAAGAAAGTAGGATTTCTATTACTTATGCTACAAGTTTGCAATTTGCCTATAAATAGCTATATAACCATTTGGGTAGAACACAATTGATTTGAGTTATAAAATTGAGAGACTTCTTCTCTTTGGTTCTCTTGAGAACTCTTGAACTTATCAAAGTCTTCCTTGTGGCGTTCTTCTACCTTCCACTAATTCAGACCATAGGTTTTTGCTTTTCTAAGCAACAGGTCTTGGTTCAATACCATAGGTTCTTGTGTTTCGACACAACGGGTATTGGTTTTATCTCTAATTCTTTGTTTTACTTTGCTACTTTTTTTAACTTGTTCTTGTTTTTTTCTTTGAGTGTTCTTCATGTTATTCATTGAATCTCATCTTTTTTTTTGCGAGGTTCATATCATTTGGTATCAGAGCTTAGGTTTAATTTGTGGGAATCTCGTTTTGTTACGTTCTTATTTTTTTCTTTGTCTTTTTATCTTAGACAAACCTTGATCTTGAATCCTCTTCCAAGCCATTACCAATATTGTTTGTCACTCAAATCTATTGTCTTCATTAAAATAACCAACATTTACTTAGCCACCAAGTAAACCCTTTCTTGTTCTCCAAGCAACCAAACCCTAAAGGTTTTCTTGCTCACCAAGAAACCTTCAAAAGCTGTACTTTCACATAAGGACTACCTTGTTTCACAAGCCACCATTCCTTCTCGTTTCTTGCCACACAAGCTATTACTAAAACTAACTTGTTTTCTCAAAAATTGCCTTATTCTCTAAGTAAACCTCTTCTTGTTAGTTAGACTTTTTGTTTTTCTTCATTGTTTGTTTACTTCAGTAAAAAAAAGAAAAGAAAAAGAAGTAAAAGAAAAAAAGAAAAAAAGTAAAAGAAAAGAAAAAAAATCAATTCAAGAGATGATTCGTTATATCATCTGTAGCGAGTGCAACATCAAAGGCATTCCGTAGAAGTATGCTTCATCAAATTCTTGAGATAGTCATTCTTTCTTGAGCTTTGGGATTTTTTGTTTGCCTAAATCTGAAAATTCATTGTTATCTCTCTACCCTACTGCCTAAAATTACCTTTTGACCCTACCACCTAAAAGGACAAAACTACCCCACCTTTGGCTAAACCTTACCAAACACCCCAAAACACCTATATTTCCTTCAAGGTTTAGATTCATCGGAGTCTTCTTGAGTCTTATTGAGCCTTGCTAAGTCTTGTTGAGTCTTCATGTCACGACCCAAAGGCTGCGACGTTTAATTGGTACTTACACTTATTCCAGTTAAGAAATTTGCGAACTAAATTTTTCTTTTTCGTTTTACAGTTTGTATTCGGTGTCAGTGTAGTCACTAAATCATTTTTATTCATTCTTTAATTCAATTATGATTTAAATTACTCTCTAAGATAGGAAAAGATCGTTTATAATCCATAATGTACTATTTCTTAGAAACATATTGAAAATATCCCTCCTTATATTTTGAGATTTCCCCAGTTAATTACCTGCAATTCATCACAAGGCAACAGAACAACATTTCCCACAATCCACAATATTCACCAAATATGTGTCACCTCAACAGTCCTAGTATTCACAACTAATCACCACATACACATCATCTAATATCAGAATATTACATCAACTACTCATTATCCTAGTTTACATCCCATCCTATAGTACTGTACAGAAATTGCCTAAAAATAAAAGCATATGCGAAAGAGTGTATACCTCAAAAGCAACCAAGTAGGTTCGAAGGACCAGGGCAGTACCAAGCCTAGATACCGTCTCCGAAGTCCCACTCAAAAGCCGTCATCGCAGAGTTTAACTCAATTAGTCTGAAAAGAGGTGAAATTAAGGGGGTGAGCAAATCCACGGCTCAGTAAGTCATTTATATAAGTGCAGAATTAGACTTATACTATCCTAATGCTAATGCATGAAACCTTTAAGTAAAGACTCTTATGTCATATTCACTCTGTAATCGTTTATCAAACAGCTTAGATCATGCTATAAAGGTTTCTTAGTGTGTAAGGGTTTAAGGTATCAATGGAAAAAGGTCTCTTTGAAGTATCTCATTATACGCATCCCAATACCTATCTATCACATTAACCTTTGATCATAACCGATCAACCATTTTCAATCTTCTTGTCATTATTCCATAGTATGTCGTACAATAATGAATATGTAACTCTGACATCATGTGGTATTAGTTTGCACTCATATCAGTCTCATATCATATCATATCATATCATATTATATCATATCATATGAAGTTTATGTTCAAACACAATATTAAATCATATCACTTTTCATCTAGTAAGTTGTGATGACCCTTATTTGTGATATTAATCGTAAGTATACTAGAGTAAATCTTAACTAACTTAAGGTTATTTTGGAATTATGGACAGATTATTGAAGCTGAGAATGTCCTGGTCATCTTGGTCAAGAAGCGGTGGATGTGTATAGGTAAGTATGTATGTATTAAGATATAAGGTAGGAAAGGAATAAACTAGTTAAGATATATTATAAGGGAATTAAATATATATATATATGTGTATATATATATATATATATATAAAAGATATGGAAATTAAAATTATAAGGACAATAAAAAAATGGGAGACATATAAACATAGTCCAAATTATGTCTCAAAGAAAAAGGCTAGTTTAGGAGACATTATTATTTGCTTGAAACAATAGTTATATATCTACGAGTCCATTAAGGTTAAATTGGATTATTAGAAGTTGATGTTACAAGAGTAAAGGGCTGGAAATACAAGTCAAAGGCTGAAAAAAAATAATAGGCCACATTTTCTTTTCTATTTTACCCCACCAAACCGAGATAGAAGAGAGGAGCAAAACTCCCTTAGGTAATGTCGACAACCCTAGCTAAAAGAACCCCTCTCACTTTTCCCTCATATCCGGCCAAAAGCTAAGAACTTTCTTCAAACACTCATCCATTTCACCCAAAGGCAGAAACTGATAGAGGGATTTCCATTGTAGGGAGGCAGAAACGGAATGAAGGAAGACATTACATGTTGGTTATAAGTTGGCCAAGGAAATCGTGAGCCATAGGTGCAAAGAGAGCTTTGGTTCAACCAAATTAGGGCATCGGCAGTGGAGGAGAAGAAATGAGGAAGAGTTGTCCACAATGAGTAACTGAGAAAAGTGAAGGATTGAAACCCTAAATTGAAGCAAATTGATTTTGGGACTTCCAGCCAAGATAGCAAAGGTAATGAATTGAGGTGAGTTAATGTATTTTGCTGGAATTAAACCATGAAAACAAAATGTAATATGTCACTGGATTGGCATTTATGTGTCTAGGTTTAATAGCAAAGCAAGCTGTGAGGAAGTGGTTTGGGTTGCTCAACAAAATTCTGGGTTTTACATCAAATTAAGGGGTAAGGTTCTAATCTGATAATATTTGATTATTATGCATGAAAATGAAATTGTGATGAACTAAATCAAATGGCTAATATTAGATAAAGGATTAACTGAAATTCTGACTTGATGTTTAATCTGGAATTTGATGTCCTGTTCTGAGTGGAAATTAAAACGATCAGTTTAATTGTTATACATGGAGAAAAATTCTGAAAAAATTATGATTAATAGCCCTTTAAGTTAAAAGAAAGTCAGTTTTGGAATTTCTTGAATCTGATTTCTGTAACTGGAGATATGTGCAAATGAGTGCAGGGTGTTCTGTCTAGAAACGTGAATCATGGTCCTGACTTTGAAAAATTGTGACAAATAGCTTAAATTGAATTAGGTTGCAAGCCTTACATTTCTAGAAAGATAATTAAGTTAGGATTGTGATGGTTCTGGGTTTGCATCATTTGGATATTCCTATAACTAGATATGAGATAATTTGTGCAAATTGGTTAGTGTTATACTGTGTCAGGAAACTACTGAACATACTGAAACTTTGGAAAAATTCTGGTGTTGATACAGAAAGAGTTAAATTATGAACCTTACACTTATAGATAGGGAAATGAGTTAGTTTTCATCTAGTTTTGGAATTTCCAGATTTGGAACTTTGTGGCTTAAGATATGTATAAATGAATGCAGGACACTCACTGCTGGGGACAGATTACCTAGTGTCAACTTCAAAATTTCATAGGAAATAGCACAGATCAAATATGATTGCAAACTTTACATTTTCCGAAAGATAAATGAGTCATGATTGACATGGTTTTGGGTTTGTACAAATCTCATATCCCTATAGTTAATAATATATATTTTATTAAACACAGGTCAGGAAACTATCCTGCCTAATGTGCCAGATTTGGACCAAAGTTTAGAAATTGATGGGAAATGGCATAGGATGAATTAGGAAATAAGCCTTATATGTCCAAATAAGGATCTGAGTTAGAAGTAATATAAAAATTATGGTTTGACAATTAGGTTCTGAAATTTATACTTAAGGCTAGCACAATATCATAAGGTCCAAAACCTTAAAGGGCAGAAATGGACCAAGTGGGTTATAAGTAGTTTAAGTGAACGAAAAGACAATACACAGTGCTAGTAATGTTTGAATAAATCTGGAAACACTGTCAAGTATCGTTTCTTGTTGAATTATACAATGCTTAATGTTAGGTTATAATTGGAAGTACTAAAATTGATGGAAGTATCGAGATTGATTCAATCTACTATGTATTATGTAGAGGGTTGTCCTAAGGACTGAGCTTGACCCGAAATCAATCGGCACTGCAAGACTTATAAGCGAGGGAGAATTGATTCAGAAGCTAAGGAAGTGCAGTAAGTAACCCTAAGCGACTACTTGCATCCAAATTGTTTAATGCTATAAATTCTTGGAATTTGGCAATTGAAACGAAATGAATGCTGCATATGAGATGTCTTCCCTTGACTGTTGACTTTGCTTTACTAGAAATGGTTTGTAAATAGATGATGGCTCGCAAGAAATGTACTGTTTGCACGTATTATATAATCAAGAAATATTTTAAATGTTTTAAAGGTTTAAATTAAATTCTAATTTAATATGATTTTATACTTTGTGTTGTAACTTTGCTGATGTTTTAAATGCCTTGTGAGCCTTGTTTGTGGAATTACCTCTTTATGAACTACGTTGATTGCTATGAGGTCAGGGAAGAATGAATTTTGTTTTAAGACTACCGGATTTCTGTTTTAGACCCGAGGTATTGAGACCTTAGGGCACCGTACCTTGAGAATTTTGTAGGCATTCTTGATTGACTTAGAGCACTGTTTCTCAAGCATAGCCTCGAAAACTATCGGCTTGTCCCGTATATTACGTTTGGACAGGTCTCGGTGTCATATGCGCAATGAACCGGGGTTGATTGGTCTATGCATAGGCAGCGTCCCTTTATGGGAGATTGCTACGGTTAGCTACCGTGGATCGTTAAAGTGTTAGCTCTAAGTAGCATGGATTGATACTATGCGAACTCTCTTGGTACTATGACTGGTTTTATTGATTGTACTGCATACTTTATGTATGATTTGATATTGAGACTTCGAGTCTAATGATGGAACTCTACATTTGACTACGAATTGTTATTGAGTTTCCATACTGTTTTTTAAGTTTAAAGGCAGCATAATTGATTTGATATATTTGAAAGTGATTTGAATTAGCTTTCACAAATAAGGGATGCTTGATATGATTTAGTTGCTTATTGTTGTTACTTACTGAGTTGCGACTCACTCCCCTCTTCTTTCTCCTCCCTTTCAGAGTGATCGAATATCGCTACTGTTCATTTGGCTTGGGAAGCTTCTTGGGAGTGGTCTTCCCTACACAGTTAAGGTATATGGCTCCCAGCAGATTGTATAGACATATGTGGATGATGGCACAGTGTATTGGAAACCTTTTGGTTGTATATATATACTTACGTTACGAGTTTGGGATGTAAGCTAGATTATGTTATTGTTGGAATATTACGACCAGTATACTTTTTGAGTTGGCATTATGTATGTTGGTAGATATGCCTGAATATATTAAAAGGCTTGATGTAGATGATCTTGATGAGGGAAATTAGCTACTAACCGAATTAATTATGTTGATAGTGATCTTATTGATCCAAGAGTTATATGAAATTGAAAATTGGCCTACATAGTCACCTACAAATGAATAGTGACTTAAAGGGAAAAAAATTTTTTAGTCTGCAATTTAAGCTTCCGTAAGATATTAAGAAAGTCCGGATGTGACATAAGTACACTCTGTACTGTATCAAATTATGTCACTTTCAATGTGGAGAAACATAATCACATGTAATATATAAGTCATGACACTTCTTTATATATATCTCTTACTTATGTACAGTATAAGGTCAAGACGTCTTTCATGCAAAGCATCTCGTTTTGTCAGGATTCATTATGTAAACTTATGCAAGCTTTATTGTATAAAAACGACTATCATTTCAAATCATATTACATATACCTTTTTTTTAGAATGTTTGAAACATGTAAAATCTCATTCATTTCATGTTCACTTTTAAGACACGTTAGAGTATGAACAATTCGTAAATCATGTCGGTTGCATTTTTAAGGAACATGTAATGCTTCAAAACATTTCATATTCACTCTTAGAACATGTCTAAATCATGTACAGTCTCAAAACATTTCGTATTCACTTTTGGAACATGTCTAAAACATGTACAGTCTCAAAACATTTTTCATATATCGCAAAATCATGTCAAGTTTAGAGTTCATATCAAATAAAACCATACTTTAGACAGCATATCATATCAAAGTTGAGACTAGGTTGAATTCCTAACACTCTATCAATAAAGACTTTAATCATTGTAGTTAGCAGTGAAAATCATGTTATCGTCCCTTGGAAACCAACTAGGGCGCTATCTATGGCCATAGACCTCATGTCTCTTAGCCCCAATGATAAGGTGTGACTGACCCTGTCCACGACTATTGTCGAACAAGCATCTCTGCCTAATGAGTAATCTCCAATTAGGCAGTTTCAACTATGCTTTATTGAGTTTAACTCTCTTAAGGTGCCTCTAGTCTCATAAAACATTTAAACATTTCTCTTTTCTTATAAAATAGTGTAAAGTGTGTAACACGTTTCTTTAAGACCATTTACATATATCAATACATACACTTACATTATATATTCAATCTTTTCAAAATAATTTAAACATATGAAGTATTCATATAAATATCGCATGAGTAAATCCTTTCAAATTCTTAAGTTATAAATAAAGCATACGTCAAAAGCAATGCAAATTAAAACCTGAGTTTAAAACGATTTACTATCATGCTTATGAATTGTATCGTTGCAATATCATTTGATATAGTGCTAACCATAAGTCAATTCCTTCTTTAATTCTGTAACGGTTCAATGACCACATTTTCCACGTTTTTTTATACACTTATCCGGTTGGATTGTCTGTTATTTCACTTTTGATTAAATGTTAAGCAATTTAATATAACATTGATTATATAATACACATCCCTTATCTTACTTTATAAGTAAGTAGTACTGTACACATGTCTAAATATCGAAAATAAATGATCGTACCTCGTATATCACAGTCGGTCTGTCACATTGTCCATTATGTGCAGTCATAATCCACGATCCTTGGATCTCATAATCAGCAAACTTTGAAATGTTTAAAATGAGGGAGTGAGCAAACCACGGCTCAGTAAGAGAGTTATATGCAGTACTTGATATTCAGCTACCTATATGCTGAAAAAGTTTTTCACTTTCTTTTAAATCTTCCTAGAGGGCTCTAGGCTCACATGTAGGAAGGATACTACAGTCGGCTACGGATTCAGATGGAGTAAGGCAGGTATTTTGAAATACCTGTCTTGTCCCGAAATCTAGAAGCAACTGTAGGGAGTACTATATAAATTTGTTTTTTTTTCTCAAAACGATATAGTATTCGTTTTCGTGAAGTAAACCATTTATTTCTCTTCACTTCAGTATGTTTTAAAACACGTGACAATGCAGTAGTAAAATAATGGTTTACTTTTGTTCTCTTCAGTATAGTTAAAAACACGTGACAGTACAATGGTTTGTAAATATCCAAATTAATGGATAAGAATTCTGCAATTATTTCTATCTTAGAAATAATTCTTATGTTATTCTTTTTGAATAAACATAAATTTCTCTTTAATTTAATAATCGTATCTCACAGTTCAGTAAAACAGTGATATTCAGTAAAACGGTATTTTGATACGGTTCAGTTAGAAAACAGTAAACAGTAGCTACCAATTCAGAAAACAGTATACGGTAGCTTTCAATTCAGTAAATAGTCAATGGTAGCTTTTGGTTCAATAAAATAGTAATCGGTGGCTACCATTCTGTAAACAGTGGTTTGGTATGGTTTCTCATCAGTAAA
Source organism: Heritiera littoralis (assembly GCA_031772115.1). NCBI lineage: Eukaryota > Viridiplantae > Streptophyta > Magnoliopsida > Malvales > Malvaceae > Heritiera > Heritiera littoralis. Next base: position 969,697 of record JAPDPK010000021.1, read on the forward strand.
CGGTAAATAGTATAGTAAATCAGTACAGTGAATAGTACAATAAACAGGATTCAGTAAATCCTTTCAGTAAATAATAAACAGTAAGTGAGACTAGGCAACACGCTACAATCAAATCATGCTATCATCGTCCACTAAGGGACACAGTAACAGTAATGAGATTTATGGCCATGATCTATAATATGTCTTCGGTGTATGCTTGTTAGGCGACATCCGGGACGCTGAATGACTAGCTGGTCAAACAGCCACGTGACAGTAATAATACGATGCATGAAGCTCGGGGCCTAAGTCTCAAAACAATATAAAATTGTACCATAGCCTTTATGGATTTTAAAATACAGTAGTGTAAAACATTTCACAATTATCCATAAGGCTCACATGTATAAATCCTTACCTTTATGAAATAAATAAGATAAATAATACTTTTCAAAATATTTCATAAAGGCATAAGTCATAGTGTCCATACGGTGAAAACAGTTTATAAAATCATCACTGTAAAATATAAAATGTCAAAACTGTCATTTTCACCGTAAAACATATACGCACGCTTTTCTCTGCTTTCTATCGAAAACATGGTTTTCAAAGTTGTCAAAATCCAAATCACTTGTTTTGAGAATTTATGAAAATAAAATTTTTATTTTCAAATTTCAAAATCCCATTACCATGTTTTCCTTTGTAAACACGTGGAGAGACCTTTTCGTCTCAAAATGTCATTTTTCGTCTTTAATTAACCTTTATGGAATTTCTATGATTAATTGTTTTCACCATTAAAACCATAAAGGTATTTATGAACTCAAGTGAATATTTGAAGAATTATGAATAAAATATTCACTTGGTGACTTTTTATCTTCCACCTCGTTTTATGTCCAAGATACACATCGAGAGGAATTTTCGGTGGTTTCATTGTCCAAATTCTCGAAAACATGAATATTTTAAAATTGAATTTCGATATATTCATGTTTTATGAAAACTAATCGATTTTCTCGATTTTCGTGAAATCAATTCACTTATTTTGAATTTCATTAATTTCGATAATTTTCGGCAGTATAACGGCAGTCGATTGGCTAGCCTCCTGCATAGAAAATACAGTTTAAATCTCAACCGGTAATTCACCACAATTTTCATCCAATCATTATAAATTGCATTTATAAAATTAAATGCATAATTTAAAACATGTGCTGAATATCCTCACAGATTGCACATGTCTCCCTTACCTGTCTCGGGTTGGCGACTGACTCACCACCGTCGTGCCCGTGTTCATCTCTCTCGATTCCATCGGCTCGGTCATTAAGAAAATTTTTTTGAAATTAAAATTCTAAAAATTAGAATTTTTCCAAATTGTTTATTTAATTTTACTCGAATTGAATTTTCAGACTTCTTACTGAATTTTTGTAATTTTCGAGTTTTCCGAATTCCCAGGAATTTTTGCATTCTGGAAAATTTCTTTTCTCTCTCTCTTCTTCTTTTTCTTCTCTTTTCTTTTCTTTCTTTTTCTTTTCTTTTTCTTTTCTTTTTTCTTTTTTCTTTTTCTTTTTCCTTTTCCTGGCCAGAGCGGTTCAGACCGATTAGCCCCTCCACGGTCAGTTCTCTTTCGATGGCTGGTTCTCCGGCAGTTTAGCCTTCCCTCAGCTGGCCGACGTCAAGGCGAATTCACTGGTGGCCTCCGTTCGGCCTAGCTCTGCGACACGGCGGCGGATCTACTTGGTTTTGATTCGGCCTCTTCTCCCTCTTCGCCCTTCCTCCTCCGCCGTTCTCCGCCTCTCCGGTGGCCTCCTACCTTTTCCTCTTCCTCCGGCGAAGCTTCGGTTGCAATGGTGGTGGCGTTCGTATTTTCCTTTCTCTCTTCAGCTTCCCCGATTTCTCCCGTTTTCTGTTTCGCGAATCTTCTCTCCGTCACTTGCTGTCATTGGTGGTCTTCCACTCCTCCCATCGACTAGCGATAGCTCGTCCCTCCTCTCTTCCTTTCTCCGGTAAGCCGACGAGGTCGGCTGTTTGTGTTGTTAACACAGACACGGGAAAATCGAGTGTTTCTCGTTTCTGTTATTACTCTTTTTATATATAATATATTCATATTCATATATATTAATATATATATTTTTATATCCTTTATATTTATATATAAATCTATATATATAAATATATTATTTTAATATCTATATATATAAAAATATATATATTTTGTATTAACAATTTGTATATCTATATGTACACTTTAAATTTAAAAATATATATATTTCATATATATTTATTTATACACATAAATGTATAACAATATAAATGTATTTTATTTTAATATAAAATAGTATATATGTCAATGTATAATATATACTATATATTTATATTAAGACATGCAAAATATATTTATATAATCTAATTATATAAATATAGAAATATACTAATTTTTCCTTTTCTTCTTATTCGATTTGGATTTCTTTATATCCAAATTTAATTTCCTAATTCCGAATTCTCAAATTCATCCTTTCATCATCTTTCGAATCTCCAATAATATTTCATCTGGTAAATAATTTATTTATTTACTTTAATTTATCCTTCGCATAAAAATTAAATTTTCGAATAATTAATATCAAAATTCGAAAATTCGCGGTTATCACATTCTCCCCACCTTAAGAAATTCGATCCTCCGAATTTAACTTAAATTAAAGGTGGTACCGTTTATACTCCTTATTTCTGACCTTTCAATCATCTTTTGACTCATACTGCCAGCATATTTTCAACATCAAAGTCACTTTTAAACCATTCATGTCATCTTTCATCACATATATATACTCCTTAAGAATTACTTTATCAATTTGGGAGTTATCAATTTCCGCTCTTTTCACATAAAATTCCGTTCACCCCATTTTCCATATCACGGCTGATTATCCGTTTTCTCTTTTGGTGCCAAGTCGTTATAATTTGGTACGGTTGTGTACACAATTTAACCAATAATATGTAATTGTCCCAGTAGCTTTCACATCTCGTGCACATGCTCTCTTAATATATCTTCAAGCGTCTCAACACCACACTAAGATATTTACATCAATACGGAGCGGTGCTATCAGTACACTTGGGATCTCAAAGCCTTTTACTCTTTTCTATTGGCATATGGCAACTTAGAGACTCCCATCACATGTAATGCTCACTGGAACTGTACATATATATTTTCATCGTTTCACACTCTTATACTTCGATTGGCATAGAGAATCTTTGAGTCTAATAATGGAAGGTGATTCTATTTAGATCCTCAGTCTTTAATCACTTCCATATCATCATATCTCTTTTGGACTCTTTATTGTCCACAATATTCATTTTCACCTTCATTCCATCAAGGTGCATCTCACTTGCAGACTTTATTGTTGTTCATCTTTTATATTAATAATTTATGAGACAATCATTTCTCTCTATATTGCTTTTCATGTAGTATGGTCATTCGATGATCGAATCCTCAAATTATCTCTTTAATCACCACATTATTTATGCAATTCCACCGTTTCAAAGTGTGGATATCATTTTTGTTCCATTTGCATAATTGGCAGTATAATAACACATGTCATTCATCTTACTCCTTTGAGTACCATTAGTTTCATTTGTCAAGTTCGGCTTGATTTTACCTTTAGCCACAGTCATGTGATAACCAACATGCAACCACTTCTAGTCTTAATTTCGGGAACTATTCTATGTTCCCTACTCATCATGTAACTTACCTTCTTATTTCACTTCCATCTTTTACTTTCATCAATTTAGTCGGTATTCTCAAGTGGTATGTACACTACTGTTAAAATCTTTTAACATTCTGCATACCATCTTTTCTTCACACTTCTTCATTTACGACTTTAATTTCTGCAATTATATCCCATTAGTAGAGCAGCTAATCCTATCACTCTTCTATAGACTAGCAGTAGTATCTAGCTAGACTCATTACTTTCGCATCTCAATCATTATCTCTATATCATAGACAGATTCACTGTCATTCTGTCAGTTGGAGATCATATATCCCTTAGAAAGAGACACTGTCTAGCCAAATATCCCATTTGCAAATCTTAATCTATATATTATAGTCTTTGAGAGTCCGTAGGATCATATAACCAAGCTGCTCATATTCCATTTATGTCTTTAACTATTTCGACATCTCACCACTTTATCCTTATATGAATGCCTCATTTATTAGGCTTATATATATCATAAGGTATTTTATTAACCTTGTAAACCTCGATAGGCACTCGTACAATTCATGGCGAGTTCCAATCATCATCTTACAGACATCAGTCTCCGACTTTTATTTAATGACGCTTTATACAGAGGCTAATCTTACAACTCCTCCTGTATCTCTAATCAGATCAATAAAGCGTCCATTTTTCCATGTAGATGAATACTTGTTCTTCATAAGAACTTCATTAAGTAGTAAGAATTTTCTATATCCTTTTAATTCATCTACTTCACAATGTCATCTGTGCTTCTCTCATTTACACTTATACAGATACTTCATTATCCTTAAATTACATTATCTGTATTTCCATTAACCACACCTTTACCAGTGAATTTCATTATTCACATAATTTTCCTTTTCTGGAATTATTCCTTAAGCTTTTCGGATTCTTTCTATATTTTTCGATATAAGCTTGGAATTAGATTTCATATCCACAATCGATTCAATGTTAGCTTGATTTCTCCGATCTATATAACTCTGAAAGTTTATCAGGAATCACCTCCGATGCTTTCTTTAATCACATCTTGGACATTTCATCCTCATGTCCTGTCATTTCCACTATATATCTTCAAGGTAGAGACCTTTACTATTCAGGTCATTTTGAATTATTCTCCACTTTAATTTCATTATCTATTTGTACTTCACAGCATTACGAATCTTAATCTAGTAAGCTGTGTCAAGTACAACAGTCGTACAACGGTCATTAACACATTTTACAGCTAACCGATTTATTACAGTTGTTCACTTAACATCAATTTCATCTTAATGAATTCAGGTTTAACTCCCTTGAGCGTGTTATCCTCGAGGTTTGAACCCTGGCACCCTTACGTACCTAGTTCCTTACACTCGTGTCACCATTAAGATAATTGTAAGAGCCCCGCCTGTTCGAATCAACCATCAGTGAGCATCCCCTAGGCGATCCTTTTGCCCCAGGTTTACCCTTACAAGTGAATCAGCGATCACATAGTTCGCCCATTCCAGTTTTGTCTCAAGGGTCTTGAAAACTCTGGTTAGCTGTCATCTTCTTCTTTTTGTCACTTTACTGTGCTTATGCATGTTTTCCAATTTACAGTATTCCATACAGTACATCAATTTACAAATCATAACTCAAAATGCTCAGGTTCTATAAATAAATATTCATTTGATACCTCAGAAGTAATATAAACGTATAGAACCTCAATCAACCGTACTACTATGGATTTCATTATTTATACTATTCACCTTCTCAATCAATTCCTGTAATCATTTCACTTTTCATACTATTCAACGATCCCGTAATAACATCCAGTTAAATACACTCTTAATTCGGCCCTTACATTCAATAACCAGGCCAATCATCTTATGACATTCCACTATACACTCTTTGGATCGCGTTGTGTAAGGCCCTGGCCCGTCCGCCGTTACACATCTGCACCATCCTTTGGCGAGCACACTGGCCCTCTCAAGGATCTGTCGTGAGGCCCAGCCCTTCACTAGGTCACTCACAATTTGCGTTCATAATCTAAGTGTCGGTGGAATCAATAATAGGGATCGTTATATTCATATTACATCCTCTATGCCATTAATAACTCCATTACTTTCAATGGATTCAAAATCAATTCAATTTTATTACTGTTCAGAACATAGCCCAACATAGGGGCATTTTCGTAATTTCGACATTTCTTTCTTTCTCCTCATCATATATTTAAGCCAAGGATCTTATCATCTACGTGCTGATAGTATCCTTTCTCATACTAATATCAGCAATTTGAGATCTCATTCGATTTCGACAGAGAAGTCCACTAGGATCCATAATTGGATTAATTTGCATATAATAGCTTTACATCATCAATTTCTCTGTCAAATCAGTCAATTCCAACTTCTATTGGTCTATTTTGACTCCCGATAAAATTTTGGAGGCAGGGTATTTTGGTCATTTTTGCCAAAATTTTTCTCTCTCTTTAAATTACCTTCAATCGGTGATCTTAAGGTCTATTTAATGATGATACTGCATTCCCCTCCTTTATATCATCACTTTTAGGTCTCAGTTTGATTCGAACGAAAGTACTAGTAGGCACTCACCAAGTCCTTTACTGATCCTTACCGAACCGACCTTCATTTAGATTATAAGATCACCACTTTTTGGTAACTCTGAGCCTATTTTCCTCTTTCACATTCTCAATTTACAATTTCTCACTCACTTTAAATCATTTTACTCAGTTTACAATCATTTATTTTCTCTATGTATTCAGATGACACAGTACTACCGGGGATGTTTAACATTTCCGATACGTTTTCTCTTCAAAAGTATTCACAGACATCAGGCCAACCTTGCTCTGATACCATTAAATCTGTAACGGTCCAATGATCACATTTTCCACGTTTTTCTATGCACTTATCCGGTTGGGTTTTATGTGATATTTCAATTTTAATTAAATGTTAAGCAATTTAATATAACATTGATTATATAATATACATCCCCTATCTTACTTTATAAGTAAGTAGTACTGTACACATGTCTAAATACCGAAAATAAATGATCGTACATCGTATATCTCAGTCAGTCTGTCACATTGTCCATTATGTGCACGATCCTCGGATCTCATAATCAGCAAACTCTGAAATGTTTAAAATGAGGGAGTGAGCAAACCACGGCTCAGTAAGAGAATTATATGCAATACTTAATATTCAGCTACCTATATGCTGAAAAAGTTTTTCACTTTCTTTTAAATCTTCTTAGAGGGCTCTAGGCTCACATGTAGGAAGGATACTACAGTCGGCTAGGGATCCGGATGGAGTAAGGCAGGTATTTTGAAATACCTGTCTTGTCCCGAAATCTAGAAGCAACTGTAGGGAGTACTATATAAATTTGTTTTTTTTCTCAAAACAATATAGTATTCGTTTTCGTGAAGTAAACCATTTATTTCTCTTTACTTCAGTATGTTTTAAACATGTGATAGTTCAATAGTAAAATAGTGGTTTACTTCTGTTCTCTTCAGTATAGTTAAAAACGTGTGACAGTACAATGGTTTGTAAATATCCAAATTAATGGATAAGAATTCTGCAATTATTTCTATCTTAGAAATAATTCTTATGTTATTCTTTTTTAATAAACATAAATTTCTCTTTAATTTAATAACTGTATCTCACAATTCAGTAAAATAGTGATATTCAGTAAAACAGTATTTTGATACGGTTCAGTTAGAAAACAGTAAACAGTAGCTACCAATTCAAAAAACAGTATACGGTAGCTTTCAGTTCTGTAAATAGTCAATGGTAGCTTTTGGTTCGATAAAATAGTAATTGGTGGCTACCATTCCGTAAACAGTACAGTTCTGTAAACAGTGGTTTGGTACGGTTTCTCATCAGCAAACGTTAAACAGTACAGTAAATCAGTACAGTGAACAGTATAGTATAGTAAACAGGATTCAATAAATCCTTTCAGTAAACAGTAAACAGTAAGTGAGACTAGGCAACACCCTACAATCAAATCATGCTATCATCGTCCACTAAGGGACACAGTAACAGTAATGAGATCTATGGCCATGATCTATAATATGTCTTCGGTGTACGCTTGTTAGGCGACATCCGGATGCTGAATGACTAGCTGGACAAACAGCCACGTAACAGTAATAATATGATGCATGAAGCTCGGGGCTTAAGTCTCAAAACAGTATAAAACCGTACCATAACCTTTATGGATTTTAAAACATAGTAGTGTAAAACATTTCACGATTATCCATAAGGCTCACATGTATAAATGTCACATCCCGAGACCATATTTTTCACGTTATTTTACATAACTTATCCGGTTGGGCTGTCTGTGATACTTTACTTTTCATATTCATTTAACTATTAACTATAAAATTAGTAATATTAATTACATCCCCTATCTTAATTCTCAAGAAAGTAGTACTGAAAGTAAGTCTAAATACAGAAAATAAATGATCATACCTCATATTATAAATCAAGCTGTCGTAGTGTCTCCAAATGCGCAGCTCGAAATCCTCAGATGTCAGATCTCACAGTCATCAAAAATTTGAAATGTTAAAATTGGGGAGTGAGCAAACCACGGCTCAATAAGAGAGTTATATGCAACACTTGATATTCAGCTACCTATATGCTGAAAATAAGTTTTTCACTTTCTTTAAATCTTCCTAGAGGCTCTAGGCTCACATGTAGGAAGGATACTACAGTCGGCTAGGGATCGGATGGAGTAAGGCAAGTATTTTAAAATACCTGTCTTGTCCCGGAACCTAGAAGCAACTGTAGAGAGTACTATATTCCTTGTTCTAAAAACGATATAATTTTCGTTTTCACAAGTAAACCACTTATTTCTTTTCACTTTCGTACAATTTAAAACACGTGACAGTTCAGTAATAAAACAGTGGTTTCCTTCAGTACAGTTAAAATACATGACAGTACAGTAGCAAAACTTGTAGTTTACTTTCTTTCTCATTAGTACAGTAACCGTATCTTACAGTTCAGTAAAACAGTAATATTCAATACAGTACCATTCGGTAAAACAGTATCTTGCAATCAATAAAACAGTAAACAGTAGCTACCAATTCAATAAACAGTATACGGTAGCTTTCAGTTCAGTATCATGGAGACCAAGCAACACCCTAAATATATCATGCTATAATAATATCATCCCTAATAGGGGAAACACATGAGATCTATGGTCATAGTCTATGGGGTCCTCAGTGTGCACTGATCAGGTGTCCACTGTGACGCTGATAATAGGATCAGTATCTATCAGCACTAACACGTGACACGTGAGCATGATATGGGGCCTAACAGTCTCAAAACAGTAAACACGTGATATAACCCCATTTATGAAATTAATTTCACTGAATATAAGTTTAATCAATCCACAAATATTCATAAGGAAAATATTTTCATCTTATGAATAACAATTTATAAAATATTCATACTGGGTCATCATTCCCGAAAATGTTCTCAACATTATAGAACAGTATAAATCACATTTTGCATACAGTGAAAACAGTTTATAAAATAATTACTGTAAAATATAAAAGGTCATAACTGTCCTTTTTCACCGCAAAACATATACGCACGCTTTTCTGTGCTTTCTATCGAAAACATGATTTTCAAAGTTATCGGGATTCAAATCAATTATTTTTATGATTTAGGAAGATTAAAATATTTATTTTCCAAATCAACACTCCCGTCCCGTGTTTTATCTGTAAACACATGCGGAGACCCTTTAGTCTCAAAACACTATTTTTCACCTTTAATTACCTTTATGGAATTTTCTATAAACACTTATTTTCACAATTGAACCCATAAAGGTTATTTATAAAATCAAGTGAATATTTGAAGAAATATTATTAAAATATTCACTTTGGTCATTTTCATTTTTCACCTCGTTTATGTGAAATATCACCTATCTGAATAAATTTAGGTGATTTCCTTTTTCACCATTTTCAAAAACATGAATATTTTAAAATTATTATCAGTATATTCATGTTTTATGAAAACTAATCGATTTCTCGATTTTCGTGGTTGAAAATCGTTTCGCGTAAATGAAAAATCATTTATTATGATTTTCGGTAATTTTTCCAATAATTTTCGGCAATATAACGGCTGCCAATTGGCTAGCCTCCTGCACAGAAAATACAGTTTAAATCTCAACCGGTAAATCACCACAATTTTTCCAACCAATCATTATTAATAGCATTTATAAAAATTAAATGCATAATTTAAAACATGTGTGCAAATATCCTTACAGACTGCACATGTCTCCCTTATTTGTCTTGGGTCAGCGATTGCCTCTCGAAGGTCGCGCCCGTGTTCACCTCGCCCGATTCCATCGACTCAGTTATCGAGGAAATTTTCTGGAAATTGAAATTCTAAAATTTAGAATTTTTCCATAATTATTTAAATAAATAAATTATTTAAATAATTTAACACTTTTCTGGATTTCTTACCGATTCCCGTAATTCCCGAGATTTTTCATAATTTTCGAATTCTCGGGAATTTTCCAAATTCCCGGAATTCCTTTTCTTTTCCTCTTTCTTCTTTCTTTTTCTCTTTTCTTTTCTTTTCTTTTTCTTTTTCTTTTTCTTTTTCTTTTTCTTTTTCTGGCTCAGACCAGTCAGATTTGGTTCACAGCCGGTTCTCCTCCGATGGCCGGTTCTCAGGTGGTTCGGCGGCTCCTCAGCTGGCCGACTGCACGGTGAACCTGCTAGTGGTCTCCGTTCGGCCTGGTTCGACGGCACGACGGCGGATCGAGTCGATTTTGGTCCGGCTTCATCTCCCTCTTTGCCGCTCCTCCTCCGCCGTTCTCGCCTCAACGGTGGCCTCTTACCTCTTCCTCTTCCTCCGGTGGTGCTTCGGTAGCAGTGGCGGTGGTCGATTTGGCTGGCACCGCCGGATCCCATTTTCCTTTTTCTTCCTGGCCTTCGCCGGTTTTCGCCTCTGTTTCTTCCCCAATTTTTCCTTTCTTCCGTCAGTCACCGACACCGTCCTTCCTCCCTCGTCTCTCTTTCTTTCTCCGGCGACAACGCTGGCTGCTCATCGGGAGGGGAAGAATCGGGTTTCCCGATTCTTCCTTCTGTTTCTTTTTTTTATATATATATATAATATACTATATTATATTTATATAATATATATAAATATAATATACAACACATATATATATATATATTATACATATAATAATATTATTTTATATATAGTATTGTACTATATATATTATATATAAGGATATATATTGTGTATTAATATATATCTAGTATATATATATGTATATTTATTTACTTTAAAATTACATTACATATATATATATTTATATATTATACCACAATATATATTGTATTTACAATATATAATTATGCAACCTTTAATGTAAAATAATATTTACATTTATCAAATATGTATATATTTATATATACATAAAATGCCATACTTGAATACATATGTATTATTTAAATTTATGAAATTGTATATATATTCATGTGTATATATATATATATATACACACACACCAACGTATATTAAAATATACTATATAGTATTTTAAATACATATGTATCGTATAAAATACATTTATATAATTTATAATTATATAAAAATATTTCATTTTCATTTCTCATTTTTCTTTTTTAATTTGGATTTCCATTTATCCCAAATTAAATTTCCTTTTCATTATTCTCCATAATTTCTTATCTTATACTTATTTCCACTTACATTTTCCTTCACTCGAATTTTTCCAATTTATCACTTCCTCAATTCACAGAATATTCACTAATATTCCTATATCAAAATTATATTTATTTATTTTCACTTATCTATTTTCTTTAATATTAATTTCCACTATTAAACAGTAGAAATTTTGTGATTATCACATTCTCCACCTTAAGAAATTCGGTCCTCCGAATTTAACTTAAGTCACCAGGTGGTACATTCCGTATACTTACCGTTTTTGACCTCTTGATCATCTTTTAATTAATACCGCTAGTATACCATCTACATCAAGAGTACTTTAGACCACTACATGCTGTCTTTCATCATATATCTATACTGCTGTAAGTTCATTTATCAAATCAGGAGCTATTCATTTCCACTCTTTTTACATAGAGTCCATGCACAGTATTTTTCATGTCACAGCTGATATGTGCTGTTAATCATCTATTTTTCTCAATTAGTGCCAAGTCGATATAGTTTGGTACTTTCATATACTCATGTCAGTCAGTTGTATGTAATTGTCCCAGTAGCTTTCACATCTGGTGCATCTGCTCTCTCAATGTATCTTCAAGCGTTTCAATATTACATTAAGATATTTATATCAGTACGGAGCGATGCTATTAGTACACTTGGGATCTCAAGGCCTTTTGCTACATCTCATTAAGCATATGGCAGCTTAGAGATTCTCATCACATGTAATGCTGACTGGAACTGTACATATACATTCTCACCGTTGCACACTTATCTTTGACTATGGCACTAGAGAATCTGAGAGTCCGATAGTTCAAAAGTGATTCCATTTAGACAATCTCTTTTGAACCCTTTATTGTCCACAACATTCATTCCATCAAGGCTGTATCTCTTTGCAGACTTTACTGGTGATCATCTCTTATATTAATATATCATGAGACAATCATTTCTCTCTATATTTCTTTTCATGTAGTATGGTCATTCGATGATTGGATCCTCAGTTTATCCATTTAATCACTACATTATCCGTATAATTCCACCATTTCTAGGGTGTGGATATATATATATCATTGTTGTTCCATTTGCATAACTGGCAGTATACTAATACTTGTCATTTATCTTACTCCTTTGAGTACCATTACTTTCACTTATCAAATCTGGCTTGATTTTACATCTAGCCACTGTCGTGTGATAACCAACCTAGATTCACCTTTAGTCTTAATTTCGGGAACTACTCTATGTTCCCTACTTATCATGTCTCTCACTTCTTTATTTCATTTTCATATTTTCACTCTCATCGTTTCAGTCGGTTTTCTCAAGTGGTATGGTACTTTACTGCTAAGATCTTTTAACATCCTGCATACTATATTTTCTTTACACTTATCCATTTACCAACTTGAGTTTCTTTAATTATATTTCATTAGTAGAGCAGCTAGTTCCATCACTCTTCTATAGATTGGCAGTATTATCTAGCTAGACTCATTAATATCATATCTCAATCATTCTCTTTATTATAGACAGATCCACTGTCATTCTGTCATTTCGAGATTTCCTATCTCTTAAAAGAGACACTGTTTAGCCAAAGCTCTTATTTGTCAATCTTAACACAAGTCCACAATCTTTGAGAGTTTGGGGGATCATACCACAATGCTGCTCATGTTCCATTTGTATCTTTAACTATTTCGATATCTCACTTCTTAGGTTTATATATCTAACAAGGTAATTCATTAACCTTGAAACCTCAATAGGAACTCGTAAAATTTCATCGAGTTTTAGTCGTCATCTTATAGACATCAGTCTCCGACTTTTATCTGATGACGCTTTATATGTAGAGATTAGTCTTATAGTCTCCTTATACATCTCTGATTAGATCAATAAAGTGTCCTTTTGCATGTAGATGAATACTTGTTCTTCACAAGAACTTTATTAATAATAGGAATTTAATACATCCTGTCACAGCCCGTTACCCTATTTTTAACCTTTTTCTATACATCTTATTTGGTTAGGCTGTCTGCGATACTTTACTTTTCTTTTACATTTAAACAATTTCATATAAAATTATAATATGAATTACATCCCCTATCTTAAATCATAAGGAAGTAGTACTATAGATAAGTCTAAATACAGAAAATAAATGATCGTACCTTATGTAATAAATCAAGCTATCGCATCGTCCCCAAATGCGCAGCTGAGATGCTCGTATGTCAGATCTCTTAGTCCTCGAAAACCTAAAATGTTAATATTAAGGGGTGAGCAAACCACGGCTCAGTAAGGAAATTATATGCATACTTGATATTCAGCTATCTATATGCTGAAAAACTTTTTATTTTTTCCTATGGGCTCTAGGCTCGCATGTAGGAAGGATACTACAATCGGCTAGGGATCCGGATAGAGTAAGGTAGGTATTTTGAAATACTTATCTTGTCCCGGAACCTAGAAGCAACTGTAGAGAGTAATAAATTTCTTTTCGTTTGAAATCTTTTCATTCCATATCATTTTCATATTCCTTTCAAAATAATGCTTCTATGAAATAAAGCATTTAAATAAAGTAACTAATATTCATATATTCTTTGAAAAGAATATTAGTTAAATATTCATGATTCTCATTTAAACTCATTTCATATTTTACTGTACAATCATAATTAGCACAGTACTTTAAATAGCAAAATAAGCTATAAATTCCTTTTCGTATAACGTATAAATCATTTAAATCTCATATTCAATTTAAAGTTTAAAATAAGAATATTAGATTTATTTTCCTCCTCTTTTCTTTTTAAAACAAATCACATATTCATGTCACATATAGTCTAATATTCAATTTAAAATCATAGTAAGAATATTAGACTTATAAACTCTTTTTCCTTTTGAAAACATATTACATGTTCATATCACATGTCATATAAAAATCATCTCGTAGCACTAAAATCAGTACTGAAATAAGCATTTTGTAAAATGCTGTAAATCTCTTTCATTTAACTTGTCACATATCATGTAAAACATTTACATTTCACATATCACATATCATATAAAACATTTTCATATATGGAGACTGAGGCACGCCCAGCCCGTCCACTGGGTCGTTAATCGTATCATGCTATAGACCCCGAAGGGTATAAAATCATCATGTCAGATCTATGGCCATAGTCTATAATTGTCCTCGGCGGATCACTGATCAGGTGTCGGCCGGGACTACATATCACATATCACATATTACTTGTCACATATCACATATCACATATCAGCATGATAGGATGCCAACTAGTCTCAAAACCGTATTTTTCATCATCAGTAAACCTTTATGGAATTTATAAAAATATATAATTTCTTAATTTGAAACCATAAAGGTTAAAAAACCATTTAGTGAATATTTATAAAAATATATATAAAATATTCACTTTATTTCTTTTCATTTTTCATCTCGTATTTCGTGAAATTTACATATCAAGAGAAATTTCGGTGATTTCATTATCACCATCCTCGAAGAGAATTTTCGGTGATTTCATTATCACCATTCTCAAAAACATGAATATTTTAAAATCACTTCTTTTTTATTCATGTTTTTATGAAAATATTCATTTTCTCGATTTTCGTGGTTGAAAATCATTTCTCGTGAAATAAAATCATTTATTATGATTTTATGAAATTTTCTAGAAATTTTCGGCAATTTTTTATAATTTTTCGGCAATTTTTGATAATTTTTCGGCAGTATAACGGCTGCCGATTGGCTAGCCTCCTGCACGAAAAATACAGTTTAAATTCTCAACTGGTACATCATCACAAATTTTCAACCATCATTCATCGCAGTATTTTCATAAAATATTTCATAATTTAAATCATGCAGACTGAATATCCTTACAGTGCTGCATATGCATCCCTTACCTGTGTGTCGAGATCACGTTATTTCGTGCACCACATGAATATCGAGCTTTTGACTGCAATGCAATTCACCTGATTATTAGGTAAGTTTCCTTGAAATGTTAAACTATGACATATATATATATATATATATAAATAATTTTTACTGATATAAATAAAATCCCATGACTAGAAATGGCTACTAGTTATGCCATTTTTTCTCTTCCTTTTTGTTCTCCATGGCCGAATGGCCTTGTATAGTCAAATTTATTGTTTTATTTTCTTGCCAGTATATTGATGAGATGGCTGCCTTTTTGTTTGTATATTTTCCTTTATTTAAATATTTCTTGTAATATTTCTTATCTTCAACTTTTCCATATTCGGTACCCACAATCCATTTATTATGCTTATTTTAACTATACTTTATTGTCTTATCTCTTTCATTTTCAGTCTTTACTTTTGACTTTATGTGCTTGACTATTTATCATCAATTTGAGTCCATGTTCTCCTTGATTCACGGCAGCAACATACTTTTTTCTTTCTTATTTTCCATATCTTAACAGCCCACAATTTCTGACTTTCATGCCTTTTTTATTGACTTTTATCCCATTCGGTCAACAACACTAAATTAGAGAAATTCCATTCGGTTCAGCCTTATTCTCTACTTCTATGTCCTTTATACATTATTCCTACTCTTAAGTTTTCACACCAACTAATAGCATAGCCCCCTGCTATTTTATATAATTTTTTTTATTATTCTCATTTTAATTTATGTTTTCACTTCAACCCTACAGCAGAATTTTTCTGCTTCCTCTATTTATGCTAACACGCATGTAACAGCAAGGTTTCTTCTTAGCCATTAACATCACCTTGTACACTTCCTAACTGCTATGGCTTACCATCAATGTAATCCCCTGTTTATACAACATTTCCTTTTTATCTTTTGTCCTCTTTATTTATGTCAACCACATCACATATATACTCCCCTACACAACCAACTTTTGTTTTCTGTTTTCCTTTTCTGTTTTTCACACCATCAATATATCACATTTTTTTTTCTTCAAAACACCCTGACATATCAAACAGCATGATTTTCATGTATATTTATAATATATATATATAATATATATATATATTTTCATGTTCAATTCCTATTTACTGCTCTCACGTCGCACCATATGCACAGCAGAATTTTTTTGCTTTATCATTCACGCCCATATATATATGCAGTCATGTTTCAGCCCTATTTCTTCAAGTTTCTATCGCCTAAATAACCATAAATTTACACTCTAATAAGTTTTCTTCAAGATCACAATCATCCACATCCTCATCTCATTTAATTTCACCATACATAAACTACAAAAGCCTGGAAACTAAAGCTGATCTTTACCTGTATATGAGGCGTTACTTACAGGAGCAAAACAGATTGTTTTTGCTAATTTCTTGCACATTTGGCTGATGTTTGGAGATGTTTAAGAAGCCTCTTTTGCGTGAGGAATAATTCTTGTAAAAGCCTAACTAATTTAGATGAAGAAAAGGAGGGTTTAACATGTAAGGGCGGAAGAAAACTTGGAGTACCAGAAAAATCGACAAGAAGAACTGAAAACAGAGTGAAATATGGTGAGGCGGTGGAGTTTGCTGAATAAAAGATGAATTTGATGTGTTGTCTCCTTCCAATTGGTCTCCCTTTTATTTTCATTTAATTTTTCAGCCACCCACTTAAAATATTACAAAATGACCTTATAAACATTAAAAATTTACTAAGTTGTGCCACTGCCATTTTCTTTTCTGTTCCGGTCCATTTTAGGCTTTAATTTTTTTTTCATTTATTTTCAAATTATGGCTTATTTGGTCTCCTTAACCATTCCATGAGAAAAAACTAATTTTTACCCTTTTATAAGTTCGAAATTTCGAATTTTATCCCACTTTTCTTTCGACATTTATAAAGTATCAAACTTAATTTATTTATTTATTTGTTAGAATTTATCATTCCGTACACGTACAACACAAAATAATGAGTTCTCACACATCCTTTTTATTCATTTATGTCTCAATATCATCTGTGTTTTTCTCATTTACACTTATACAGATACTTCATTAACCTCAAATCACACTATCTGTATTTCCATCAAACACACCTATACAAGTGAATTTCATTATTCACACATTTGGAAAAGTAGTTGTAAAGCTTTTCGGATTCTTTTTATATTTTTCGATATAAGCTTAGAATTTAGATTTCATATATCCAATCGAGTCAATATTAGCTCGATTTCTCTAATTTATATAACTCTGAAAAATTTATCGGGAATCGATTTTTACTAACCTTAGGTTCGTTTTTCGGTTCCTCTAAATTCTCTAGCTTAGATTGATATTTTCTATAGGCTATACTGAGAGGGGGGTGAATCGGTTTTTATTAACCTTAGGTTCGTTTTTCGGTTCCTCTAAATTCTCTAGCTTAGATTGATATTTTCTAAGTTCTCTAGACTACTCAAGCATGCAATACAAATTCAATTCAATAAGCACAATATAATTGCAATTAAAGAGAGTAGGGAAAGAGAGATTTACACAAGCGATTTATAGAGGTTCGACAACTTGCCTACGTCCTCTACCTTGAGACGCTCCCAAGGATTTTCCCCAAATTCACTATACTTGAATTTGTGTTACACTCCCTCTTTTTGCAGGCTCAAAAGAAACCTCTCTCTTTTTCTAGGCTCAAGAGAAACCTCTTCTCCCTCTTTTTCTAGGCTAAAGAGAAACCTCCCTCTTTTTCTAAGGCTAAAGAGAAACCTCTCCTTTTACAAGGAATGAGTTGGTTTACAAGTGGTGCAATCAAAGAAGGCCTCTAAGTAGGCAAATGATTACAGAAATTTGGCACAAGTGAAAGCCTATACAAGATTTGTGCTAAGCAATACAAGAGATATGTGAATGATGAAAGATGAAGACTTTGTAGCTCTTGATTTGTTGTTGAGGCTTGAGGATTTGAGGAAAATGAGTACTAGAGTTGATTGAGTAGTTCCCCTTAGTTGCTTCAGCTTCTAAGCCTCATTTATAGTCCCTTGGATGGTTTGTGGACGTTGGTTGGAGCCAAAACAGAAACTAGTCGTTGTATCTCACAGAAACTAGCCGTTGGGGACTTTCTAGTGTAAAGGGATCGATCCTTTTGCAAAAGGGATCGATCCCATGATTCAATCTAGGCCTCCGGGGCATTCTGCCATAAAGGGATCGTTCCCTTACCTTAGGGGATCGATCCCATGCTTCCAGAGAGCCATTTTCCTGCACATTTGAGTTAGAAATAATGTGGCCTTTGATCCTAATCCAACCCAAAACATTTTGACATTTTTATGGGAGTTTTTCTTGACTTTCTCTAATGAAAATATGGTCCAAAAATTCATCAAGTAATTTTCTAAAATATTCAAAACATTTTATGAACTATTAAGACCAATAAGAATATGTAATTAAATCATGGTCGTAATGTTTGATATGATCACTTAAAAATGGATTGAGAAAATCATTTGTGATAAGGCAAATTTACAATATGAATTAAAACATTAAAGCTTACTTAAGTTTTTGTCATTTCAAAATATAGATTGCAATTTAAAGCTAACAACATCCGATACTTTCTTTAGTCACTCATCTCTTATTATTTCGGACATTTCATCTCATGTCCTATCATTTTCACTATATATCCTCAAGGTAGAAACATTTAGTATTCAAATCATTTTGAAATATTATCCACCTTGATTTCATTATTTACTCATGTTTCACAGCATATTACTCAAAGTGATTAGTAATGTTGTAACAAGTGTAACCATTTAATTAACCGTACTAATATGGATTTCATTATTTGTACTGTTCACTTTCTCAGTCATTTTCTGTAGTCACTCACTTTTCATAATATCTAACGATCCCTAAAAAAAACATCCAATTCAATACACTCTTAATTCAGTCCCTTACAATCAATAACCGGACCAATCATTTTGTAACATTCCACTACACTCTTATTAGATCGCACCATATAAGGCCCCAGCCCATCCGCCGTCCGCTGTCCGCCTTCCGCCGTCCGCCGTCCGCCTTTACACATGTGTACTGTCCTCTTTGGCGAGCACAATGGCCCCCTCAAGGTTTTGTCATGAGGCCTAGCCCATTCACTAGGTCACTCACAATCCACGTCCGTAATCTAAGTGTAAGTGGAATTAGTAATAGGGATCGTTATATTCATATTACATCCTATATGCCATTAATGACTCCATCACCATCAATGTATTCAAGATCAACTTGGTTTTATCACTGTTTAGAACCTAGTCCAACATATGGGCGTTTTCGTCATTTCGACATTTATTCCTTTCTCCTCAATATACATTTAAACCAAGGATCTTATTATCTATGTGCTGATAGTATCCTTTCTCATACTAATATCAGTAGTTTAATATCTTGTTTGATTTCGACAGAAAAGTCCACTAGGATCCATAATTAAATTATTTTGCATGAAATGCTGCTTTACATCATCAATTTCTTTGTCAAATCAATCAATTCTAACTTCTGTGGGTCTATTCTGACTCCCAGTAAAATTTTGGAGGCAGGGGTATTTTGGTCATTTTTGGCCAAAAATTTTCTCTCTCCTCAAAATACCTTTAATCAGTGATCTTAAGATCTATTTAATGATGATATTTCAATCCCCTCCTTTATATCATCACTTTCAGGTCTCAGTTCGATCCGGACAGAAAGTACTGATGGGGCCTTCACTGAGTCCTTTCTATTACATACCAAACCGACCTTCATTTAGATTATAAGATCACCACTTTATGGTAAACTCTGAGCCTATTATTTATCTTTAACATTCTCAATTTATAATTTCTCACTCCCTTCAATTTATTTTACTCAATTGACAATCATTTATTTTCTCTATGTATTCAGACTACACAGTACTATCGGGGATGTTTAACATTTCTCGACACATTTCCTCTCCAAAAGTATCGACAGACATCAGGCCAACCATGCTCTGATACCATTAAATCTATCAAATCCCGTGATCATATTTTTCACGTTATTTTACACAACTTATCCGATTGGGCTGTATGTGATACTTTACTTTTCATATTCATTTAACTATTAACTATAAAATTAGTAATATCAATTACATCCCCTATCTTAATTCGCAAGAAAGTAGTACTAAAAGTAAGTCTAAATACAGAAAATAAATAATCATACCTCATATTATAAATCAAGCTGTCGCAGTGTCTCCAAATGCGCAGCTCGAAATCCTCAGATGTCAGATCTCACAGTCACCGAAAATCTGAAATGTTAAAATTGGGGAGTGAGCAAACCACGGCTCAGTAAGAGAGTTATATGCAACACTTGATATTCAGCTACCTATATGCTGAAAATAACTTTTGCACTTTCTTTAAATCTTCTTAGAGGCTCTAAGCTCACATGTAGGAAGGATACTACAGTCGGCTAGGGATCCAGATGGAGTAAGGCAGGTATTTTAAAATATATGTCTTGTCCTAGAACCTAGAAGCAACTGTAGAGAGTACTATATTCCTTGTTCTCAAAACGATATAATTTTCGTTTTCACAGAGTAAACCACTTATTTCTTTTCACTTCCGTACAATTTAAAACACGTGATAGTTCAGTAATAAAACAATGGTTTCCTTCAATATAGTTAAAACACATGACAGTACAGTAGCAAAACTTGTAGTTTACTTTCTTTCTCATCAGTACAGTAACTGTATGTTACAGTTCAGCAAAACAGTAATATTCAATACAATACCATTCGGTAAAACAATATCTTGCAAATCAATAAAACAGTAAACAGTAGCTACCAATTCAATAAACAGTATACGATAGCTTTCAGTTCAGTATCATGGAGATCAGGCAACACCCTAAATATATCATGCTATAATAATATCATCCCTAATAGGGAAACACATGAGATCTATGGTCATAGTCTATGGGGTCCTCAGTGTGCACTGATCAGGTGTCCACTGGGACGCTGATAATAGGATCAGTATCTATCAGCATTAACACGTGACACGTGAGTATGATATGGGGCCTAACAGTCTCAAAACAGTAAACACGTGATATAACCCCATTTATGAAATTAATTTCACTGAATATAAGTTTAATCAATCCACAAATATTCATAAGGAAAATATTTTCATCTTATGAATAACAATTTATAAAATATTCATATTGGGGTCATCATTCCCGAAAATGTTCTCAACATTATAGAACAGTATAAATCACATTTTGCATACAGTGAAAACAGTTTATAAAATAATCACTGTAAAATATAAAAGGTCATAACTGTCCTTTTTCACCGTAAAACATATACGCACGCTTTTCTGTGCTTTCTATCGAAAACATGATTTTCAAAGTTATCGGGATTCAAATCAATTATTTTTATGATTTAGGAAAGATTAAAATATTTATTTTCCAAATCAACACTCTCGTCCCGTGTTTTCTCTGTAAACACATGCGGAGACCTTTTAGTCTGAAAACACTGTTTTCCACCTTTAATTACCTTTATGGAATTTTCTATAAACACTTATTTTCACAATTGAACCCATAAAGATTATTTATAAAATCAAGTGAATATTTGGAGAAATATTATTAAAATATTTACTTTGGTCTTTTTCATTTTTCACCTCGTTTCACGTGAAATATCACCTATCGAAATAAATTTAGGTGATTTCCTTTTTCACCATTTTCAAAAACATGAATATTTTAAAATTAATTATCAGTATATTCATGTTTTATGAAAACTAATCGATTTCTCGATTTTCGTGGTTGAAAATCATTTCTCGTAAATGAAAAATCATTTATTATGATTTTCAGTAATTTTTTCAATAATTTTCGGTAGTATAACGGCTGCCGATTGGCTAGCCTCCTACACAGAAAATATAGTTTAAATCTCAACCTATAAATCACCACAATTTTTCCAACCAATCATTATTAATAACATTTATAAAAATTAAATGCATAATTTAAAACATGTGTGCCAAATATCCTTACAGGCTGCACATGTCTCTCTTACCTGTCTTGGGTCAGCGACTGCCTCTCGAAGGTCGCGCCCGTGTTCACCTCGCCCGATTCCATCTGCTCAGTTATCGAGGAAATTTTCTGAAAATTAAAATTCTAAAATTTAGAATTTTTTCATAATTATTTAAATAAATAAATTATTTAAATAATTTAACACTTTCCGGGATTTCTTACCAATTCTCGTAATTCTCAAGATTTTTCGTAATTTTTGAATTCTCGGGAATTTTTCGAATTCTCGGATTCCTTTTCTTTTCCTCTTTCTTCGTTCTTTTTCTCTTTTCTTTTCTTTTCTTTTTCTTTTTTTTCCTTTTTCTTTTCTTTTTCTTTTTCTTTTTCTGGCTCAGACCGGTCAGATTTGGTTCACCGCCGGTTCTCTGTCGGTTCGGCAGCTCCTTAGCTGGCCGACGGCACAGTGAACCTACTGGTGGTCTCCGTTCGGCCTGGTTCGGAGGCACGATGGCGGATCGAGTCGGTTTTGGTCCGGCTTCTTCTCCCTCTTCGCCGCTCCTCCTCCGCCGTTCTCCGCCTCAACAGTGGCCTCCTACCTCTTCCTCTTCCTCCGGTGGTGCTTCGGTGGCAGTGGCGGTGGTTGATTTGGCCGGCACCGCCGGATCCCATTTTCCTTTTTCTTCCCGGCCTCCGCCGGTTTTTGCCTCTGTTTCTTCCTCGATTTTTCCTTTCTTCCGTCGATCACCGGCTTCCATTCCCTCCACCGACGCCGTCCTTCCACCCTCATCTCTCTTTCTTTCTCCGGCGACAACGCCGGCTGCTCATCGGGAGGGGAAGAATCGGGTCCTTCTGTTTCTTTTTTTATATATAATATAATATACTATATTATATTTATATAATATATATAAATATAATATAACAACACATATATATTATACATATAATAATATTATTTTATATATAGTATTGTACTATATATATTATATATAAGGATATATATATTGTGTATTAATATATATCAAGTGCGCGTGTGTATGTATATATATATATATATATATATATATATGTATATTTATTTACTTTAAAATTACATAACATTTATATGTATTTATATATATATATATATTATACCACAATATATATTGTATTTACAATATATAATTATGCAACCTTTAATGTAAAATAATATTTACATTTCTCAAATATGTATATATTTATATATACATAAAATGTCATACTTGAATACATATGTATTATTTAAATTTATGAAATAGTATATATATTCATATACACACACACACACACACACACTAACGTATATTAAAATATACTATATAGTTTTTTCAATACATATGTATTCGTATAAAATACATTTATATAATTTATAATTATATAAACATATTTCATTTTCATTTCTCATTTTCCTTATTTAATTTGGATTTCCATTTATCCCAAATTAAATTTCCTTTTCATTATTCTCCATAATTTCTCATCTTATACTTATTTCCACTTACATTTTCCTTCACTCGAATTTTCCCAATTTATCACTTCCTCAATTCACGGAATATTCACTAATATTCCTATCTCATAATTATATTTATTTATTTCCACTTATCTATTTTCTTAAATATTAATTTCCACTATTAAACAGTAAAAATTTTGCGGTTATCACAATAAATCCTTACCTTTATGAAATAAGTAAGATAAATAATACTTTTCAAAATATTTCATAAAGGCATAAGTCATAGTGTCTATACAGTGAAAACAGTTTATAAAATCATCACTGTGAAATATAAAATGTCAAAACTATCATTTTCACCGTAAACATATACGCACGCTTTTCCCTGCTTTCTATCGAAAACATGATTTTCAAAGTTGTCAAAATCCAAATCACTTGTTTTGAGAATTTATGAAAATAAAATATTTATTTTCAAATTTCAAAATCCCAGTACCATGTTTTCCTTTGTAAACACGTGGAGAGACCTTTTCGTCTCAAAATGTCATTTTTCGTCTTGAATTAACTTTTATGGAATTTCTATCATTAATTATTTTAACCATTAAAACCATAAAGGTATTTATGAACTCAAGCGAATATTTGAAGAATTATGAATAAAATATTCACTTGGTGACTTTTCATCTTCCACCTCGTTTTACGTCCAAGATACACATCGAGAGGAATTTTCGGTGGTTTCATTGTCCAAATTCTCGAAAACATGAATATTTTAAAATTGAATTTCGGTATATTCATGTTTTATGAAAACTAATCGATTTTCTCGATTTTCGTGAAATCAATTCACTTATTTTGAATTTCAGTAATTTCGGTAATTTTCGGCATTATAACGGCAGCCGATTGGCTAGCCTCCTGCACGAAAAATACAGTTTAAATCTCAACCGGTAATTCGCCACAATTTTCAACCAATCATTATAAATTGCATTTATAAAATTAAATGCATAATTTAAAACATGTGCTGAATATCCTCATAGATTGCACATGTCTCCCTTACCTATCTCGGGTGGATGACTAACTGACCACCGTCACGCCCGTGTTCACCTCCCCTAATTCCATCAGCTCGGTCATCGAGGAAATTTTCTGAAAATTAGAATTCTAAAAATTAGAATTTTTTCAAATTGTTTATTTAATTTTACTCGAATTGAATTTTCGGACTTCTTACCGAATTTCTGTAATTTCCAAGTTTTTCGAATTCCCAGGAATTTTCGAATTCCCGAAAATTCCTTTTCTCTCTCTCTTCTTCTTTTTCTTCTCTTTTCTTTTCTTTCTTTTTCTTTTCTTTTCTTTTCCTTTTCTTTTTTCTTTTTCTTTTTCTTTTTCTTTTTCTTTTTTCTGGCCAGACAGGTTCAAATCGGTCAGCCCCTCTCCACGGCCGGTTCTCCGGCGGTTCGGCCTTCCCTCAGCTGGCCGGCGTCAAGGCAAACTCGCTGGTGGCCTCCGTTCGGCCTAGCTCGGCGGCAGATCTGCTCGGTTTTGGTTCGACCTCTTCTCCCTCTTCGCCCTTCCTCCTCCGCCGTTCTCCGCCTCTCCGGTGGCCTCTTACCCTTTTCTCTTCCTTCGGCGAGGCTTCGGTTGCAGTGGCGGTGGCCGAATCGGCCGGCACCGCCACTTCGTATTTTCCTTTCTCTCTTCGACTTCGTCGATTTCTTCCGTTTTCAGTTTCGCGAATCTTCTCTCCGCCGCTTGCTATCGTCGATGGT
This sequence comes from Heritiera littoralis, assembly GCA_031772115.1. Lineage (NCBI taxonomy): Eukaryota > Viridiplantae > Streptophyta > Magnoliopsida > Malvales > Malvaceae > Heritiera > Heritiera littoralis. The sequence goes on from JAPDPK010000021.1 coordinate 995,117, forward strand.
CTTCCACTCCTCCCATCAACCGGCGGCAGCTCCTCCCTCCTCTCTTCCTTTCTCCGGTAAGCCGACGGGGTCGGCTGTTTGTGTTGTTAACACAGAAACGAGAAAATCGGATGTTTCCCGTTTCTATTATTACTCTTTTTTTATATATATAAATATATCATATTCATATATATTAATATATTATATTAATATATATATATATATATATTATATCCTTTATATTTATATATAAATCTATCTATATATAAATATATTATTTTAATATCTATATATATATTGTATTAACAATTTGTATATCTATATATACACTTTAAATTTATTATATTTATTTATATACATAAATGTATAACAATATACATATGTATTTTATTTTAATATAAAATAGTATTTATGTTAATGTATAATATATACTATGTATTTTTATTAAGACATGCAAAATATATTTATATAATCTAATTATATAAATATATAAATATACTAATTTTTCCTTTTCTTCTTATTCAATTTGGATTTCTTTATATCCAAATTTAATTTCCTAATTCCGAATTCTCAAATTCATCCCTTCATCATCTTTTGAATCTCCGATAATATTTCATCTGGTAAATAATTTATTTATTTACTTTAATTTATCCTTCGCATAAAAATTAAATTTTCGAATAATTAATATCAAAATTCGAAAATTCACGGTTATCACAAATTCTCACCCTCAAAACACATCAATATATCACCTATATCTAGCTTAATATCATTACACATTTCTCTTTAATTCCTCAATTCCATCCCTTCAATTTGAACAAGATCATATCTAATGAATAATTTCAATATTTCCCATCATTCCACAACATTTAATTTCATTTCACAATATTTACCAATTAAACCAATTACCTTTACCTTTCAATGTCAATACTAAGACCCCACCGCCAATGTCGGTCTTCTTAGTATTTCAAGTATGTTCAAATATTACCTAACAACTTTCACAATAACGCTTAAAGCATTCAAATATAAATGAATTCATTCAGGACCTATTTTGTAAATTATTTAATCACAATATCAATATCATTGAGTTATTTCATCAATTTATCATATTACTATATGTATATCATTCCTTATGCATCACCAAGTCTCAAACCTTTAATCAATACCATCATCATTATCATCATCGTTATTATCATCGTACAATCTTAGCTAAACTTATACAATATAATTCTAAGTCTGAATTATATAAACGTCTTACCAACTCCTATGCTTGAGGCTCGTGCATTGAGCCTAAACCGAACTTGATTGTCTCTTTATCGCCGTGCTACACCGATTTAAAGCTTAGCGTGCACATAGTCCGAGCTTTCCACGCGTGCACCGAGTTTCGCACATATATCAAGCTTGACGTGCCTACACCTTCAAACAGCGATACTTTATTTAGAATGAACTTACCAAATATTCTATATATATATATATATATATATATATTTTATATATATATATATATATATATATATATATATATACACACACACACTTTAAACGGTATTTGCCTACCTATAAAATTCGAGCCAAGGAATATATATATCTTTCTTTTCCTTTTTCTCCCGATCAATACAGCAGCCCAATATAATCCCCAAATGCCACTGTTCAACGTTATATTTGGCTATTTTTCAGCCACAAAAACAGCCTTGTTTAGCCACTACAATATAGCCAATTTCAGCCCTTAGCTAGCATATTTTTTTTTGGCTAATATTTTATAACAATGTGGCTGCTGTCCAGCCTTATTTCATCTCTTGTTGGCCCTTGTTTGGAGCCTTGTTTAGCACTAAAAACAACCAAATTTCAGGCCCTCAAAGCTACCCTGTTTGCTGCTCAATTTCTCCTTAAATAAATCTTGAAACCAGCCACTTAAACTACGTCACTAGCAGGCCCTAACACTCCTTACACAGCCGTTGTTTCAGCCTCTACAACAGCCCTTTAACAACTCAAAACCCAGCTTGAGTAGGCTGATGTTCAGGCGTCCCAAACAGCTCCCAAATGCCCATGCTTCAGACCTCGGATTAGTGTCTAAAAAAAAAAAACCAAATATTTCTTCCCCAATTCTTAAGCCTCAACACAGCCTATGTTCAATCACATTTCAACAACCAAAACCATGTATTTCCCCTATATTCGATGTCTTGATAAGTACCTAAAAGTTTCTAAATTTTCAGTCTGTTTCTAACATTAATTGGCGTCCCTAGTCAGCCTCTATACCCTACCATTTAGCTCATAAACCCAGCTTAAAATACCTTGTACTCACGCCAACAACAGCCCTTAAGTTGACCTGTTTCTGCCTTGTATCCTCTTAATCGAAAGCCCCTTCTCAGCCTCTGCTCAGTCTCGTTTAAGGCTCCTTTGCAACTCCCAAAACACTCCACTCAGCCCTTGTATTAGCTTAACGAGAGCGACCCTAAAATCAGCTCTTTCCTTCATTTCCTTCCTCCCTTGTCGGTCTCCTCTGTTGCGTCTCTGCTCTACCACAAGCAAGACCCTTGTTCACCGTCCCGTACAGCTTCCCTTTGCTACTTTGGTACAGCCTGATTTGGATATCTCTCTCCGGCAGCCTTGTTTCAATTTTGCTATCTCTCCCACGTCTAGTTCTCCCTTCCTGACCCTCACTTTGTTTTGCCCATCTCCCGTTTTTCCTTTCTTTTCTAGTTTTTTTTATTTTTTATTTTTATTTTACAGTGATGATTATGGTTGAGGGTGGTCTGCCTCTGTATGTCCACGGCAGGGAATTTGGTGGGATGTTGCCCATTAAATCCCACTAACCTCTAATAATATATATTTATATTTATATTTACATTTATTTATTTTATGTATTATACACATTTTCCATTTATATAGTTATATTTATAAACATATGCTTATAGAAACTTATTTTTATAATTATGTATATACTTATATATTTTCGTTCGTATACACAAATATTAATAAAATTATTTTGTTCTATTCAGTATATTTCTATTTATATGTATATAAATATAAATTATAACTCTACTTATACATTTATATTTTATCAAACTTCCATCTTCATTTCTCCCTAATTATTCACATATGTGTACGTAGTTATACACGTATGCACGTATCATGCATTTAGTCCGGTGCTTATGCGCATGTATCTGATATTTTTTTTCAACCTCCCCATAATTCTCATGAAGTCAAAATAAAATTTCTTATATTGCTCGTACATGTTTTATCACCCCAAAAAAACTAAATTTCCAAGATTATTTCTTCAATACTTAATTTATCTCAAGATTTCCACATTGGGTACATGTTCAGGTTAGGAAATTCACAGTCTTTACACTTCATTATTTTGTTTTCCCTTGATTAAAATCTTGTGCTTATTTTGTTTATTGTTAGTTGATAGTTGGATTCCATAAGCTAATTTTTGATTGAGTCTTGAGTTCAGTATAGAACCTATAGAGAAAAGTTGTGTGAGGGAAAAAGGCAAGAGTGTGTGAGCAACATTAGTTGAGAAAAACCATATTAAAATTGTGTGAAACACGAGTGTGAGTGTTACATTCTTGTGTGTATTGAGTGTAAACATGTTAGGTCTTGTGAGGTCCTTTTCTTTTACTAATGTTTTTGGCAAGTTACAATCATGTCTTCTAATAGTGAAAAGCCTGATTTGAGTAAGATCAAGTTCATGTTCCAAGCCATGCAACAACAATTTTCAAGAATAGAGTTACGGTTTAATAATATTTATGATAAGTTGGAGGAACATGAAACTGCCCTAGCTAAGGTAAAGCAAGGTGATACTTCTCATGTGAATAGCAATGTTGTGAATAATGACTTTGATGATGATGATGAGTTTAGTATGAATAGAAGTATTAAAGGTAACCATGGTAATAGAGGAGGTCGAGGAGATAGGTATCATGATAGGATAGATGGAAATTTAGGAAGTATCAAATTGAAGATTCCTTCCTTTCAAGGTAAGAATGATCCTGAGGCTTACTTAGAATGGGAAAAGAAAGTGGAGATGGTCTTTGATCGCCATAACTATTCCGAAGAAAAAAAGGTGAAGCTTGCTATTGTAGAGTTCACGGATTATGCAATCATTTTGGTAGGACCAACTCATGCTTGGTAGACGTAGGAATAGAGAGCCACCTATAGCTACATGGGATGAAATGAAACGTGTTATGAGAAAAAGGTTTGTTCCTAATCATTACTATAAAGAGTTTTATCAAAGGTTACAAGGTCTCACTCAAGGTTTTAAGAGTGTTGAGGATTATCATAAAGAAATGAAAATTATCATGATCAAAGCTAATGTTGAAAAAGATAAAAAAGCTACTATGGCTCGATTCTTACAAGGATTGAATCGTGAGATTACTAATGTAGTGGAGTTACATCACTATATGGAGTTTGATGACATGTTGCATATGGCTATAAAGGTTGAAAGGCAACTCAAGAGGAAAGGTTCTTCATCCTGTTTTGTGCAAGTTTCTAGTTCATCTTCTTCTTGGAAATCAAACACCTTTTGAAGGGATGATAGGACTACATTCAAGCCTAAGATTGAATCTTTATTCAAGCCTAAACTTAAGGCATCCAAGCTTAAGGCTAATAATGTTCAAAGGCCAACACCCGAGGCTACCTAAGCATCCCAAGGTAAGAGTAGAGACATCAAATGTTTTAGATGTTTGGGAAGAGGACACGTTGCATCACAATGTCCAAACAAACGAATCATGAGTATGCTTGATGATAGTGACATTGTAAGTGAAGAATCTGATGTTGATGATGATATGCCACCATTAGAGGACATTGATGAGAATGATGACTATGTTGAGTTTGCTACCCATGGTTAAGCACTTGTAGCGCGTCGTGCATTAAGTGCTCAAGTTAAGGATGAAGATAAAGTGTAACAAGAAAATATTTTCCATACTAGATGCCATGTCAACGTAAGGTATGCTCTTTGATTATTGATGATGGTAGTTTCACTAATGTTGCTAGCAATTATTTGGTTGACAAATTGAATTTGCCCACTACAAAAGGTCCCAAACCATACAGACTTCAATAGCTTAATAATTGTGGAGAAGTAAATATGACAAAGCAAGTGTTAGTGCCATTTTCCATTGAAAGGTATAATGATAAAGTGTTGTGTGATGTTGTGCCTATGCATGCTAGCCATTTGCTTTTGGGCAGACCATGGCAATTTGATGGACATGTCATGCATGATGGATTCACAAACTGTTATTCAATTACCATGGATGGTAAGAAATTCACACTTGCACCCTTGAGTCCAAAAGAGATTTATGAGGACCAATTAAGGTTGAAAGAGCAAAATGATTCACAACAAAGGTCAAAGAATCTAGATAAGGGCAAAGATATTACGAAGAAAGTAAGAAATGACATAAGCTTCTATGCAAAAGAAAGTGATGTCAAGGTTTTTTTTCTAGCTAAGTGCCCAATCCTTATGTTTTTATATAAAGAAACTTGTTTTAGTTCTAATGATCTTAATGCTTTTTTGCCTATTGATGTTGTATCTCTTTTGAAGGAATTTGAAGAGATATTCCCTGAGGAGATTCCAAATGGCTTGCCACCTATTAGGGGAATTGAGCATCAAATAGACCTTGTTCCTGGAGTGCCATTCCCAATCAATTTGCCTATAGAAGTAATCCCGAAGAGACAAAGGAACTTCAAAGGCAAGTTGAAGAACTCATGAGGAAAGACTATGTCAAAGAGAGAATGAGTCCATGTGCTGTTCTTGTGTTACTTGTTCCTAAGAAGGATGAGACATGGAGGATGTGTGTTGATTGCCGTGCCATCAACAAAATCATTGTAAAGTATCGCTATCCAATTCCTAAATTAGATTATATGGTTGATGAATTACATGGTTCTTGCATCTTTTCCAAAATTGATTTGAAAAGTTGTTATCATCAAATTCGCATGAGAGAAGGTGATGAATGGAAAACAGCATTTAAGACTAAGCATGGTTTGTATGAATGGTTAGTTATGTCTTTTGGATTAACTAATGCACGTAGCACTTTCATGAGATTAATGAACCATGTCTTGTGTGCTTTCATTGAAAATTTTGTAGTTGTTTATTTTAATGATATCTTGATCTATCATAGAAGTTTGCATGAACATATTGAACATTTGAAGAATGTGCTTAATGTTTTGAGAAAAGAAAAGTTATATGCTAACCTTAAGAAATGTTCTTTTTGCACTGATAAGATTACATTTCTTTGATATGTTATTTCTTCGAAGGGTATAGCAGTAGATGATGAAAAGGTTAAGGCAATTAAAGATTGGCGTATACCTAAGAATATCTCTGAGGTGCGTAGTTTTCATGGACTAGCTAGTTTCTACTGTAGGTTTGTTAGAGACTTTAGCACTGTAGCTACACCTTTAACTGAAGTTGTTAAAAAGAATGTTGGATTTAAATGGGGTCTTGAGCAAGATCATGCTTTTAACTTGCTTAAAGAGAAGCTTTGGTCTGTACCTTTATTATCCTTACCTGACTTTACTAAAACTTTTAAGATTGAGTGTGATGCTTCAAGTATAGGTATTGGAGCTGTTTTAATGCAGGAGAAGCGCCTCATTGCTTTCTTCAATAAGAAGTTAAGTGGAGCTACCCTTAACTATCCCACGTACGACAAAGAGATGTATGCATTAGTGAGGGCCTTGGAAACGTAGCAACATTATTTATGGCCCAAGGAATTCGTCATCCACACTGATCATGAGTCCTTGAAACACTTGAAGGGACAAAGCAAGTTGACCAAGTGTCATGCCAAGTGGATAGAGTTCTTTGAGACATTCCCATATGCGATCAAATATAAACAAGGTAAAGAAAATGTCGTAGCTGATGCATTGTTTCGAAGGTATACTCTAATCACTATTCTTAATGCTAAACTACTTGGATTTGAGTATATTAAAGACTTGTATGCTACTGATGAGGATTTTGAAAATGTGTTCAATTGTAAGGGCCCAGTCCACAAAGCAGGGTCACCTTACTCACCTGTACTGTCTGCTTTGGGTCCAGACCACAAAGCAAGACCCTCACGGATTTGTCCCAAGGGTCCTGAAGAACTCAGGATAAATTCCCTTGAGCGCGTCCGTATTGACTCGAACCGTTGACTATGTCAAGATGTCAAGTCACTACTAACCATTAGGCCTAATGGTTAGTAGTGACTTGACATCTTGACATAGTCAACGGTTCGAGTCACTACGGACGCGCTCAAGGGAATTTATCCTGAGTTCTTCAGGACCCTTGGGACAAATCCGTGAGGGTCTTGCTTTGTGGTCTGGACCCAAAGCGGACAGTACGGGTGAGTAAGGTGACCTTGCTTTGTGGACTGGGCCCTTACAATAAAAACGCGCGTTTTTTTGTAATGGCCTAGCCCGTTCACTAGGTCCAAACTCATTCGTATTGTCCTCTCTGGCAAGCCCACATGGCCCCCTCAAGGTTTTGTCGTGAGGCTCAGCCCGTTCACTGGGTCACTCACAATTCGCGTCTGGAGCGACTTGAACCCTTGACTTCCTTAAGTGTCAAGTCACTCCTAACCAATTGTCCTAGGCCTAATGGTTAACATGTCTCAACATCTTGAGGAAGTCAAGGGTTTGAGACATGCGGGATGCGAATTGTGAGTGAACCAGTGGTAGGGCTGGCCATAGACAAGCACTCACGATAAAACCTTGAGGTGGGCCAGGCAGGTCGCCAAAGAGGACAGTATGGATGAGTAATGACCCAGTGAACGGGCTGGGCGTTACAAAAAAAACGCGCGTTTTTTTTGTAAGGCCCCAGACCACAAAGCAGGGTCACCTTGCTAACCCGTATTGTCTGCTTTGGGTCCAGACCACCAAGCAAGACCCTCACGGATTTGTCCCAAGGGTCCTAAAGAACTCAGGATAAATTTCCTTGAGCGCGTCCGTAGTGACTCGAACACTTGACTTCCTCAAATGTCAAGTCACTACTAACCATTAGGCCAGGCCTAATGGTTAGTAGTGACTTGACATTTGAGGAAGTGGCCTAATGGTTAGTAGTGACTTGACATTTGAGGAAGTCAAGTGTTAGAGTCACTACGGATGAGCTCAAGGGAATTTATCATGAGTTCTTCAGGACCCTTGGGACAAATTCGTGAGGGTCTTGCTTGGTGGTCTGAACCCAAAGTGGACAGTACGGGTTAGTAAGGTGACCCTGCTTTGTGGTCTGGGGCCTTACAAAAAAAGCCTAATGGTTAGTAGTGACTTGACATTTGAGGAAGTCAAGTGTTCGAGTCACTACGGACGCGCTCAAGGGAATTTATCCTGAGGTTTTTAGGACCTTTGGGACAAATCCGTGAGGATCTTGCTTGGTGGTCTGGACCCAAAGCGGACAGTACGGGTTATTAAGGTGACCCTGCTTTGTGGTCTGGGGCCTTACAAAAAAAACGCGTGTTTTCTTGTAAGGCCTCGGCCGTCCGCCTTTACTCATCCGTACTGTCCTCTTTGGCGAGCCCACTGCCCCCCTCAAGGTTTTGTCGTGAGGCCCAGCCCGTTCACTGGGTCACTCACAATTCGCGTCCGGAGCGACTTGAACCCTTGACTTCCTCAAGTGTCAAGTCACTCCTAACCAATTGGACAATTGGTTAGGAGTAACTTGACACTTGAGGAAGTCAAGGGTTCAAGTCGCTCCGGACGCGAATTGTGAGTGACCCAGTGAACGGGCTGGGCCTCATGACAAAACCTTGAAGGGGGCAATGGGCTCGCCAAAGAGGATAGAATGGATGAGTAAAGGCAAACAGCGGACGGGCCGGGGTCTTACATCAATGCATGTGGGAAAACTAGTTTTGGAAAGTTTTATAGGCATAATGCTTTCTTATTTAGAGAAAATAGATTATGTGTGCCTAAGAGTTCTTTGAGAGAATTACTTGTTAGAGAAGCCCATATTGGCGGATTAATGGGACATTTTGGAGTAAAGAAAACTTTAAACATATTGCATGATCACTTCTTTTGGTCTAACATGAAAAGAGATGTTGAAAAGTTTTGTGAAAGAGGTGTCACTTGTAAACAAGCTAAGTTTAGAGTTATGAATCATGGTATTTATACTCCGTTTCCTATTCCAACTATTCCTTGGACTAACATTTCTATGGACTTTGTTTTGGGTTCACCAAGAACAAAGAGAGGTAGAGATTCTATTTTTGTTGTTGTTAGAGGTGGCAAATGGGTTGGTTCGTGCGGGTTCAGTCCAAGTTATCTTCGGTTCAGATTTTTTCATGTTCGGGTTCTTTCAGATTCGATTTTTTTCAGTTTTGAGTACTTTGGTTTCGAGTTTTTTCGGTTTTTGGCATTTTCGGGTTTGGTTATTTTCAAATTCAATCCTATTCTAACCAGGCTGGTTTAGCGGGCTTAATCAAATTATTTTTGAAATTTTATAAGTTATAAATATTTTTATAATTTTGAATATAATAATTAATTTAATTTTTTATATAGTTAAATAAAAATATAATAGAATTGCTAAAGTAAAGTTAAAATTTAATAAATATTCATATAAATATAAATGTTTACATTTTAATGTTTTATTACTTGATGATAATTATTTAGTTTTTTTGATTTCCTACGATCACATTTATCTATCACTATTAAAATCAAATCGGTGTGTAATTAATAGGTGACGATATAAAAACATTTAAATTTGTTAGAAGAGAAATTTATTTTTAATTAAATAAAAATTAATAAAATAAAAAATAATAATTTAAAGAGAAAATTATTGGTGACATATTTGATGTGTCACAAAAATTATCATATCACAAAATATTAATTATGTATATTTAATACATTTAATATATAATTTTTGTTTACAATACTATTATTGTAATATGTAAAACAATTTATTTTACCTTTTCAATAATGAAAGATGGATAAGAAAAATAATAGTATCATTTGTTTGATTATAATTTTGTATACTTGTCTTTTATTATTTACACTACTAAAATGGGCTTTTAACAATCATAAATTGCAAAAGCTCATGTTATTGTTGCAAATTCTCATTACATTTGCAACTATTTTTCATAGTTACTTATTGGACTTTTTTTTTTAATTTTATGCAATTATATTCTTTGTTGTTGTGAATTCCTACCAATTTAGTAACAAGAAAAAAGAAGGAGTTACAATATTTTCTTATTTTTACAACGACTTTTTATTGCCATTGTATAATTAAAATTTTAAATATTATATACAATGATATTTTTTATTGTTGCAAAATCCTATCAAATAGAAAAAATTAAAATAAAATAAAAGGGCGTTATCTTATTGTGTCTGCAACAACTTTTTATTGTTGTTGCTTAATTAACTTTTTAAATATTTTATACAACAAAAAGAAAATTTGTTATGATATCTATATTATATTCATATAAGATTTACAATGAATTTTCATAGTCATTGTCAAATTAAAATTTTCTTAATATTGTGTATATAAAACGATCAAAATAATTGTTACAAAATATTATTGGCAATATTCATTATAATAAAATATAAATTCAAAAATAAAATTTGAGAATATAAAATAAAAATAATCATAAATTCAATTTTCTCTTAAACTATATTATATTCACGTGAAAATTTAATTTTTATCAATGTTATATCTTATAAAATCGATTTTTTTATCTATATTATTTGAAAACTTATTATTTTCATTATTTTCAAAATCTCATCATTTGAAATTTATTATATTTTTTCTTTATATATTTATTACTTATATATTGCTATGTTTAACGTATAGACACATTATATTATCTGAGCCTGTTCATTCTTATTTTATATAATTGTTTCAATTTAAAAAAAAAAACACAAAGTTTATAGTTTGCTTGGATTAAAACTCATAGTTATTATTCAATTAAAACTCATATTGATTTTAGGATTAACTAATCCCTATAAAAATAAGCCTATAATCAATCATATATAAGAATATAATTAGAGAAATAGAAATCTAGAGTAAAAAAATTAAGAATGTTGAAACGTTTTAATAATAAAAATTATAACATGTTAACGTTATTAAAAATGAAGGAAAGAACGTTTAAATGTTATAATAATTGAATTGTTTTAACCTTTTTTATACTTAATACTAGTTACCTATTTGTGTTTCAAAAGTTTAACACTGCAAATCTATTTTCTATCTTTTAAAATGCTAGTTGTTTATATATTCAATTGGCCAGTTACTATTTGATAGATATTAAATTCTCTTATAAATTAAATTATTTATAAATTACTTTTTTAACAAAATTATTCATAAAATTAATTACATATGAAAATTTATCAAATTTTCATTTAAAAAAAACCATTTTAGTTAATTTAATTGATTTCCCTCTATTTAATTGATATCTTTTTCAAATGTTCATATTTTCATTTCTCTCTATTTAATTAATTTTCCTCTCAAATTTTCATTTAAAAAAAACTATTTTGGTTAACTTAATTGATTTCTTTTTCAAATTTTCATATTTTCATTTCACTCTCAAATTTTCATTTTAAAAAAAATATCATTTTAGTTAACTTAATTGATTTCCCTCTATTTAATTGATTTTTTTCTCAAATTTTCATATTTTCATTTCCCTTTATTTAATTGATTTCCTTATCAAATTTTCATTTAAAAAGAAAACCATTTTAGTTAACTTAATTGATTTCCCTCTTAAATTTTCATATTTTAATTTCCCTCTATTTAATTGATTTCCCTCTCAAATTTTCATTAATAAAAAAACTATTTTAGTTAATTTAAAGGCACAAATGTTAAAGACTCAATGTCTTCTTTTTTCATTCTCCTTCATTTTTTCCCCTTCTCCACTGTTCCAATTCTCCTGCTTTAATTCAATTTTAGTTTTTGTTCCCCATCTAAGCAGTCATTTTCTTTCCTTATCACACAACAAACCCAACCACATTTGTTGTAGTGAATTAATTAATATATGCTAATTATTTAAATATAATTAATCATAATATTAATAAAGTATAAAAAACAAATTTTATTAGTTTTATCACTTACACAATAATACTATTATAGTATATTATTAAATTACACTTTAATTTACTATTAGAAATATTATTTTTATTTACACTTTAATTTTATATTTAATAGATAATAAATTAATTATTTTTAATAAATAATTAATTCTATCATAATAATACTTACGCATTAAGGCTTTGCTTGGTAGAGTGGAAAGAAAAATGAAAAGAAAGAAAATTGAAGGGAGGGAAAATTGGAAAGATGGAAAATTTTAATTTTTTTCCTTAGGTGTGCTTGGTATGAAAGATAGAAAAATAGATGGAAAGTATATTTCTTTTCTTCTATTGCTTGGTAGAGTGAAAAAGTGAGAGGAAAGAAAATTAAAAATAAAATGATTTTACCATCCTATTTTTATTCAAATATTTATTAATTATAATTTTTTTTAGATAATAATTTTTTTGTATTTATTGAGTTTTTATTTTTAATGAGATTTTTTTTTAAAAAAAAATTTAATCAAAATAATTTATTAATAATTAATAAAAAAAGATCATTTGACTTGGTTCGTGAAGCCTTCCTATCCATTCTTTGAATACTAATTGAAATATTTAATTAAAAAAACTAATTGAAAAAAAAAAAACTTTTGTCCATTGAAATATTTCCTAATATTTATCTTTAAAAACTCAAGTATTAGAATTTAAAATCATTGCAGGGTCAGCACATGATTGATTGATTGACGGTACTGATGCATGCTTTTACTTAACTCCTTTGCTGCGTTTCCGTACGAATCCACGTTGCTTATCTTGCTTCATCATTTTGTAGAATTTTCTTTCTTCTTTTCCGTCCGATTTGGACGGATTTATTGTTTTGAAAGAACAGAAAACGGTTTTCTTTCCCTTTTTCTTTCTTTCTTGTTTTCTATCCTACCAAGCAATCTGTAAATTTATTTTCCATTCACTTTTCTCTCCATTATTTTCTTTCCTTCCTGTTTTCAACTGTATCAAGCACAGCCTAAGAGATTACATAATTTATTCTTAAAAGATTGTTATAATAAAATATAATATATAAATCATTGTTATAAGATGCCAAATTAGAATCTTGTCAATATAACAAATAATTAATTACTAATAGCTTGATTTATTCATGTATTTTATTAAAATTACTGCTTACACAATAATACTACTATAGTATTTTTTAAATTACACTTTACTATTAGAAATAATTATTTTTATCCAAAATTTAATTTTATAATTAAAAAATTGTTTCAATTAATTATTTATTTATTTTAAAATAATAATCATATAATTATAATTCGAGTTTTTTCGGATTATAAATTTAGGTTTTTACGGGTTTCGGATCGGATCGGTCTCGGTTTCGGATCGTATCGGGTTTGAGTTTTGTCAAGTTTGGGTTGTGTCGGATTAGGGCTTTTTCAGGTTTGGATTTTTTCTGTTTCGGGCTTTTTCAGTTTCAGGTTTTTTTGATTTCGGGCCTTTGACTTTTTTGGTCAATTCGGGTTGGTCCTATTTCGATGTCGAGCGAGTTCAGGCAGGTTTTCGGGCTCGAGCCAGCTTTTGCGACCTCTAGTTGTCGTTGATAGGTTCTCTAAGATGGCTTACTTCATTGCTTGTCAAAAGACTGATGATGCAAGCAACATTGCTGATTTATTCTTCAAGGAAATTGTTCGTCTACATGGAAGATCCTTTGAGCATCCATGGAGGTCCAATGATGAGAGCTAAAATGAAAAGAATGCAACAAGCCTTGGTTGGTTTAATTAATATTGCTAGAGAGAAAGCCCAACAAAACTTGAGCATGGAGGATGACAAAGTCTTTTACAACATGATCCAAGCCCAAGTTCAATCTTCTTGAAGATTTACAAGTACTGGGCTGAAACGCAATTGAGCCAGATGCATAAATTGGGCCAAATGTTATACTTCTTTTATTTAGTTATGTATTATTAGGTTGAATATTGTTTTAATTTAATTTAAGCCCAATTCCTTTTTATTTAATAAGTATTGTAGGATTTCTATTTCTTGTTTTGCAAGTTAGGAAAGTAGGATTCATATTTCTTGTTCTGCAAGTTTTCTATTTCTTGTTCTGCAAGTTAGGAAAGCAGGATTCCTATTACTTGTGCTGCAAGTTTACTATTTGACTATAAATAGCTATGTAACCATTTGGGTAGAACACAATTGATTTGAGTTATAAAATTAAGAGACTTCTTCTCTTTGGTTCTCTTGAGAACTCTTGAACTTATCAAGATTTTCCTTATGGAGTTCTTCTACCTTCCATCAATTCAAATCATAGATTCTTGCTTTTCTAAATAATGGATTTTGATCTAACACTATAGGTTCTTATGTTTTTACACAACGAGTCTTGGTTTTATCTATAATTCTTTGTTTTACTTTGCTACGTTTTTTTTTAACTTATTTTTTTCTTTGAGTGTTTTGCGTGTTCTTCATAGAATCTCATCTTCTTTTGGTGAGGTTCATATCAAATCTCCAAGCCCAAAGTCAAGTTCCAACCGTTTAGATGTACTCTCGAACACAAATACAACCAGAAATTTTCCATTGTCATTATCATCTAATTAAAATTGTGTCATTTTTTGTTGGAACTGACAGATTCTAATCCTTCATACGCTTATATGAATTAGAATATAAATCATTTCAAGCATGATCATAAGAAAATCTAACAATAAAAAAGCCAAAAAGGCACTGATAAGAGCATTGAGGGATACCACGAAAACAATGGCGAAAGCCCACAAATACTGAACTAGGAAGCCAAGAACATCCCACTGGGAACCTTCCCACAAATCCGACTGAAGACCTGGAAGCTCCGGAAAAGATTTCCCAACATCTGAAACCTCATACGAAATCCCACCAACATTACCTAAGCCAACTCCAACAACAACATTTTCCTCTTCAATCTCCGCCGTCCATTCTTCTCCGATTCTTGCTGTCCAAGCGTCCGGTTCAAGGAGAGAACTTTTTTGCTGCGAAGCTTAAGTGGAGGGTTCTGGGGGAGATGGGAAAGAGGACGTGGCAGCGGGGAGGGAGACTGGTGTAGAATTGTTTGGCGGGGTTGTTGTAGAGGATTCGGACTCCATTATCACTACTACTACTATCATTGTTGATGGCCAGAGTTAGCGCCATGCGGGTGGCGGAGAGCAGTGAGAATAGCTGAGCAAATATAAGAATGTTTAGTGACAAAGATATTATGATTTACGTCTTCATTATTATTTTAAATTAAAAAAAATTGAATGGGTCTAATATGATCCATGGGCTCCTCTCAAACCCAAGTTTTGTATCTCTGAAAATTAAAATCAATTTTAAGAAATATGAGTTAATAAAGGATTTATTTTTTATTTTTTAACAAATTCTCTTTATTTTTATTCTCGTATTAGTATAAAAACAATAATTTATACATGAGATTTGATTTATTAATATTTATATGAGTTTATATTTGATGTTTTATAGTCATAAATTTCATACAATGTCGTTATTTCATTATTTCTTGGTTGTTCATCAATTAATAAATTTAATAATATTTATTTTAAAAATTATTAGTGACAGATTATAATTCACTAATAGCGTATGAAATTTACTTAAAAAGTTTAAATTAGATTTATACATGATAATACATCATATATAAATTCTATTTATATAATTTTTACGAAGCCAATTTCAAATAATGTCGTTGTGATAGAAAAATATGGTAGTACTTAGTAAATAGATTTTCTCACTTTATAATGACACGATTTCCAGTGTATTTTGACAATAAAATAATTACTATCTTTTTAAATATGAATATAGAAATGAGTAGTCTACATACATACATAGAGATTGAGGCAAAGCTCCACAATTAAGGCTTTCAATTTTTGTATAAATTCATCATATTCAGTTAATTCATTCTTTCTAAAAAAAGTTTACAAATTTTTATCCAGAAAAATAACTCACTAAAATTGAAAACCCAATAAATGCCAACAAAAAGAAAAAACTACACTTGACAAATATCTTTATGAAGAATACCATGATGAAATAACTTGCCTTCTTTTTTTCCCTCTTAGTTCTACATATATATATATATATATATATATATATATATATATATATATATATATATTCATCTATTTTTCTATTTTTTTTCTACCAAACATGTTTTCTATCTTTCCACTTTTTTCTCACTCTAATTCTCTCCATTTTTCTTTTCACCCTATCAAACCAAAACCTTTAAGTAGACTCCACATGAGAGAACAATCATGGTCCCTTGTGATCAACAGCAAAGGCCAGTTCACATACAAGAGCAAGATGGTCGCTACCCCATATCTGCAAAGTCAAAATTCCTTATCAATTTAACAAGATATGGGAGAAAATAGAGAGAAACAACTCATACTATGCTTCGTCAATCAATTTATAGCGCCTAGAAACAGACAGCTACCATGTTGGAAGGAACATAAACTAGCATAAAATGAAGATGATAAAGAGATGTTAATTTACTTATTTTCTTTTCAAAAAACCCATATATTCAATTCAATGCTATGATATTATCCTTGCATAATAATTTATATCCTAGACACGGGACAATAATACAACACTATATGCTCGATCAAGCTCACTAGATAGAAGTAAAGGTACCTCATTAGGAAGGCTTGCATTTCTTCTCAATACATCGATGGGTAATGTTTCAAGAACTCTTACAGGAACAAGTTCCCCTGAATGCCTGTATGAAACACTGGAGTTAGGAACTATAAGTTTCTGAAATAAATAAACATTTTTACAAAGCAATCAATCTACCAAATATAATCTACAGTTCCCATAAACTTGGAGTGGTATGATGTTGCCAAGGGCTCTCCATTACTATCTCTTGTTCGGAGTGTACCCTAGAAAAAGTATAACCACTATTTATCAGACAAAAGAACAAAAAGAAAGCTAGGAGCCAAATTTATTAATAATTCGAATCGTAAAAGAAAATAAATCCCCATTCACTGATGTACATATCCAAATTTATTTAAAAAGAGAAAAGAAAAGAAAAGCTCCATTAAAAGAAAAAGTATCAACAGACATGTCACAATCAAGTGCAGGCACATTTACTGATTTACATCATAAAACAGGTTCCCTTAGAAGTTCCAACTGAAGCATACAAAACATTCCACCCCTGGCCCTAAAAGGACCTAAAGAAAGACCATCATGGCTTCCTTGAAGTCCCAGCCATTTATGACCAATGCCCAAAACCATACCAGAGATCACAAGCAGGTTCAGTAAACTCACAGGAACCCCAAGATAAGCACTGTGAAGGTTCAATTTGTGCCGCAGATGAGTGACACCTTTACTGCCGGTTGCAAGCTCTAATTCTTCATCACTCCATGTATACATTAACCTCCTGGATACAGGCATCAAAACACGGCACCTGATATACCAAACCCAGTTAAAGTGAATAAAACAAATGACAGCTGTCATTTTATTGCATCTAAGAAATTGTACAGTCCAAAATTAACCTCTGCACACTTAGTTACACGAGTGTCAAATAACAAGTCGTTATAACTTATATAGAAGGGAGTTCAAAGCAGCAAAAAGGGAGATAATAGGATTATTTACTGCCACACATTTTGTTTGTCATATATAAAGGAATAGGAAAGAGAGATGAAATGAGTTTTTAATAACGATAAAATTTGAATTTGATCTAAACAACCAACCTACCTACCCATAATTTGACTATGTCTTGTTATTGTTTTATTTAGCTTTATGATAAATTTAAAAATTGCTCTGAACCAACTCAATGGAGGCAATCTCAGGTTCTTCAACATCAATGGATATAAAATAACATCACTGACCACCCACACTTAATTCATACTTAAAGTTGATAGTTTCAAAACCTTGTGCAAAGAAAGTGAGTCATTCTAGATTTAAGTCTCAGTATCCCTCCAGAAATCTTTAAAATTTTGAAACTTTCCTATTAATTTTTTAAAAACCTGGCTGCAGGCTTAATTTGAGCCCTGATTTCTCTACCCTGTAATGGATATTCAAGCTGCCCCGAAATCCTTCGGCGATCATGGAGCTGGATATTCAGCTGCAAAATTTATCAGATTATAGTTAATGATGAATACAGCCAGCGATCAATAAATATCACTTAAAAACAAGAATACTCAAAAGGATATGGACTTGAAACACTATAAGAACCAAAATTCACCTCAGATGATGCCAGAAATTGATACATAGCACTCTGGACACAAGATGAAAACAAACTAAGATACAAAAGGGGCAGCAGAAAATAGATAGTAAACTGTATGCTGAATCTGTACATATTCAAGTATTATTTAGGTTTCATGACCCCACCTGAGGAATGCTGTTAAAATCTCCTACAAGTACAACAGGTATGCTGCCCCATTCTTGTGCTAGCTTGTAAGCCTTCTCAAGAAACAGCCGGACCTATAGCATTGCATGTTTTATTTCGAAGCATGTTATAAAAGACAATGGAATCCTAGACTAGAAAGATCCCCCCACCCTCCATATTATATATATATATATATATATATATATATATATAGAGAGAGAGAGAGAGAGAGAGAGAGAGAGAGAGGAAAAAGCACAGGCAAGAGAATGGTTAACTTAGAAGATGTGGCAAAATAGCTAACATCTTGCTGAGCACACAGTACCTGGCCTAGCTTTATGTCTCCACGGTTTGGGTTGAACAGAACGTGTATATTTCCAACCAATAAACTTCGACTTTGCGTTGGTGTTATCCTATATATTTAGTTTTACAAGAAAAACTCTTTAAAAAAGAAACAAGTTCATCTAACTAATTATCAATGAAAATTCTCCTTTTAAGCTACAAAACATGTGTGACTTTTTAAAAAAGTTTTCTAAAAATCCAAGTAACTCCATATTTTATCCAACTATTCATCTTAAATTCAACCTAAATGCCATTAATCATCAATTAAGGGGCATGGATTCACAGGACAAGGTTATGAACCTTGATTATTCTTGAATTGTAGCAGGGTCATAAGATTATCATTTTAAAAATCTTTGGCTTCATATGCTTGGCCAAAAGCAGCTTAAATTCTTTAAATCTTATGAATGCTCAAAGTTTTTCCATGAGTCATAAATGATAATAACGACTCCTTTAATTAAACCTTTCTTTACAATCAATCCAGACACTCATGATAACCTGGTCAAACTATGCTCACTTTGAAAGGTTGAGACAATGGAAGCACCCTATTAATCAAAACCCACCCTTCTAAGACTACAAACGCCCCTTTGCACTAATTGTTTAAGGATTATTTTTACCCTCCATTTGCTGTAAAACTTCTGTGTAGTTTCTCTACAGAAATTAGAGACCCTCTTCATCTCCTTCACTATTTCACACATCCTCTCCTCTCATGTTTGCATGTTACAAACTGATTTATTCTACAAATCATTTTGTGCTCCCCAGCATAACATAATTATTGTCACAACATAATATCAGTTTCCGCATTCTCCCCCACACATTAAGCTTACTAGGATTGTCCATACCTCCTCTCCTCTTGGCCTACGACTTGTTACTTGAGTATAACTACCTCAGCATAATTAATTATAAAATTAACTTTATACATGTGTTGACCGCAAAACTACCTTTATTCTGTATTGATGCTCATACATAATACATAACACATACATATTAATGAAAAAGGAGCCTCATTCTAGTTGGCAGGCTATGCGTATTTAAGACATAAGGTTTGACACATGAATCTATGTCATGTAAATGCTTTTAACTTTCGGGCATAGAGTTCTAGGATTACAATCTTTAAAGCAAAAGTTGACACTTAAATACATTTTTAATTTATTTAAATTAAATACATTATAGGATAACATTTATTAGAAGTATTTTAATAACCACACAAGAAGCTAATCTTTGTTGATTTAAACAATTACAGGTACATAAATCCAAAAGCCCACCTATTTGTTACCAAACACAAGTAATTTCTACAGAAATCTATACAAAGAGGAATGTCACAAAAGGTTTAAACTTACTTTGATGGTTTTGCATGTGAAGCAGAGTCTGATTGATGTTGATTCATCTGTATGAAAAAATTATTAAACATCAACCGCAAGAAGTTAAACAGAGGCTGAGAGCAGAGCATCGTTACTAAAAATCAGAATATACAATAGCAACGCATATGTAAATAAAATAACCAGAAGGAAGAGAGAGAGAGAGAGAGAGAGAGGAGAGAGAGATGCCACTCTTGAAGAATTCAAAGGTATGTATCTCAACCAATCAAGAATGAAGTACAAAAGATGATAACTAAGCAGACAAGAAAACTACTTTCATGGAATGAGATTCTGAAATCCTTTGAATGTTAAAAAAATAAAAATAAAAAAACCCTAAAGAATTATCTAGAAGACACAATACTATTTGCTAAGAAAATAGTTTCATCATGATTGCTGTTATTAATACTTGCAGGAACACCGTACTTCAAACATTTTCATTACATGAAAGTTTTATCTAGAAGACAATAGAAACATCTTTTCTCCCTCTTCTGCATTTCAATTACTTGAAAAGACAAAGGCATAATGACAAAATAAGCCCTCAAACTATGGTGAAATTCTAGCTTAAGCCTCTTCTCTTTTGCTCGTGTCAATTAAGCCCTCAACTTATTATTTGGTGTGAAATAAATCCATTTGGATGGAAACACCGAAGTGGCTAGCGGCCCAGTTAAATTCACATATGGTGGAATAAGTCATGCTGTTAGCCGCATCAGGGTTTTCCATCGAGATTGGGTTCATTTGACACCAAGGGTCAGGTTGAGGGCTCAACTGACACAAAACAAAAGAATAAGAGCTTAAGAGAGAATTTGATCAAGGTTCGAGGGCTTATCTTATCATTATGCCAAAAAATAAAGTAAAAAAAAAAGGTAGAGGTTCGAGCAAGACCTAATATCTTGAGGGGGAAAACAACTTGGTAAAAGATGTCAGAGATAATTTGAACAGTCAGTAGAATCAGAAAACTAGCTACCTGCAACAGATAAACTTACCAAACATCCTGCTGAAATCACCAAAATGAGGAATGCCTTTAGGCAGATAGCACAATATATAATTTAATAAAAGCTCAAGAAAATCAACCAGTTTAAAAAATAGGATTAAATCAACAGCGGTTCAACTAATTAGATAAACTGCAAAGTACAAAAACCTATAACAAGAGGGGGAGAGATGTGCTATACGCAATAAATCAACGCCTTTCATACCTTCAAAACACAAAGCTGAGCAACATTGTTACGGAGACCAAAATCTTGGAACTCTATATTTTCTTCATGCAAAAGGGTAAACCTGTGGTCAGAATACGAGGATCTAAAAGTTGGATATATCAAAAATGAAAAGAAAACAAGGGAACAAATGATTCTAATAACAAAAGATGAGCTCAAATGCAGTGAAACAAATTTGAAAGGGGCAAGTCTGCCACAAATGAAAGCCAGAGATATAGCTCATCCCTTCCTATATTTCTCACATTTGTATTAGGCAAATGAGTTGAAAGTATATTGTTGTGTCCAATAAAATAACAACAATAACATAGCAACATTTTTGCAGTGTGTACAGAGTAGAATCATCTAGGTGTTATTGCTACCATAGCAAATAAATGCTGCAAATGACAAAATAGCGATTATACCTAATCAAACTTATAGTAATATAAAAAATACTTAAATCATCAAAGGAACTGGACAAGCTTACATTTTCTCCTTCCAGAATAGAGCACAACCATCACATGCATCACCTGTGCGAACCTAGAGCGTAATTACAAGTTTAGGTTAATAAAAAGTATTTGATAACATAGTTGCTGGACTGGGGAAAGCATATAGAACAATTTAGTATACCTTGTAAACACCTTCGAAGCCATATTTATGAAGAAGATCATCTAAATCCTTAAAGCGGTCAACCTCCTACAGCAGTAAGAGTAGACTATAAGAATATAACTAACAGACAACTAACCACCTCTTGCTGATTTAGATTATAGGTGAATCTATATGATTTGAAACTTATATAACCAAAGCAGGCTTCTACCATCTACACTATAATCCAGTTGTTTGGCAGACATCTTGCAAAATATCACTCATATTAAAAGACTCGTAAAACTACCTGAAAACACAGGATGTTTGCATTGTAATGATTGACCTCCTTGCATATTAGGTCTTTACGTCTATCCCACTCTAAGAACTTTTGTGGGACATTAAGATACAAGTCGGGATGCTTTGCCACATTATCCACACCAAGTATATTATATGAAACAATGACAACTTTATCTGCAAAACAAAAGTCAAAAGATTTAGGCAGAGATAAGAAAAATTAGATTTCCCACCACTACTTAACAGCAAGCTATGCAAAGGAGACTTAAATGATCCAACAGTAACCTCAAAAAATCACCTTTAAGAAGTAGCACCAAAAAGTTAAAAGGTTAAACTATTAAATGCATCAAGATATCCATTTGTTGAGCATGTCTTTCAAGCTTATGCTCTCTCCAATCACCGAAAGGGAAAGGCATTCTTTTAGAAAGGAAATTAAAAAAATAAAAAATAAAAGAGCAAAAACCTCATCTTCCAATTGATGTCCAAATTTACCCTAATTCCAACATTTGAGGCTCAAAAACATTCTTAACTTCCAGCCAAGGGTAAATGGAGCAGTCAATAGTAATTAATGGTATGGAAAGCTAAAGTGTAAACCATATCATATTTGATAGTCATCCCCAACATCATCCCTGATGGCTATGTTCTACAGCTTTCAGTGAGAACAGAAAAATAAAATAACCAGCCTTCTAACAGCTATCATATTAATGTAGCATTCAGTTGCGGCTTTTACTAATTACAAACAAGAAAAGGTGTTTCTGGATACAAAAGTAAACTATTTTTAAGGCAAAAATAAAAAAGGAAAATTTTTTATATGAGAAATGCAAACATTTGCAAGAAGGTTAGAATAACACTTATCAAAGATAAGATGAGTGAAAGTCATTTATGTTGGTTCGGACACATATGATGTAGATGTTTGGACGCTCTAGTTAGGAGAGTAGAGATTATGAGTGATGAAAAAATGGTCACGGCTAGGGGAAGACCGAAAAAACTTGAAAAGAAGTTATCTAGAAAGATATAGCGAAACAAGAGTTGAAAGACAAATTGCCTTGAATAGAAATGAGTGGACGAGAAAAATTCATACAGACCACTTGGCGTGAATTCATATATTCTTTCATGTAGCCTACCCCAATATTGAGATAAAGGCTCTGAAGATAATGATGATGCATTAATCATGTTACAATTGGCATTACATGTTAATCATTTGTTAATTTTTAATCATTTAGGGCCTTGCTTTTACCACTATTTTAATCAGTGGAGTGAGCAAGTTCAAATAACAGAACTAAGTACTTAAATGAACATATATCAATTATTCAAACCCGGTTGTGTTCTAAATAGGATAATAATCCTTTATTTCAGAGTAATAACTGGGAAGCAAAAAGCACGTAGCAAAAGTAACAAAGTGCCTAAATATAAACTAAAAACCAATACGAATCAACAAATAAACTTCTCATTTAAAATATTACATTCAAGTGAATCGGGAATGTATAATCTTCAACACAAATTAACAACCAAACTGACAACCAGAAATTCAGTTTCAAACACCAAGGAAAAGAGATTTTTTGCTAATATCAAACTCTTTAACTAACCAAAATACAATAACCCAATTTCAGTTAACATCAAAATATTCAATTTATAAAACATATATCGTCGAAAATTCAATACCTTTATAATTAGAATAATCATAGGAAGTGAAGACCCATTTGCGAGAAGCCCCTGAGGAGCTGGAATTGCTTCTCTTTCGCATCTTTTTGTGCCCCCGAGACGACGAAGACGAAGATGGGCAAATGGCTTGGAAACGGTCCGAAATTGGCAAGTTTCGTAGCGGTTCGGGTTTTAGGGTTAGGGTCTTGGTTTCAGTTTCAGAGGAGACCCATTTTTGCCGCTTGCTTTGTTTGTTATAGTGACATTGTTCAAAGTAAGTATGCTTGCGCTTAACGGTGGTCCGTGAAATTCCCACCGGAAGTTGTCGGCATTCCCTTTTCCTCATGTCGCCGGAATATTATCCTACAATCGACCGTGTTTTGTGTTTTTTCGCTTTTAAACTATGCTGTTTTTTTTTTTGATAGAATTTTTTTTTCTTTTTAAACTATGCTCTTTTTTAAACTACGCTTTTTAAATTACCTTAATGCCATATTTGGAAACATATCCATAAATAATAAAAATAAAAATAAATAATAATAATAATATTTTTTATTTCGAATGTAATTAGAATTATGACATATACTTTATTTTATTTTTTATTTTTTTCCTATTTTTATAAGATATGTGTCATGATTCTAACCCTGTTTATGGAGTCAAAAAACTTCATTGACTGTGTATAGGATATTAATTATTACTAAATTTAAATCGTGTGATGTACGATAACGATTTTATTTTATAATAATTTTTTAAAAAATAAAATAAAACTAATTTGTATCCAGTGCAATAAACGGATTAATGTTATCTATTTTAAAATGTGTAGACAGATAAAATAACATTATTGCCAAAAACATAGCAGAATAGCTTCCAACCAATCACTTTCATCGATTCAACCATCGATCTTCATCATCGTGGCATTAGCAAGAACCCAGCAAGAAGCATAGATAACAACAACCTCCAGCTAAAACTCTTACAGTCCAGCAACCCAAGTGAACTAGAAAAAAAAAAGAAACATAAATCAAAAAACGCATAGCAATAATAATAGGAAAATCAGTAATTTAAATCAATTAATGAATAAAACTTGATTGTAAAATTGAACTACATTATTCTTGTTCAAATATAAGGCACTAAATCATTAAAATAAAATTGAAACCAAAGAAAATAGTAAAGACTTATCATAACTGAAAGTGCAGAAAGGAAACAAAAACATAAGAAAATGGGAAAGGGAAATTGCAGTGCAGAAACTATGTCACTCAACCCTTCTTAAGAGCAAGGAAAAACCTCTAGAAACAATCATGAATACCAACAGCAAAATCCAATTGAACCAAAACAGAAACCAAAGCAGAAACCAAAGCAATGCAGAGACCCAAACCATAAAATAGTTTAATGTGGATTAAGAAAAAACTTATTAAAAACTGAATTTTGAAATAGTGAATTGGGTATAATAGAGAGAAAATCGTAAAATAACAGGTTAAAAAGAGAAAATCGTGGAGTTACCACAAAAAGAAAAATGTGGGGTGTAAGTGAGATAAAAAATTAAATTTTGAAATGGTGGATTGAATGCGATTAAGAGAAATCATGAAATAAAACAACAAGGCGATGTATCTGGATAACTCTCACGTTCAGTTAAATAAGAAATTGATTAAAAACTGATATATGATTTGGGGATAGTTATGGTTTTTAATATGGTTAAAAATAATTTTCAATAGAATTAAAATTTAGAGATAATTGCAATTTTAAATTTGGGTAAAAGAAAATTTGTAGTTGGTTTTTTAATAAGTTTTCCAACTGTTACACTACTTTCTAGTTTTAGGATATGGATAATGGGTAGTTATATAATAATAAAAAACTAATTTAATTTCGATTTTAATAAATTTCACATGTATCCTAATCCTACGTGTCTTAAAAAAAAACACGTCACATAGGTGCTTACATGGCTTGCTTATGGGTTCTTATATTTTGAAATATAATACAGACATATATATAATATTATATAAAATTTTTTGATATATTAAAAAACACTTGGTGGATATACAAAACAAAAAATTTAAAAAATAATTTGAAATCAAATACTAATTAGAAAAATTTTAAAATTAAATATAATGAATATTAAATTAATTAATTAAATAGCTACAATATTAATTAAAGCAATTCTTACTACATTAATCATTAATAGATTATTGGTTAATATTTCATATTTGAAATTGATTTATTTTTAAAATTTGAATTTAAATAATTATAAATTAATCTTATTTTAATTAATTAGAGTTGAAAACTCAAAATTTTAGGATCTTGAAAAAAAAAAAATTTATAATAGTTCCAAATATTAAAAGTATAGTTCCAAATATTAAAAGTAAGTAAAGAAAAATGTAAATAAAAATAAAAAATAATTTATTATTTCAGTTTTTTAAATTTTAATCAATTCAAAATAATGAAATACAACATTTAAGATTATAGACGTTTTAAAATAATAGATAACTTATATGGATATTTTCTTTTTTTTTCCTTACCAAAAAATGATTGAACAAATAAATAAATAAAATGATTGAACAAATAAATCTGAAAAACAAAGGAAATGAAATTTGTAAAATTAAGAGATGAAATTTAATTCAATGCTAATATATATATATATATATATATATATACACACACACACACACACACACACACACACACACATATATATGTATGTATGTATACATATATATACATATATGTATATTTAAATACCCAGTTTTAATTTTTTTGATAAAAGATTTAAAACTTTAGGATAATTCATATTAAAATATATGGATATTTTTTAATCTAAAAATTACATAATAAGTGATAAAAGAAATATAAAATTATGAGATAAATGTTATTTGATTTAAATGTAGTTAAACGATTGAAATTTATTTTTTTAATTTTAAATATTTTAAAATTAAATAACTAATTTAATAGGATTATTTTATAGAAAAGTAATATTAATTCATTATTTTAAGTATAAAAAAGTTAAGCTATTTACGTAAATTTTTTATAATTATATAAGATATAATACTATTAAAAAAACCGAATCTTATTGAAATTAAAAGTTTAACCTTTGATCAATGATCAAATGACCCTTTGTGAGTATTTTATACTTTAACAATGAAAAGAAAATTCATCTTTCCTTGCATACCTGCTCGTTAGTGTTCACATAAAATATGTATTTTTTTCCTTTAAAAAAGTGTATCCAAATAGAATAATTATATAAAAATTAATTATTTCTATAAATATGTTTTATATATTGATAAAAGATGTGTAAAAAATTGATAAATGATATGTGATTTTTTTTTCTTTAATTTTAATATACATACACACACATATGTTTGTCTTGTAAAAATTGAAATACATACTTGATTTAATGAAATAATTTATTTTTTTTGTATTTTTAATGTATACACACACACACACACACACACACATATATATATATATGTTTGTCTTGTAAAAATTGAAATACATACTTGATTTAAAGAAGTAATTTATTTGTTTTGTATTTTTAATGTATATAGATTTTTGGCTTTTTGAAAATTGAAAAAAATATTATACTTTTTATTTTAAATTATTACACATGTCAAAATTTTTGATTATCCACATAAGATGTTTTACTTTGAGTCAACTACTTTGACTTTTTATAAATTGAAACACATACTTGATTTAAAGAAATAATTTATTTGTTTTGTATTTTTAATGTATATAGATTTTTGTCTTTTAGAAAATTGAAAAAAATATTATACTTTTTATTTTAAATTATTACACATGTGACAATTTTTTTGTTATGCACATAGGATGTTTTATTTTGAGTCAACTGCTTCGACAATATTATTACTATTACTATTATTATTATTATTATTAAATGAAATAATACATATCAGTAAAAATCGACTTTGTTTGTTTGTTTAAATTACTTTAACACCAGACCTATTCAAAGGTCACGATGCGGTTCTAAGCTCAAAGATTCAAATAACTTCTGTAGGAGTTTTGACAAAAAAATTAAATCATTAAATATGTTTGAGTTTGAAAATCGAGACTTGTTAAAAATTGATTGAATTTGAATTCATTATTTCAAGTCCAAGCTCAGCTTGACACAATGATTATAATTTTTTTATTTTTATACTAAATTATTTTTTATTATTTTTTGTGTATTTTACTTTGAGTTTTTATCATTTTCTTACACTTTAATTTAAATTTTTGTGTTTCTTGAGTTTTTTGGTAAAAATTTATTCGAATTTAATGTGTTATACTTATTAACTATTATATTTTTAATATTTACTATATTTATTATAATTTTAAAAAATTATTACTATTTGAACGGGTTTGGGCTTACTAAGTGTATTTAAAAAAAGTTTGCACAAAAAATTTAGACCCAAAAATAGGACTAGGTTAAACTTGGATTTACTTTCGATTCCTTAATATCTCATAAGCCCAACTTAAACTTGGCTCGACACAACCCATGAACAAGTATATATATGCCCTTTGCTTAGATAATTAAAATTAATAAACACTATTAGAAAAAAAAAAGCAGTCAGATATCATACATCTAATTACGGTTTTCTTAAAAATGTAGTCTTAGTTTATATTTATTTCCACTCATATTTTGATTGCGTTTTTTGAAACCATATTAGTTGTTTATAGAGTATGTTTATGTCTTTAATCGTCATCTAATTTTAAAAAATAGGCATTTCTTTATATGAAAGGTTATGATTAATTTCGAATCGTAATTTATACTATATTTGCTTTAAATACAAAGACTACGATTTTTTTAAAAAACATAGTCTTAGCTTATATTTCATTTTCTCATTTTTTTTTCATTACTATTTTCAAAACTCAATCAATTGTATATAGACTACATTTTTTTTATCCATAATATATTTTTATTTAAATAGACATTTATTTATACTAAATACTAGGGTTAATGTTGAATCATAATCTATATTGTATTTGCTTTAGATATAAAGACTACGGTTTTCTTAAAAACATAGTCTTAATTTATATAGATATCATTTTTGTTCGAACTTTTGAAATAAGTTATTCCATTGGTTTCTAGGAGTCACTTGAAATTTTAAGCCTTAAACTTGTTTAATTCCTTCAAAATTTAAAAATTCAATTGCATTTCAAAATGGTAATATAGGCCTATGAATTTGAATTGTGATTTGGACTTGGACTTTGGATGTGTATTGGTTCAACCTTTGGATTTGGGCTTCAAGCCCAAAAGATATTGTTCTTATTTATTTTCTCATTTTTTTTAATAATGTTTACTCTTTCTACTATTATGACTGTTGTTGTTTTTTATGTTTACATTAAAATATTATGGTTTTGATATGATCTTGAAAAACATAAGTCAAATGTAATTTCAACCAGTGTTGTCAATAGCAGCAATAGTGACCACTAGCGGAAAATTGGATACCACTACGATAACATGTATAGCATAGAGGTTTTACAATGGCAGCCAATATCGGCTAATAGTGGGTGCAATATTGAGTAGTGACCAGTAATTGTGACGCCCCATGGTGCACCTACAGGTCATTGACCTAGGCCACCGCCCCGAGCGGGTCACTCAATCGTATTGTCCGCTTTGGGGTGCACCCATTGGGCCACTGCTCCTCACGGCTTTGTCGGAGTGTACCTCCAAAGGCCACCGCTCCAATTCGCGTCCGGAACGACTCGAACCCTTGACTTCCTCAAGTGTCAAATCACTCCTAGCCAATTGTGACTTGACACTTGAGGAAGTCGAGAGTTTGAGTCACTTCGGATGCAAATTGGAGCGATGGCCTTTCGAGGTGCACTCCGACAAAGCCGTGAGGGCCGGTGGCCCAAAGTGGTGCACCCCAAATTGGACAATACAGATGAGTGACCTGCTTGGGGTGGTAGTGACACATCCTGATTTCCAATTAATCCTTACGAAAGCCTAAATTTGCGAGCTAAATTTTTTTTTCTTAATTCACTGTTTGTAGGTGACTGTGTAAGTTACCATTTGATTTAAGTGATCCTTTGATCACCAAGGTCCCTTTCTTCTTCTTTTTTATCCTTTAACAGTTAAACCATAAATATCTAGTATACTTATTATCCATGCAACTTTAAATTATCAAATTATCATCTTTAACCATTCTCAAACTTTAGAATCATATGTAAACTGATTCTTGTCGTTACCATCAGTGCATCAAACTAAATTCATTTATGTCATGCACCTTAATCTTACTTAATGACATATGTTTATAAACATATATCAACATATCAGTTTTATCTCAAACAAGCATAAAGTCAGTATCAACTCAATAGCAGTAAAACCTGGTTTACATCCTAGACTCGATGTATAAATATGTATATACAAGCAACTGAAACAAAAACACACTGTGCCATTAATCAACTGTGTCTATACAGTCTGTTGGGAGCCATATACCTTACACTGTACGTGAGGATGCACTCCGGAGGAGCTCACTAACAAAGATAACGTGACAGTAATCCTTAATCTGAAAGAGAGGGAAAGAATAGGGGAGTGAGTCATAAGCTCAATAAGTAACTACAAAAGCAACTTAAAAATCATAACTTGCATCTCTCAGTTTTCAAACTCACAAATCATACACATCCGATAAATTAAATCTGGTATGCTGCAACATAAAACATGACTGCATTTTAAAACATAAAGAATAACAATCTCATAAACAGAGTTAAATCTCATTTTCAAACACTGATAAATCAAATCCGATATGCTGCATTATAAAACTTGTTCTCAAATCATAAGGCAAAAGCCAATCATCAATCGTCAAATCATAAATCATACTGTCCAATCGATAAAACAGATCGTAGTACCAAGAGATAAGGCATAGCATCATCAAGATACTTAAAGCTAACACAATAACAATCTACGGTAGCTAACCGTAGCAATCTCCCAAAACGGGATGCTGCCTATGTATAGACCAATCAACCCCGGTTCATTGATCAGATGACACCGAGACCTGTCCAAACGTAATATACAGGACAAGCTAATCGTTCTCGAGAGCTAGTCATCGAGACATAGTGCTTTAAGTCAATTAAGAACGCCTACACAATTCTCAAGGTACGATGCCCTAAGGTCTTAATACCCCGGGTCTAAAACAGTACCAATATCAATCTTATCAAATCAGCCTTCCAAGACTTTGTATCAAAATCGTACTGCATAAATATGCAGGTAATAATCAGGGGCTCACCAAGCTTTTAAAGCACTTTAAGTTATAAAACAAAATCGAAAAATCATATTCAACCAAAAACTTAGTTCAGCTTGGAAACTCAAAAGTGTCATCCTATTAAAATAGTAACACATGAAACCAAACAAAGATTTGGCATGCCTAAAGCATGCTTATAAAATATTTTCAGAAAGCTAAACCAATCAGTCAAGGATAGGCCCAATGTGTAGCATTTTCAATATGCGTCAAAATAGATTTCATATGCAGCATTTCATTTTGTTTCAATACCAAATCAAAATTTAAAACATCATACAATTTGGATGCAAGGTAGTTACTTAGGGTTACTTACAGTACTTCCTTAGCTTACAGATTCAATCCTCACTGGCCTATCAAGTTCCACACGAGCTATGTGAACTCTTAGTCAACTTCAATCCATAGCATTATCCTCTACACAACACATGGCAGATCAGGTTATTCATTACCCGCAATGACATGCTAGGATTAAGAGTTATACAATTCAATAAGAAATGACACTAAGGAGTAATTCTGAATTATTCAAATATGAACTAGTTCTACTTATTTATTTATTAATTTATTAATTTATTTATTAATTAATTATTATTAATATTATTTTATTATTATTATTATTATTATTATTATTATTATTATTATTATTTATTATTATTATTATTATTATTATTATTATTATTATTATTATTTTATTATTATTATTATTTTATTATTATTATTATTATTATTATTATTATTATATTATTATTATTATTATTATTATATTATTATATTATTATTATTTTTTATTATTATTATTATTATTATTATTATTATTATTATTATTATTATTATTATTATTATTATTATTATTATTATTATTATTATTATTTTTATTATTATTATTTTATTATTATTATTATTATTATTATTATTATTATTATTATTATTATTATTATTATTATTATTATTATTATTATTATTATTATTATTATTATTATTATTATTATTATTATTATTATTATTATTATTATTATATTATTATTATTATTATTATTATTATTATTATTATTATTATTATTATTATATTATTATTATTATTATTATTATTATTATTATTATTATTATTATTATTATTATTATTATTATTATTATTATTATTATTATTATTATTTTATTATTATT
The DNA here is from genome assembly GCA_031772115.1 of Heritiera littoralis. Classification (NCBI taxonomy): domain Eukaryota; kingdom Viridiplantae; phylum Streptophyta; class Magnoliopsida; order Malvales; family Malvaceae; genus Heritiera; species Heritiera littoralis. The sequence continues at coordinate 1,027,146 of JAPDPK010000021.1, forward strand.
ATTATTATTATTATTATTATTATTATTATTATTATTATTATTATTATTATTATTATTATTATTATTATTATTATTATTATTATTATTATTGCTCACTTGAGCCTCTTATAATCTACTTGGTTCAATTTTTGCATTTTAGGATTTCTGACCTTAGTGTACAGACTCTCATATTTCAACATAGGGATTTTCAATTTGTACAAACCTAAAACCATATCAATCCTGACTTATTTACCTTTTTGGAAACGTAAAGTTTGCAATCAACTCAATCTAGACTATTTTCTAGGCATTTTTGAAGTTGACACTAGGCTGTTCGTCCCTTGCAGTGAGTATCCTGCATTCATATATACATATCTTAAGCTACATAATTCCAAATCCAAAAATTCTAGAACTAGATAAAAGCTAACTCATTTCCCTATCCAGAAATGCAAGGTTCATAATTTAATTCTTTCTATATCAACATCAGCAAATTTCCAAAAGTTGCACCATGTTCTAGCAGTTTTCAAGCACAGTGTTACACTGACCTATTTGCACAAAATACTTCATATTTAATTATTGGCATATTCAATTGGTGCAAACCTAGAACCATAATAATATTAACTCAATTAACGTTCTGGAAATGTAAGGCTTGCAACCTAACTTAATTTAGGCTATTTTCTACAATTTTTCAAAATTAAGACTGGAATTCACGTTTTCTGGCAGAGTACCCTGTACTAATTTGTACATATCAAGCTATGCAATTCCAAATCAAGTGATTCCAAAACTGAATTATTCCTAACTCAGAAAGATATCTACCATAATTTTTCCAGAATTTTCTCACTGTATAACATTTAAACTAAACATTTTAACATCAGTCCAGAACAGAACAATTACCCAGATTTCAATAGCAAACCAAAATCCAATCATGCCATGCCAATTTCATAGCAATTCAACTCAAATTATTGTAGTTTCATATTCATATTCAATAATCAGGGATTATAAAGTCAGAATCTTACCCACTTATCAATTTGTAGCAGCTAACTTTTAACCCAGAATAGAACATTAATTCCGGAATTGAACATCAAGTTTAAATTCATTTAATCATTCATCCATGCCACTTCCATTATTAGGGTATTCATAAATTTTAACTTTTCCAGCAAGAGTTTGACTTCCTTACCTTAATTTAGTTTGGTCAAATCCTCCAACGTTGTTCCCAATCTCAGTTTGATTCATCACTTCACACAGCAGCCATTTGGAATGGAGTGTTCCCTCCTTCACTCAAAATTCTATTCCTACCTTATTTCAGCCAAGTTTTTCATGTAACTCAACATTAAGATCAGCTTACTCATCTTTGAAAAATCAATTCACACAAGAAATTCAAGAATTTACCTTACTCTCACAAAACTAAAAACTTCATTGTGTTTCTTGCCTCACGGTCTCTCCACATTCCTTCATCAAATCGCACATGCAGCTTGCTTTTCCTTCCAATGGCTGACTGCAGTTTCCATGCAAAACAACCCTTTCATTTCTCTCTCTCAATTTGGCAAGTCCCTTCTCTCAAACCCACAAGCATCACCTCACCCAAGGTGATGATGATGATGATCGGAACTTGTAGGCAACATAAAGAGAAATTTGGTGGTCTTGGGTTCCTCAATTGCCAAGAGTTTGGAAGCTGTAACCCTTCTTCCCTTGGAACAATTCAGTTTTGTCCAAAAAGAATTTGAGTGCACCTTCGGCACTTGCAAGAGGAGAGTAGGAAAGAATCAGTTTTGGGTTAAAGGAAAGAGGGCATCAATTTCTCTAAGGGGTTTGGGTAGCTTCAATTTTTTTTCCTCTTTCCTTCAATTTCGTTGCTGGTATAACAAAGCAGAAAGAGAGAATGTAAAATGGCCACAAAATCTGATGGAAAGGGGTGGGTTATGTTTCTTATGGGTTGTTAAATAGAAAATCCTATTTTAAACCCCCAACTTCAAAATTCTTTTTAATTCTCAATTGGTATTTTGCTTTTATCATGTATGGACCCTTTTTCACTTATTTCCATTCCATTTAAATCCTTTCAAAACACTTTTAATCATGCTAAGCCCCCAAATTAAGTTAACTTTTATGATTTAATCAACTCATTTAATCAACCTTCAAATTACTTGGTTTCGAGCCTATTTCTGACAATTAACTGTATTGATCCACATTGATTCTAAGGGCATGCTATACATGATCGGAAAGGTCTCCAAATTAGGTTTTCAATGAAATTTGAATCACTTAAATAGGAGTTCTTTACAAAAAGTTATGCCCGCTTCATTATCGATTACTCAATCAGAATTTCTTAACTATGACGTGAATATAAAAATTCATTGCCATTGAGCCACATTGAATTAGATAGCAAGCCTTATATGGTTGGAAAGCTTATCAAGTTAGCTTTTCAGAAAAATTTGAATTGCCTTGATCAGAGTTTTTTACTAAGAGATATGCTCGATTCTTTACAAATGTGTCAACTGACAGGCTTCACTGCACATTGTTCAACTTCGAAATTTTTCTGGTATTAGCCCGTAGGGAATTAAATTATGAGCTTTTTATGGCTAAAAAACCTTTAAGTCAACTTCCATAATAATTTTACGATTTATCGTTTCGATTCTCCAATTAAGAGATATAATCGAAACAAGGCAAATTGGTCATGAGCCAAAGGTTGAAATTTTCGGTTTATTGTCAAATTCTCAGATTAGGCGCAAATCATAATCACATGAAACAAATTGTCTTATGCAAAACCATTTATGATGAATTTAAGGTACTTACATGGTTTCTGGATGAGCATCTGATCTCGTGGGACTCACCAACTTGTTTGTACGAAAGCCTGTGTTCCTACATCAAAATCTGAAAGTGTCACAATTTGGCATCTAAACATCTCTAAGGCTCATTTAACACTATTTAACATGCAGAAGAAATTGTGGTTATTACAGGTGGCCTGAGTCGGTGACCTGCAAGTGCACCCCGGGGCGTCACAACTTGGTTAGGAATGACTTGACACTTGAGGAAGTCAAGGGTTTGAGTAGCTCCAGACACGAATTGGAGCGGTGGCCTTTAATGGGTGCACTCTGATAAAACGTGAGGGGCGGTGGCCCAAAGCAAATAATACGGTTGAGTGACCCGCTCAGGGCAGTGGCTTGGGTCAGTGACTTGTAAGTGCACCTCAGGGAGTCACAATAAAATGCGCGTTTTTTGTGACGCCCCGGGGTGTACTTGCAGGTCACCGACCTAGGCCAACGCCCTAGGTGGGTCACTCATCCAAATTGTCCACTTTGGAAGCCCCCACAGGCCCTCACGGCTTTATCGGGGAATAACACCCCAATTCGAGACCGCATGTCTTGAACCCTTGACCTCTTGCAAGTGTTGAGACATGCTAACCAATAGGCCTAGTAAAAGTAACAACTATTAAAGAATCTAAGGATCTTATCACCCTTTCTAGATCAGTTAAATGGGATCTTTACTTATCTATGAAATAAGTTGAAAAGAAGTAAGAGCCTTCTAATAAGAACATAGGAGTAACTTTTAAGTCCTCAACTAGTGAAGAAGATAGGTTTTAGGAAAAATAGCTTTAGGAATGAAGAATTAAATATAGCCATGCTTGCTAGAAAATTCAATAGGTTTATGAATAGTAGAGCTAAAGGGGTAGAAAGAAAATCTTTTAGGAAAGATTCTAAAGGAAAACTAATGTAAGAAATGAAAATCCCATCATATGTTATGAGTGCAATAGATCAAGACACATTAGACAAGATTGTCCTAAGCTTAAGAAGAGAATGGATAAAAAACTTAAGAAAAAGGCAATAGTGGCAACTTAGAGTGATAATGACATATCAGAAGAAGAAGAAGAAGAAGAAAATGATGACGATGATGATAAAAAAGAAGTTGCTAACTTATGCTTTATGGCAGATGATGAATCTCTTGATTCTTCTAACTTTTGTGAGACTAATGACTACTTTTGAAGAGCTTCAGGATGCTTTTGATGAATTAGCAAATGAGTACATTAAGATAAGTGAAAAAATAGGAAGATAATTGCCAAGCTGACAAGTGAGAACAAGAACTTGGCAAAAACTAAGGTTGAACTAGAAGCTAAGATAGAGAGTTAGTTAAGAAAATGAAGAGCTAGAGGAAAAAAAACATAAAATTGCATAACTCCTTTTCGAGATTCTATATGGCTTAACAAAAATTGGATCAATTGTTGGAATCTCAAAGAGCCTTCTTTGACAAGAAGGACTAGGCTATAATCATGTTAAGGAGTCTCAACTTAATAATTTACTTGTTAAAGATAAAGAAGTCCAAGCTACTTCTCTTAGATGTAGTTGCTGCTTTAGAATAAGACATAGTGAAAATAGGTGTAGGATTAGCAAAACTACATTTAAGAAGAAGGATGTTAGGAAATTATGGATTCCTAGGTATGTATTAAATTCAAATATTGATTTATCATTATGGTTGCCTAAGGGAACCAAACTTGCTAGCACTAATCCTCGTGGACTTAACCAAGTGTAGGTACTAAAACAAAAATGATCTTTATGCCGCAAGTATATGAAAGAAGTGATAAAGTCAGTGATCAAGTATTGAAAAACAAAAGAGACTTACATCATAGAAAAGAAAGGAAAAAAGGAAACGAGAAAAAAAGGCAAAGCTTAAAAGGACAACAAAAGTGCCTTAATCAAGAAATAGGGTTAATCATCTCTCCAGCTAATGAGTACTGTAAGACAATTCTTACTTTACTTTGACTTTAATATCCTCATATGAAATGAATTCAAGTGAAAGAGTTGTAAATGGTAAATGTGATCATAAGAATGCACTTCATGAAAAGTATGGCATGACTTTATGAAATGTTGATATTTGAAATGCAATCTTAACATTTTAGGATTTGGATTAGTTTTGAGAACTAGGTGTGACAATTGCCAATTCTTTACCTTGGTGAATAAATAAATGTAATATTGGAAGCAGTTCATATGTCGAGAATTGTATCTAGAGCCATGATATTTGTAAAGTGATAAATTGAGTATGAGCATTATAAGGATTTATAAATCTAGACTTATGAGAATTATGGAGAATTGAGGTTTTATAAATTGGAGGATTTAACATGGAGATCACGAAAGAAATTTAATAATCTATTAGTTAGATTAAATTGTTAATAGGTAGTATGCAAGTAATTTATTTGTAGATGAAGAATTATAGAAATTTATTTTATGATTAAATTGATTAAATAGACAAAAAAAAGTGATAATGAAAGTATTAAGATAATTGAAATGAAGATATATTATAAATACAAATATGAAATAAATAATAGGAAAAATAAATAAAATTAATATATATTAATCAAATAAAGAAATATATACAAATAACAAACAAATACACATGTTGGGTATATATATAAATGAAATAAATAAAAGAAATATATATGCGTGTATACAAAACAACAAAGATATAAAAATATATATAAATAATAATAGAATATAAAAAAATGGACAGGCTTCCTAAGGAAACCTACCTTACTCGATTGGTGGGAATTTCCCACCAACTCGTATGCTATTAGTAGACTGATAAAAAAAAAGAAAGAAAGAAAGAAAGGAAAGAAGAAAAAGATGAAAAGGCAGGAGACATGGGAGAGAGAGAAATAGAGAGTGGAGAGGAGAAAGGAAAACTAAACCAAGGCTCAATGAAATAGAGAGAAATCGAGAGTGAACCGAAGGCTGAAAAGGAATGCAATGAAGAAAAGAAACAGTTGAGAGTGAGGGAGACACGAAGACATCTAGAAGCCGAGCAGAGGAAGCGTAGTTCAAGGCTGGAAGTGGTGTTCTTGGTGGCTGATCAGGGGTTATTTTAGGTTTTTGAATAAGGAGAAATGGTGAGGCGTTGAGACTGTTTAGGGTACTCAGACCAAGTTAAAATTGGTGCTGTTTTGGGGAGCATTTAGGTTGCCAAAACAAGGCTTGAGCAAAACGTTTAAAAGAAGAAGAAGAAGAAAAAAAAAGAAGAAGAAAAAGAAGAAAAAGAGGAGGAGGAAGAAAGAGGCATCAAGTAGGTGTCATTTAGGTAGGTTCTTAGAAGCTAGTTTGGATGCTATGATAGGCAGATTTGAAAGGGCAAAATGAGGGCTAACACATGATGAAAGGATTGAGATCTGGCTGCTATAACAAGGATAGTGATTGGTTACTTAATTAGTGGTTGTTGGTGAGGAGGGCAGCAACTACGATGTGGCATTGGTGTAGTGGCCAAAGCAAAGGCCTAAAAACGGTTATTTAGCTTTAAATTGACATATGTATTTTGAAATGACAAAAACTTAAGTAATATTAAGTGTTTGATTCTATATTGTAAATTTGCTTTATCAGTTATATGATTTTCTCAAACCATCTTAAATGTGTTTATCAAAATAAGACCATGATTTAATTGATTACTCTTATTGGTTTGAATATTTTATAAAATGATTTTGAATATTTTCATTAAGTAATTTTCTCAAGACAATATAGAATACATTGTTGGAAAATTACTTATTAAGTTTTTAGACTAAGTGTTTAGTTGAGAAGTCAAGAAATACTTCCACAGAATTCAAAAATGTTTTGGGATGAATTAAAATCAAAGTCTACATCATTTCTAACCCAAATTAGCCCAGAAAAGTGCAAGAAAAGCATGAGGGATTGATCCCCCATGTTGAGGGATCCATCCCCTAATGGCAGAATGCTATAGGAGGCAAAATTAAAGCATGAGATTGATCCCCTAAGGGAAGGGATTGATCCCTTCATGACAGAATGCCCATGAAGTATGGCAAGAGGCACAAGATCGATCTTCTAGGGTATAGGACCGATCCCCTAACACGTGAAAGCCTTCAATAGCTAGTTTTTTGTGAGATACAAAGGTCATATTCAATTTAGGCTCTACCACACTTCAAGAATCCATCTAAGAGACTATAAATAGAGAATTTGAAGCTCAAGAAAGCAAGAGGAACGACTGAGCAACATTATTCTTCATCTTCTCCATCTTCTTCAAAGCCTTGACAACATTTTAAGTGCTACAAATTCTTCATATTCTATCATTCCCATCTTCCTTGTATAGAATAGCACAAATATTATATAGGGTTTCCTTTGTGCTTAACCTTTGTAATCATTTGCCTATCTAAAAGCTTTCCTTGATTACACCCTTTGTAAACCCAATCACAATTTGTAAAAGGGAGAGTCCCTTGAGTGCATTATTGTAAGTGAGAATTGTGTAGATAAGGTTTACTCCTTGAGCTTAAAAAAAAGAGGGAATAGGTTTCTCTTAAGCCTAGAAAAAGAGGGAGGTTTCTCTTGAGCTGCGAAAAAAAGGGATTGTAGAGACAAATTCAAGTTAATGAATTTGGGAAAAATCCTTGGCAGCGTCTCAAGGTAAAGGATGTAGGCAAGGTTGCCGAACCTCTATAAATCGATTGTGTACATTTCTCTTTCCCTTCTCTTTACTTATTTGCATTTATATTGTGATTGTTAAATTGAACTTGAATTGCATGCTTGTGTAGCCTAGAGAACTTAGAAAATTCAATATAGGCTAGAGAATCTAGTAGAACCAGAAAATGAACTAAATAGTAGCTAAAAATCGATTCATCCCCTCTCGGTTTAGTTATAGAGCCAACAGGTTAAAAAAGAAGCATTTGGGGTTAACTTTGAATGCTGAAATTAACTTTGAATAGTAGCTAGTCAGGGAAGATCAGGACAGTCCTTGGAGGATGGAAACAAAGGTGTTATGGAAGCAAATTTTAATAGCTGTTTGTGTTGGTGAAGTAAAGTTCTATGGTGGTATTCTCGGCTGTGTTTGGGTGCCTAAAATAGGAAAGAAAAGGGTGGTAACAAGCTTTTACATGCTACTGCAGCACGACATTGCAAGGAAGATGAAAATAGCCTTGCGAAGGTAAAAGATCAAAAGCTTCATTCTCGGTTTGGCTTTTCAAGCTCATGTTTAAGGTTGTAGTGGTTGTGGTTGGTGCCCAAAACAGGAAAGTCAGGAGAGAGAGAGAGAGAGAGAGAGAGAGAGAGAGAGAGAGAGAGAGAGAGAAGTTGAAAGAGAGAACAAATTAAGGTGGAGCTAGTGATTGAGGAGCACCGAGAGAGTGGCATTGTAGTTGAAAGCTGGGCTTTTGTTTGAGATAATTTAGTAAGTTGAAAAAAGGTAATTAAGTGGTGGTTGCTGAGTTGAAAAACTAAATTGAAGCTTGGAATCCTTGGCCCTTAAAGGCTGAAAATTGGTGTGTTTAAATATGGTTTTGATAGCTATTTGGGTTAGTTCAAAGCAAATGTCGGCTGTATTGAATTCAGAAAGTATAGAGGCTTACTACAGCTTCGATTAAGGAAGTCTCTAATAGAGGAGCTAAGGAACTGTTATAGCATTGGAGAAACAACAATTAGAACCGTCGACCACGTACCAGTAGAGGAGGCTTGGTTTTGAAGGCTTATTCAAGGTGAGGATGTTACCTTGAGTTGGAAGATTAATGTATATATGTATATATGAAAAGAATGCAACGAGATGGTCAATAATGAATCAATGTGTTGGCTCTATAGGCTATACCAAGAGGGGGGTGAATCGGTTTTTAACTACCTTTAGTCTCGTTTTGCGATTCTTCTAAATTCTCTAGCCTATTTGATTATTTTTAAGTTCTCTAAGCTAGGCAAGTATGCAATCCAAGTTCAATGCAATAAACATAATATAATCGCAAGTAAATAAACAGTAGGGAGAGAGAGATTTACACAATCGATTTATAGAGGTTCGGCTACCTTGCCTACGTCCTCTACCTTGAGACGCTCCCAAGGATTTTCCCAAATTCACTATCCTTGAATTTGTTACACTCCCTCTTTTTCTAGGCTAAAGAGAAACCTCTCTCTTTTTCTAGGCTCAAGAGAAACCTCCCTCTTTTTTTAGGGTAAAGAGTAACCTCCCTCTTTTTCTTAGGCTAAAGAGAAACCTCACCTTTTACAAGGAATGAGTGTGTTTACAAATTGTGTAATCAAAAAAGGGCCTCTAGATAGGCAAGTGATTACAATGTTTAAGCACAAGGAAAAAGCCTATACAAGATTTGTGCTACTTATACAAATAATATGAGAATGATGGAAGATGAAGACTTAGTAGCTCTTGATTTGTTGTTGAGGCTTGAGGAAAATGAAGAAGATGATGAATAGAATTTCTGAGCAGTTCCTCTTCCTTTCTTTAGCTTCTAAGCCTCTATTTATAGTCCCTTGGATGTATTCTAGCCGTTGGTTGGAGCCAAAACTTGAATATGACCGTTGTCTCACAAAAACTAGCCGTTACAGCTATTTTCGAGCAAAGGGATCGATCTCTTCCCATAGGGGATCGATCCCTTCATTCCAGATTCAATTATTCTGGGCTGAGGGACCTTTTCTTGCGTTGGGGTGCTTACTGCCAAAAGAGGATCGATCCCTTCCCTTAGGGGATCGATCCCATGCTTCTAGAAAGCCTATTTCCTGCACGTTTTGGTTAGAAATGATGTGACCTTTGATCCTAATCCAACCCAAAACATTTTGACATTTTTGTAGGAGTTTTTCTTGACTTTCTCTAATAAAAACATGGTCAAAAAATTCATCAAGTAATTTTCTAAAATATTCAAAACATTTTATAAAGTATTAAGACCAATAAGGATGTATCATTAAATCATGGTCTTAATGTTTGATATGATCACTTGAAAATGGATTGAGAAAATCATGTGTGATAAGACAAATTTACAATATGAATTAAAACATTGACGCTTACTTAAGTTTTTGTCATTTCAAAATATATATGGCAATTTAAAGCTAACAATCTCCTCCTTTTTGATATGACAAAACTTAATGTAAATTTGCTTTGAAAATTCTTTGATAACATACTCCCCTTCAAATAAAGCAGGATTTTATAAAGCTCCCCCTTAATATAAGCATGGGTTTTGAAAATGAATTTTCAAACTATTTCTCCCCCATTATCTCTCCCCTTTAATATCTCTCCCTTTTAATATCTATCTCTCCCCCTTTTTGTCCTAGCAAAAAGAAGAAAAATAATAAAAAATATGCTCCCCTAAAATCATGGCTATGTGAGAAGAGATAAAAGAATATGCTCCATCCAACAAGAAACATGTTAGTACATGGGACTCATAGCACAAATAAATAAGTCAATTGTTCATAAAGAGTATGAAATATTCATGCAAAGAACATGACTTATGATCCTATACCAATTGTTTATAAATAATTTTGCAAGAAGTTCACAATTAATAAGAAATGAAGCAAGTTGAGTACAAATATCTACTAAGGTCTATGACTTGCTTATTTCAATCCTATTAAGCACCTAAGTGTATCAATTATTCTCTAAAGTGCAACTAAGGTGCATGTCAATACATCATGATTATGAGCTAAAATTATATAACATATCATATGCATGTGCTTATAAATCATTTTCAAGAAATATTGTGCCTAGAATTAAGATATATAGCAATTAACTACAAATTCTAGTACACAAGAGTTTCATGCAAAAATATCCTAAGAGAATTCTTCTCTATTTGTCATTTCAAACTAAAGAGCACAAGAAGAATTGTCAATTTAAAGCTCATGGCAATTGGCAATTTAGTTTTGGCTTACCAATTGTTGAAAATATGGTTGCCAATGATACTAATTGTTATTTCAATCTAAATACCAATTGTTACTAATGGTTGACTTAGTCATTTTGCATGAATCCAATATTTGTGTGTAGTGTGATCATGTCAAGAAAATAATCATTCTAAATATGCAAGAACACAATCACACATAATCAAATATGCATATGGATTAATTAAACATTAGCACACTATCATAAAGTATTAATCCATATTCATATTCACAAAATTATACCACATGGAAGATTCATAAAGTCAAAGTATTCAAGCAAACACATTTTCTTCCATGTTTTCAAGCACAAAAATCCTATGCTCATTTTCCAATTCAACTCCTTAACCAATTATGAGCAAGGAAAGATTCAAATAATAAATGCATGGATATCAAGTTTGTTCAGGTTTGCATTTATCTTTGAATGTTGGTGTTGTCATTAAGACCCTAGTTCTTTAAGTACAAGGATAATAAATTTCATGCATTTAAACATTTTGGACCCATTTGCCATCACAAATTATAGGCCAAGGAAAATTAACCTTATACCAATTGTTGAATTTACATTTAAAATCAATCCTTAAGGTCAAGTTTTAATTATTCTTCCACTAGATGTATAATTATCATGAAACCTAGTATGGAATAGATAAGTCAAGCTAAGAGACATAATCCTATAAGCATGCTTGACTAAGATGAAAAAAAATGAAGAATATTCATTTGCACAAGTTCATGAAATTCTCAAATATATCCACAAATCATTGAAATAAATCTCAAAAATTATGTTTAAGCATTCATTGAAAGTATATTTCAAGATTATTTCAAGATTTATGCAATTCATGATTGTTTTCAACAAGAAGAATGATTTTGCATTTGTGAGTTCAATGAAAATAATATTGATTGTTGAAAGTGATACCATTTGTTGGAAATGATACAAATTGATGGAGTTGAGGCATGATATTAATCAAAAATGGATTTTCATGTTGTAAAGATCATCAAAAAGAAGTTAAAACAATGAATTTTAAGTTGAGAAGAAGGAAGATATCAAGAAAGTGAAAAATCCTTCTCAAATTTGGTTGAAAAAGTGCAGAAAACCCATTTTGGCCTGGGGGATCGATCCCTTAACTCCAGAATGTAGATTTCCTGCATTCTGCTCAAGGGGGATCGATCCTGCTTGTTGAGGGATCGATCCCTCATCCGGTTTCTGCAGTTTTTGACAAAAAATCCAACCTTTGAGGTACCAAAACTTCGTTTTTGAGTATTTTAAGTCCAAGTAAGGGTTTAAACATTTGTAAAACATGATTTTGGACTTGTATGAATGAAAAACATGAATGAAAAACCATTTTACAAAAGCTTTTGCAATTTTGGAAGAATTTACAAAAAAATGCATTTTTGGCCTCAAACGAGGTCATTTTGAGAGTTAAACATATTTTGACAAAACCAAAGCATTGGATACCACAAATATGTCAAAAAAACTTGTTCACATAGGTTTTAAGTACATATATCATTAAAGCATACATCTTGTGAACAACATGCCATAATTTCCAACATACAAGTTTTCATTCTTGCTCATGACATGACATTTTGTATAAACGACATATTTGATCATTTGAGGCAAGTAAATACATTATCAACACATAGAAAACTTGCTCAAAATGCAGAAATCCAATAATCATTTCAAAATCATAAATCATGCCTTTCATCCAATGCATTAATTACTATTCATCAGACATTCAAAGATCATTGTCATGCCTTTTTGTTTAATCATTCAACTCATAATGCATCAAGAATCATTAACCAAATTTCTCATCAAAGCAAAAATAATCAAATAATAGTTTTAAGAGTAAGGAATTAAGCTTACAAAACTCCTTTGCTTGAGAATGCTTTGCCTTGAATTGTTGAATCCACCTTAGGCCTTTCTTGAAGGATTGTTATGACCTTGCCAAGGATGGATTTCCAAGCTCTTCCTCTTTCTCATTGGCATAAGCAATCTCCATGGGGGGTGTGTAGAGCATTTGATCTCCATTGCTTCTTTGTATTCTCATGCTCTAACACTCCTACAACAAACAATTTAAGCATGTTTTGGTATCCAAATTTTCTTGGGTCCATGAGAGTTAGTGCAAATAATTGTTGATCCTTTGGGGATCCATTTCAAGCTCAATTCATCATTATTCATAGCATGCTTTGGCACCCACATTTTTCTAACTACTCTTCCTCTAAATGTGGTTTTTCTATATGTGCATGCTTGTGAAGAGTGTCCTATTCTATTGCATAGTGAGCATGTAAGAGATAAATCATGCATAGTATTTTTGCTCACAAGGAAATTCTTTAGATGAGTTTCTTTTTGTATTGCATTATAACCTAACTCATCTTTATCAAAGAAAGCTCTTTGGGTTCTAACATATGATCTAGCTTTTGTTGACCCATATAAAACCTAGTAAATGAGTTATGCAAATTTGTATTCTTTTTATTTAACTCATTTATCTCTAAGTTAGCCTCTTCTAATTTCTTTTCAAATTCTAGCTTAGTACTTATCAAGGCTTCATTTTCTATTTTTAACTTAGCAATCATTTTCTTATATTTGGAGTTCATGCATTGAAATTCATTTGCTAAATCATTAAAGGCATTTTGTAGCTCATCAAATGTAAAATCATTATTTTCACTAGAGCTACTACTAGCCTCATCATCACTAATGGCCATAAAAGCATGAGTAGGCTACCTCTTCATCTACGTTTTCCTCATCGGAGCTATCATTATCGCTTCATGCAGCCACAAATGCTTTCTTCTTAGGTTTCCTATCCTTTTCCTTCCTAAGTAAGGGGCAATCTAACTTAGTATGACCCGGTTCATTGCACTCATAACACACTAAGGGGTCTTTTTCTCTTCTACTTGACTCTCCCCTATGATGTCTCCTATTTTGCTCTCTCTCATTCATTCTCATGAACCTATTGAATCTTTTGGCAAACATTGCCATTTCCTTTTCTTCCTCATTTCCACTCTCATCACTATCATCTTCAATGACCTCATGAGTGGAAGACTTAAGTGCTACCCCTACTTTCTTTAAAGGCTCTTCATTTCTTTTTAATTTCATTTCATATGTAAGTAGAGAGCCCATAAGTTCATCTAGAGATAAGGTGTTTGGATTCTTAGACTCTTCTATTGCGGTTACCTTTGCCTCCCATGACTTAGGCAAGCTATTCAAAATTTTCTTTACCATTTCAACATTGGAATAAGCCTTGCCTAGAGCCTTAAGTCCATTAATTATATCATTAAACCTAGTGAACATTTCGCTAATGAACTCATTTTCTTTCATCCTAAATAGCTCATAATCATGTGTGAGCATTCCTACTTTGGTCTCTCTAACTTGATTTGTCCCTTCATGTGTGATGGCTAGTTTATCCCATATTTGTTTAGCATTCTCACATAAGGATACTCTATTATACTCATTGGGACCTAAAGCACAAAAGAGGGTGTGCATAGCCTTGGCATTCAATTGTGCCAATCTCATGTCATTGGTGTCCCACTCATCTTCACTCTTAGGGACATCTTTTCCATCTACTTTCTTTATTGGGATTCTAGGGCCATTAACAATTACTTTCCACACTTCATAGTCATTGGATTGCACAAATAACATCATCCTAATTTTCCAATAGGAGTAATTCTCACCATTGAAGAGTGGAGGTCTAACTAATGAGTGTCCCTCTTCTCCTAGGGGTATGCCTACATTCAAGTGAGTCATTTAAGATCGTTTTACTCGATATAGGTTAGTCTAAATCAATCTCGAGCCCAAGCTCTGATACCAATTGTTGGCTCTATAGGCTATACCGAGAGGGGGGTGAATCGATTTTTAACTATCCTTAGTCTCGTTTTGCGATTCTTCTAAATTCTCTAGCCTATTTGATTATTTTCTAAGTTCTCTAAGCTAGGCAAGCATGCAATCCAAGTTCAATGCAATAAACATAATATAATCACAAGTAAATAAACAGTAGGGAGAGAGAGATTTACACAATCGATTTATAGAGGTTCGGCTACCTTGCCTACGTCCTCTACCTTGAGACGCTCCCAAGGATTTTCCCAAATTCACTATCCTTGAATTTGTTACACTCCCTCTTTTTCTAGGCTAAAGAGAAAAATCTCTCTTTTTCTAGGCTCAAGAGAAACCTCCCTCTTTTTCTTAGGCTAAAGAGTAACCTCCCTTTTTTTCTTAGGCTAAAGAAACCTCACCTTTTACAAGAAATGAGTGTGTTTACAAATTGTGTAATCAAAGAAGGGCCTCTAGATAGGCAAGTGATTACAATGATTAAGCACAAGGAAAAGCCTATACAAGATTTGTGCTACTCTATACAAAGAATATGAGAATGATGGAAGATGAAGACTTAGTAGCTCTTGATTTGTTGTTGAGACTTGAGGAAAATGAAGAAGATGATGAATAGAATTTCTGAGCAATTCCTCTTCCTTTCTTTAGCTTCTAAGCCTCTATTTATAGTCCCTTGGATGTATTCTAGCCGTTGGGTGGAGCCAAAACTTGAATATGACCGTTGTCTCACAAAAACTAGCCGTTACAGGCTATTTTCGGGCAAAGAGATCGATCCCTTCCTATAGGGGATCGATCCCTTCATTCCAGATTCAATTATTCTGGGCTGAGGGACCTTTTCTTGCGTTGGGGTGCTTACTGCCAAAAGGGGATTGATCCCTTCCCTTAGGAGATCGATCCCATGCTTCCAGAAAGCCTATTTCCTACACGTTTTGGTTAGAAATGATGTGACCTTTGATCCTAATCCAACCCAAAACATTTTGACATTTTTGTGGGAGTTTTTCTTGACTTTCTCTATTGAAAACATGGTCCAAAAATTCATCAAGTAATTTTTTAAAATATTCAAAACATTTTATAAAGTATTAAGACCAATAAGGATGTATCATTAAATCATGGTCTTAATGTTTGATATGATCACTTGAAAATGGATTGATAAAATCATGTGTGATAAGGCAAATTTACAATATGAATTAAAACATTGACGCTTACTTAAGTTTTTGTCATTTCAAAATATATATGGCAATTTAAAGCTAACACAATGTTAGAATGTGTTATTTGGATGTGAATATATATATATATATGTATTTCTATATATATATATATATATAAGCATATGAAAATATATATAAATACATATTAAGTTGACATGACAAGAATGATTTAAGTATACTCACATAAATACACTTAGGTGTATATGTGTGTGTGTGTATATATATATATATATATATATGCTTTTAGAAAGATAATGAGTTAATCTTGAGTATGATAGTGAACTTGAATAATCGTGTGTAGTTTTAAATTATGCATCTTAAGTACGGTATTAGGCATGATATAATGTCACGACCCGTGACCACATTTTTCATCTTCTTATACACATCTTAACCGGTTAGGCTGTCTGTGATACTTCACTTGTACTGACTGTTAAACAATTTTACAATGTATTGTTTATATTATACACATCCCCTATCATAATTTATCAGATAAGTAATACTGTTGACATGTCTAAATACAGAGAATAAATGATCATACCTCAAATAAACAGTCAGTCTGACACATTGTCCTTCGTGTACAGCCAGGATCCACAATCCACTGAACTCACATTCATCAAAACCTGAAATGTTGAAAATTAAGGGGTGAGCAAAACCACGGCTCAGTAAGAGAATTATATGCCTCACTTGATACTCAGCTTCCTATATGCTGAAAATCTTTTTAATTTTTTCCTATGGGCTCTAGGCTCGCATGTAGGAAAGATACTACAGTCAGCTAGGGATCCGAATAGAGTAAGGTAGGTATTTTAGAATACCATACTTGTTACGGAACCTAGAAGCAACTGTAGAGAGAATTTTCACTTCGTTTTGAATTAATAAATCCTTTTCTCTTTCAAACTTTCATACCTTTTTCATATGCTTTTCAAAATAATGCTTCTACGAAACAAAGCATTTAAATAAAATAATTAATATTCGTATATTCCTTGAAAAGAATATTAGTTAAATCATCATCTTATTTCTTTAAAACTTATTTCATGTTTTAATGTACTCTCTTAATTAGTTCCGTCCTTTAAAAAGCAAAATAAGCTATAAAAATCTATTCCATTCTTAAGTTCACGAGCATCATTCTTTTTATCAGTATGATTAAGTGTGAAAGAAACGAACTTATTGTAAGGACCGGGAGTGCTTGGATCTCTGTTAACCAGGGATTTACCACCCCGGTGCCTTACTCATCCGTATATATCACACACATCATATGTCATATGCACCAGATCTATTTCATTTTTATTGTCAAGCCCAGCCCGTATCACCAGGCCGTCGGCTGCATCCCCTTGGCCCATCGGCCCCAGGTTTACCTCGACTCAACCGTATTGTCCGCTCTGGACTCTAGAGGTGGCTCCCACGGTTCAATCATCGAGTCTCTGCTCGGTATGGCCTGTACTGAAACATCAAACACGTGTAGCACTTAGTTCCCGAAGGACTCTAGAGGTGGCTCCCACGGTTCATCATCGAGTCTCTGCTCGGTATGGCCTGTACTGAAACATCAAACACGTGTAGCACTTAGTTCCCGAAGGACTCTAGAGGTGCTCCCACGGTTCAATCATCGAGTCTCTGCTCGGTATGGCCTGTACTGAAACATCAGAACACGTGTAAGCACTTAGTTCCCGAAGGACTCTAGAGGTGGCTCCCACGGTTCAATCATCGAGTCTCTGCTCGATTGGCCTTTATGCCATATGTATTTTCCACTATCTTATCAAATCTCATGTAGTACTTATGATCTAATATTTCATTTGAGACCATAGAAAGAATATTAGAATTATCATTTCTTCCTTTTGAAAACATATTACCTATCATTTATGGAGTCTAAGATAGACATCAATCTTATCATACTGTATACCTCGGAGGGTAAGGAAGTACACCGGTCAAATCTATGACCATAACCTATATTGTCCTCGGTGGATCACTGATTAGACGTCGACCGGGACTAAACATATCACATATCATGCATCAGCATGATAAGAATACCAACCAGTCTCAAAACCGTATTCTCATCATAAAATACACCTTTATGGAATTATATAAATATATAATTCCATGATTTAAAACCATAAGGGTTAAAATCTTTTAGTGAATATTTATAAGAATATTCATAAGAATACTCACTATATTTCACTTCAACTTTCGTCTCGTAATTCGTGTAATTTATCTATTTCGGAATGTTCGGTGGTTTCATTATCACCATTCTCGAATACATGAACATTTTAGAATTTCATCTCATTATATTCATGTTTTATGAAATTTTAGTAATTTCCTCATGTTTCGTGATTTACTATCGAAATTCGAAATAAAATCATTTAATATGATTTTTATAAAGTTTTTTCTAAAATTTTCGGCAGCATAACGGCTGCCGATTCACTAACCTCATGCACGGAAAATACAGTTTAAAATCTTTTAGCCAGTACTTCTTGCCAAATTATTTTCAGCAAATCATGCATCAGAATAATTTTCATAAAATAATTGCATAAAATATTTCAAATTAAATTATGCAGATTGAGTATCCTTACAGTGCTGCACATGCATCCCTTACCTTTTTCCGGGTCGGCGAATTCCGCTTATCGATCGCGCCCGCACTCCATTTCTCCCGATTCCTTATCCCGATTGCTGAAAATAATTTCTGGAATTAAAATTCTAATTTTTTAGAATTTTTCATAATTTATTTAATTTTTTCTGAAATTAAATTCTCGGAAAATTTCTTACCGAATTTGTAAAATCCCGGGTTGTCGAATTTCCGGGAATTTTCCGAATTCCCGAAATTCTCTTTTTTTTTTTTTTTTTTTTTTTTTTTTCCTCTTTTTCCTCTTTTTCTTTCCTTTTTCCTCTTTTTCTTTTCTTTCTTTCTTTTCTTTTCTTTTTCTTTTTTTTCCTTTTTCTTTTCTTTTCTTTTCTTTTTCTCTTTTTTTTTCTTCTTCCTTTCCCGGTCAGACCGGTTCAGACCGGTCCAGAGCCCTTCCTCGCCGGTTCCTCGCCGGCGGCCATTCTCCGGCGGTTCAGGCGTCCCTCAGCTGGCCGGCTGCACGACGAACTTGCCGGTGCCCTCCGTTTGCCCTGGATCGGTGGCACGGCGACGGCTCGAGGCGGTTTTGCCTCGGTTCTTCTTCCTCTTCGCTGGCATTCCTCCGCCGTCCATTGCGTCTCCGGTGGCCTCCATCGGCTTCGTCTTCCTCCGGTGAAGCTTCGGTGACAGTGCCGGCCACCGATTTGGTCGGCATCGCCGTCGGCCATTTTCTTTTCTCTTCCGGCGTTTGCTTCTGTTTCCCGTTCGATTTTCCTTCGTTTCTTCACGCCGGCGTTGGCGTCGGCTTCCTTTTTGGTTTATCCCTTTCCCTTTTTAGTATGTAACCTAATATATATTATACACCATATTTTATACTTTATACATATACTATATATTATATACTACACATATATTAATTCATACATAGTATAATTATTTATATAGATATAATATAACAATATATCTACTTTATATTTATGTTATACAATTTAAAAAAATAATATTGCTTATTTATATAGTATTGTATTATATAATATTTAAAGAGATACATACATATACATATATGTATATAAGTATTACAAAAATGTATATCTAGTATATATGTGTATATATATATATATATGTATGTATGTATGTATATTTATATACTTAAAGTTAAATAACATATATGTATACAAATTATATAAATGCTATAATAAAATATTTATACATATAAACTTTATATAAAACCACATTTACTTTTCTTATATATTCATATACTTTTATTTAAAATAATAATATATATATTTCATATATATATCTGTACATATATATTTATAATTATATAACTACATTTTATAATATAAACATGTCTTTATTTAAGACAAAATAGTATATATTTTATTTCATAATATATACTAATATTCATATACATACATATGTATTTATATAAAAACATGTGTAAATATATTTATATAATTTAATTATATAAATATATAATATACGCATTTTTATTTTATTAAATCTGTCACGACCCGTGACCACATTTTTCATCTTCTTATACACATCTTAACCGGTTGGGCTGTCTGTGATACTTCACTTGTACTGACTGTTAAACAATTTTACAATGTATTGTTTATATCATACACATCCCCTATCGTAATTTATCAGATAAGTAGTACTGTTGACATGTCTAAATATAGAGAATAAATGATCATACCTCAAATAAACAGTCGGTCTGACACATTGTCCTTCGTGTACAGCCAGGATCCACAATCCACTGAACTTACATTCATCAAAACCTGAAATGTTGAAAATTAAGGGGTGAGCAAAACCACGGCTCAGTAAGAGAATTATATGCCTCACTTGATACTCAGCTTCCTATATGCTGAAAATCTTTTTCATTTTTTCCTATGGGCTCTAGGCTCGCATGTAGGAAAGATACTACAGTCGGCTAGGGATCCGAATAGAGTAAGGTAGGTATTTTAGAATACCATACTTGTTACGGAACCTAGAAGCAACTGTAGAGAGAATTTTCATTTCGTTTTGAATTAATAAATCCTTTTCTCTTTCAAACTTTCATAACCTTTTTCATATGCTTTTCAAAATAATGCTTCTACGAAACAAAGCATTTAAATAAAATAATTAATATTCGTATATTCCTTGAAAAGAATATTAGTTAAATCATCATCTTATTTCTTTAAAACTTATTTCATGTTTTAATGTACTCTCTTAATTAGTTCCGTCCTTTAAAAAGCAAAATAAGCTATAAAAATCTATTCCATTCTTAAGTTCACGAGCATCATTCTTTTTATCAGTATGATTAAGTGTGAAAGAAACGAACTTATTGTAAGGACCGGGAGTGCTTGGATCTCTGTTAACCAGGGATTTACCACCCCGGTGCCTTACTCATCCGATATATCACACACATCATATGTCATATGCACCAGATCTATTTCATTTTTATTGTCAAGGCCCAGCCCGTATCACAGGCCTCGGCTGGCATCCCCTTGGCCCATCGGCCCCAGGTTTACCTCGACTCAACCGTATTGTCCGCTCTGGACTCTAGAGGTGGCTCCCACGGTTCAATCATCGAGTCCTGCTCGGTATGGCCTGTACTGAAACATCAGAACACGTGTAGCACTTAGTTTCCCGAAGGACTCTAGAGGTGGCTCCCACGGTTCAATCATCGAGTCTCTGCTCGGTATGGCCTGTACTGAAACATCAGAACACGTGTAGCACTTAGTTCCCGAAGGACTCTAGAGGTGGCTCCCACAGTTCAATCATCGAGTCTCTGCTCGCATTGGCCTTTATGCCATATGTATTTTCCACTGTCTTATCAAATCTCATGTAGTACTTATGATCTAATATTTCATTTGAGACCATAGAAAGAATATTAGAATTATCATTTCTTCCTTTTGAAAACATATTACCTATCATTTATGGAGTCTAAGATAGACATCAATCTTATCATACTGTATACCTCGGAGGGTAAGGAAGTACACCGGTCAAATCTATGACCATAACCTATATTGTCCTCGGTGGATCACTGATTAGACGTCGACCGGGACTAAACATATCACATATCATGCTTCAGCATGATAAGAATACCAACCAGTCTCAAAACCGTAATTCTCATCATAAAATACACCTTTATGGAATTTATATAAATATATAATTCCATGATTTAAAACCATAAGGGTTAAAATCCTTTAGTGAATATTTATAAGAATATTCATAAGAATACTCACTATATTTCACTTCAACTTTCGTCTCGTAATTCGTGTAATTTATCTATTTCGAGAATGTTCGGTGGTTTCATTATCACCATTCTCGAATACATGAACATTTTAGAATTTCATCTCATTATATTCATGTTTTATGAAATTTAGTAATTTCCTCATGTTTCGTGATTTACTATCGAAATTCGGAAATAAAATCATTTAATATGATTTTATAAAGTTTTTTCTAAAATTTTCGGCAGCATAACGGCTGCCGATTCACTAACCTCCTGCACGGAAATACAGTTTAAAATCTTTTAGCCAGTACTTCTTGCCAAATTATTTTCAGCAAATCATGCATCATAATAATTTTCATAAAATAATTGCATAAAATATTTCAAATTAAATTATGCAGATTGAGTATCCTTACAGTGCTGCACATCATCCCTTACCTTTTTCCGGGTCGGCGAATTCCGCTTATCGATCGCGCCCGCACTCCATTTCTCCCGATTTCTTATCCCGATTGCTGAAAATAATTTCTGGAATTAAAATTCTAATTTTTTAGAATTTTTCATAATTTATTTAATTTTTTCTGAAATTAAATTCTCGGAAAATTTCTTACCGAATTTGTAAATTCCCGGGTTGTCGAATTTCCGGGAATTTTCCGAATTCCCGAAATTCTCTTTTTTTTTCCCTCTTTTTCCTCTTTTTCTTCCTTTTTCCTCTTTTTCTTTTCTTTCTTTCTTTTCTTTTCTTTTTCTTTTTCTTTTTCCTTTTTCTTTTCTTTTTCTCTTTTTTTTTCTTCTTCCTTTCCCGGTCAGACCGGTCCAGAGCCCTTCCTCGCCGGTTCCTCGCCGGCGGCCGGTTCTCCGGCGGTTCAGGCGTCCCTCAGCTGGCCGGCTGCACGACGAACTTGCCGGTGCCCTCCGTTTGCCCTGGATCGGTGGCACGGCGGCGGCTCGAGGCGGTTTTGCCTCGGTTCTTCTTCCTCTTCGCTGGCGTTCCTCCGCC
Source organism: Heritiera littoralis (assembly GCA_031772115.1). Classification (NCBI taxonomy): domain Eukaryota; kingdom Viridiplantae; phylum Streptophyta; class Magnoliopsida; order Malvales; family Malvaceae; genus Heritiera; species Heritiera littoralis. The sequence goes on from JAPDPK010000021.1 coordinate 1,049,513, forward strand.
GTCCATTGCGTCTCCGGTGGCCTCCATCGGCTTCGTCTTCCTCCGGTGAAGCTTCGGTGGCAGTGCCGGCCACCGATTTGGTCGGCATCGCCGTCGGCCATTTTCTTTTCTCTTCCGGCGTTTGCTTCTGTTTCCCGTTCGATTTTCCTTCGTTTCTTCACGCCGGCGTTGGCGTCGGCTTCCTTTTTGGTTTATCCCTTTCCCTTTTTAGTATGTAACCTAATATATATTATACACCATATTTTATACTTTATACATATACTATATATTATATACTACACATATATTAATTCATACATAGTATAATTATTTATATAGATATAATATAACAATATATCTACTTTATATTTATGTTATACAATTTAAATAAAATAATATTTGCTTATTTATATAGTATTGTACTATATATATATTTAAAGAGATACATACATATACATATATGTATATTAAGTATTACAAAAATGTATATCTAGTATATATGTGTGTATATATATATATATATATATATATATATGTATGTATGTATGTATATTTATATACTTAAAGTTAAATAACATATATGTATACAAATTATATAAATGCTATAATAAAATATTTATACATATAAACTTTTATATAAAACCACATTTACTTTTCTTATATATTCATATACTTTTATTTAAAATAATAATATATATATTTCATATATATATCTGTACATATATATTTATAATTATATAACTACATTTTATAATATACACATGTCTTTATTTAAGACAAAATAGTATATATTTTATTTCATAATATATACTAATATTCATATACATACATATGTATTTATATAAAAACATGTGTAAATATATTTATATAATTTAATTATATAAATATATAATATACGCATTTTTATTTTATTAATTTTGGATTTCCATTAATCCAATTTAAATTCCTCCTTTTCTTATTTTCAATAACTCCGACTTTATTATTATTATTATTTTTTATTTAATTTCCTTACTTTTCTTCATTTCGGGAATTTCAACTATATTCCCATCTCGTAAATAAATTTTATTTATTTACTTTAATTTAGTTATTTCCTCTTATCTATTTTCCTTAATATTTATTTTCAATATTTATTATTTCCAATAATTGAAAAATTTACGGTTATCACATATAAATATATAATTGAGATTGTATTGGAAAAATTGTAGTGACTTTGACTGAAGGTGGTTTCCTAAGGAGTATAGATTTGGACGATGGGAGAAGAAGATTGCTAAGTATCCAGGTAAGTGGGATAAGTAAAGTATGTTAGCACCATCTCGTAGGAATGGTTTTAAATTTGATAAATATTTTGGTTAATTCTTACGTTAAGAAAATGTGAAATCTATGGTTGGACAGTGAGGTATAGTGAGTTTATAAATTTGGTTTATGCTTGGGCTGGACTGAAACCTGTTTTTCGCCTTGTGTATTGTGGCCAGTCAAACGTGCATGTTAGGTGAAGTGAACTGATGCACGTACAACATGTTTTGAGTTTAATTACTTAACATTTATATTTTAAAGACTTGCATTATATTTTAAATCGCATGATTTGAATTGACTTTTGAAATAAATCGAAACTTCTTTATATTTCAAACTCAAAACTAATTTAATAAGTGCTTTGAAATCCATGCAAGTCAAGTGCTACACAAGAACATAGTTTTCGAGCCATTTTTTAGTAGAAGTATATCCTACGACCTTCGGGTCATTTTTAGCCTATTGAGCTTAGCTCTAGGCCTTATTACCCATTTATCGAGCTTTATGCTATAGACTACTGTACTGTACTGTACCGTACCTGTGGAGCCTAGTGTTCTAGGTAAATTATTAGGCTTGTCTAGAAAACCAGCAGATAAGTTATAGCTCTCGACTGATCAACGAGACTAGCATACTATTCTATAGCTATAGATTTCGTGTTGCTTGCGACACCATTCCATCACTAGATTATGTCACACCCCGGAAACGTAGAAGTTTTGGGCTAAATTTTTTTTTATATACATTTAATCTTAATTTCTTACTTGGGTTGCATTCCTGCCAGTATCTCATCACACTTTTTCAATCATAAAAGCATCATAATATTTTCATAAAATATTTCATTCACATTATATGTGTACATTCATACGATATCGACTACATCCCAAGAGTATTATTTATATACAAATATCTGTGCCATACAGGATGTCTGGTATCAAAATATGAGTATACCTTACGTGAGTACAAAAAGTAGTCGGAGGAGAAACGTATCCCTCAGCCTACGTCATATGCGCAACAGGCAAAAAGATGATCACTGCAAATAATCTGGTAGAGTAGGGGGGGTGAGCTTTTTGGAAAGCCCCGTAAGAAATGCATTTTAAATAGTCATAACATCTATATATATGCAGAAAACAAATGCCATAATAATGCATTTCATACTTTCAAACATTGTATGAATTCTTTAATACATATATATCAAAATTCATACTTGATCAAACATGCATCTTACTTTAAAAATTTAATATCAAAATTAATAAAACATCATACAATTTTTTTGGAGACTAGGCAGAATCATATAGCCAGTATGCGGGTCATGACACTTACTTCTTCCTCCGAAGAGGGAACGGAATACCTATGGCCATGGTATGGGCTGTAGACCTGATCAGAGTCGTACAGCGAACATACACCACGAAGGACCAACATACCCACAAAGGATGAAAACATACACAATGTGGGCGAGGACATGCACTACGTGGCTAAACTTATGCGATAAGGGATGAAAACATACACAATGTGGCAAGCATGACAGGCAATAACATAAACTATAGGAAGGCCTTAGTCTCAAATCTTACTTACTTATGTAACTTCTTAAATTATAACATTTATATAAAATAGTAAGGACCGGGCGTGCCAGGATCTAAGTTAGCCTGGGGTTTGCCACTCCGATACCTTTTCGGAAAACATATTTATTTCATGTCATACTTAAAACATTATGGAAAAATATGCATAGAAATTATAAGGTTCATTTAGCTAATTATCAAAAGATTATGGAAATTAATTTCGGAATAAAATTCATGCTTCAAACATTTCCTTAAAATTAGCGATGAAAGTAAGGGACACCATCACAACTTTAAATTACATCCCTTACCTCAGTACACTGTAGAGCAATGCCTTATGTCACACCCATGTGCTTCTTATCTCTCCGAATTATAAACTGCAAGGTAACAGTTTTACTGTAATTAATTTTCAGTATAACTTATAAAAATTCCCTTTGCTTATCTAGCTCCTATTTATCTCATCATTACTTATAATATTAATATTTCCTATGATTTTCTCATAGGTAAATATTTTATTTACCTTTCCCTTTTTGTTTTGGCATCATTAGCCTTTTTACTAAGTCAACATTTCCACCAAAGATTGCATGGCCGAATGTCCTTCTTAGATGACTAAGCTTATTTAGTTTATGTCTTATATTTTCTTCCATGTTATATATGTACTTTATTCATGTATATTTCCAGCCATCATTTCCAGCCAATTTCTCCCATTTTCTACTCCAAATTACATCATTCCTCTTAGTCCATTATTGTGGTCGAATGGCCTTGGTTAAATGTAGGTGTTTTCTCCACTTAATATATATATATATATATATATATATATATATATATCACTTATTCTTCATGTAGGTCAACTTAACCTCTATTTGTTCTTTTCTTTTCCTCTATTTTTCTGCTACTTATATCCAAACCGAGAGCTCCCCTTTCTTTTCATTTTCCTGCCCACGTTGGCTTTATCTTGGTTAAGTAGTTTACTCCTTTAAAATATCTATGTATTAACTTCATTGGTACTATACCTAGCCATTTAGTCAATCCAAGCCTAACCCTTTCTTTCATTTTTATTTTCTTTCTTTCCTATTGTTTACTGACCAAACGTGAGCCTTCTTCCTTTTTTGTTTTATATTTACGTTGGCTCCCATTTGGTTCCTACGTCATGGTCATATCTAGCATGTCTTAGGTTGTTAAAATTCTAGCATTCACACACCTAAAAGTCAGCCAAAAAGTCAGCCAAGCTACCCAATTTTCCTCATTTTCGGCTGCTCTATTCCCTCTTCATTTTCGGCTGTACAACCAGCCATATCTTTCACCTCTATTCTCGGTTGTACAAGTATAAATTTTGTTTTCTTTCCTTCAGCCCTTTTTGTTGACTAAACTCACCTCTTTTCTTTTCTTTTCTTTTCTTTTCCTCTTAGCTCACGTAACTTCATTCAAAGTTAAACTCCATCAAACTTCTTCAACCAGACTTTAATTATTTTTTGTTTCATTGCTGTCCAAACCGACAGCTTCTTCCCTTTTTCTTCATGGTTCACGTGGCCCTCATTTCATAACAACTCATCCTTTCTTAACCTATTCAACCCTAGTATATAACTTATAGCTTTACTTCCTTATTATTTTTCTTGACTGTTTCGGTTCATGTCTCACTGGTTTTCCCATCTTCACATAAATCATCATCTACATCATCTTATTTTCATTCTAAATCCTCCTAACTGAACTAGGGTTTTTATTCTATATATATTTACTTCAAACAAGGCTATAACCAATACATTCTTGCTCACTAAAGCTACAATTTAAAGAACAATCATCTTAAAAACTGATGCTAGAAATTACCTGTACAGAGAAGCAATCTGTGCACGTGAATCCCTTCCTGTTTTGAAGGTTTTTATGCTAGCTTCTTTGAGGTTTTGGAAGCTTAATATCCAAGGTTTATTTTCCTTCCAAAAGCTTGATTTATTTACTAAAGGTTAAGCATGGTTCTGCTATGGAGAAGAACTTACACGGTTTGTAAGAAACAGAACACTTTCAGTGATGATGCTGGCTGGAGAGGAGTTCACGATGGGAAGAAAATAAAGCACTACAATATATATATGTTAGACTTTTGCCGGTGCCATTAAAAGCCTTCTTTATTGTCTATATATTTTTTTCTTCATGCAGCCCACGTTTTTCTGACTTTCCCATCTTTTCCTTGCTTTTGTTCCTTTCTTCTCTTATTATTATTTGGTCTTCGGTGCAGCAAGAACTAACAAAATCAATGTTATATTTTCTGTCAACTTAGGAAAAACGTGGGGGAAGACTTTCCTTTTGTCTTCCTTTATTAGTTATCTTATCCTTCTTTTTCTCTTGTTTTTCTACTAGCTATTTGTTCAAACCGAACCAAAACTTCATTTCTTTTTCTGTTACTCTTTTATTTCTTCATGCCGTCCCAATACTTGACTTTCCAAGTCAAAATTTTGCCAAGCTATTTAATCTTCTTTTTATTCCATTCTTTTATGTAATATTTCCATACTTATATTTTTCATCAAAATTAAAATTTTCTATGTAAAAGATACTATTCTTTTATATTTAATTCCTCAAAATATGATCAATAACTTCTTTATTGATAATTTAATTCATATAAATGTACAACTATAGTATAAGGTAACGAGTTCTCACAGATTAGATGGACATCATTATCGTTACCTTATCATTGATTGAGGATTATTGCCTAAACTCTACACACTATCGTTTTACTATCAGTATTGATTTCAATGAATCGAGGCTATATGCATAATGATTATTGATTTTCATTTATGAACTTATTGATTTATCGAAGTTTGTACTTATTGATTTATCAGAATGTATACTGATTGATTTATCGAAGTTCATACTGATTGATTTATCGAAATGTATATTGATTGTTTTATCAAAGTTCATATTGATTGATTTATCGAAATGTATACTAATTGATTTATCAAAATGCATAGTGACTGATTTATCGGAGTGCATAGTATTTTGAATTTGACCGAAATGTATAGTGAATTGATTTAATAGAAATGTATTGTGAATTTGATTTAAAATAAAGTGCATAATGAAAGTGTTTTGAATTGAAGTGCATGATGAAAGTGTTTTAATTGAAGTGCATGGTGAAAGTGTTTTGATTTAAGACCGTATTTGAATACCATGCATACACATCACTTTAGCATTGCTTTTTCTACATTTGCATGTAGATCGACATGAGTCTAACACACATTTACTTAAACTAGTTACTGAGCCCTAGTTTGCTCACCCCTTTCTAACAACCTTGCAGATCATACAAGTTAAACTCCACACTTGGAGTTTCTGTGCGAGGCTCGAGGACTGTACTTAGTAGTGGTACTTGCTTAAGTCATCCGAGCGCTACTTTTGATACTTTTGAGGTTAATGAAATTTTGTATATCATCTTGGTTATCATGTATAGACATTATGCAATGCACAGTACATGTTTATTGGAAATATGTTGGGATGTAACTTAGGATCACTCTATATTACTATAGACAAGTACGATTATTGAGCATGATCTGAGATATGTTTGTGGTATGATAATTATGAACTTTATGGAATGTGAATATGTTAATTGATGATTCTGGGATTGTGTATAGTGCATGGTGATATAATCTGTGAAATGTGAAATTGAGTTGTGTTGTTTGAAATAGATGTATGTTTTGCAGGTTAATTAACAGGGGAAAATTGATTATTTATAAATGGATGTCTTTCTTTTGATAGGTAAATCTTAAATTAAAATATCCAGATAGTAAGTTGATTTTCTTTAGGATTTAATAACTTAAATAGTACTGATAAATCAAATTGAATTGAGAAAAATGGAAATTGTTTAGTGGTGACACTGACATCGAATACAAATCTAAAAGTGAAAAGAAAATTTTAGTTCATAAATTTGGGAAAATAGTATAAGTGTGATTGTTGAGTGTGTGTCACAGCCTTCGGGTCGTAACAGATTAAATAGTATTAGAGCAAGGTTTGTTTAGTACGTGTCAATGTCATAAAGATCGTTATTAGTGTTACTACGTAATGTTTGCATGTAATTTACCGTTATCAACTTATACTAAGATTGATCTGCTCTTGGTATAGGTTTCTATTATGATTTAATTTGAAAATGAGTAGGCCCAAAAGATTGGCTTGTAGTATACTGATTTCATTTCCAATCATATGACTCTTGTCACTTGTGTCGCTTCCACATCCGACCCCTCCCTATTCAAATAGTAGGGAGGCGAGGATAGCTCGAATGGAAAAAAAATCATGAGATAACGATTACCCTACTGAAGTAGTTAGTGGCTAATCAAGCTAATGCACCAAGCTTAACTTATTTATTTATCTCACTTGTGGTTACGAGCAGGTTGCATATAGGTAAGAGCCTCTAGGTTATCTGTTGTATACTAGCACTACTTTCGAGGAATTTCAAATGAACGAGTGTGTGAGTCGTCAGTGTAAATGAAGGCTGAAGATAAAGACCTAGTAGCAAAGTTGACATTGTTGCACTTGTATGACCATGAGGTCATTTTTGGTATAGATTGGTTAGTCACCCATTGTCACATCCGAAAATGTAAAATTTCGAACTAACTTTTTCTTTTCGATACACTCGTTCTCATTCAATCAATCATAACTCTTTGGTTTGCATTCGGTATTAATGTAAGTTCACTTATAACTTTCGATTTCAAATAAATCTCTATACCATTAGCTCATTAATCAATGCATACTAAACAGGAAATCAGCATATAAATTATGATATCACAATTTATATTTTCATTTATATCAATTCTATTCTAGTACATGGCACTAGTTCTTTTGACATCCTTTGACATTACACTATATGATTTAAATCCCATACTATGAATACATTAGCTGTGTATACATTGTCTGAATATAAAGGCATAACACATTATATACCTGCTTACTCCCTAGCTTAAACCTCTAAAAAACTTCTTCATTCAACTTTGAAGCAGTGGTCACCACGGATACCGACAAACTATCTGAGATGGTGAATAGGGGGTGAGCTATGAAGCCCAGTAAGAAACATATATAAAAGAAAGAATATTATGCTAACTATATGCAAAAATCCTAATACATGCTTCTCTACGTGACAGTACAAAATCAATGTAAATCTTTTAGTTAATAACTTATTGATTATCATTGACATTGTCTCGGATTCAGAAGGAAGAAGTACTATAACCGGTTAGGGATACCGAGCTGACTATAAAAAGAATCCTTTGAAGTACCTCACTTGTTCCAGTCCCTAGGTCCGACTATAGGTGTCCTAACGAAACTTACAAACAATGCATGAGTGCTATGAACTATCAATGTAGGTCCATTTCATTACTTTAAACCATTCATTACTTTCAAATCATGACAATGCAATTTATTCTTTTAAAATCATTACAATGCAAAAATCATTATGCATTTTACAACGGTTCATTTCAAAACCTAACGTTCAAATCAATAACGGTAAAACAATAGACAATCGTTTATTTCAAATCTAAACAATAAGGTTTGTCAAACATTTAAATCAAATACAATAAATAAACACTTTCTTCTCGGTCAGTATCATCAAATCATCAGTATCTTTTTTGATTATCAAACATTTCATTTCTATCAATAAAATAGTCCATTTGATAAAACTTTCGATAGGGACTAGTAACATTCCAGTAGAATCATGCATGACAAAATCCCATGAGGGACATGGAATAGGAAATGGCATACCCATAATATGCGCCAGGGATCCACCCCTAGAATGCCAAGATGGCATACCTATACTATAAGCAAGGGATCCACCCCTAGAAAGCTAGTCCTATGAATACGGAGACTAATGGCCATCATTGAACGATCGCACAACGTACACTAGTCAAGTGATAATTGTGGGTGCTGATGACTTGACTAAGGTCTTTCAACGAATAATACATCCCATAGTACCATGGTGCAGGTGATATTGAGATGGCTGTAGACTTGCTCAAGGTCTAACAGCAACAATACAATCGGAATGCATGATTATGGGAGCTAAAAAATCTCAGAACATTTACTTAGTTCCCATAAATATTGAACATCTGTACTTTGAGGCATAGTGCAAAATACGATTAAAACTTTTCTTTCAATTGGGAACCAAGTTTTGTTTTACAAATCAATACAATAAATTCAAAACATTTTACATTTGTTCGATCCTTAAAACATTCAATTTATGCATCCTTTTAGATCATTTCCGAAACCAGTACTTAATGCAGTTTAAAACCATCATGCGTAATTGTCAAAAACTGTCAAACAATGTGCACAACATGAACAATGCAATTATGCATGATTGACACATCCAGACACACTATCATTTCAATCTAATTCTATGCAATTTCATAAAGTTTACTTGACCCCTTTCATTTCGATCGCTGAAATCAACATTTATCCTCCAAAACTCATAACTAATTTCAAGACGTTCCTTTTAGTTTATTAACTATCAATCTTTTCAATTAACTTACCTCAAAACTATCCAAATCATTTAATAAATTTAAATCAATCAATCAAGTTAAAAAGCCTTGAATTTATTCTTAATATCCAAATACTTTCTTTAAAAGTCTAAACTCTTTCAACAATTTCTTTTCTTGTTTACAATTTTTATAAAAATTTCGACAGCATAACCTTTTAGAAAATGGAACCTCCTGCAGGTTCAAAACAATGGTAATATACCCAATTCCAGTTCATTTACAAAATATATTTATTTTTCAATCCATTCACCATATACGCAATAACCGAATTATCATCTACTTATCGTCTTAAAAGCTCAATCATACCATTATCATTCTTTAATCATGGCAATGATAGTTTCAAAATCATAAATTCAGAAAGTTATCAAACAAAAGCTTCCAGTTATATTCATTTAACATTAAAACTTAAAAAAAAAAGAATTGAACTTCGTTCCCTTTCTAACAAACAAACCAAAACCCATTCAATATGCAAGCATGATATCATCCTACTTCTTCTATATATGTCCCTTACCTATACAGTGTCATTTCATTCAAACAGTACCATTTGTAGCATCAAACCAGTGGGTAGATCTTTATTCATCTACTTTCCAATTTCATTCATCTAGCTTCGAAGCTACATAAAATCATTCATCCAAGTTCAATTTCAAAATTTATATACAAAACATTTTTATAATTCACACTCATTGACAATTTGATTATCTTATCCAACCATATGCACCAAAGTTTCCCCATTTCATTATATGAGTAGCTTATTGTTTGTTAGAACTTTTTGACCTATTAGTACCATTCTGTTTATAACCTAAAATATTAGATTCCAATTAAAACACCATAAATTTTGTATGTAACCTAACTTAATTCCATATTCAGAAGTGTAAAGCTCATTTTCTAATTCATTCTATGTTGTTTCCAACAAATTTCCAAATTTCAGTCCAATTCTAGCCTATTTGGCAGGATGGTTTTCTTACCTTTGTACATTAAAAATTACATTAGTATTTATAGGAATGTCCAAAAATTATGAATCTAAAATCATGTGAAACCTAATTCAATTCCCTATTCAAAATGGTAAGTTTCATAATTTTATCAATTTCGAGTCATTTTTAATAATTTCACAAATTCACTTTGTTTTTAGGTTCTTTCTGGCGAAACTGTCTACTAACCTCTATGTGCAAATTGGCTCATAACTAATTGCAGGGTTGTCCAAATTGTGAAAACTCAAAATCACGATATTCGTAGCTCATTTAAATTTCTAGAGATGTATGGCTTGTAGCCAAATTCAATCTAGGCTATTTTGTACAAATTTTCAAAGTTAGAACCAGAATTCACGTTTTCTAGGCAGAGTGCCCTATAGTCATTTGCACGTATCTTAAGTTACAGAATTCCAAATGAGGTAATTCCAAAACTTTCTCTTAACTCATATGGCTATATACCATAATTTTTCCAATATTTATCTAGCTATAAAACCCTCAAACTGAACATTGAACATGGCAACCAGAATAGGACAGTTTAGCAGGATTGCAACATCAGCACATACACACAATTTACACTTTGTTTCTTGCAACTTTACTACCCTTTGAGCATGAGAACAAAATTTCCCATAGTAAACCCTCATGACTAAAATCCTAGCGTGTCCTTACAATCTGATTTGTTTCAAATTTCAACCATAAACAGATTAAACAAGCTTAAAACAGTAGGATAGAACCATAGGAATCAAAATTCAGCAACTCTTTTTCTCACCTTCACAATGGCAGCAACTTTGGAGGGCTGAATCATCAAGTAAGTAGCCAATTCAAGGTTCCAAATTCTAGGTTTAGGGAGGGCTAGTGAAAAGGAACAATTTTTGTTTAGGGAGCTTGCTGATTTGGTAAAGGGAAAGAGAGGTTTTACATGGGCTTTTTCTCTAGAAACTTGCCAAAAATGGAGAAGAGGGAGCTTCATGGTGTGGCCGACCAAAAGGAGGAAGAAAGAACACTTAAATATCCTAATTTTATATTATTTTAATATTAAAATATCAATCCTTGTGAAATTACCATTTTACCCTTACTTTTTCACTTTATTACTAGGCTTTGTTTGTTTTTCACTCAAGCTTGTCACTACCAAAAATTCATTTTCCCACCAAGATCCAAACATGGCCTTAGTCACTTTTCTAAAGCTCATTATTACCCTTAAAATATATGCTCTTGAGAAATGACCATTTTGTCTTTTTATGATCTCATTATTTACATCTATGTCCTAGCTATTATTTTACTATTTAAAATCTTATTTTTATTTTTATTTAAATTTCATTTATTTAGGTCAAACTATGTCAAACATTGACTAAGAATATGGTTTGATTGGCTTTATAATGTGAAATGACCAAAAAACCCCTAAACAAATGCTTTTGAACTCATTTGCATTGTTTTTAGCATTTTCGCGTGATTTAGTTCACTGGTTGGATCCGCATGAAACTTCTTCATGCGATGGCTTATCTATGACTGTCTGTGGGTCAGAAGTCAAACTGAGTTGATTGTTATTCAAAAAAGTTCTCCCAACTTGTGGACAAAATAGTCATTTTTGAATTTGTTAACGCGAGCCTATGTAGGTTCAAACGGAGGAATTTCGAAAAGCGATCTTCTTATAATTTATGTATTTTTGAGCTCAAATTTAACATTTTGCCACTTCTATCCTCATCTGGGTTAAGGATAATCCTATGGGGCCCACTTTTTGGTTTTGTACTATATTTATAAATCATAGCTTTAACTATAGCTTCTTTTAGTATTTCAAATTAAACTTCAATTAGGACTTATTGTGCAATATGAATAAATCACACTTCAAATATATTCTAATCCGCTCTTTTAGAACCATTTCAGATCATAGCAATTCCTGTATGAGTCCCACATCCCTTTCCTTCAACACTCTCACCATTCGAAAATCTTAACTAATAACCTTCACCCATTCTTTTGCCTAGATCCGTAGTCTTTTAGGGGTTATATGAAAATTTAGGTTCTCACATCCCCCCTCCTTTATGGAATTTGGTCATCCAAATTCAAGTGTTGAGAATTGTATCTAAAGGCATGATATTTATACAGTGTTAAGTTGAGTATGAGCATTATAAGGATTTATAAATTGAGAATTATAGAGAATTGAGGTAATAGGAATTTATAAATTGGAGGATTTAACGTGGAGATCATGTAGGAAATTTAATAATCTATTAGTTAGATTAAATTGTTTGTTGGCTCTATAGGCTATACCGAGAGGGGGGTGAATCGGTTTTTCACTAACCTTAGGTTCGTTTTTCGGTTTCTCTAAATTCTCTAGCCTATATTGATATTTTCTAAGTTCTCTAGGCTATTCAATTATGCAATATAAATTCAAAGCAATAACCACAAATATAATTGCAAATAAGTAAAGAGAGTAAGGATAGAGAAATGTACGCAAGCGATTTATAGAGGTTCGGCAACCTTGCCTACGTCCTCTACCTTGAGACGCTCCCAAGGATTTTCCCCAAATTCACTATCCTTGAATTTGTTACACTCCCTCTTTTCAAGGCTCAAGAGAAACCTCTCTCTTTTTCTAGGCTCAAGAGAAACCTCTTCTCCCTCTTTTTACAGGTTAAAGAGAAACCTCCCTCTTTTTCTTAGGCTAAAGAGAAACCTCCCCTTTTACAAGGATTGAATGTGTTTACACGATAAGTAATCAAAGAAGGCCTCTAGATAGGCAAGTGATTACAAAGATTAAGCACAAATAAAAGCCTATACAAGATTTGTGCTAAGCACTACAAGGAATAAGAGAATGATAGATGATGTAGACTTTGGAGCTCTTGATTGTTGTTTGAGGCTTGAGGAAGATGAATAAGATGATGAAAGATGTTGCTTGGTTGTTCCTCTTGCTTCCTTTAGCTTCTAAGCCTCTATTTATAGTCCCTTGGATGGTTTGTGGACGTTGGTTGGAGCCAAAACAGAAAGTAGCCGTTGTGTCTCACAGAAAAGAGCCGTTGGGGGCTTTCTGGTGCAAAGGGATCGATCCTGCTACAGTGGGGATCGATCCTTTTCTTCCAGAGGGCATTTTTCCTGCACTTTTGGGTTAGAAATGATATGACCTTTGATCCTAATTCAACCCAAAACATTTATAAGCTTTAAGGGAGTTTTTCTTGGCTTTCTCAATTGAAAATATTGTCCAAGAAATCATCAAGTGATTTTCTAACATATTCAAAACGTTTATAAAGAATTAAGACCAATAAGAATATGCATCATTAAATCATGGTCTTAATGTTTGATATGACCACTTGAAATGTATTGAGAAAATCATGTGTGATAAGGCAAATTTACAATATGAATTAAAACATTAAAGCTTACTTAAGTTTTTGTCATTTCAAAATATATATTGCAATTTAAAGCTAACAATCTCCCCCTTTTTGATATGACAAAACTTAATGTAAATTTGCTTTGAAAATTCTTTGATAAAATACTCCCCTTTAAGTAAAGTAGGATTTTATAAAGCTCCCCCTTAATATAAGCATGGGTTTTGAAAATGAATTTTCCCTCATTATCTCTCCCCCTTAATATCTCTCCCTTTATCTATCTCTCCCCCTTTTTGTCATAGCAAAAAGAAGGAAAAATAAGAAATATGCTCCCCCTAAAAGTATGACTATGTGAGAACAAATAAAAATGCTCCATCCAACAAGAAACATGTTAGTACATGGGACTTATAGCACAAATAAATAAGTCAATATTCTCAAAGAGTATGAATTATTCATGCAATGAATATGACTTATGATCCTATACCAATTGTTTATAAATAACCTTGATACCAATTGTTGATAAGTGATTTTGCAATAAGTTTCCAATTGGTAAGAAGTTAAGCAAGCACCTAAGTATGTCAATTGTTCTCTAAGGTCCAACTAAGGTGCATGTCCATACATCATGATTATGAGCTAAAATTATATAACATATCATATGCATGTGCTCATAAATCATTCTCAAGAAATATTGTGTCTAGAATTAAATCATACATCAATTAATCACAAATTCTAGCACAAAAGGGTTTCATGCAATAGTGTCTCATAAGAATTCTTCCCTATTTGTCATTTCAATCTAAGGAGCATGAGAAGAATTGGCAATTTAAAGCTCATACCAATTGGCAATTTAGATGTGGCTTACCAATTATTGAAAATATGGTTGCCAATGGTACTAATTGTTATTTCAATCTAAATACCAATTGTTACTAATGGTTGACTTAGGCATTTTGCATGAATCCAATATCTATGTGTAGTGTGTTCATGTCAAGAAAATAATCATTTTAAATATGCAAGAACACAACTCACATCATCAAATATGCATATGGATCAAATAAACATTAGCACACTATTATAAGGTATTAATCCATATTCATATTCACAAATTTATACCACATGGAAGATTCAAAATTCAAGATATTCAAGCAAACATAATTTCTTCCATGGTTTTAAGCATAATAATCCTCTACTCATTTTCTAATTCAAGTCCTTAACCAATTATGAGCAAGGAAAGATTCAAATAATAAATGCATGGATATCAAGTTTGTTCAAGTGTGCGTTTATCTTTGAGTGTTGGTGTTGTCATTAAGACCCTAGTTCTTTAAGTACAAGGATGATAAAGTTTTATGCATTTTAACATTTAGGATCCATTTACCATCACAAATTATAGGCCAATGACTATTACCAATTGTTGAATATACATTTGAAATCAATCCACTAGATGTATAATTATCATGAATCCTAATGTGGAATTGATAAATCAAGCTAAGAGACATAATCCTATAAGTATGCTTGACTAAGATGAACAAAAAGAAAAATCAATAGGCATTATGCACAAGTTCATCAAATTCTCAAATCATTGAAATAAATCTCAAAATTATGTTTAAGCATTCATTGAAAATATATTTCAAGATTATTTCAAGATTTATGTAATTCAGGACTATTTTCAATGAGAAAACTGATTTTGTACTTGTGAGCTCAAGAAAAATGATATTGGTTGTTGAAAGTGATACCATTTGTTGGAAATGATACAAATTAATGGAATTGAAGCATGATATCAATGAAAAATGAATTTTCATATATTAAATATCATCAAAGAGAAGTTCAAACAATAAATTTTATGCTTATACAAAAGATAGTGTGAAACTAACAAAAGATCCTCCCAATTTTCAGTTTAAACATGCAGGAGAGCCTTTTCTGGCCTGGGGGGATCGATCCTGCTACAGTGGGGATCGATCCCTCATATGTTTCCTGCAAATTCTGCAGTTGTTTTGACAGAAAATTGAACTAGTGAGGTACCAAAACTCCGTTTTTGAGTAATTTAAGTCCATGTAAAGGTTTAAACATTTGTAAAACATGATTTTGGACTTGTATGAATGAAAAACATGAATGAAAAACCATTTAACAAAAGATTTTGCAATTTTGGAAGCATTTTCACAATAAAATGCATTTTTGGCCTCAAAGGAGGTCATTTTGAGATTTAAGCATATTTTGACCAAACCAATGAATTGAATTTCATAAATATGTCAAAACAAACTTGTTCACATAGATTTTAAGCATATATATCATTAAAGCATATATCTTGTGAACAACATGCCATGATTGTCAAAATACAAGTTCTTCATTAAGGCTCATGACAAGGCATTTTGCATATATGACATATTTGACAACTTTTGAGCAACTAAATATATTATCTAAACATATCAAACTTGCTCAAACTACAGAAATCCAATAATCATTTCAAAATTGCTAGACATGCTTTTCATCCAATAATCCAATGCACCACTCAAAAATCATTTTTCATGCCTTTTCATCAATCATTCAACTCACAAAGATTATCAACCACATTTTTCATCAATGCACAAATAATCAAATAAAAATTTTTAAGGAGGAAAGAATTAAGCTTACAAAACTCCTTTGCTAGAGAATGCTTTGCCTTGAATAGTTGAGTCCACCTTGTGCCATTCTTTGAAGAATTGTTGTGACCTTGCCAAGGATGGATCCTCAAGCTCTTCCTTTTTCTCATTAGCACAAGCAAACTCCATGAGGATGTGTTGAGCATTCAAACTCCATTGTTCCATTGTATTCCCATGCTCTAACACTCCTACAATAAACACATTCAAGCATGCTTTGGTACCCAAATTTTCTTGGGTCCATGAGAGTTAGTACAAATAATTTTTGATCCTTTTGGGATCCATTTCAAGCACAATTCATCATTATTTACAGCATGCTTAGGTACCCATATTTTCTTCACTACTCTTCCTCTAAATGTAGTTTTTCTATATGTGCATGCTTGTGAGGAGTGGCCTATCCTATTACATAGTGAGCATGTGAGAGATGTATCATGCAAGGTATTTTTGCTCACTAAAAAGTTCTTAAGATGAGTTTCTTTTTGTTTTGCATTATAACCTAACCCATCTTTATCAAAGAAAGCTCTTTGGGTCTCAAGCATGTGATCTAATTTTTGTTGACCCATATAGAACCTAGAGAATGAGTTATGCAAATTTGTATTCTTTTTATTTAACTCATTTATTTCTAAGTTAGCCTCTTCTAGTTTCTTTTCAAATTCTATCTTAGCACTAGACAAGGCTTCATTTTCTATTTTTAATTTAGCAATGATTTTCTTATATTTAGAATTCATGCATTGAAATTCATTTGCTAAATCATCAAAGGCATTTTGTAGTTCACTAAATGTATAATCATTATCTTCACTAGAACTACAACTAGCCTCATCATCACTAATGGCCATAAAGCATGAGTAGGCTACCTCTTCATTTACATTTTCATCATCGGAGCTATCACTATCGCTCCATGCAGCCACAAATGCTTTCTTCCTAGGCTTCCTATCCTTTTCCTTCCTAAGTAAGGGGCAATCTAACTTAGTATGGCCTGGTTCATTGCACTCATAACATACTAAGGGGTCCTTTTCTCTTCTACTTGACTCTCCCCTTTGATGTCTCCTATTACTCTCTCTTTCTTTCATTCTCATAAATCTATTAAATCTTTTGGCAAACATTGCCATTTCTTTTTCTTCCTCATTTCCACTCTCATCACTATCATCTTCAATGACCTCATGAGTGGAGGACTTAAGTGCTACCCCTACTTTCTTTGAAGGCACTTCATTTCTTTTCATTTTCATTTCATATGTAAGTAGGGAGCCCATAAGTTCATCTAGGGACAAGGTGTTAGGATCCTTAGATTCTTCTATAGCAGTCACCTTTGCCTCCCAAGATTTTGGCAAGCTATTCAAGATTTTCTTGACCATTTCTACATTGGAATAGCTCTTGCCTAATGCCTTAAGTCCATTAATTATATCATTAAATCTAGTGAACATTTCGCTAATGGACTCATTTTCTTTCATCCTAAATAGCTCATAATCATGTGTGAGCATTCCTACTTTGGTTTCTCTAACTTGATTGGTCCCCTCATGTGTGATGGCTAATTTGTCCCATATTTGCTTAGCATTTTCACATAGGGACACTCTATTATATTCATTGGGACCTAATGCACAAAAGAGAGTGTGCATAGCCTTGGCATTCAATTGTGCCACTCTCATGTCATTTGTGTCCCACTCATCCTCTAGCTTAGGGACATCTTTTCCATCTACTTTCTTCATGGGAATTCTAGGACCATTCACTATAATTCTCCACACTTCATAATCGTTTGATTGTACAAATAACATCATTCTAGTTTTCCAATATGAATAGTTCTCACCATTAAAGAGTGGAGGTCTAACTAATGATTGTCCCTCTTCTCCTAGGGGTGTGCCTATATTCAAATGAGCCATTTAAGATCGTTTTGCTCGATAGAGGTTAGTCTATTTCAATCTCGAGCCCAAGCTCTGATACCAATTGTTGGCTCTATAGGCTATACCGAGAGGGGGGGTGAATCGGTTTTTCACTAACCTTAGGTTCGTTTTTTCGGTTTCTCTAAATTCTCTAGCCTATATTGATATTTTCTAAGTTCTCTAGGCTATTCAATTATGCAATATAAATTCAAAGCAATAACCACAAATATAATTGCAAATAAGTAAAGAGAGTAAGGATAGAGAAATGTACGCAAGCGATTTATAGAGGTTCGGCAACCTTGCCTACGTCCTCTACCTTGAGACGCTCCCAAGGATTTTCCCCAAATTCACTATCCTTGAATTTGTTACACTCCCTCTTTTCAAGGCTCAAGAGAAACCTCTCTCTTTTTCTAGGCTCAAGAGAAACCTCTTCTCCCTCTTTTTACAGGTTAAAGAGAAACCTCCCTCTTTTTCTTAGGCTAAAGAGAAACCTCCCCTTTTACAAGGATTGAATGTGTTTACACGATAAGTAATCAAAGAAGGCCTCTAGATAGGCAAGTGATTACAAAGATTAAGCACAAATAAAAGCCTATACAAGATTTGTGCTAAGCACTACAAGGAATAAGAGAATGATAGATGATGTAGACTTTGGAGCTCTTGATTGTTGTTTGAGGCTTGAGGAAGATGAATAAGATGATGAAAGATGTTGCTTGGTTGTTCCTCTTGCTTCCTTTAGCTTCTAAGCCTCTATTTATAGTCCCTTGGATGGTTTGTGGACGTTGGTTGGAGCCAAAACAGAAAGTAGCCGTTGTGTCTCACAGAAAAGAGCCGTTGGGGGCTTTCTGGTGCAAAGGGATCGATCCTGCTACAGTGGGGATCGATCCTTTTCTTCCAGAGGGCATTTTTCCTGCACTTTTGGGTTAGAAATGATATGACCTTTGATCCTAATTCAACCCAAAACATTTATAAGCTTTAAGGGAGTTTTTCTTGGCTTTCTCAATTGAAAATATTGTCCAAGAAATCATCAAGTGATTTTCTAACATATTCAAAACGTTTATAAAGAATTAAGACCAATAAGAATATGCATCATTAAATCATGGTCTTAATGTTTGATATGACCACTTGAAATGTATTGAGAAAATCATGTGTGATAAGGCAAATTTACAATATGAATTAAAACATTAAAGCTTACTTAAGTTTTTGTCATTTCAAAATATATATTGCAATTTAAAGCTAACATTGTTAATAGGTGGTATGCAAGTAATTTATTTGTGGATGAAGAATTATAAAAATTTAATCATATTAAGAATTTTATGGTTAAACAGACAAATAAAAGTGATAATGAAAGTATAAAGATAATTGAAATGAATATATATTATAAATATGAGCATTAAATAAATAATAGGAAAAATAAATAAAATTAATATATATTAATCAAATAAAGAAATATATATACAAATAACAAACAAATACACATGTTGGGTATATATATATAAATGAAATAAATAAAATAAATAAATATATATATGTGTGTATATAAAACAACTAAGATATAAATATATAAATAATAATAATAGAATATCAAAAAAAGGACAGGCTTCCTAAGGAAACCTGACCTACTCGGTTAGTGGGAATTTCCCACCAACTTGTTTGCTATTAGCAGATTGATAACAAAAAAGAAAGAAAGAAAGAATGAAGAAAAAGAGGAAAAGATAAAAGACACGGGAGAGAGAGAAAGAGAGAGTGGAGAGGAGAAAGGAAAATTAAACCAAGGCTCAGTGAAATAGAGAGAAATCGAGAGTGAACTGAGGGCTGAAAAGGAATGCAATGAAGGAAAGAAATGATTGAGACTGAGGGAGACACGAAGACATCTAGAAGCTGAGCAGAGGAAGGGCAGTTCAAGGCTGAAAGTGGCGTTCTTTGTGGTTGATCAAGGGTTATTTTAAGGTTATGAATATGGAGAAATGGTGAGGTGTTGAGACTGTTTAGTGTACTCGGACTAGGTTGAAATTGGTGCTGTTTCGGGGAGCATTTAGGTTGCCGAAACCCCGAAATAGGGCTTGATTAGAACGTTAAAGAAGAAGAAGAAGAATAAGAAGAAGAAGAAGAAGAAGAAGAAGAAGAAGAAGAAGAAGAAGGAAGAGGCATTGAGCATGTGTCATTCAACTGGGTTCTCCAAGGCTAGTTTAGGTGCTACGATGGCTGATTTGAAAGGGCAGAATAAGGGCTGACGCATGCTGAAAAGATTGAGATCTGACTGCTATAACAAGGATAGTGATTAGGCAACCTATTTAGCAGTTGTTGGTGAGTAGGGCAGCAACTACGAGGTGGCATTGGTGCATTGGCCAAAATAAAGGCCTAGAAATGGTTAAAATAGAGGCATTTGGGGTTAACTTTGAATGCCAAAATTAGCCTTGCACAATGGCTAGTCAGGGAAGATCGGAACAGTCCTTGGAAGCTGGAAACAAAGGTGTTGTGGAAGCAAATTTTAGTGGCTGTTTGTATGGGTGAAATAAGGGTTCTGTTAGCGTTAAATTGCCATATATATTTTGAAATGACAAAAACTTAAGTAAGCTTTAATGTTTTAATTCACATTGAAAATTTGCCTCATCACACATGATTCTCTCAATCCATTTTCAAGTGTTTATATCAAACATTAAGACCATCATTTAATGATACATTCTTATTGGTCTTAATACTTTATAAAATGGTTTTGAATATTAAGTAATTTTCTCAAGAATTATTGAATATAAGTTTAGAAAATTACTTATAAGTTTTTGAACAATATTTTCATTTGAGAAAGTCAAGCAAAACTCCCTTAAAGCTTATAAATGTTTTGGGTTGAATTAGGATCAAAGGTCATATCATTTCTAACCCAAAAGTGCAGGAAAAATGCCCTCTGGAAGAAAAGGATCGATCCCCACTGTAGCAGGATTGATCCCTTTTTGGCAGAAAGTCTTCCCAAGGTCCCTGAAGCCCAGAATCAAGATTCTGGACAAAAGGGATTGATCCCCTATGGAAAGGGATCGATCCCTTTGCCCGAAAATAGCCTATAACGGCTAGTTTTTTTAAAACAACGGTAATATTCGAGATTTGGCTCCACCCAACGGCTAGAATACATCCAAGGGACTATAAATAGAGGCCTAGAAGCTAAAGAAAGCAAGAGGAACCACTCAGCAACTCAAAATCTCATATTCCTCAAATCTACAAGCCTCAAACAACAAATCAAGAGCTACAAAGTTTCCATCATCTATCATTCTCTTATTCCTTATAGTGCTTAGCACAAATATCGTATAGGCTTCTCATTGAGCTTAATTTCTGTAATCAATTGCCTACCTAGAGGCCTTTTCTTTGATTACATTATTTGTATCCCATCATTCCTTGTAAAGGGGAGGTTTCTCTTAAGCCTTAGAAAAAGAGGGAGGTTACTCTTTAGCCTAAGAAAAAGAGGGAGGTTACTCTTGAGCCTAGAAAAAGAGAGAGGTTTCTCTTGATCTTTGAAAAGAGGGAGTGTAACACAAATTCAAGTTAGTGAATTTGGGGAAAATCCTTGGGAGCGTCTCAAGGTAGAGGACGTAGGCAAGGTTGCCGAACCTCTATAAATCGCTTGCGTACATTTCTCTATCCTTACTCTCTTTACTTATTTGCAATTATATTTGTGTTTATCGCTTTGAATTTATATTGCATAATTGAGTAGCCTAGAGAACTTAGAAAATATCAATATAGGCTAGAGAATTTAGAGAAACCGAAAAACGAACCTAAGGTTAGTGAAAAACCGATTCACCCCCCTCTCGGTATAGCCTATAGAGCCAACAATTGGTATCAAAGCTTGGGCTCGAGATTGATTTAGACTAACCTCTATCGAGCAAAACGATCATAAATGGCTCACTTGAATGTAGGCACACCCCTAGGAGAAGAGGGACAATCATTAGTTAGACCTCCACTCTTCAATGGTGAAAATTATTCATATTGGAAAACTAGAATGATGTTATTTGTACAATCAAATGATAATGAAGTGTGGAGAATTATAGTGAATGGTCCTAGAATTCCCATGAAGAAAGTAGATGGAAAAGATGTCCCTAAGGATGAGGATGAGTGGGACACAAATGACATGAGATTGGCACAAATGAATGCCAAGCAAATATGGGACAAATTAGCCATCATACATGAAGGGACCAATCAAGTTAGAGAAACGAAAGTAGGAATGCTCACATATGATTATGAGCTATTTAGGATGAAAGAAAATGAGTCCATTAGCGAAATGTTCACTAGATTTAATGATATAATTAATGGACTTAAGGCATTAGGCAAGAGCTATTCCAATGTAGAAATGGTCAAGAAAATCTTGAATAGCTTGCCAAAATCTTGGGAGGCAAAGGTGACTGTATAGAAGAATCTAAGGATCCTAACACCTTGTCTCTAGATGAACTTATGGGCTCCCTACTTACATATGAGATGAAATTGAAAAGAAATGAAGTGTCTTCAAAGAAAATAGGGGTAGCACTTAAGTCTTCCACTCATGAGGTCATTGAAGATGATAGTGATGAGAGTGGAAATGAGGAAGAAAAAGAAATGGCAATGTTTGCCAAAAGATTTAATAGATTTATGAGAATGAAAGAGAGAGAGAATGATAGGAGGCACCAAAGTAGATGGGTAATAAGAGGAGAATCTAGTAGGAGAGAAAAAGACCCCTTAGTGTGTTATGAATGTAATGAACCGGGTCACACTAAGCTAGATTGCCCTTTACTTAGGAAAGAAAAGGATAGGAAACCTAGGAAGAAAGCATTTGTGGCTGCATGGAGCGATAGTGATAGCTCCGATGAGGAAAACGTAGATGATGAGGTAGCCTACTCATGCTTTATGGCTATTAGTGATGATGAGGCTAGTAGTAGCTCTAGGGAAAATAATGACTTTACATTTGATGAGTTACAAAATGCGTTTAATGATTTAGCAAATGAATTTCAATGCATGAACTCCAAATATAAGAAAATCATTGCTAAATTAAAAATAGAAAATGAAGCCTTGACAAAGGCTAAGCTAGAATTTGAAAAGAAATTAGAAGAGGCTAACTTAGAAATAAATGAGTTGAGTGAAAAGAATACAAATTTGCATAACTTATTTATTAGGTTTTATATGGGTCAACAAAAGCTAGATCATATGTTAGAGACCAAAAGAGCTTTCTTTGACAAAGATGGGCTAGGATATAATGAAATACATAAAGAAACTCATCTTAGGAATTTCTTAGTGAGCAAAAATTCTATGCATGATACATCTTTCACATGCTCACTATGCAATAGACTAGGACACTCTTCACAAGCATGCACATATAGAAAAACTACATTTAGAGGAAGAGTAGTTAAGAAGATGTGGATGCCAAAGCATGCAATAAATAATGATGAATTGTGCTTGAAATGGATCCCGAAAGGATCAAAAATTATTTGCACTAACTCTCATGGACCCAAGAAAATTTGGGTACCAAAACATGCATGAATGTGTTTGTTGTAGGAGTGATAGAGCATGGAGTTACAAAGAAACAATGGAGTTTGAATGCTCTACACACCTCTATGGAGATTGCTTGTGCCAATGAGAAAAAGAAAAAGCTTGAGGATCCATCACAACAATTCTTCAAAGGATGGCACAAGGTGGATTCTAGTCAAGGCAAAGCATTCTTTAGCAAAGGAGTTTTGTAAGCTTAATTCCTTACACCTTAAACTTTTTATTTGATTAGTTATGCTTTGATGAGAAAATTGGTTAATGATTAATGATGCATTGTGATTGAGCAAAAAGCATAATAAATGATTGTTGCGTGCTTGATGAATTGTTCTTGATACATTGAATGAAAGGCATGTTTAGTGAATTTGAAATGATTTTTGGTTTTCTGGATCTTAAGCAAGTTTGATATGTCTAGATAATATATTTAGTTGCTTAAAAGAAGTCAAATATGTCATATATGCAAAATGCCATATCATGAGCATTAATGAAGAACTTGTATATTGGAAATCATGGCATGTTGTTCACAAGATATATGCTTTAATGATATATATGCTTAAAATCTATGTGAACAAGTTTGTTTTGACATATTTATGTAATTCAATGCATTGGTTTGGTCAAAATATGCTTAAATCTCAAAATGACCTCCTATGAGGCCAAAAATGCTTTTATTGGTGAAAATCCTACCAAAATTACAAAATATATTGTTAAATGGTTTTTCATTCATGTTTTTCATTCATGCAAGTCCAAAATCATGTTTTACAAATGTTTAAACCTTTACTGGGACTTAAATTACTCAAAAACGGAGTTTTGGTACCTCACAGTTGAATTTTCTGTCAAAACTACTGCAGAATCTGCAGGAAACTATGAGGGATCGATCCCCCTCTTAAAGGGATCGATCCCCTCAGGCCAGAAAAGGCTCTCCTGCATGTTTAAACTGAAAATTGGGAGGATCTTTTGTTAGTTTCACACTATCTTTTGTATAAGCTTAAAATTCATTGTTTTAACTTCCTTTGATGATCTTTAAACTATGAAAAATCATTTTTCATTGATATCATGCCTCAACTTCATCAATTAATATCATTTCCAACAAATGGTATCACTTTCAACAATCAATACCATTTTTCTTTAGCTCACAAGTGCAAAATCATTTTTCTTGTTGAAAACACTCATGATTTGCATAAATCTTGAAATAATCTTGAAACATACTTTCAATGAATGCTTAAACATAATTTTGAGAAATATTTCAAGAATTTATGGATATACTTGAGAATTTGATGAACTTATGCATAATGAGTATTCTTCATATTTTTTTGTTCATCTTAGTCAAGCATGCCTATAGGATTATGTCTCTTAGCTTGACTTATCAATTCCACACTAGGTTTCATGATAATTATATATCTAGTGGATTGATTTCAAATGTAAATTCAACAATTGGTAATGGTTGTTGGCCTATAATTTGTGATGGTAAATGGATGCTAAATGTTCAAATGCATGAAACTTTATCATCCATGAACTTATATTTTTATGGCCAAATTATTAAAGAACTTAGGCTTTAATAACAACACCAACATTCAAAGATAAATGCAAACTTGAACAAATGTATGATGATTGATATCCATGCATTTATCCTTGATTGTTTTAATGTTGAACTTACATGCTTGCTTGAGTTGAATCAATAATCATGCCTATGAGATGAGAATAGTTGTTTTCATGATATTATGTGCTTAACCTCACTCATAGTTTATGGATTTTAATGATAAAATATATTTTAGCTTGATAATATTGATTCACTTAGATGAAACCATTTTAGTTAAAATAGCATATATCCTTTGGAACCTTAAACGTTAAAATTCACTAGGGATATTGCTTTGAATTGATTAAAATGGTAATCTTCCCTTGCTCATAATTGGTTAAGAACATGAATTGAAAAATGAGCATAGGATTTTTGTGTTTGAAACCATGGAAGAAAATGTGTTTGCTTGAATTCCTCGATTGTTTTGAATCTTCCATATGGTATACATTTGTGAATATGAATATGGTTTAATGCTTTATGATAGTGTGATAATGATTAATTGATCCATATGCATATTTAATGATGATGGTATGTGGTTGTGTTCTTGCATATTTAGAATGATTATTTTCTTGACATGAACACACTACACATAGATATTGGATTCATGCAAAATGCCTAAGTCAACCATTAGTAACAATTGGTATTTAGATTGAAATAACAATTGATATCATTGGCAACCATATTTTCAATAATTGGTAAGCCAAAACTAAATTGCCAATTGGTATGAGCTTTAAATTGACAATTCTTCTC
Organism: Heritiera littoralis; assembly: GCA_031772115.1. Taxonomy (NCBI): domain Eukaryota; kingdom Viridiplantae; phylum Streptophyta; class Magnoliopsida; order Malvales; family Malvaceae; genus Heritiera; species Heritiera littoralis. The sequence continues at coordinate 1,075,413 of JAPDPK010000021.1, forward strand.
ATGCTCTTTAGTTTGAAATGACAAATAGAGAAGAATTCTCTTAGGATATTTTTGTATGAAACTCTTGTGTGCTAGAATTTGAAGTTAATTGCTATATGTTTTGAGTCTATGCACACTCTTGCTTGAACGTGATTTATGAGCTCTTGCATATGATATGTCATCTAATTTCAGCTCATAATCATGATGTATTGACATGCACCTTAGTTGGATCTTAGAGAACAATTGATATACTTAGGTGCTTGCTTGACTTCTTACCAATTGGAACCTTCTTGCAAAATTACTTATCAACAATTGGTATCAAAATTATTTATAAACAATTGGTATAGGATCATAAGTCATATTCATTGCCTGAATATTTCATACTCTTTGTGAATATTGACTTATTTATTTGTGCTATGAGTCCCATGTACTAACATGTTTCTTGTTGGATGGATCATTTTTATCTCTTCTCACATAGCCATAATTTTAGGGGAGCATATTTTTTCTTAGTTTTCCTTCTTTTTGCTATGACAAAAAGGGGAGAGATAGATATTAAAAGGGAAGGATATTAAGGGGGAGAGATAATGAGGGAAAATTCATTTTCAAAACCCATGCTTATATTAAGGGGGAGCTTTATAAAATCCTGCTTTATTTGAGGGGGAGTATTTTATGAAAGAATTTTCAAAGCAAATTTACATTAAGTTTTGTCATATCAAAAAGGGGGAGATTGTTAGCATTAAATTGCCATATATATTTTGAAATGACAAAAACTTAAGTAAGCTTTAATGTTTTAATTCACATTGTAATTTTGCCTCATCACACATGATTCTCTCAATCCATTTTCAAGTGTTTATATCAAACATTAAGACCATCATTTAATGATACATTCTTATTGGTCTTAATACTTTATAAAATGGTTTTGAATATTAAGTAATTTTCTCAAGAATTATTGAATATAAGTTTAGAAAATTACTTATAAGTTTTTGGACAATATTTTCATTTGAGAAAGTCAAGAAAAACTCCCGTAAAGCTTATAAATGTTTTGGGTTGAATTAGGATCAAAGGTCATATCATTTCTAACCCAAAAGTGCAGGAAAAATGCCCTCTGGAAGAAAAGGATCGATCCCCACTGTAGCAGGATCGATCCCTTTTTCGCAGAAAGTCTTCCCAAGGTGCTTGAAGCCCAGAATCAAGATTCTGGACAAAAGGGATCGATCCCCTATGGAAAGGGATCGATCCCTTTGCCCGAAAATAGCCTATAACGGCTAATTTTTGTAAGACAACGGTAATATTCGAGATTTGGCTCCACCCAACGGCTAGAATACATCAAAGGGACTATAAATAGAGGCTTAGAAGCTAAAGAAAGCAAGAGGAACTACTCAGCAACTCAAAATCTCATATTCCTCAAATCTACAAGCCTCAAACAACTCTTATTCTTTGTAGTGCTTAGCACAAATATTGTATAGGCTTCTCATTGAGCTTAACTTCTGTAATCAATTCCCTACCTAGAGGCCTTTTCTTTGATTACATTATTTGTATCTCATCATTCCTTGTAAAGGGGAGGTTTCTCTTAAGCCTTAGAAAAAGAGGGAGGTTACTCTTTAGCCTTAGAAAAAGAGGGAGGTTACTCTTGAGCCTAGAAAAAGAGAGAGGTTTCTCTTGATCCTTGAAAAGAGGGAGTGTAACAAAAATTCAAGTTAGTGAATTTGGGGAAAATCCTTGGGAGCGTCTCAAGGTAGAGGACGTAGGCAAGGTTGCCGAACCTCTATAAATCGCTTGCGTACATTTCTCTATCCTTACTCTCTTTACTTATTTGCAATTATATGTGTGTTTATCACTTTGAATTTATATTGCATAATTGAGTAGCCTAGAGAACTTAGAAAATATCAATATAGGCTAGAGAATTTAGAGAAACCAAAAAACGAACCTAAGGTTAGTGAAAAATCGATTCACCCCCCTCTTGGTATAGCCTATAGAGCCAACAGGTTCCATGGTGGTATTCTCGGCTATGTTTGGGTGCCTCAAATAGGAAAGAAAGGGGTGGTAACAAGCTTGTGCATGCTGCTGAAGCAAGGCATTGCAAGGAAGATGAAAATAGCCTTGTGAAGGTTAAGGATCGAAAGCTCCATTCTCAGTTTGGCTTTTCAAGCTTATGTTCAAGGTTGTAGTGGTTTTGGTTGGTGCTTAAAATAAGAAAGTCCGCGAGAGAGAGAGAGAGAGATGTCAACAAAGAGAACAAATTGAAGTGGAGCTAGCAATTAGAGCATTGAGAGAGTGGCATTGTAGCTGAAAGTTGGGCTTTTGTTTGAGATAATTTAGTAAACTGAAAAATAAAGGTAATTGGGCGGTGGTTGCTGAGTTGAAAAACTAAGAATTAAAGCTTGGAATCCTTGCATCTTGAAGGTTGAAAATTGGTGTGTTTAAATCTGGTTTTGATAGCTGTTCGGGTTAGTTCAAAGTGAATGTCGGCTGTATTGAGTTTAGAAAGTAGAGAGGCTTACTGCAGCTTAGATTAAAGAAGTCTCTAATAGGGGAGCTAAAGAACTGCTGTATCATTGGAGAAACAACAATTAGAATCGTGAACCACGTACCAATAAAGGAGGCTCGGTTTTGAAGGCTTATTTAAGGTGAGGATGTTGCCTTAAGTTGGAAGATTAATATATATACATATTTATTAAAAGAATGCAAGATGGTCGATAATGAATCCAATGTTAAAGTGTGTTATGTGGAAATGAATATATATAGATATATATATTTCTATACATATATAAGCATATGAAAATATATGTAAATACATATCAATCTGACATGATAAGAATGATTTTAGTATACTCGCATAAATACACTTAGGTGTATATGTGTGTGTATGTATATGCTTTTAGAAAGATAATGAGTTCATCTCGAGTATGATAGTGAACTTGAATAATTGTGCATAGTTTTAAATTATGCGTCTTAAGTACGGTATTAGGCATGATATAAATATATGATTGAGACTGTATGGGAACGATTGTGGTGAATTTGACTGAAGGTGGTTTCCTAAGGAGTATAGATTTGGACGATGGGAGAAGAAGATTGAGAAGTATCCAAGTAAGTGGGATAAGTAAAGTATGTTAGCACCATCTCGTAGAAATGGTTTTAAATTTGATAAATGTTTCAGTTAATTCTTACGTTAAGAAAACACGAAAGCTATGGTTAGACATTGAGCTATAGTTAGTTTATAAATTCGGTTTATGCTTGGGCTGGACTGAAACCTGTTTTACTCCTTATGTGTTGTGGCCAATCAAGCGTGCATGTTGGGTGAAGTGAACTGATGCATATGTGCATTCACGTACAACATGTTTTGAGTTTAATTACTTAATATTTATATTTTAAAGACTTGCATTATATTTTAAATCGCATGATTTGAATTGACTTTTAAAATAAATCAAAACTTCTTTATATTTCAAACTCAAAATTGATTTAATAAGTGTTTTGAAATCCGTGCAAGCCAAGTGCTACATGAGAATATTGTTTTCGAATCGTTTTTGAATGCAGGTATATCCTACGACCTTTGGGTCATTTCTAGCCTATCGAGCTTGGCTCTAGGCCTTATTACTCATCTATCAAGCTTTGTGCTCTAGACTACTTTACTATATTGTACCTATCGAGCCTAGTGCTCTAGGTAAATTATTAGGCTTGTTTGGAAAACTAGCAAACAAGTTCCAGCTCTTGACTGATCAGTGAGACTGGAGCACTATTCTATGGCCATAGATTTCGTGTTGCTTGCGAGACCATTCCATCACTAGCTAGGATGGACATTGTTATCGTTACCATATCACTGATTGAAGATTATTGCCTAAATCTACATACTGTCGTTTTATTACCAGTATTGATTTCAGTGAATCGAGGCTATATGCCTAACGATTATTGATTTTCGTTTTATTGACTGATTGATTTATCGAAGTTCATACTGATTGATTTATCGAAATGTATACTGATTGATTTATCGAAATGTATATTGATTGATTTATCGAAGTTCATACTGATTGATTTATCGAAGTTCATACTAATTGATTTATCGAAATGTATACTGATTGTTTTATCGAAGTTCATACTGATTGATTTATCGAAATGTATACTAATTGATTTATCGAAATGCAAAATGACTGATTCATCGAAGTGCATAGTGTTTTGAATTTGTGATTTATCGAAGTTCATACTAATTGATTTATCGAAATGTATACTGATTGATTTATCAAAATGCAAAATGACTGATTCATCGAAGTGCATAGTGTTTTGAATTTGACCAAAATGCATAGTGAATTTGATTTAAAATAAAGTGCATAATGAAAGTGTTTTGAACTAAAGTGCATGGTGAAAATGTTTTGAACTAAAGTGCATGGCGAAAGTGTTTTGAACTGAAGTGCATGATTGAATACCATGCATACACGTCACTTCAGCATTGCTTCTTTTACACTTGCATGTAGGTCTAACATACATTTACTTAAACTACTTACTCAGCCATGGTTTGCTCATCCCTTTCTAACAACCTTGTAGATCATACAAGTTAGACTCCATACTTGGAGTTTCTATGCAAGGCCTCGAGGACTATACCTAGTAGTGGTTCTTGCTTAAGTCCTTAGAGCATTGCTTTTGATACTTTTGAGGTAAATGAAATTTTGTATATCATGTTGGTTATCATGTATAGACATTACGCAATGCACAGTACATGTTTATTGGAAATATGTTGGGATGTGACTTAGGATCACTCTAGATTATTATAGACAAGTATGATTATTGAGTGTGAGCCGAGATATATTTGTAGTATGATAACTATAAACTTTATGGAATGTGAATATGTTAATTAAGGATTTTGGGATTATGTATAGTGTATGGTGATATAATCTGTGAATTGTGAAATTAAGTTGTGTTGTTTGAAATAGATGTATGTTTTGCAAGTTAATTAACTAGGAAAAATTGATTATGTATAGAGGGAGGTTTTCGATCTCTTTCTTTAAATAGGTAAATCTTGAATTTAAATATCGAGGTAGTAAGTTGATTTTCTTTAGGAGTTAATAACTTAAATAGTACTGATAAATCAAATCGAATTAAGAAAGGTGAAAATTGTTTAGCTGTGACACTGACACCGAATACCAACCTAAAAGTAAAAAAAAAAATTATAAGTGTGATTGTTAAGTGTGCATTGCAACCTTCAAGTCGTGACACTAGGATAGCATTAGAAGTAAGGTTACTTGTTCTGTGTGTCTACATTGCATTACGTCCCAAGTCTTGTGTTTATTTTGGCTTAGTATGCGTGCACAATTGTGGAGTGTTTGCCTATCTCTTTGTTTATTTGTGCTTGTTAGTGTGTTTGCTTGATTGATTGTTTGTTTAATTGACTGTTTGTTATTCTTGTTTCATCGAATGATTTTTTTGTTTGATCTTCTTGTTTAAATTATCTGTGTTTAGATTAATTATGAATAAGATAAAAATTAGTTATGCTGAATGCTAAATCGATATTCAGAGTTAAGTATCGATACATTTAGTTCATAGGTTAAATAGAGATTCATTAAGTATCGATATACCCTCTTAAGGTACCAATACTAGATGAATGTATAGTGATATACTTCATAAAGGTATCGATATGAAATAGAAGACCAATAAAGGTAAGGCAAGCTACACATCGAGCACTTCCATTCACCCATGTTCTAAATTCCTCTCCACTACTCAGCTAAAAGCCTCATCATTTTGGAGCAAGAAAAGAAAAAAAAATTCAAACAAAAATGTCATCAAGAAGTTATACTACTTTTATCTAGAGTCGAGCTTTCCCAATGCTAAATGTCACCAAAGGTTTTTCAATAAAACCCTTAGGGCATGTTTGGATAAGGGATTTTAAGGAAGGAATTCATTTTATTCAGGATATTTAAAAGTCCAAAATGCAAATTCCTTGTTTGGCAACAAATTTTGAAGAATTTCAAAATTTGTGAAGAGAATTTGAGATATTCAAATTTCCTCTTGAAAATCCACCTAAAAAGGTGGTTTTGCAAAATTTCTTCCACTCTTCCCTACTTTATTAAACATGGCCCACTATTGAATATAAAGTTAAAAACAAAAACATATTATTTTATTTAAATTTAATATATTTTTTATTTTTTATATTATTAATAATATTTATACATTTTTACAAATCTAATGATACCTATATTGCATATTTTATTTGATATTTTTCTTTTTCTAATATATAATCTTATTATTTTTTTTAAATTATTTTTTATTTAATCAAATTCTAGTATTCAAAAATTCTTTCTAAAAATTATTTACCTAAATAAGTCAATTATAAATGTTAGCATTTTATAATGATGAATTTAAAATACCTTCATTTTAAAATTTCTCAAAATTTTAAAATTTCCTATCCAAGTGCACTCTTAGTGTCACTATTGAAGTAGGAAAAATAATTGCCTTTTCCACACTTATGCTGATCAACTCTCTATACCTAAACAACCTCATCAATTTCAAATGGTCGTTCTTTCTCCAACTTCAATCTAAAGTTCCATTGAACTTCATTCGAATATTCTTTAACAATGCTCAAATCATTCACTCAAGAATTGACAGAGAAGTTATTGTAGGAATAAAGTCTTACATCTTTGGGCAAGAAGTTATCATTACGAAAAAGATCTGTTAGAAGGACTTCTTTTGAACAACAATGGTGAAATTTATGAATCCTTCTATTTTCCTCAAATCTTCCGTGTCGCTAATGATTCACGCAAAAATTTATCATTCTATGATTGGCTTCTCTACATCATTGTGTTGCACAATTTTCAACCTTGCAACTGTAAAAATACTCAAATCAGTATGGAAAGCATATTGGTGGATACATGTTACTTGAAGTGGATAGAAACCAAATCAGTGCATTACTTCTTTAAAGATATGGTTGAGTTCGTTCAGGGGAAACATGATTTCATTGTCTTAGCCATTCCTCCTACCTGAATTCTTGAGTGTTGTGGTTTCAACATAAAGAGTGAAATCCACACTTATCCTCATCCAAAAATTTATCTAAATTTTAATGCTTTTGAATGGTAAGGATTTATCCATGACAGTTACCTTCAATGGAAATGACTTGAGTCAAGTGAAATACAGGACGAATCAAATTGAAAGAGATTAAAGTCAAAGTAGAAGATTAGGCATAAGGTATTCTCTATATGAAATGATAATATGTACTCCTATAGGTCTCAAGACTACTTTAAAAATGAATGTCTAAAAAGTGTTTGCCTTAATTTGGTGAGTGTTAGAGGTTTATCAAATGAATAAAACAATGCTTAATCTTTATATCCGTATCTTGAAAATCTGAAGTCCTTATCAAGACTTAAAATTGATTTCTTGTATGTAGTGTTTGTGGGACTCTTTGTGTAATTACTTCTGTGTTTGTTTGTGTGGTTTTTTAGATAAATGTGTATTAGGTTTGTTTGTGCACTTGTGTGTTTAGATGGATGAATATTAGGATTGTTTTGAATGTGTGTTTATCTTTCTGCAGATATGTGATTTGTTATAAATTGATTGTATTTTTTGTTTACAATGGTTTGGTCAGTCCCAACAGAACTTAAAACTTGTGAGTCATAGTGTCATTGATGTGCTATGTGTGCAACTTAATTGTTTGTGCATTTATGTACTGTATGATGTCTTTTGTGCTGTCTTAGTGTATTTTTGTCTTTGATATGTTGAGTGTAATCATTTCTTGAATGGTGAATGTTTCACCATGGGCTCATTCGTGTAAGCTAATTGTTTGATTTGTTTGGGCTTCACACAATGAGTATCATGTCTGTCGTTGTATCTCTTCATTCATTTGTCTAATTTGCATTACATGAATTTGCCTTTTGAGTCACATAAATTTGTTTCTTACATCAAGTTTACTCATCTCATACATGTATGTGTCACATAAGTCTATGTCTAGCATACATTTAGTTTGGTCATATCATGCACATTTACATCATGCATAAGGTTGTTTTGCATATGTTCACATTCCATGGTTGCATCCTAAGTATGAGAACATAAGTATTGCATGAGTGCATTTTCATCTGGTTGTGTTTCATGCATTTATGTTCTTTCTCTGCACAATATCGACCTCATGTGTTGTGCTATACTTTATAAAGTCTGATATGACTGATAATATAACTCTTACTTTCTCTCATGCTTACTTAGTCTTTGCCTTGTCATGAATATGACTTTGGAATACTGAATCTTTTTAATATGACAGAAAATGGAGAAATATAATAAGTTAGGACTAAAATGAAAGCACATAAAAAGGGAGAGTAAAGGGAGTAAAGAGAGTTTAAGTAAACCCTTATGCAAAATCACAACTTTGCTTGAATTTAGGAGGAGAAATGATTTTACAAAATTTTCAAAGATATATATATATATATATATATATATCATTTAGAGGGATTAAAGCAAATTTATAATTCATTCATCATAAGTTTTGTTATATCAAAATTAGGGAATTTTTTACTTTGAAATATTATGGTTTTGATATGATCTTGAAAAACTTAGGTGGAATGTAATTTTAACTATGAACATGATTGCATTAATTGTTTAATTGTTACATAATCATGCTTGATTCATATGAAAAATCAAATATGTATAGATTTAAAGCCAAGAATTCTAAATGCATATTTAGACTTAAGTTTATCTTGCATCATTAAGTAAATTGCATGATTTCATGTAAAAGTATCGATACCAATTGAATATATACTGATGCAATATGAATTTGAATATTGATGGGTTTAATGAAATATCGATACATTGTCATAACGTTGAACAGAAGCTAATGCTCCGTTCCATGTACTGATACCACTAAAGAGAGTATCGATACTTACTTTGTGTGTGTAAGATTCCACTCAAGAGTATCGATACATTGAAGGAATTATCAATATACTTCAAGCCTGGCTAGCTCTAACGGTCATATTTCTGAGTCTGCCAACAAGAAGATTCATTTCAACAGCCAAGGCCTTGAAGCAAAGGTTTAAAAGCTGATAGCTTAAAGCACTTTGGGCAACAGATAAAATTCTAAATCAGAAGTTATATTATATTCCTAAAGTTTTTCAAGAATAGAAGAGACAAGACCAAGTTCTTCACACTCATTGTTTTGACCATTTTCTTTCAAGTGCTAAAGTATCTCACTCTACCTTAGTAGAGGTATATCTTATGATAACCGCGAATTTTAAGAATTTGATATTAAATATTTGTATTTAAATTTCTAAAGCAAATAGAGGAGTTAAGTAAATAAATGAATTTAATTACGAAATAGAGAATATCGTTAAAATTTTCAAAATTGATGAAAAGATGAAATTGAGGAAATTTAATTTGGATAAACGAAAATCCAAATTAAATAAGAAATGAAAAGGAAAATTAAATTAGAAATAAGAAATGAAGGAGGAAATTTAATTTGGATAAATGGAAATCCAAATTAAATAAGAAAAGGAGAAAAGAATATAAAATATATTTATATAATTATATATTATATAAATGTATTTTTATACAAATACATATGTATTAAAATACTATATAGGATATATTAATATACATTAGTATATATATGTATATATACTATTTAGTACATTTAAATAATACATATGTATATAAATATGATATTTTATGTATATATATATATAAATATATACATATATAAGAAAAGTAAATATTATTTTTATCAAAATTTTTATATATATTGTAATACAATATATATCTATAAATACATATATATATATATATGAAATATATATATTAATTCAAATTAAAATTTATATATATGTATTTTGGTAAAAAAAATAATATATATATATATATGTGTTATATTATGTTTGTATATATAATATAATATATAAAAAAACAGAAAGAAACTGAGAAGGAAAATCGGGAAGGATCCCGATTCCTTCCCAACCAAAAGACCGACAGCAGCAACCACTGCCGCCACCGGCGAGAGGAGGCCAGAGAGAGGTGGACAACGCCACCAGCAGAAAAGGGAAGTGGTTGCCGGCGTCGAAAGGAAGAACATTGGAAAGAAAACAGAGGGAGAAACCAGCGAAAAATCGGAAGAGAAAAGAAAATAGGAGACGGCGGTGCCGGCCTATCCAGGCACCGCCACTGCCACCGAAGCATCGTCGGAGGGAGAGGAAGAGGATGAAGGCCACTCGAGGCGCGGTGAACGGCGGAGAAGGGCTGGTGAAGGCGGAAGGAACCGAAGGTAAATCGACTTGATCCATCGTCGTGCCGCCGATCCAGGCCGAACGGATACCACTAGCAGACTCGTTGTGCCGTCGGCTAGCTGTGGAGCCACCAAACTGCCGGAGAACCGGCTGCTGGCGAGGAAGGAAGCTAAACCGGTCTGACGGGAAAGGAAAGGACAAAGGAAAAGAAAAAGAAAAGAAAAAGGAAAAGAAAAAGAAAAAGAAAAAGAAAAAGGAAAAAGAAAAAGAAAAAGAAAAAAAAGAAAAGAAAAAAAAGGAAAAAGAAAAAGAAAAAGAAAAAGAAAAGAAAGACAAAGGAAAGAAAAGAGAAAAAGGAAGAAAAAAAGGAAAAGAAGAAAAAGAGAGAAAAAAAAAGAGAATTTCGGGAAATCGGAAGATTCCAGGAAATTTGGCAACTCGGAAATTACAAAAATTCGGTAAGAATTCTAGAAAATGATTTCGAGTAAAAATTTAATAAATTGTCACAGCCCGTAACCCTATTTTTATCTTATTCTATACATCTTATATGGTTGGGCTGTCTGCAATACTTTACTTTTCTTTTACATATACACAATTTCATATTAAATTATAATATGAATTACATCCCCTATCTTAATTCATAAGAAAGTAGTACTGTAGATAAGTCTAAATACAGAAAATAAATGATCATACCTTATTAAATAAATCAAGTTGTCGCATCGTCCCCAAATGCGCAGCCGAAATCCTTTAGGGGTCAGATTCTCAGTCTTCGAAAACCTGAAATGTTAATATTAAGGGGTGAGCAAACCACGACTCAGTAAGGGAATTATATGCATACTTGATATTCAGCTATCTATATGCTGGAAAACTTTTTCATTTGTCCTATGGGCTCTAGGCTCGCATGTAGGAAGGATACTACAGTCTGCTAGGGATCCGGATGAAGTAAGGTAGGTATTTTGAAATACCTATCTTGTCCTCCCGGAACCTAGAAGCAACTGTAGAGAATAATTTCCTTTTCGTTTGGAATTTTAATCCTTTTTACCTTTTTATTCCATAACATTTTCATATTCTTTTCAAAATAATGCTTTTATAAAATAAAGTATTTAAATAAAGTAACTAATATCCATATATTCTTTGAAAAGAATATTAGTTAAATTCTCATCATTCTCATTTAAAACTCATTTCATGTTTTACTGTACAACCATAATTAGTACAGTACTTTAAATAGCAAACTCAGCTATTAAATCCTTTTCGTATAACATATATATCATTTAAATCTAATATTCAATTTAAAAATTAAAACAAGAATATTAGATTTATTTTCCTCCTCTTTCCTTTTTTTTTTGGAAAAAATATCACATATTCATGTCACATATAGTTTAATATTCAATTTAAAATCATAGTAAGAATATTAGACTTATAAACTCTTTTTCCTTTTAAAAACATATTACATGTTCATATCACATGTCATATGAAAATCATCTCGTAGTACTAAAATCAGTACTGAAATAAACATTATGTAAAATGCTGTAAATCACTTTCATTTAACTTATCACATATTATATAAAACGTTTACATTTAACATATAACATATCATATAAAACATTTTTCATATATGGAGACTTAGGCACGCACACCCAGCCCGTCCACTGGGTCGTTACTCATATCATGCTATAGACCCCGAAGGGTATAAAATAATCATGTCAGATCTATGGTCATAGTCTATAATTGTCCTCGACGGATCACTGATCAGGTGTCGGCCGAGACTACATATCACATATCACATATTACATATCACATGTCACATATCACATATCAGCATGATAGGATGCCAACTAGTCTCAAAACCGTATTTTTCATCATCAGTAAACCTTTATGGAATTTATAAAAATATATAATTTCTTAATTTTGAAACCATAAAGGTTAGAAAACCATTTAGTGAATATTTATAAAATTTTATATATAAAATATTCACTTTATTTCTTTTCATTTTCCATCTCGTATTTCGTGAAATTTACATATCAAGAGAAATTTCGGTGATTTCATTATCACCATCCTCGAAGAGAATTTTCGGTGATTTCATTATCACCATTCTCGAAAACATGAATATTTTAAAATCACTTCTTTTTATTCATGTTTTTGTGGAAAATATTCATTTTCTCGATTTTCGTGGTTGAAAATCATTTCTCGTGAAATAAAATCATTTATTATGATTTTATGAAATTTTCTAGAATTTTTCGATAATTTTGATAATTTTTCGGCAGTATAACAGCTGCCGATTGCCTAGCCTCCTGCATGAAAAATACAGCTTAAAATCTCAATCGGTAATTCACCACAATTTTCCAACCAATCATTCATCGCAATAATTTCATGAAATAATTTATAAAATATTTCATAATTAAAATCATGCAGACTGAATATCCTTACAGTGCTGCACATGCATCCCTTACCTTTTTTCGGGTCGGCGACTTCATCTTACCGGTCGCTTCCGTACTCCATCTCTTCCGATTCCTCATCTCGGTCGTCGAGAATAATTTCTGGAAATTAAAATTCTAAATTTTAGAATTTTCATAATTAATTTATTAAATTTTTACTCGAAATCATTTTCCAGAATTCTTACCGAATTTCCGTAATTTCCGAGTTTTCGAATTCTCGAGATCTCCCGTAATTTTCGAAATTCCCGAATCCAAAAATTTATCTTTTTCTCTTTTCTTTTCTTTTCTTTCTTCTCTTTCTTTTTCTCTTCTTTTCTTTCTTTTCTTTTCTTTTTCTTTTTCTTTTTCCTTTTTCTTTTCTCTTTTTCCTCTTTTCCTTTTCCTGGCCGGCCCGGACTGGTTTAGACCGATCAGATCCCCTCATCGCCGGTTCCTCACCACTGCAGGTTCTTCGGCGGTTCGGCGGCTCCACACTGGTCGACAGCACGGCGAGTCTACTGGTGGTCTCCGTTAGGCCTGGATCGGCGGCACAACGGCGGATCGAGTCGATTTACTTTTGGTTTCTTTCGCCTCTTCGCCGGCCCTCCTCCGCCATTCACCGTGCCTCCGGTGGCCTTCCACCTCTTCCTCTTCCTCCAGCGAAGCTTCGGTGGCAGTGGCGGTGGCCAATTCTGCCAACACCACCAGATCCTCTTTCTTTTTCCCTCTCGGCTTTCGCCGGAATTTCCTTCTGTCTCCGATTTTGTTTCCTTCTTTTTCCGTCGCCGTCGTCTCCTCCTCTCCTTGGCTCGCCGGCCGACGATGGCCTCCCTTCTCTCTCTTTCTCCTCCGGCGCCACCGACGGGGTCGGCTTCTCTATTGTTTTTGACAGAAACGGGATCCCATTTTCCCGTTTCTGTTTCCTTTTTTTTGTATTATATTTTATATATATATATATAGATATATATATATATATATATAAATGATTCTTTTTTATAATTATACACATATATAACTACAATATTCATATAATTATAATTGTAAAATTATATCTATAATTATTATATTAGATATATATACATATCTACACTTTAACTTCAAAATAATATATATTTCATATATATGTATATACATATGTAATTATATAAAACATATATATATTTAAAAATATATTTATATAATAAAATTATATAAATATATAATTACTCACATTTGTATTTCTTATAATTTGGATTTCTTCATATCCAAATTATATTTCTCCTATTCATTTTTTTTTTAGATTTCCATTTATCCAAATTAAATTCCTCAATTTATCCAAATTACTTTTCTCTACTTCTTCACTTCATCAATTTCAGGAATTTCAACGATATTCCCTATTTCGTAATTAAATTTATTTATTTACTTAACTTCTCTATTTGTTTTAATATTAAATTTACAAATATTTAATATTAATTTTAGAAAATTAGCGGTTATCACATTCTCCCCACCTTAAGAAATTCGGTCCTCCGAATTTAACTTAAATTAAAAGGTGGTAGCATTCTGTATACTCCTTATTTCTGATCTTTCAATCATCTTTTGACTAATACTGCCAGCATACCTTCAACATCAAAATCACCTTTTATACCATTATATATCATTTCTCATCATACATTTATACTCCCTTAAATTTCTTATCAATTGGGAGTTATCCAAATTGGGAGTTATCCATTTCCACTCCTTTTCATATCACATATGATTCATACTGTTTATCAACCATTTTCTCTCATTTAGTGCCAAGTCGATATATTTTGATAATCATCGTTTATACACTGTATCCAGTAGTATGTGATTGTCCCAGTAGCTTTCACATCTCGTGCATCCACTCTCTCAACATATAATCGAGCGTTTCCATTCTACGCTCAAATATTTACATCAGTACGGAGCAATGCTGTCAATAAATTTGGAATCTCAGAGCCTTTTGCTATTTCCCATAAACATATAGCTACTTAGAGATTCCCATCACATATAGGGCTCACTGGAACTTCAAATACATTCTCATCATTTTATAATCATATTTTGACTATGGCACTAAAGAATCTAAGAGTTTGATAATGGGAAAGTGATTCCATTTAGACAATCAGTCTTTAATCACTTCCATATTATCATATCTCCTTTAAACTCTTTATTATCCCCCATACTCTTTACATTTTTATTTCGTCAAATGCTGCAGTTCATTTGCAAACTTTACCATTTACCATCTGTTACCATAATTGAATCCAGAGACAATCATTTTCTCTCCATATCATCTTTCCATGTAATCTCATCATTACATCTCTTATTCTTATGGTATACTCTATATCACTTAAGTTTTAGAATATACCTGAGCTTATACTCTTCATAATTTAAATTTCATAGGTAACAAATCAATCATCATTTTCGTCACCATATTATCCATGTAATTCCACCATTTCCAAGGTGGTTGTATATATATATTTATCATTTTTCCATTTACATGACTGGCAGTAAATCATATAATTCATTTACTCCTTTGAGTATCATTAAATTTCATTTATCAAAATTGGCTCGATCTTCCATATAGCCATAATCATGTGATAACCACAAGGAAATCATTTTCAATCTTAAAATTGGGAACCACTCCATATTCGTGTTCCCTCATCATCCTGTACTTATCCTCTTATTACATATTCATCTTTTCCTTTATCATCATTTCGGTCACTTTTCCTCAGTGGTAAAGTATTCCACTATTACCTCTTTTAACATTTTGAATACTTTCTTTACTTTACACTTATTCGTCCACCGACCTTAACTTCTTTACTTATTAGTCACATTTGTAGAGCAGCTAACCCAATAACTCTTCTATAGACTGGCAATAGTATTTAGCTAGACCCAGTACCTTCCGTATCTCGATCACTATCTCTTCATCATAGACAGATTTGCATTGCTCTGTCATTCGAGATCATATATCTTAGAAAGAGATACTGTCTAGCCCATCTTCTATTTGCCAATCTTAATATATAGATTACAGTCTTTGAGAGTCTGTAGGGTTATACCATTATGCAACTCATTTTCCATTTGTGCCTTAGACTGTATTGATGTCTCATTACTTTATCCATATCTGGATGCCTCATTCATTAGGCTCATATATCTCACAAGGTATTTCATTAACCTTGTAAACCTCAATAGGAACTCGTGATAATTTTATCGAGTTCAAATCATTATCATCTTATAACCATCAGTCTTCAACTTTTTATCTGATGACGCCTTGTACAGAGATTGGTTCTTATAAACTCCTTATAATTTTCTGATTAAATCAAATAAGGCATCAATTTCCACACAGATGAATATTTGTTTTTAGTAAGAACTCTATTGCATAATAGGAATTTAATATCCAATTATACTTCATCATCTCATTAACATCATCCGTATTTCCATCAATTTCATCTATACATGTGAATGTCATTATCCACATATTTTCCCGAGTTATTTTCTTAAGCATTTCGGATTCCTTTATATTCTCCGATATAAGTTTAGAATAGATTTCATATTAACAATCGAGTCAATGTTAGCTCGATTTCTCCAATCTATATAACTCTGAAATTTATCGGGAATCACATCCGATACTTTCTTTAACCATACATCTCTTACTGTGTTAGACATTTCATCCCTATGTCTTATCATTTCACCGTACATCCTCAAGGCAAAGACATTTAATATTCAAATCATTTTAAAATCTACTCCGCCTTGATTCACTTGTTTACTTATACTACACAGCATATCAATCCTCTTAATTTGCAATGCTGTATTAAGTATAACCGTTTAATTAACACCTTTGATAGCTAATCTATTTATCACTATGTTTTACTTTAGAGATCATTCTCATTTAATAATCTCAAGTTAGCTATCATCTTCCTCATCTCTTATCATCACTTTACTGCCCTTATACAAATCTCCAATTTCATATACTTCATACCGTACATTATTCTGTAAGACATATTTCAAAATATTTTGATTCTATAATTATCTGCTTGATACCTCAAAAACTGTATGATTGTATAGAACCAGGATTAACTGTACTGCTATGGGTTTCGTCCTTTATACTGATCTCTTTCTCATTCGTCAACAGTAATCAGTTTTCTTTTCATCATATCCAACTATCCCATAATAATATCCCATCAATACACTTTTAACTCTGACCCTTAAAAATCAATAATAGAGTCGCTCATCCTGCGACTTCCCTATAAACATTTCGGGTCACATCAGCACTTTAAGTGTAGTGAAATTTATAATCGGGATCATTATACTCATATTACATTCCTTTATGCCATTAATAACTCCATTTCTATCAATGGAATTCAAGATCAACTTGGTTTTATCACTATTCAAAACATAATCCCACATAGGGGCATTTTCATCATTTCAACATTTATTTCTTTATCCTCATATACATTTAAACCATTGATCTTATTATCTATGTACTGATAGTATCCTTCCTCATACTAATATCAGCTATTTAAGATCTTGTTTGATATCGACAGAGAAGTCCACTAGGATCCATAATTGGATTATTTTTCTTGAAATGCAGCTTTACATCATCAATTACTCTGTCAATTCAGTCAATTCAAACTTCCGTTGGTTTATTATGACTCCAGAAAAAATTTTAGAGGTAGGGGTATTTTGGTCATTTTTGGCCAAAAATTTTCTCTCTCCTCCAAATACCTTTAATCGGTGATCTTAATTTCTATTTAATGATGATATTTCATTCCTCTCCTTTATATCATCACTTTCAGGTCTCAGTTCGATCTGGACAGAAAAGTAGTGGTGGGGCCTTCACCGAGTCCATTTTTGTTCCTTACCGAACCGACCTTCATTTAGATTATACCATTTCAGGTAACATTCCTGAGCCGTTTTCCCTCTTTGACATCCGTAATTCATAATTCTCAGCCCCTTCTAAACACTTAACGCAATTTACAATCATTTATTTCCTTTATGTATTTAGACTACACAATACTACAAGGGATGTTAACCTTTTTTGACACATTTTCTTTCCAAAAGTATGTACAGACATCAAGCCAACCGTGCTCTGATATCATTAAATCTGTCACAGCCGTGACCCTATTTTTCATCTTATTCTATACATCTTATATGGTTGGGCTATTTGCAATACTTTACTTTTCTTTTACATATACACAATTTCATATTAAATTATAATATGAATTACATCCCCTATCTTAATTCATAAGGAAGTAGTACTGTAGATAAGTCTAAATATAGAAAATAAATGATCATACCTTATTAAATAAATCAAGCTGTCGCATCGTCCCCAAATGCGCAGTCGAAATCCTTTAGGGGTCAGATTCTCAGTCTTCGAAAACCTGAAATGTTAATATTAAGGGGTGAGCAAACCACGGCTCAGTAAGGGAATTATATGCATACTTGATATTCAGCTATCTATATGCTGAAAAACTTTTTCATTTGTCCTATGGGCTCTAGGCTCGCATGTAGGAAGGATACTACAGTCGGCTAGGGATCCGGATGGAGTAAGGTAGGTATTTTGAAATACCTATCTTGTCCTCCCGGAACCTAGAAGCAACTGTAGAGAATAATTTCCTTTTCGTTTGGAATTTTAATCCTTTTTACCTTTTTATACCATAACATTTCATATTCTTTTCAAAATAATGCTTTTATAAAATAAAGCATTTAAATAAAGTAACTAATATCCATATATTCTTTGAAAAGAATATTAGTTAAATTCTCATCATTCTCATTTAAAACTCATTTCATGTTTTACTGTACAACCATAATTAGTACAGTACTTTAAATAGCAAACTCAGCTATTAAATCCTTTTCGTATAACATATATATCATTTAAATCTAATATTCAATTTAAAAATTAAAACAAGAATATTAGATTTATTTTCCTCCTCTTTCCTTTTTTTTTTGGAAAAAATATCACATATTCATGTCACATATAGTCTAATATTCAATTTAAAATCATAGTAAGAATATTAGACTTATAAACTCTTTGTCCTTTTGAAAACATATTACATGTTCATATCACATGTCATATGAAAATCATCTCGTAGTACTAAAATCAGTACTGAAATAAGCATTATGTAAAATGCTGTAAATCACTTTCATTTAACTTATCACATATCATATAAAACGTTTACATTTAACATAAAGCATATCATATAAAACATTTTTCATATATGGAGACTTAGGCACGCATGCCCAGCCCGTCCACTGGGTCGTTACTCATATCATGCTATAGACCCCGAAGGGTATAAAATAATCATGTCAGATCTATGGCCATAGTCTATAATTGTCCTCGGCGGATCACTGATTAGGTGTCGGCCGGGACTACATATCATATATCACATATTACATATCACATGTCACATATCACATATCAGCATGATAGGATGCCAACTAGTCTCAAAACCGTATTTTTCATCATCAGTAAACCTTTATGGAATTTATAAAAATATATAATTTCTTAATTTTGAAACCATAAAGGTTAGAAAACCATTTAGTGAATATTTATAAATATATATAATATTCACTTTATTTCTTTTCATTTTCCATCTCGTATTTCGTGAAATTTACATATCAAGAGAAATTTCGGTGATTTCATTATCACCATCCTCTAAGAGAATTTTTGGTGATTTCATTATCACCATTCTCGAAAACATGAATATTTTAAAATCACTTCTTTTTATTCATGTTTTTGTGGAAAATATTCATTTTCTCGATTTTCGTGGTTGAAAATTGTTTCTCGTGAAATAAAATCATTTATTATGATTTTATGAAATTTTCTAGAATTTTTCGATAATTTTGATAATTTTTCGGCAGTATAACAATTGCCGATTGGCTAGCCTCCTACACGAAAAATACAGTTTAAAATTTCAACCGGTAATTTACCACAATTTTCCAACCAATCATTCATCGCAATAATTTCATGAAATAATTTATAAAATATTTCATAATTAAAATCATGCAGACTGAATATCCTTACAGTGCTGCACATGCATCCCTTACCCTTTTTCGGGTTGACGACTTCTTCTTACCGGTCGCTCCCGTACTCCATCTCTTCCGATTCCTCATCTCGGTCGTCGAGAATAATTTCTGGAAATTAAAATTCTAAATTTTAGAATTTTCATAATTAATTTATTAAATTTTTACTCAAAATCATTTTCCAGAATTCTTACCGAATTTTCGTAATTTTCGAGTTTTCGAATTCTCGGGATCTCCCGTAATTTCTGAAATTCCTGAATCCCGAAAATTTCTCTTTTTCTCTTTTCTTTTCCTTTCTTTCTTCTCTTTCTTTTTCTCTTCTTTTCTTTCTTTTCTTTTCTTTTCTTTTTCTTTTTCTTTTTCCTTTTTCTTTTCTCTTTTTCCTCTTTTCCTTTTCCTGGCCGGACCAGTTCAAACCGGTCAAATCCTCTCATCGTCGGTTCCTCACCGACGGTCGGTTCTCCGAGGGGTTCAGCGGCTCCACAGCTGGCCGACGGCACGGCGAGTCTGCTGGTGGTCTTCGTTAGGCCTGGATCGGCGGCATGGTGGCAGATCGAGTCGATTTACCTTTGGTTTCTTTCGCCTCTTCGCCGGCCCTCCTCCGCCATTCACCACACCTCCGGTGGCCTCCCACCTCTTCCTCTTCCTCCGGCGAAGCTTCAGTGGCCGTGGCGATGGCCAATTCTGCCGGCACCGCCAGATCCTCTTTCTCTTTTCCTCTCGGCTTCCACCGAAATTTCCTTCTGTCTCCGATTTTGTTTCGTTCCTTTTCCGTCGCTGTCGTCTCCTCCTCTCCTTGGCTCGCCGACCGACGATGGCCTCCCTTCTCTCTCTTTCTACTTGTAACGTCCCGTTACCACATTTTTCACCTTATTTTACACATTTTATCCGGTTGGGCTGTCTGTAATATTTCACTTTACACTTGATGTTTAATAAAATATTGTTAACATTATACACATCCCCTATCTTAATTACAAATATGTAGTACTGTAGACATGTTTAAATACAGAAAATAAATGATCGTACTTGATATATCTTAGTCAGTCTGTCACATTGTCCATTATGTGCAGCCATAATCCACAAATATTGGATCTCACCATCATCAAAACCTGAATTGTTAAAATTGGGGAGTGAGCAAACCACGGCTCAGTAAGAGAGTTATATGTCACACTTGATCTTCAGCTATCTATATGCTGAAAATAATTTTTTTCATTTTCTTTAAAATCTTCCTAGTTGGCTCTAGGCACACATGTAGGAAGGATACTACAGTCGGCTAGGGATCCAGATAGAGTAAGGCAGGTATTTTGAAATACCTGACTTGTTCCGGAACCTAGAAGCAACTGTAGAGAGTACTATTTCCGTTGTTTTCAAAACGATATAATTTTTCGTTTTTCCACGAAGTAAACCACTATTTCTTTTCACATCCAGTATACTTTAAAACACGTGGCAGTTCAGTAATAAAGATAGTGGTTTACTTCTCTTCTCTTCAGTATAGTAAAACATGTGACAGTACAGTGGTTCGCAAATATCCAATCATTGGATAAGTACTTTTGTGATTATTTTTATCTTAAAAATAATTCTTATGTTATTCTTTTAGAAGAAACATTTATTTCTCTTTTCAAATCAGTAACCGTATCGTACAGTTCACTAAAACAGTATATTCAATATTCAGTAAAACACTATCTCGATACGGTTCAATCAGTAACAGTAAGTAGTAGTTACCCATTCGGTAAATAGTATACGGTAGCTTTCAGTTCAGTAAACAGTAAATGGTAGCTTTTTCTTCAGTAAAACAATAATCAGTGGCTACCATTTCAGTAAACAGTACAGTTCAGTAAACAGTATTTTGGTACAGTTTTTTCATCAGTAACAGTAATCAGTAAACAGTAGTTCAGAACAGTAAACAGTATAGTACAGTCCAATAAATAGGATTCTGTAAATCCTTTCAGTAAACAGTAACAGTATGTGAGACTAGGCATCACCCTACAATTAAATCATGCTATCATCGTCCAATAATGGACCAGTAATCATCATCCCCGAAGGGACACAGTAACAGTATAACAGTGAGATCTATGGCCATGAACTATATTGTGTCCTCGGTGCACACTTGCCAGGTGACATCCGGGATGCTGATGACTGGCAGGTCTATCAGCCGCATGACAGTAACAGTATAAGTGTGATGCATGAAACTCGGGGCCTAAGTCTCAAAACAGTATAAACCGTACCATAGCCTTTATGGATTTTAAATACAGTAAATCGAAATATTTCACAAATATCCATAAGGCTCACATGTAATAAAATCATCACCTTTATGAAATTTATAATTTAAATAATATTTCTCAAAATATTTCATAAAGGTATAAATCGTGTTTTCCTCACGGTGAAACAGTTTGCAAAATCAATGTAACATATAAAAGGGCAAAACTGTCCTTCTCCACCGTAAAACGCCTATGCACGCTTTTCTGTGCTTTCACTTGAAAACATGGTTTTTCAATAATTTATGAAAAATAAAATATTTATTTTTCCAAATTCGTAAATCTCGTAACCATGTTTCTTTCTAAAAACACGTATAGAGACCTCTAGTCTCGAAATCATAGTTTTCCATCATTTCTTAACCTTTATGGAATTTATATAATTATTTATCTCACAATTAAAACCATAAAGGTTTTATATTAAATTAAGTGAATATTTAAGAATATTTATAAAAATATTCACTTCGGTCTCTTTTTCATTTTCATCTCGTTTCACGTGAAATATCACCTACCAGTGAATTTTCGGTGATTTCCTTTTCACCATACTCTAAAACATGAATATTTTAAAATTAAATATCACTATATTCATGTTTTATGAAATTTACTTGATTTCTCGATTTTCATACCTGAAAATCGTTTCACGTGAAATCAAATCATTTATTATGGTTTCCGGTGATTTTCGGTAAATTTCAGTATTTTTTCAATAATTTTTCGGCAGTATAACGGCTGCCGATTTGGCTAGCCTCTTGCACGAAAAATACAGTTTATATTTCTCAACTGGTATTTCACCCCAATTTGAAACCGATAAATCACAACAATTTTCAAAACTAATCATTATAAATTGCATTTATAAATTAAATGCATAATTTAAAACATGTGGCCGAATATCCTTACAGGCGGCACATGTCTCCCTTACCTGTTTCGGGTCGGCGACTGCCTCTCGAAGGTCGCGCCCGTGTTCACCTCGCTCGATTCTATCGGCTCGGTCATCGAGAAAATTTTCTGAAAATTAAATTCTAAAATTTAGAATTTTTTTCATAATTATTTAAATAAATAAATTATTTAAATAATTTAACACTTTTCGGGATTTCTTACCGGTTTCCGTAATTCTCGGGATTTCCCGTAATTTTCGAATTCTCGAGAATTTTTCAAATTCCCAGAATTCCTCTTTTTCTCTTTCTCTTTCTCTTTCTTCTTCTTCTTCTTTCTTTTTCCTTTTTCTTTTCTTTTCTTTCCTGGCTTAGACCGGTTCCAGACCGGTCCCCTCCCCTCGTCGCCTGTTCTCCTCCGGTCGCCGGTTCTCCGACGGCTCGATGGTCCCTCAGCTGGCCGGCGTCGAGGCAAACTCGCCGGTAGCCTCAGCTCGACCTGGATTGACGGCACGGTGGCGGATCAAGTCGGTTTTCCCTCGGTTTCTTCTCCTCCTCCGTCGGCCTTCCTCCGCCATTCCCCGCCTCTTCGGTGGCATCCCACGTCTTCCTCTTCCTCCAATGGAGCTTCGGTGGCAGTGGCAGTGGCGGTTGCCAATTCCGCCGGCACCGCCACTTTCTCTTCTTTTCTCCCTCTCGGCTTCCGCCGGGTTTTCCTCTGTTTTCGATGCTGTTTCCTTCCTTTTCCGTCACCGATCGTCTCCTCCTCTCTGGCCGGTGACGACGTCCCTTCCTCTTTCCTTCTACCTCGCCGGCGGTGGCAGCTTGGCCATCGTCGGTCTCGCCTGGAAAGGTCGAGATCCTTCCCGATCTTTCCTCTGTTTTTGTTTCTTTTTTTTATTCATTTAATTTTATTATATATCCATATATATACATATATTATATATATACATAATACATATAATATTACTATTATATATATATATTATATTACTATATAACTATATATTATATATGTATATAAAGATATATATATTATGTATTATCAAAATACATATTTAGTATATATATATTTGTTTAATTTAAATTGCTTAACATTTATATATTTCTTTATATATAAATGTAGAAAATTCATATATATTGTATTTACAATATATATATTTTCCAACTTTAATATAATTCAATATTTGCATTTTCTCAAATATGTATATACTTATATATACATAAAATGTCATACTTGAATACATATGTATTATTTAAATTTATCAAAAAGTATATATACTTATATATACCAATGTATATTTAATATATACTATATACCATACGGTATTTAAATACATATGTATTTACATCAAAATACATTTATATAATATAAAATTATATAAATATATTTCATTTTCTTTTCCTCATTTTCTTATTTAATTTGGATTTCCATTTATCCAAATTAATTTTCTCCTTTCCTTATTTTTCGAATTTCCAATTTAACTTTTTTCACTCGAATTTCCACCATCCGTTCCTTTCTCAATTCTCGGGATTTTCACTAGTATCCCATTCTCATAATTTTATTTATTTATTTATTTTCAATATTTATTTGCTCCAATATTTATTTCCAATAAACAAAAAAATTTACGGTTATCACACTCCTCCGGCGCCACCGATGGGGTCGGCTTCTCCACTGTTTTCGACAGAAACGGGATCCCATTTTCCCCTTTCTGTTCCCCTTTCTTTTTGTATATATATATATATATATATATATATATATCTAATATAATAATTATAGATATAATTTTACAATTATAATTATATGAATATTGTAGTTATATATGTGTATAATTATATATATATATATATATATATATATATGATTCTTTTATATAATTATACACATATATAACTACAATATTCATATAATTATAATTGTAAAATTATATCTATAATTATTATATTAGATATATATATATATATATATATCTACGCTTTAACTTTAAAATAATATATATATTATATATTTCTTATATATGTATATACATATGTAATTATATAAAACATACATATAAATTTAAAAATATATTTATATAATAAAATTATATAAATATATAATTACTCACATTTGTATTTCTTATAATTTGCATTTCTTCATATCCAAATTATATTTCTCCTATTCTTTTTTTTTTGGATTTCCATTTATCCAAATTAAATTTCTCAATTTATCCAAATTACTTTTCTCCACTTCTTCACTTCATCAATTTAGGAAATTTCAACGATATTCCCTATTTCGTAATTAAATTTATTTATTTACTGAACTTTTCTATTTGTTTTAATATTAAATTTACAAATATTTAATATTAATTTTAGAAAATTAGCGGTTATCACATAAATTATTTATGAAAATTCTAAAATTTAGAATTTAATTTTCAGAAATTATTCTTGGCGATCGAGATGAGGAATCGGGAGAGATGGAGTATGGGCGCGACCGATAAGAGGAAGTCGCCGACCCGAAAAAAGGTAAGGGATGCATGTGTAGCACTATAGGGATATTCAATCTGCATGTTTTAATTACGAAATATTTTGTGGAAATATTTTATGAAATTATTATGATGAATGATTGGTTGGAATTTGGAATAAAGTACTGGCTGGAAATTATAAACTCTATTTTCCATGCAGGAGGCTAGCCAATCGGCAGCCGTTATACTGCCAAAAAATTATCGAAAATTACTGAAAATTTCTAGAAAATTTCATAAAATCATAATAAATGATTTTATTTCACGAGAAATGATTTTCAATCACGAAAATCGAGAAAATGAATATTTTCCATAAAAACATGAATAAAATGAAAGTGATATTAAAATATTCATGTTTTCGAGAATGGTGATAATGAAATCGTCGAAAATTCTCCTGATATGTAAATTACACGTAATACAAGATGAAAAATGAAAAGAAATAAAGTGAATATTTTTATATATATTTCTTAAATATTCCCTAAATGGTTTTATAACCTTTATGGTTTTAAATTATGAAATTATATATTTTTATAAATTCCATAAAGGTTATTTTATGATGAAAAATACGGTTTAAAGACTAGTTGGCATCCTATCATGTTGATATGTGATATGTGATATGTGATATGTGACATGTAATATGTGATATGTGATATGTGATATGTGATATGTAATATGTGATATGTGATATGTAGTCCCGGCCAACACCTGATCAGTGATCCGCCGAGGATAATTATAGACTATGGCCATAGATCTGACATGATGATTTTATACCCTTCGGGGTCTATAGCATGATATGAGTAACGACCCATTGGACGGGCTGGACGTGCGTGCCTAAGTTTCCATATGTGAAATATGTTTTATATGACATGTTATATGTTGAATGTAAATGTTTTACATGATATGTGATAAGTGAAATGAAAGTGATTTACAGCATTTTACATAATGCTTATTTGGGTACTGATTTTAGTACTACGAGATGATTTTCATATGACATGTGATATGAACATGTAATATGTTTTCAAAAGGAAAAAGAGTTTATAAGTTTAATATTCTTACTATGATTTAAATTGAATATTAGACTACATGTGACATGAATATGTAATATGTTTTCCAAAAAGGAAAGAGAAGGAAAATAAATCTACAATTCTTATTTTAATTTTTAAATTGAATATTAGATTTAAATGATATATATGTTATACGAAAAGGATTTAATAGCTGATTTTGCTATTTAAAGTACTGTACTAATTATGGTTGTACAGTAAAATATGAAATAAGTTTTGAATGAAAATGATGATGATTTAATTAATATTCTTTTCAAAGAATATATGAATATTAGTTATTTTATTTAAATGCTTTATTTCATAAAAGCATTATTTTGAAAAGAATATGAAAACGATATGGAATAAAAAGGAAAAAGGATTTAAATTCCAAACGAAAAGAAAATTACTCTCTACAGTTGCTTCTAGGTTCCAGAACAAGATAGGTATTTCAAAATACCTACCTTACTCCATCCGGATCCCTAACCGACTGTAGTATCCTTCCTACATGCGATCCTAGAGCCTATAGGAAAAATGAAAAGGTTTTTCAGCATATAGATAGCTGAGTATCAAGTGAGGCATATAATTCCCTTACTGAGCCGTGGTTTGCTCACCCCTTAATTTTAACATTTCAGGTTTTCGAAGATTGAGAGTCTGACACCTAAAGGATTTCGGCTGTGCATTTGGGGACGATGCGACAGCTTGATTGATTTAATAAGGTATGATCATTTATTTTCTGTATTTAGACTTATCTACAGTACTACTTCCTTATGAAATAAGATAGGGGATGTAATTCATATTATAATTTAATATGAAATTGTTTATATGTAAAAGAAAAGTAAAGTATCGCAGATAGCCCAAACCAAATAAGATGTATAGAATAAGGTGAAAAATAGGGTCACGGGCTGTGACAGATTTAATGGTATCAGAGCAAGATTGGCCTGATGTCTGTCGATACTTTTAGAAAGAAAATATGTTGAAAAGGTGAACATCCCATGTAGTACTGTATAGTCTAAATACATAGAGAAAATAAATGATTGCAAATTGAATTAAGTGTTTAGAAGGGGGTGAGAATTATGAAATAAGGATGTTAAAAAGGGAAAACGGCTCAGGAATGTTACTTGAAATGGTGATCTTATAATCTAAATGAAGGTCGGTTCGGTAAGGAATAGAAATGGACTCGGTGAGGGCCCCACCAATACTTTTTTGTCCGGATCGAATTGAGACCTTAAAGTGATGATATAAAGGAGGGGAATGAAATATCATCATAAAATAGACCTTAAGATCATCGATTGAAGGTATTTTGAAGAGAGAGAAATTTTTGCCAAAATGACCAAAATACCCCTACCTCCAAAATTTTACCGAGAGTCAAAATATACCAACAGAAGTTTGAATTGACTGATTTGACAGAGTAATTGATGATGTAAAGCTGCATTTCATGCAAAATAATCCAATTATGGATCCTAATGGACTTTTCTGTCAAAATCGAAAAAGATTTTAAGCTGCTGATAGTGGTATGAGAAAAGGGTACTATCAGCACATAGATAATACGATGATTGGTTTAAACATATGTTGAGGAGAATGAAATAAATGTTGAAATGACGAAAATGCCCCTATGTGGGATTATGTTTTGAATAGTGATAGAACCAAGTTGATCTTGAATCCATTGATGGTAATGGAGTTATTAATGGCATAAAGGATGTAATATGAGTATAATGACCCCGATTATAAATTCCACTTACACTTAAAGTGCTTTTGCGACCCGAATGTTTATAGTGGAAAGTTGCAGGATGATTAGCCCTGCTATTGATTTTAAGGGTCTAAAAAAAAATGTATTGACGGGATAATTATTTCAGGATCGTTGGATATGATGAAAAGTAAAATGATTACCCAAGATGAATAAGAAAGAGATCAGTATAGAGGATGAAACCCATAGTGGTACGGTTAATCCTGGTTCTATACATTCATACAATTTCTGAAGTATTAAATGGATATTTATAGAACCAGAATATTTTGAAATATGTTTTACAGAATAATTTACTGTATGGAGTATATGAAATTGGAGATATGTATAAGGATAGTAAAGTGATGATGAGAGATATGATAGCTAACTTGAGATTATTAAATGAGAATGATCTCTAAAGTAAAACATAGTGATAAATAGGTTAGCTATCAAAGGTGTTAATTAAACGGTTATACTTAATACAGCATTGCAAATTAAGAGGATTGATATGCTGTGAAGTATGAGTAAATAAGTGAATCAAGGCGGAGTAGATGTTAAAATGATTTGAATATTAAGTGTCTCTGCCTTGAAGATATACAGTGAAAAGATAAGACATAATGGTGAAATGTCCAAAATGATAAGAGATATGTGGTTAAAGAAAGTATCGGATGTGATTCCCGATAAAATTTCAGAGTAATATAGATTGGAAAGATCGGGTTAATATTGACTCGATTATTAAGATGAAATTTATTTTAAGCTTATATCGGAGAACATAGAGGAATCCGAAACGCTTAAGAAAATAACTCTGAAAAATTTTGTGGATAATGAAATTCACTTGCATAAAAGGAATTGATAGAAATACATATGATATGATTTAAGGATGAATTAATTGGTGTATTAAATTCCTATTAATTTATAAGTTCTTATTAAGAACAAATAATCATCTGTATGGAATTGATGCCTTATTGAGTTTCATTAGAGAGGTATAAAGAGTCTATAAGACCAATCTTTGTACAAGGCATCACTAGATGAAAAGTTGGAAATTGATGGTCATAAAATGATAATAATTAGAACTCGATAAAATTGTTACGAGTTTCTATTGAGGTTTACAAGATTAATGAAATACCTTGTGAGGTATATGAGCCTAATCAATGAGGCAACCATATATGAATAATATGATGAGATACTGATATAGTCTAAGACATCAATGGAAAATGAGCAACATAGTGGTATGACCCTACAGACTCTCAAAGATTGTGATCTATAAGTTAAGATTGGCAAATAAGAGATGTGACTAGACAGTATCTCTTTCTAAGATATATGATCTCGAATGACAGAGCGATGTGGATCTGTCTACGATGAAGAGATAATGATTGAGATACGAAATGTACTGGGTCTAGCTAGATAATATTGCCAGTTTATGGAAGAGTTATTGGGTTAGCTGCTCTACAGATGTAACTGATAAGTAAATAAGCTTAAATCGATGAATGAATAAATGTAAATATGGTATACAGAAGGTTAAAAGAGTTTAATAGTGGAATATTTTACCACTGGGGAAAAGTGACCGAAATGATGATGAAGGAAAAGATGAATATGTAATAAGAGGATAAGTATATGATGATGAGGGAATATGAAGTAGTTCCTGAATTTAAAACTAAAAGTGATTTTTGTGGTTATCACATGATTATAGCTAGATGTAAGATCGAGCCAAACTCGATAGAGGAAAAGTAATCATACTCAAAAGAGTAAAGAAATGATTTACATTTTACTGCCAGTTATATAAATGGAAAAAGGATAAATATAGATACGCATACTTCGAAATGGTGAAATTGTATGGATAACAAGGTGACAAAATTGATGATTTTATTAGTCACCTATGGAATATGAATTGAGAAAAGATTTCAGGTGAAGGTATATTCTAAAACCTAACTGATATAGAGTATACCATAAGAATAAGAGATGTAATGATGAGATTACATGGAAAGATGATATGGAAAGAAAATGATGAGTAAATAATAAAGTCTGCAAATGAGCTGCAGCATTTAACGAAATAAATATGAAAAGACTATTGTGGATGATAAAGAGTCTAAAGGAGATATGATAATGTGGAAGTGATTAAAGATTAATTGTCTAAATAGAACCACTTCTCAATTATCAAACTCTTAGATTCTTTAGTGCCCTAGTCGAAATACGATTATAAAATGATGAGAATGTATGTGAAGTTCCAGTGAGCCCTATATGTGATGGGAATCTTTGAGTAGCTATATGTTTATAGGAAATAGCAAAAGGCTTTGAGATTCCAAATTTATAGACAGCACCGCTTCGTACATGATGTAAATATGTGAGCGTAGAATAGAAACACTCGAAGATATGTTGAGAGAGCGGATGCATGAGATGTGAAAGCTCCTGGGACGATTACATACTACTGAATACAGTGTATAAATGATAATTATCGAAATATATCGACTTAGCACTAAATGAGAGAAAACTGATGATGAACAGTATGAATGATGTGTGATATGAAAAGGAGGAGAAATTGATAACTCCCAAATTAATAAGAAAGTTAGAAGGAGTATAAATATATGATGAAAAATGATATGCAATGATATCAAAAGTGATTCTAATATTGATGGTATACTGGCAGTATTAATTAAAAGATGATCAAGAGATTAAGAACAATGAGTATACAGAATGCTACCACCTTATGAATTAAGTTAAATTCGGAGAATCGAATTTCTTAAGGTGGGGAGAATGTGATAACCGCGAATTTTAAGAATTTGATATTAAATATTTGTAATTAAATTTCTAAAGCAAATAGAGGAGTTAAGTAAATAAATGAATTTAATTACGAAATAGGGAATATCGTTAAAATTTTCAAAATTGATGAAAAGATGAAATTGAGGAAATTTAATTTGGATAAATGGAAATCCAAATTAAATAAGAAAAGGAGAAAAGAATATAAAATATATTTATATAATTATATATTATATAAATGTATTTTTATACAAATACATATGTATTGAAATACTATATAGTATATATTAATATACATTAGTATATATATGTATATATACTATTTAGTACATTTAAATAATACATATGTATATAAATATGATATTTTATGTATATATATAAATATATACATATATAAGAAAAGTAAATATTATTTTTATCAAAATTTATATATATATATTGTAATACAATATATATCTATAAATACATATATATATGAAATATATATATTAATTCAAATTAAAATTTATATATATATGTATTTTGTGTAAAAAATATATATGTGTTATATTATGTTTGTATATATAATATAATATATATATATAAAAAAAAGAAAGAAACTGAGAAGGAAAATCGGGAAGGATCCTGATTCTTTCCCAACCGAAAGACCGACGGCAGCAACTACTGCCGTCGCCTGCGAGAGGAGGCCAGAGAGAGGTAGAGAACGCCACCGGCCAGAAAAGGGAAGTGGTTGCCGGCGTTGAAAGGAAGAAAATCGGAAAGAAAACAGAGGGAGAAACCGGCAGAAAACCGGAAGAGAAAAGAAAATAGGAGATGGCGGTGCCGGCCTATCCAGGCACCGCCACTGCCACTGAACCATTGCCGGAGGGAGAGGAAGAGGATGGAGGCCACCCGAGGCGTGGTGAACAGTGGAGGAGGGCCGGCGAAGAGGCAGAAGGAACCGAAGGTAAATCGACTCGATCCATCGCCATGCCGCCGATCCAGGCCGAACGGAGACCACTAGCAAACTCGCAGTGCCATCGGCCAACTGTGGAGCCGCAGAACCGCCGGAGAATAGGCCGCCGGCGAGGAAGGAAGCTAAACCAGTCTGAAGAGAAAGGAAGAGGAAAAAGGAAAAGAAAAAGAAAAGAAAAAGGAAAAAGAGAAAAAGAAAAAGAAAAGAAAGAGAAAGGAAAGAAAAGAGAAAAAGGAAGAAAAAGAGGAAAAGAAGAAAAAGAGAATTTTGGGAATTTGGCAACTCGAAAATTACAGAAATTCGTAAGAATTCCGGAAAATGATTTCGAGTAAAAAATTAATAAATTATTTATGAAAATTCTAAAATTTAGAATTTAATTTTCAGAAATTATTCTTGGCAATCGAAATGAGGAATCGGGGAGATGGAGTACGGGCACGACCGATAAGAGGAAGTCGCCGACCCGGAAAAAGGTAAGGGATGCATGTGCAGCACTGTAGGGATATTTATTCTGCATATTTTAATTACGAAATATTTTGTGGAAATATTTTATGAAATTATTATGATGAATGATTGGTTGGAATTTGGAATGAAGTACTGGCTGGAAATTATAAACTGTATTTTCCGTGCAGGAGGCTATCCAATCGGCAGCCGTTATACTGCCGAAAAATTATCGAAAATTACTGAAAATTTCTAGAAATTTCATAAAATCATAATAAATGATTTTATTTCACGAGAAATGATTTTCAACCACGAAAATCGAGAAAATGAATATTTTCCATAAAAACATGAATAAAATGAAAGTGATTTTAAAATATTCATGTTTTCGAGAATGGTGATAATGAAATCACCGAAAATTCTCCTGATATGTAAATTACACATAGTACGAGATGGAAAATGAAAAGAAATAAAGTGAATATTTTTATATATATTTCTTAAATATTCACTAAATGGTTTTATAACCTTTATGGTTTTAAATTATGAAATTATATATTTTTATAAATTCCATAAAGGTTATTTTATGATGAAAAATACGGTTTTGAGACTAGTTGGCATCCTATCATGCTGATATGTGATATGTGATATGTGACATGTAATATGTGATATGTGATATGTAGTCCCGGCCGACACCTGATCAGTGATCCGCCGAGGACAATTATAGCTATGGCCATAGATCTGACATGATGATTTTATACCCTTCGTGGTCTATAGCATGATATGAATAACGACCCATTGGACGGGCTGGGCGTGCGTGCCTAAGTCTCCATATGTGAAAAATGTTTTATATGATATGTTATATGTTAAATGTAAACGTTTTACATGATATGTGATAAGTGAAATGAAAGTGATTTACAGCATTTTACATAATGCTTATTTCGGTACTGATTTTAGTACTACGAGATGATTTTCATATGACATGTGATATGAACATGTAATATGTTTGCAAAAGGAAAAAGAGTTTATGAGTCTAATATTTTTCCTATGATTTAAATTGAATATTAGACTACATGTGACATGAATATGTGATATGTTTTCCAAAAAGGAAAGAGAAGGAAAATAAATCTACAATTCTTATTTTAATTTTTAAATTGAATATTAGATTTAAATGATATATATGTTATACGAAAAGGATTTAATAGCTGATTTTGCTATTTAAAGTACTGTACTAATTATGGTTGTACAGTAAAATATGAAATAAGTTTTGAATGAAAATGATGATGATTTAATTAATATTCTTTTCAAAGAATATATGACTATTAGTTATTTTATTTAAATGCTTTATTTCATAAAAGCATTATTTTGAAAAGAATATGAAAACGATATGGAATAAAAAGGAAAAAGGATTTAAATTCCAAACGAAAAGAAAATTACTCTCTACAGTTGCTTCTAGGTTCTGGAACAAGATAGGTATTTCAAAATACCTACCTTACTCCATCCGGATCCCTAACCGACTGTAGTATCCTTCCTACATGCGAGCCTAGAGCCTATAGGAAAAATGAAAAAGTTTTTCAGCATATAGATAGCTGAGTATCAAGTGAGGCATATAATTCCCTTACTGAGCCGTGGTTTGCTCACCCCTTAATTTTAACATTTCAGGTTTTCGAAGATTGAGAGTCTGACACCTAAAGAATTTCGGCTGTGCATTTGGGGACGATGCGACAGCTTGATTGATTTAATAAGGTATGATCATTTATTTTCTGTATTTAGACTTATCTACAGTACTACTTCCTTATGAAATAAGATAGGGGATGTAATTCATATTATAATTTAATATGAAATTGTTTATATGTAAAAGAAAAGTAAAGTATCGCAGACAGCCCAACCAAATAAGATGTATAGAATAAGGTGAAAAATAGGGTCACGGGCTGTGACATATCTGTACCCTCTTGTAAATCCATACCTAAATTTGTAAGGGAAGAGTTTCCTCGAGTGTATATCTCAAAATGAGGTTGGGCAATTAAGGTCTGCTCTTGAGCCAAAAAAAGAGCTATTGTAAAGTTACTCTTGAATCTGTAAAAGAAGCAGTGTAAAAGGTTATTCCCTCAACCTACAAAAAGGACATGTAGGTTATCCTTAAGCCTATTAAAAAGGAAGGTTATCCTTCAACCTACTAAAAGGAAAGGTTTTCTCCTTGACCTTAGAAAAGGCAGAAGTTGTACCATTTTCAAAAAAGTGAATATGGTGAAAAATCCTTGGGAGAGTCTCAAGGTAAAAGATGTAGGCAAGGGTGTCGAACTTTTATAAAATCTTTGTGTAGAGCTTCTTTTTACTACACTCTTTAAATTGCTCATTGTTTGTTGCTTAACTACTTTATTCATTATTTCATTGTGTTTAGTTTGACTAGTGCAAGATACGCTCTATGCAGAAAGTTCTTTAAGTTTGAAAAAGATTAAAAACCAATTCACTCTCTCTTGATTTAGGATTGAGCCATCTTCATCCAAAATTTTATTTATGGTATTTTTCTTAAAAAAGAAAAAGGAAAAGGCTGAAAAAAACTGAATCTTTACAAGCTTAAAAATCTACTGCATTACGAGAAATATGGAAAAACTGAAATGGAACTTGAGTGCCAGGCAAAATAGGTTTTGAGAATTAAAAGAAATCAATTAAAATTAAATTGAATTTTAAAAAAATCAGGCAATAAAATCCAAATCGGATTTGCCTTTGGCGACATGATTCTTGGACCTTAAAGATTTCCAAAAATAAGTTGGTTCTTAATTTCCAAGTATTTCAAAACAAAATAGTTCATCCTAAGTGTAGGCACAATTCTTTTAATAAAACAAAAAAATTATAAAAAGAAACAAATATAAAATACAAAAAAATCTGTCAATTGGCCAAACCTTAAATTCCCATGCAAATCTCATGCAAAATCCATGCAAACCTTAAAATTAAAAATTCCAAATTTTAAAACCTCAAGCACATACAAAATTTACACCTCAAGAGTTGACTTGGTTAATTTGTTGCAAAAAAGTGAACATAATAATTTACAAATTAAAGGAAATAAATCAAGAAGGAGAATGCTATGATGGCAGCCACGGTTTAAGCATCAAAAGGGGAAAGTTTGTTTCCTTCCTTAAAGTTTTAAGTTGAAATGGCTATAAAAGCCAATGGAATGAAATTTTTAGGAGAGCCTTTTCTGCCTAGCACCTTGGCTGATTACCAAACCTTAAACTGTCCCCTGCCATTCATTGTTGTATCGCTACAGCTCCTTGGCTTTGCCAGCACCACCACGCCACTGCCAAGACTTCAAGCGGCTCTTTCCCCCACCGAACAGTAACCGCATCACTACTCTGAAGTAGACACACATAGCTACTGATTCTTCACCATCTTGAACTCATCTTCACTGCATTCATCACATCACCGAACCACCTGCCCTGCCTTCCATCACCATTACCGCAGCGCCCCTGACTCCTCCACGCCATCCCTGCTGCTGCTTGCCTCCATTGTACTGCTGCGTCTTCTTCAAGCAGTGTTTGCTGTCACCTCTGCTCGGCTCTGCCGTCCGACATTTCTGTCTGCATCAGTACACAGGCGCGAGCTTCGCTGCATCGCCATTGCTGCGCGGCCTTGCTCTGCTTATCCTTGCTGCACCGCTACTGTCTCGCCTGGTTTGCCACCTCCACTGTTGCATCATCGCTGCTGCTACCTTGCTTCTACAGCGCGCTACAACGCTGCCGCTGCTGCCTGATTCTCATCACCACTCCTTGCTTCATTGCTCCTGCATCAAATCTCCTTCACCCTGCTTCACGGTTTCTGCCCAGCTCGCGCTTGTCCCTGCTGCTATTGTACCTTGCACCGCCATTGCGTTATTGCCCATCGTGTTGCCTCTGCCGCATAGCTTACTTCCTTGTCTTAATCCATTGTACTGCGATGTTATGACAATAGAAAGCAAAGGGACAAACGGAGAAAGCAATGAGAGAGAGTAAATAAAATAGGAATTTGGCAAACCGCACGGTTTGCTGGCTAAGGTATAATTATATTATTCTTCTTTCGTTTATTTTAGGGTTAATATATCATTTAGTTCTGGGATTATATCTTTTTTTTATTTTAGTACTTAAAAATATTTTTTTGTCATTTTAATACATGAATTTTAATTTCGTCAATCATTTTACCCGCACGTTAACATCGTTTGAAAAAAACTGACTTAATTAAATTGTCTAATAATATTTTGACATGTGACTCACCATGTCAATATTATTTATTTTTCTTTAAAAATGATTTAAAATACTTTAAAAAAATTTAAAATAGTTCAAAATATTTAAAATTATTTAAAATACTAAAAAATATGTAAAAAAAAATAAAACTTTTCTCTCTTCTCTCTCTCTAGAATCTCACAAACCTAGCTCTAACCTTCAAATGTTTCCCAAAAATCAGCTGATGTCTCATCTTCCTATGTGTCGTGCTCCATTGCCACCGGTGTCAGACTATTCCTGAAAAACCTGGAAATAATTCCTACATTCTGTTCTACCTAAATCTGACCCTTGAATCCCAGATCTTGCTTCAAAACTTCATATTGTCTTTGCCAAAACCCAAACCCAGACTTGTTTTGTCTCTCTGATTTTTTATGTCTTGCAGATTCTTCCCTCACGTGTGTAGATTAGTTTATTTAGGTTGTGACCACTCTCCCCAAAATATCAGCCTGCTTCTGATATAGTTTCTCTGTAGGTAGATATTTTAGTGATTATCCACATGGCTGCTGCAGATGTCAAGTTCTGGTGCTCCATCGGACGGCTCACCTGGGCCACCAATGACCAGTCGCTCGAAAAAGCCTTCAGTCAATTTGGATACGGAGGCGGATGCCGTGAGGGAGGTACGATGATGATGGATCTCATTACTCAAGAGGCGGTGGTGACAGCCAACAAAATTGGAGGTCTTAGGGGGTTAGAGATTGTGTGAACTTGGTCTATTGTGTTGTGTCGGGTTGGGTTGTTTAGTATTTGGCTTGATTATGATGCTATGCTTCTCTGTTACTGTTTGGGTGCTTGGGTTGTGTGGGATCTTTCCTTTTTGACCGATAGTTATGATGCTTCTGTTACGAGTATTATTAGGAGTAGAAAATCTTAAAATGGAATGAAGTATACTTCTTTTCAGAAAACAAATTTACTAATTTTTAAGGTTGACATAGTGGGTATTTTTAGATTTTTTCAATATATTTTAAAATATTTTTACTTATTTTTTTAAAAAATGTAAATATTTTTAAAATAATTTTATATTTTTTTATATTTTTAAATATTGCTAAATATTTTTAAATATCTTACGTATTTTTAAAAATTTTAATATATTTTTGAAATATTTTGAAATATCTTTAAATATTTTTACATATTTTAAATATTATTTAAATATTTTTAAGTATTTTTTAAATATTTTAAATATATTTTTTAATATTTTTTACATATTTTAAGTATTTTCAAATATTTTTTAGATATTTTGCAAATATCTTTAAATATTTTTCAAATAATTTTAGATATTTTCAAATATTTTTAAATAAAATTTTAAATATTTTAAGTATTTTTTAAATAATTTTAAATATATTTTTAAATATTTTACTTATTTTTAAATTTTAAAAAAAATTACGTATTTTTAAATGTTTTTTAAATTTTTTTAGAGAAAAAGAAAATAAAGCTGAGTGGTGCGCCACGTGTCTACTTATTATTGGACAATTTAACCATGTCAGCTTTTTTTTTCAAACGGCGTTAACGTGTAGGGTAAAGTAGCTGACAGAAGTGAAGTTTATGTATTAAAGTGACAAAAAATTTTCTTTAGGTACCAAAGTGAAAAAAGTAATATAGTTCATGGGCTAAATGATACATTAACCCTTTATTTTTTTTATATTTATATATTGAATTATTTGAGTTTTATCTTTATTTATTTATTTATTTATTTCACTTCACTACACTTTATGTTTATGGTCTCTCTCTCTCTCTCTCTCTCTCTCTCTCTCTC
Source organism: Heritiera littoralis (assembly GCA_031772115.1). Classification (NCBI taxonomy): domain Eukaryota; kingdom Viridiplantae; phylum Streptophyta; class Magnoliopsida; order Malvales; family Malvaceae; genus Heritiera; species Heritiera littoralis. The sequence continues at coordinate 1,113,527 of JAPDPK010000021.1, forward strand.
TCACTCTCTCTATATATATATATTCTTTTTTAAAACTTATTTTTTTTCAAAGATTAAAGAAAAACTAAATATTTTTTTTCTAAAAAAATAAAATTTATGAAATAATAAATTTAAAAATAAAAAATTTGGATGATAGAATTTCATAGAAATAACAAGTAATGATTCTTTGATAACCTTCAAGGTCAAAATAAAATATTTAAATATTACCAACGTATTGGAATATTTAATTAGTAATATTTAAAAGTAATTTTAGTTTGGTATTAAAATTTCTAATATAGTTAATTCTATGAAATAAACTAATACTTAGAATAATAAATAACAAAGTTAAATAAATAAATAAAGTAAAAATTTTAAATAAATAAATAAAAATAATAAATAAATGATAAACTTTCGATGATAGGATTTTTTAAAAATTACATGCAGTGATTGTTTGATAATCCTTAGAGTTGAGATAAAATCTTTAATGTCACAAGCGTATTAAGACATTTAAGTAATTTTATTCTCATATCAGAATCCCTTAATATAAAAAAATAATTAAAATAAATAAAAATATGAAAAAAATAATAAGTGAATATAAATATAATTTTTAAAATATAAAAATGTATATGTTAAAATAAATAAATAAATAAATGTAAATACCCAGATAAATGCAAGTATAAGTGTTAAAATAAATATATAAATCAAAATATACATTTTTAAATAAATAAGCAAAAATATAAAAGAATTTCCGATGATAGGATTTCTTAGAAATCACAAATAGTGATTCTTTTATAATTCTTAGGGTCGAAATGAAATATTTGAATATTACCGGTGTACTGGGATATTCAAATAATTTTAGTTCGATATTAAGATTTCTAATATAATTAACTTTTATGAAATAAATTAATATTAAAAAATAAATAATAAATAAATAAAATTTTTAAACAAATAAATAAGCAAGAATACAAAATTGTTACAATTAATCTTTTGAAATAATAATAATAACAACAACAATAATTAAAGGTAAATAAACAAGATATATATTTTAAAGAATTTTCGATGATGAGATGTTACGAAATTCGTAAGTAGTGATTTCTAACTGATATTTGAGTGAGAGCAATATGCTAATTGTTACCATCGTATTGCATTGTTTAGTATGAATTTTCAATAAAAATAAGATTTTATAAAATAAATAAATTTCAAAGTAAATATAAACAAATAAATAATGAAAATAAAATAAAGTAATAGTTTTTTTTGCATATGCATCATTCATAACTTGTTTGTATCATATGTATTCATGACATTCCAAAAATAAGTGTGAATCTCCCAATGATGGGATTCTATAGAAATCGCAAGCAGCGATTCTTAAAAAATCCCTAGATGAGAAATTATTCGAAATGCTACAAGAAATATTGGGGTACTTCGGAATAGTTTTCATACAAAAAGCTTCTCATTTATTTCAAATAAAAAATAAAATTTAACATAAACAAAAAATTTTTTAAATAAAATAAATAAATAAATGGTTTCAAAATAAATAAATTTTTTTAAGCAAGTGATTTCATAATAAAACAAATGAAAAAATGATGATTTCAAAATATATGGAATTCTTTTTAAATGTTTAATTAAGACCATTTTTAACGGGCGTTGTAGGGACTTTAATCCTTCCCCACGAGTAACCGAACTCCCAAACCCTAACTTTGCTTTCACAAACTAAGAATTGTCTTTTTAATAAAACTTAATTAATTTTAAGATTTTGTTGGAAAGGTAAATGTTTTAAGGTGGCCAATCACACATATTCAAAAATGATTGTTGACGACTCCCTTTGTATTTTCAAAATCGTCTAGCGATCAAGTCATCGGATAAAATCGTTATGACACTAAGCTTAGAAAAATAGCACACACATGCAATTATTAATACACACAGAGAGGCAATTGAAGCAATATAGCAGTAATTATACAGTGTATAAGCAATTAATCAAAAATTATTCACGCAGTCAGTAGAAAGTGAGAGACACGAGGTAATTATTCAACATATACAAATAGACCAAATACAAATATCAAAAATTAAGTGAACACAAGCAATCACAGAGACAGAACCAAACACAATTACAAGCAATCATAGGCAATAGTAACAAAAAAATTAGGTAGCAAAAGGAAAATTTCAAAGGAGATTTTTTTTTGAAAACTTTCGAGTTTAGACCTAGTGGTTTCTGTTTAGCTTTTTTAGGTAGTCAACTTGTTGAAATATTCCTATTAATGTAGACTACTTAAGTGTAATTAACATCGTATAATTATTTAATTAGTTGTACAATTTTGTATAAAGTGTAACCCATAATTAATTATTATATTAAATATATAATATACATGTATTAAACCTATAATGGGATGAGTTTATAAATGGTCACATAAAGGGAGGTCTCTACTCTCAACCTCTATATATATGAGGTTGGCCCATTGAATTTCATAACTTTCGACAAATGGATGAGAATAGCTCTCTCCTCTCTCTCTCTCTAACTACTTATTCTCACTCTCTCGTTTTCTTTCCGTTTTAGGTCCAAGGGCAATTAACGGGAAGCATACGACTCGGGCTTCAACAACGTGGTAATACGGTATAGCAGGATTAAGCTCTTGTCCGCATCCTGATCAGTTTTACCATGTATTAATTTCGTGTTAGTGACTTGATGAGTTTTAACAAATTCTAACAATTGGTATCAAAGCCCACTCACCCAAAGAGTTACTAACCATTCTTGTTTGAAGGGAAGAAGCCATTAAAGCTCTGTTTTGAGCTTTTTTATTTTCTGGTTCTTTGAAACCCATCAGTTTTCCTGCATTTTTTGGCTCAAAATTAAAGATTTATTGTTGTAGAGCCTTTATAGATGAAACGAGGCAAAAAATGGCCATTTTCAATCGGGTCAGGTCCTTAGACCCCTTTTTTTTTGCAAATCGCCCGAACAGGCGAGGAAGAAAGCCTCCAATACTAACCTATTAGCGCGTGTACGTCACACGCAGCATTGTTGCACGCACCAAGGGCATACTATTTGGCGTGTTCAATGCATGCACATGCCCTTAAAAATTAGAAAGAAAATTTAAATAAAATATTAAATAAAAAAAATTAGCCCACTTTTGGGCCTATGATTTGGGTCCCCTTTTTTTGTATTTTGGGCCATTCTTTTGGGTTGCCTTTTTGGGTTTTTTTTTGCTGTTTTGTTTATTGTTGGGCCAATTTTTGGCCATTGGGCTTTCTTTTTAAGTGGGCCATTTTTGGACATTGGGCCACCATTTTTTGGGCCGATTTTTGTTTTATTTGAGCCATTTTGAATTATTTGGGCTATTTTATTTAAAATGAATTGGGTCATTTGTTTTGAAATTTATTTTGGATATTTAGTTTAATTATTTAATTTTAAGCCAAAATAATTTTGTTATATTAGGGGCATATATAATTTTATTAATTGACATTTTAGTATTAAATTAATTTTAGGTAATTAAAAATAATCAATTTTAGAGTCATTTTACCAAATTAATTTAGGGGCTATGTTGATTAATTAATTTTATTTGACTATGAAATTTGGATTAATTATTGGCTATTTTCATAATTAATTAATAGGTCATTTTGGATTATGGTTTAATTGGTCATTTTGATTAATTAATTATGAGGCCATTTGGTTAATTAATCCTTGGGTCATTTTGATTACAAGCCAAATTTTATTTAATAGCCATAATTACTTGTTAAGCACAAAATTAAAATTAAAGGAGTATAAATGAATTTTTTGGAGGAATTAATTTTGGGATAAATTTTGGAAATTCAATTACCCATTTAGTTGATAATTCAATTAATTTTGAAAAATATACTCATGCCCATAAATTATTAGTAATTGGCCTAATTAAATAAGTTTAAATAAATTATTTGGGTATTTTCTTTCATTTAGTTATCTGGATTTTGATTTACCCATTCCATTAATAATTTATTTAAACAAATAATCTTTCTAAATATAACATTGCCTTATTATTTCAATATTCACATTTATGTGTAATTAATTAAATTAATTAATATTAGACCTAAAATTACTACATATGCTTCAAGAATTGCATATTATCGGTGTAGTTAATTTTGGTCAATAAATTTTGTGAATATTATTAAAATTATAAATCATTAATTGGATTGACTAGTACTTGCTTGTCGCAAGAATGGTCATCAAGATTTTCTAACGATTATTCTGATAATTTTAAGGACACAATAATAAGGCAATGCATAGTGATAGTTGCATAATTTACTAAGATATCTATAAGTGGCAAGTCTCTCCCTATTGGATTGCTTGTTGCTTTGAAAGATGCTTAGGACTAAGAGGATTTTGGCTGGGATATAACATGATTTTCCTACCCTGTGGGTGGGCGATCATTTAAGTTTATATTCAACTAGTTTTGTCTTATCCTCTGTAGCATATTATGGAATAAATTTAATATTGTTTGACTTATTCCACTAGCCTCTATTAATTTTGATTATCTATGCAATTATCACATATCAAGTCTCTAGCAGGATCAAATTAGATAGATGGTGTGAATCGCTCTCTACAGTTAGGGGCATATTGGACTAGGAAGTAATCTCGAGAGTTGATCAACCTTCCGTACCCAATAGTGTGAGCTCTTTGAGGACAAAGTACTAATATAGAATTTTGAGAACACTCAAGTGAGAATTTTCTTATTTTATAGGATATACCATGAATGAACACATCAGAGAAAGTGTTCCAATTAGTGATAATCAGGAAGTATTTATGGATGTCATTTAGAAATATTTCGCATTAGATTCATAAAGGTTGCAATTATGAACCACTTCTTTCTGGGGTGAAAAGTGTGAGATCTTCCAGGTTCGCAGATCTCACTCAACATACCTTATTGAACAGAAGGAAGTATGGCATATTAATATCAAGATTGATATTGTCATCCAGGAGAGGGAGATCTTTTAGGTTAATAGATCTCATTTGGCTATCATGATGACATATGCCAAGAGTAATATTATTAAGAAGTCTCAATAAAAGGTCACTTTAGAAGAAGAAATTTGCCAAATCCACTTCCTATTCTGGTACCACTAATACCCCTAAATATCAATATGTGCCATTTTTGTTATAAACTTGGACACTAGAAGGTAAATTGCAAGAGTCTTCTAAACTGGGATATGTGTTAAAAAGCATTTCGTTAGCCTTTGTTTTAGCTCTAATCTAGAAGATATGCCCTCTAACTATTAGTGGTTGGATGCCATTATCGATAAAGCTATAAGTAACTGAAGATCAAATAAGGGAAAATTGTTATGAATTGGGGCTATAGATTTAAAATCCATGCCAAAAACATAAGAATCAGCCAGATTGTTGTTACATTTTGCAGACAGTTTTGGAACTACTGTCAGTTGATACTTTTCATTCTGATAATCGAAAAGTATTTCATTTAGTAACAACAAGTGTATTGATTTTGGCATTCTATGTGATGGATGTATAATAGAATTTTGCCCTAATATTAGTCAAATTTTCTTCAGTTGTGAATGGTGTGACTATCATTCTGATTATGGTAGAATAGATAAGAAATCTATCAAGTTGTGGCATAAGTTAGGGACACTTCGAGGCACATGTAGAGATTGCATTAAGGAAAATATTGCTGCTAATGTTAAGGATGTGATTAGCAGATATGGAGATGATTAGGAATTGATATATACTGATATTTCCACATACTGTATTCAATGGATATAAGCATTTCATCATTTTCACTAAAGACCATTCTGATGTAGGTCATATAGAGTGAGGGATCTGATCTTATAGAAGCCTTAAGCATCCTGATTAATTTCGCTGCACTGTTTACATCAAGTAAGTTGCTTAAGGCAATGATTAGATAGAAGTGATGAATACTATGCTCGGTATAATAAAGCTAGGGAAATCATATACCGATTTTGGGATAAGTGCACTACAGGATTATGTTTTAATGCTTAGCATACTGTGCTTGGAATACTGAAAAGGAATAAGATTGCAGTAATAATCATTCGTACATTTTGATATGGTATGTTTTATGTTAATCACTCCAAATTTTCAAAATTCGAATGGAGTGAAGTTACAAAAACTGCAACTCACATTCAAAGTTGATCTCCAAGCAACATCAGTTCCCAAATTCATCCCAAGTTGTAGTTCGACATCAAGCTGAGTTTGTGCCGCTTTTCATGTATAGGGTTATAAAGTAAGACAAAAGGCTTATAACCCATAGTTAAGAAAACTTGACAAGAAAACTATCAGCGGCAATTTTGTTGGTTATTATATCGGCTAGAAAGATTGTAGATTTTGGTTTCTCATTATGTGACATTAGAATTATTGAGTTTGACAATTCAATTTATTTAGAGGATGACTTAAAGAGTGGGAGTTATGAACTCCACAAAGTCATTAATGAAGTACATGTTGTTGTTCCAATCCTGTATATGTGTTATTTTTTATGGTCAAAAGCCACAACCAAAAGAATCAACGGTTGATCCTAATACCATATTTTGAATCTGCACCTGACCTTAAAGAAGAACATGAATATGAGATTCATGTGTCTTTTGATTATATTTTGTCATGAGGCCATATTGATTGAACTCTTAGAGTTGGATATTTGCCTTGCAGGATAAGTAAGCATCTGTGTTGCACAAAGATGCATGGGATCTACTTGAGTTGTGACATCATTGTAGACCAAAATAGACTTTAGAAACCAGGTAGAAGATTTAAAGCCAAATTTGGCCAAGGCTTTTGTTGGCTCTATAGGCTAAATCGAGAGGGGGGTGAATCGGTTCTTAGCTAACCTTATGTTCATTTTTCGATTCTTCTAAATTCTCTAGCCTATATTGAAGTTTTCTAAGTTATCTAAGCTACTCAAGTATGCAATATAAATTCAATTTAACAATCACAATATGTCACACCCCGAAAACGTGGATGTCATGGGCTAACTTTTTCATTTTTTTTTCTTAATTTCTTACTTAGGTTGCATTCCTGCCAGTGTAGGTTACTTATATTTTTTTTTATAGAAATTTCGGCAGCATAACAGTTGTAACTATCCTAACCCCCTGCATGAAAATGCAATTTGTATTTCCCAATACATTTAATTTCAAAGTACACATTTATAATTCCTCAACAGTTGATTTTATTTATGCTTTCTTAACAGTAACCATAAGATTCCACAAAACTTATACAACATTCATAATATCCCAATTTTCATAAATATCCATTACATCATATTGACCTATTCCTTGGAATAACGTTTACGTTCATACGATATTGACTACATCCCAAAAGTATCGTTTATATACAAATATCTGTGCTGTACAGGATGTCTGGTATCAAAAATAAGAGTATATCTTACGTGTGTACAAAAAGTAGCCTGAGGAGAGACGTGTCCCTCAGCCTACGTCGTATACGCAGCAGGCAAAGGGATGATCACTGCAAATAATCTGGAAGGATAGAGGGGGGTGAGCTTTTGGACAGCCCCATAAGAAATGCATTTAAAATAGTCATAGTATCGATATATGTAGAAAAACAAGATGCCATAATAATGCGTTTCATACTTTAAATCATCGTATGAAATCTTTAATACATATATCTAAAATTCATACTTATTTCAAACATACATCATCATTTAGAAACTTAACATCATAATTAATAAAACTTATCATAGAGTTCATGGAGCCTTGGTGGGATCATATAGCCAGTATGCGTGTCATGACTAATCATCCTCTGAAGAGGGAACTGAGTACCTATGGCCATGGTAGGGGGCCGTAGACCTGATCAGGGCCGTACAGCAAACATGCACCACGAAGGACCAACATACCCACAAGGGACGGAAGCATGCACAATGTGGGCGAGAACATGCACGACGTGGGCTAAACATATCCCACAAGGGACAGGAACATGCACAATGTGGCAAGCATGATAAGCAATAACATAAACTATAGGAGGGCCTTAGTCTCAAGTTTTACTTACTTTTACAACTTCTTAATCATAAATTTGGTACAAAATAGTAAGGACCGGGAGTGCCTGGGTCATGTTAGCCAGGGATTTACCACCCCAATCGCAGTTTCGGAAAACATACTTATTTACTTTCATACTTAAAACATTATTGAAAAATCATGCATAGAAATCATAAGGTTCATTTTCTTAGGCATCTTTAGTTAACATAAAACATGAACTTCGGTTTTAAAGCGATAAACTCTTCTTTCAGAAATCGGTTGGTACGTCTAGCTAGTTTTAGAAAGACTTTGGAAATTAACTTCGGAACGTAATTCATGCTTCAAACATTTCTTTATAAATTGAGATGAAAGTAAGGGACACCATCACAACTTTAAATTACATCCCTTATCTATCAGATCTCGAGGCAGCAACTTTCCTCAAGTCTCGAACGTGCCTCGATTTGCGTGCCTACACTATTTACTGCCCAAAACAATTTCGAAACCATCAATACATACTCATACTTATCTTAACATACCTTAATATATCTTAAGTAACCATAAACATCATTAGAGTTGGCCTTATTCACTAACTTTTCTACTTATTCAATTTTTACCGATAAATGTGTCATTTCGATATATTTATATTCCTTAGACTTAAACTCACCAAAATAATGTTTTACATGTTCTTTTAACACTTTACATAATACTTCAAGACTTGTTAAATTGTCAAATCCCACCATTTCATCGTTTTCGATTAAATTGAATCTTAAACCGAGCTTTTAGGTATTAAACTAACACCATACAATCATCGACCAAGCAAACTTCACCATTTTTATAAAGAACCTAGGCTGTCCAAAACATAGCCTAACCCTAGAAAATCCATTTCAAAATTCTACTTTAGCCAAAATCATGCAAATTCAACATACATCAATCATATTTCAACTTCATCTTCTTCCAACAATTTTACCTTATGTTGACCAACTTTGATCAAAGATTCATCCACCAACAATCACCCTCAGCTGTAGATCAACATGTATACAACTTAGAAACACCATAAACAAGCTTAAAACTCCATCAAAGAAGTAAGGAATTAACTTTCTCTCACCTTGCAAAATAGGGCAGCTCTGTCCAGATTTCTTCTAACTTTTCACTAACCAAATGATCTTTGTTTCTGCAGAGTTTTTTTTTTTTGTGTAGGGGACTTATGGATGAACAATTGGTCCTTCTTGGCCGAACTGCAATTCAGCTTGGAAGGTGGTTGAAAAAATCCCACAAGATGAAGCAGATAAGGACGCTTACGACAGATTGACAGGGGGTTTTCTTTCTGTTCCTGTCAACTTACAGAGGCTATAATACCATTCTGGAGACTGAATTAATTCTACTGTCATGGGCTAAAATTGCAGGCCCAAACTCCACTACTATCTCGTTCAATTTGACCCAAAACCAAAGCCTAGCAATGAGCAGAAAATCTGGCTGCTGGCTGGCCTGCACCAATAAATCCATAAAATTATTTTCCAGCCCATTTTTGTGATTTAGCCATTTTTCAAGTGTTTTACTATGTGTCTAGTATATTTTTATTTTGGCCCTACATAAATACCAAATTCATACATTGAACTTCTTTCTAGTTTTCAATTTAATAATAATTTGAAAATTTTGGGTTTCACACAATATAAATGCAAATAAGTAAAGAGAGTAGGGAAAGAGAAATGTACACAATCGATTTATAGATGTTCGGCAACCTTGCCTACATCCTCTACCTTGAGACGCTCCCAAGGATTTTCCCTAAATTCACTAACTTGAATTTGTCTTTACAATCCCTCTTTTTCAAGGCTCAAGAGAAACCTCTCTCTTTTTCTAGGCTCAAGAGAAACCTCCCTCTTTTTCTAAGGCTAAAGAGAGTCCTCCCTCCCCTTTACAAGGTGTGATTGTGTTTATAAAGAGTGTAATCAAAGAAGGCCTTTAGTTAGGCAAGTGATTACAATAGTTAAGCACAAAGAAAAGCCTATACAATATTTGTGCTATTCTATACAAGGAATATGAAAGTGATGGAAGATGAAGAATTTTAAGCACTTGAGATGTTGTTAAGGCTTTGAATATGAGGAAAATGAAGAATGGAGTTGCTGAGCAGTTCCTCCTACTTCCTTGAGCTTCCAAGCCTCTATTTATAGTCCCTTAGATGTATTCTTGACGTTGGTTGGAGCCAAAACAGAAACTAGCCGTTGTATCTCACAAAAACTAGCCGTTGGAGGCTTTCTGCCATAAAGGGATCGATCCCTTCCCTTAGGGGATCGATCCCATGCTTCCTTTTCTCTTCCTAGGAGCATTCTACCATTCTGAGATGGATCCCTCATCCCAGGGGATCGATCCCTCATGTTTTTCCTACACTTTTTTGGGTCATTTTGGGTTAGAAATGATGTAGACTTTGATTTTAATTTATCCCAAAACATTTTAGAATTTTGTGGGAGTATTTCTTGACTTTCTCAATTGAAAACATGGTCCAAAAACTCATTAAGTAATTTTCTAAGGTTGTGATCAAATATATTCTTGAAAACATTACTTAATGAAAATATTCAAAACCATTTTATAAAGTATTAAGACTAATAAGAATATCTCATTAAATCATGATCTTAGACTTAAAATAGTTTGAGAAAATCATGTGTGATAAAGCAAATTTACAATATGAATCAAAACATAAAAGATCACTTAAGTTTTTGTCATTTCAAAATACATATGTCAATTTAAAGCTAACAATCTCCCCATTTTTGATATGACAAAACTTAAGGTAAATTTGCTTTGAAAATTCTTTGATATAATACTCCCCCTCAAATAAAACATGATTTTGTAAAGCTCCCCCTTAATAGAAGCATGGTTTCAAAACAGATTTTCAAACCCCATTATTTCTCCCCCTTTTTGTCATAGCAAAAAGAAGGAAAAATTATGCTCCCCCTAAAAATATGGCTTAATTAATGTGAGAATCAAGAAAATATGCTCCATCCAACAAGAAACATGTTAGTACATGGGACTCATAGCACAAATAAATAAGTCAATGTCCTTAAAAAAATGAGATGTTTAGGCATGCAAAGGACATGGCTTATGTTCCTATACCAATTGTTTATAAATAATTTTTCAAGGTCCTAATTGGTAAATAATGAAGCAAGTTGTTTATAAATTATCTACTAAGTTCTATAACTTGCTTATTTCAATTTTATCAAACACCTAAGTAGATCAATTGTTCTCTAAGATTCAACTAAGGTGCATGACAATGCATCATGACTATGAGCTGAAATTAAATTACATATCATATGCATGAGCTCATAAATCATTTTCAAGAATGAGTGTGCATAGAATTAAATCATACATCAATTGACCATATATACTAGCACAATATTGTCTCATGCAAAAGTGTCTTATATTAATTCTTCCTTATTTGTCATTTCAATCTAAAGAGCATGAGAAGAATTGTCAATTTAAAGCTTATATCAATTGTTACCAATGGTTGACTTAGACATTTTGCATGAATCCAATTTTTAGTGTGTTCATGTCAAGAAAATAATCATGCTAAATATGCAAGACAACAATCACATATCATCAAATATGCATATGGATTAATTAAACATTAGCATATTATCATAAAGTATTAATCCATATTCATATTTAGATTCACAAAATTATACCATATGAAAGATTCAAAAACTCAAGTTATTCAAGCAAACACATTTTCTTCCATAAGACTAAAGAATCCTATGCTCAATTTTTCAATTAAGATCTTAACCAATTATGAGCAAGGAAGATTCAAAATTACCATTTTAATCAATTCAAAGCAATATCCCTAATTAATTTTAACATTTAAAGTTCCAATGGGTATATGCTATTTTAACTAAAATGGATTTGCCTAAATAAATCAATATCATGCTTAAGTATATTTTAACTTTAAAGTTCATAATCTATGAGAGAGGTCAAGTATAATTTTATGAAAACTAATGTTCTCATCTCATAGACATGATCATAGATTCAATTTAAACAAATATGCAAGTTCAACATCAAAACAATCAAGATTCAATGCATGTATATCAATCAAAGTCCATTTGTTCAAGTTTGCATTTATCCTTGAATGTTGATGTTGTCATTAAAGCTAAGTCTTTTAGAAATTTTGGCCATAAGATTAATCTAAGTTCATAGATGACAAATTTTCATGCATTTGAACATTTAAGATCCATTTATCATCACAAATTATAGGCCAAGGACAATTATGACATTAGGTAAAGCCTTTAGTATCTCAAGTGTTTCATTCACCTAAGTCATATTTGAATTCAATCCTTAAGGTCAAGTTTTGATCATTCAAGCATATATATTTTGACCTTTAATTATTCATATTCCACTAAGAAATATATCATGATGTCTAATGGGAATATGTGAGTCAAGCTATGAGATAAAATCCTCTAAGCATGCTTGACTAAGATGAACAAAAGATATGATCAATTGTCATTATGCAGAAGTTCATCTAAATTTTTAAATCAATACACAAATCATTGAAATAGTTCTCAAAACAATCTTTAAGCATCAATTGAAAATATATTTCAAGATTATTTCAAGATTTATGCAAATCATAAGTGTTTTTAACAAGGAAAAATGATTTTGCACTTATGAGCTCAATGAAAATGATATTGATTGTTGAAAATAATACCAATTGTTGAAGTTGAGGCATGATATCAATGAAAAATGATTTTCATATTATAAACATAATCAAAAGGAAGTTTAAGATAATGGATTTTAAGCTTAGACGAAAGAAAGTGTGAAAATAACAAAAGATCCTCTCAAATTTCGGTTTAAAATGTGCAGGGAAGCCATTTTGCCTTGGGGGGATCGATCCCTAGAGGAGGGGGATCGATCCTTTAATTCCAGAATGCCATTTTCTGCATTCTGGCCAAAGGGGATCGATCCTACATGTGAAGGGATCGATCCCTCATCCAATTTCTGCAGAATTTTGACAAAAAATTTAACTTTTGAGATGCCAAAACTTCACTTTTAAGTATTTTAAGTCCAAGTAAAAGTTTAAACATTTGCGTAACATGATTTTGGACTTGTATGAATGAAAAATATGAATGAAAAACCATTTGACATTAAATTTCACGATTTTGAAAGGATTTTCACCATAAAGTGCACTTTTGGTCTCAAGAAGGGTCATTTTGAAATGTATGCATATTTTGGTAAAACCAATACAGTGGAAAACACAAATATGCCAAAACAAACTTGTTCACATAGAATTTAAGTGCATATATCATTAAATCACAAAACTTGTGAACATCATGCCATGATTTCTAACATGCATATTTCTCATTGATGCTCATGACATGGCATTTTGCATGAATGACATATTTGACAATTTTTTTATATATAGAGCAAGTGAATATATTATCAACACATAGCTCATACTTCATCAAATCACACAAGATCATTTCAAAATCATCAAACATGCTTTTCATTCAATCATTAAGAATTGTCCACAAAATAATCAAAAATTATTTATCATGCCTTTTGTTCAATCATTCAACTCTCAATGCATTAAAGATCATTAACAAAATGTTTCATCAATCCATACAAGTAATTTTAGCAACTATGAGTTTTGAGAGGATAGAATTTAAGCTTACAAAACTCCTTTGCTTGAGAATGCTTTGCCTTGATTTGTTGAATCCACTTTGAGCCATTCTTTGAAGAATTGTTGTGACCTTGCCAAGGATGGATTCCCAAGCTCTTCCTTTTTTTCATTGGCACAATCAAACTTCATGAGGATGTGTTGAGCATTCAAACACCATTGTTCCATTGTAATTCCATGCTCTAACACTCCTACAACAAACAAATTTAAGCATGTTTTGGTAGTCCATGAGAGTTACTGCAAACAACTTTTGATCCTTTAGGGATCCATTTCAAGCACAATTCATCATTATTTATAGCATGCTTTGGAATCCACATCTTCCTAACTACTCTTCCTCTAAATGTAGTTTTTCTATATGTGCATGCTTGTGAAGAGTGGCCAATCCTTTTGCACAGTGAGCATGTAAGAGATAAATCATGTATAGTATTTTTGCTCACTAGGAAATTCTTAAGATGAGTTTCTTTTTGTTTTGCATTATAGCCTAACCCATCTTTGTCAAAGAAAGCTCTTTGGGTCTCTAACATATGACCTAGCTTTTGTTGACCCATATAAAACCTAGAAAATAAGTTATGCAAATTTATGTTCTTTTTATTCAACTCATTTATCTCTAGGTTAGCCTCTTCTGATTTCTTCTCTAGTTCTAGCTTAGCATTTGTTAAGGCTTCCTTTTCTAGTTTCAAATTAGCAATGATTTTCTTATATTTAGAGTTCATGCATTGAAATTCATTTGCTAATTTATTAAAGGCATTTTGTAGTTCACTAAAGGTATAATCATTATCTTCACTAGAACTAGAACTAGCCTCATCATCATTAATTGCCATAAAGCAAGAATAGGCTAACTCATCATCTATGTTTTCCTCATCGGAGCTATCACTATCGCTCTTTGCAGCCACAAATGCTTTCTTCCTTGGATTCCTATCATTTTCCTTCCTAAGTAAAGGGCAATCTAGATTAGTATGACCCGGTTCATTACACTCATAACACACTAAGGGATCTTTTTCTTTCCTACTTGACTCTCTTATTCTTACTCCTCTTCTTTGATGTCTCCTATCATTCTCTCTCTCCTTCATCCTCATAAATCTATTAAATCTTTTGGCAAACATTGCCATTTCCTCTTCTTCCTCATCTCCACTCTCATCAATATCATCTCTAATGTTCTCATGAGTGGAAGATTTAAGAGCTACCCCTACTTTCTTTGAAGGCACTTTATTTCTTTTTAATTTCATTTCATACGTAAGTAGGGAGCCTATAAGCTCATCTAGAGACAAGGTATTTGGATCCTTAGACTCTTCTATTACGGTTACCTTTGCCTCCCAAGATTTTAGCAAGCTATTCAAAATTTTCTTAACCATTTCTACATTGGAATTGGTCTTGCCTAATGCCTTAAGTCCATTGACTATGTCATTAAACCTAGTGAACATTTCACTCATGGACTAATTTTCTTTCATTCTAAAAAGCTCATAGTCATGTGTGAGCATTCCTACTTTGGTTTCTCTAACTTGATTTGTTCCTTCATGTGTAATGGCTAATTTGTCCCATATTTGCTTTGCATTCTCACATAAGGATACTCTATTATATTCATTAGGACCTAATGCACAAAAGAGAGTGCGCATAGCCTTGACATTCAATTGTGCCAATCTCATAGCATTTGTGTCCCACTCATCCTCACTTTTAAGGACATCTTTTCTATTACCTTTCTTCATTGGGATTTTGGGACCATTTACTATTACTCTCCACACTTCATAGTCATTTGATTGCACAAACAACATCATCCTAATTTTCCAATATGAGTAATTCTCTCCATTAAAGAGTGGAGGTCTAACTAATAAGTGTCCCTCTTCTCCTATGGGTGTGCCTACATTCAAGTGAGCCATTTATGATCGTTTTACTCGATAGACGTTAACCTAAATCAATCTCGAGCCCAAGCTCTGATACCAATTGTTGACTCTATAGGCTAACCGAGAGGGAGGTGAATCGGTTCTTAGCTAACCTTATGTTCATTTTTCGATTCTTCTAAATTCTCTAACCTATATTGAAGTTTTCTAAGTTCTCTAGGCTACTCAAGTATGCAATATAAATTCAATTTAACAATCACAATATAAATGCAAATAAGTAAAGAGAGTAGGGAAAGAGAAATGTACACAATCGATTTATAAAGGTTCGGCAACCTTGCCTACGTCCTCTACTTTGAGACGCTCCTAAGGATTTTCTCCAAATTCACTAACTTGAATTTGTCTTTACAATCCCTATTTTTCAAGGCTCAAGAAACCTCTCTCTTTTTCTAAGCTCAAGAAAAACCTCCTTCTTTTTCTAAGGCTAAAGAGAAACCTCCCTCTTTTTCTAAGGCTTAAGAGAAACCTCCCCTTTACAAGGTGTGATTGTGTTTACAAAGAGTGTAATCAAAAAAGGCCTCTAGTTAGGCAAGTGATTACAATATTTAAGCACAAAGAAAAGCCTATACAATATTTGTGCTATTCTATACAAGGAATATGAGAGTGATGGAAGATGAAGAATTTTAAGCACTTGAGATGTTGTTGAAGCTTTGAATATGAGGAAAATGAAGAATGGAGTTGCTGAGCAGTTCCTCTTACTTCTTTGAGCTTCCAAGCCTCTATTTATAGTCCCTTAGATGTATTCTTGATGTTGGTTGGAGCCAAAATAGAAACTAGCCGTTATATCTCACAGAAACTAGCGTTGTATCTCACAGAAACTAGCCGTTAGAGGCTTTTTGCCCTAAAGGGATCGATCCCTTCCCTTAGGGGTTCGATCGCATGCTTCCTTTTCGCTTCTTGGGAGCATTCTACCATTCCGGGATGGATCCCTCATCCTAAGAGATCGATCCCTCATGTTTTTCCTGCACTTTTCTGGGCCATTTTGGGTTAGAAATGATGTAGACTTTGATTTTAATTTATCCCAAAACATTTTAGAATTTTGTGGAAGTATTTCTTGACTTTCTCAATTGAAAACATGGTCCAAAAACTCATTAGGTAATTTTCTAAGGTTGTGATCAAATATATTCTTGAAAACATTACTTAATGAAAATATTCAAAACCATTTTATAAAGTATTAAGACCAATAAGAATATCTCATTAAATCATGATCTTAGACTTAAAATGGTTTGAGAAAATCATGTGTGATAAAAGTAAATTTACAATATGAATCAAAACATAAAAGATCACTTAAGTTTTTGTCATTTCAAAATACATATGTCAATTTAAAGCTAACAGCTTTCAATAAAGAGAAGGAATTACTTTTATGCATACCTTCTTTCCTATTTATACCAAAGATTCTTTTAGAATCATGATGGCAATTGGTAGCTCATTTTGATGAGGAGCTACATCTTGGACATTAAAATGTCTAAATGAAGCAACCTAAAATTTGGTAGTTCCTAAGTTGGAACATATAGTTTGTGAACTCAAGGAGTTCATTTGTGAACATTAAAAGGCATCCAGATTGTACCCAAAGTAATGAGATAGTCACTTTATGGAGAACACATTTGATAATTAGATCTATTATGAGGTTAGTGGGAGTACTTATGTGTTTATTGTGCTCTAAATCGATGACATCAGATAGCAACCAATAGTACTGACCTAATGTATGAGACAAAATTCATGTCGTCATGTCACTTCAGGATAAAGAGTCCAAGTGAGGCCCCATTATAGTTTAGGGATTGAGATTCTTCATGACATATCTATAGGCATACTCTGTTGGTCTCAGGAAACCTACATTATGTGTATTAAGTAAGTTTATCGCATATTATTCTCTTAATAAGGCGTTCTTTCATGAAAAGTGACACTGTAAAAATCTCACAATCCTCAAAAGTGATAATGAAAGAGCTTATGTTGAATGTTATGAATGCCTTATTGTGGGTAATTACTGTATGCTCAAGTCTGTACACATTTTGATGTTGTGTATATTATATGTGTGTTTCAGAGATACTTGAGTGATCCTGCAATAGAGAGCTAGAAGCTGCAAAGAGAATATTTAGATATCAGCAAATCTGACATTCTGGGTTTACTCAGATATTCTTATATTTATTTTGCAAGCTATCTAGATGATTGAAATCAATTTCTAATTATATATTTGTGGATATAAAGGAGCTGTTTCTTGGAAAGTGTAAAACAAACACTTACAGCATCCTTAATTATGGAGGCTAAGTATGTAGCATGCTGTAAAGCTACATGATGGGCCATTTAGGCTGCAAAATGTCATCTCGGGATTGGTTTCTATGGTTGCCATTCCGAAGTCCTGGAGATGTACTGTGATAATGCTGCAAAACTTAGTTTCTCTCTTAAAATGCTAAGAGTTCCTCACACTCCAAATATTTAGATATCATCATTCGATTTATTAGAGAGAAAAATAATGGAATCTATTATTTGATTGGATTGTAGAGCACATAATTAAAGAGCTCATTCTAGTTTATCTACTAAGAATTTGGCTGCTAAAGTGCTTTGACGACATAGCACTTGTATAAGGCATATGGAGCCATTTGTTGTATTAAGTTAGTGGGAGTTCTGTATAATGAAATCAGTTGCAACTATGCAGATGGATTCTTACTTGCCATATATGCATATTTTGTTTGCGCGCATTCTGGTGAATATGGCATTCTATTGGATGAGACCTTCCGTATTAGTCTCATGTGCTTCCATTGAAGCAATGCATCATTCTGTTTAGATGCATGGACCTAATGGAAATAGATATTTGATTTTGTTTTCATATCATTTTCATTTCACACTTTTATACTACTATTTTTATTGAAATCTTTATAAGTTTACGCATTTGTATCCTGTCAGTATGATGCATTCTGAAACTTGTAAAAGGCTTATTGTTGTTAAAGTATTTATAAGTTTACACATTTGTACCATTTCGGTACAATGTATCTAGAGGTCTTATGAATACATAGTGATATTTATATGATGTTTTCGTTAATTAAGTTAATTGTCCAAGTGGGAGTGTTGAAACATCCCTATTAATGTGGACTAGTTAAGTGTAATTAACATCATATAATTATTTAATTAGTAGTATAATTTTGTATAAAGTGTGACCCATAATTAATTATTATATTAAATATATGGTATACGTGTATTAAACCTATAATGGGATGGGTTTATACATGGTCACATAAAGGGAGGTCCCTACTCTCAGCCTTTATATATATGAGGCTGGTCTATTGAGTTTCATAACTTTCGACAGAGGAATGAGAGTAGCTCTCTCTCTCTCTCTCTCTCTCTCTCTCTCTCTCTCTCTCTCTCTCTCTCTCTCGTTTTTTCTCTATTTCAGGTCCAAGGGCAGTTAACGGGAAGCACACGGCTGGGGCTTCAACAACGTGATAATACGGTATAACGGGATTAAGCTCTTGCCCGTATCCATGTCAGTTTACCGCGTATTAACTTCGTGTTAGTGACTTGGTGAGTTTTAACAAATTCCAACACAACTATCACTAGGCAATGAGTATTTTGGGTGTTATAAATTTAGATTTAAGCTAATTTGTTGAGATTTAGAAGATTTCAATATAAAGAATAGATTCAATAGGTTGAAAGGGATCGAGGAAGGTTTGTTTTTTAGGTTAGGTAACTAGAGCACGGCAACACTGGCGATCAATTTCTGGTAAAGGCAACAATTTTTAGGATTAGATGATTTTTCGGTGGAGTTCTTATTGTTTCCAATTGGTATTTAAAGAACATAAGAGAGGTTTTTTGGGGGTTAAGAAGGTTTTTGTTTTAGTGAAAAGAGGATAAAATGACAAAAAAATAAAAGGGTTTATATAGGTCATCAAAGCTTAACATTTCATTAATGAGAAAGGACCGAGTAAGTGGTGAAAAGAGGATAAAATGGCAAAAATATTTGTGCCAATGGTGAAATTCCAAGAAAGTTAATTCGTACTTCTTGAAATTTTTAGGTGAGAAAATTTTCCTCAAGCCAAGTCAAAATGATAAGACACTTAAAATAGAATTTTCAATAAATTATAATTCATGTTTATTTTCTAAAAATAAATAAATAATAAATTATAGAGGTGAATATTAAGTTATTTTGTTGATAAGATTCCAAATGGGTTATGCTTAAGTAATACTAAAAATTACTAGGTAAGTAAAAAAAATTTCAAGGTCTAACTAGCTTAATGGAGGATCTAAAACGAATTTTTGATGAAAAATAATTTGCCTATTTTTCAAGAATAAAATAAAAGTAAAGTATAAGAGGTAAAATAATAATAAAATAATAATAAAATAATAAAATGATAAAATAGTAAGCATGAATTCGGTAGAGGGGGTTAAAGTAGGATTTTTCATAAGATACTTTAATGAATCCAAATACTGAACCTTTTTAAGAAAGTCACATAACACTACTTGAATATTCTTGAAATGATGAAGATTTGTTAAATGGTCTCACCAATTTAATGAAGGATACTTAGAAATATTATTCAATAATTAATTATCAAAACTAAAGATCAATAAAGGTAAATTTGAAATAACCTAAGACTAGTTGGTACCATTTTCGATGGGTGTTGTGAGGGTTCTAATACTTCCTTGCACGTAATCATATTCGAACCTAAATTTTTTTAAAATGTAGCTAAGCTTTATTCTTAAATGAGAATAGGTTACCAATCATACTTAGATAGAATAATTGGTAGGGACTCAATTAGTTATTGTGCCTTGCAGATAGGCTCCTAAAATCTGACATTAAGACACTTATTATTAAATAGTAATAATAAAAACAATGTCTTTAACATGAAATTACTAAAATAGTGTTTATTACAACCAAATCTCGATTAGCTTGCAAGACTTGCACTAACGCTTTGGTATTTTGAACAACATCGTTACTCAAGTTGCTGTAGTGCATAAATACTTGATAAAATTATGAAAAATGGCAACAAATGCCACATTATTATTGGATCTATCCCAAGTTAGCATGAAAAGAAAAAATTTAACTATGGCTTAGTTGGTAATGCATGCTAGGTTTGTAGGAAGAGCTCTCAGGTTCGACCCTCACTAAACAAATCTTTGGAGAGAGATGATGAGCCTTAACTACTACGAAACTTCAAGCAAGATTAATCTCAAACCCTTAAAACGGATGAAGATAGTTGTGGTTTACACACAAAAAAAAAAAAAAATAATTCAATAAAATGAAAAATAATTTTCAAAATTCAAAAATAATTTTTTATTATAAATTAATTTATTTAAATATGATTCTTTTATAAAAAAAATCAAAATTAACACTTTAAAAAAATCTAAAATTTTTCAAAAAATTAAAATGATAATTCTAAAAAAAATTAAAATCTGATTTTTTAAATTCAAAATTAAAAAAATCAAAAGAAAAAAAAGAAAGAGGGGTCAAATCAAGGAAAAAGAGATGGAGCAGGAGGGAAGGAACGAGAAAGGGAAACAATGAGGAGAGAGGATGATTGGTTGCCGATTGTCAATCCCAAATGGATCGAGGTCGACATGTCCCAGATTACAACCGATGCCGATCTAGATAGAGAAAGCAATTAGTTCAATGTCGATTTGCTTGGTCGGAAGCAAATTTTAGTCGATTCGCCCATGGTAGTCGGTTGTTGTTGACAATCCCCTCCCCTCCATTTCTTACTCACTCTCCACTTCCCCTCTTTTATTCTGTTTACTTGATTCCCTTTCTCACTTTTTTTTTTAATTTTTTAATTTTGAATTTTAAAAAAACTCGTATCATTTGCCTTTTTTTGTTTATGGTGACATGATGATGAACCCACTAATAATTCACATTGTTGTCACTTGTGTTAACTTTATTAGATATTCATACTACGTCAGCATGTTAGTTTGAAGTACTCATATATGAAATAGAATTAAAGTTACTCATGTAATATTGGAATTGCATCTAGTCTTTGTGCCGAACTCTGTGGTGCTTAGGGATGGATTAAGAATTGCGGTTAACTCTGGCTTCCACAATCTCCTGGTTGAAGTTGATTCCCAACTAGTGTTGAGTCTTATTTCCAAACGAGTTAGTCATTCTCACACTTACTATGCTTTGGCTGATGATTGCAAGTTTCTGCTTCGAAAGATGAGGAACGCTAGGATCTCCCACATATATTATGAAGCAAAAACCTATGCTGACACTATTGCAAGGATGAGGTCAAGTTTAACTTATGTTTTCATGTTTTTTGTTTTGCCTCCCGATAATTTGAGGCTTCCACTTCTTGCTGACTCTTTGGGAACCACGTTCCCTAGGGATGTTTGTAATGTGAACTCTGTTTAATATATTATTGGAGTACTTTTGTCAGAAAAAAAAAAGAATTAAAGTTACTAACAAGTGATGGAAAGAAGTGAACTTAGATTTCTTCTCCAAATACTTAGACAGGGTTCGAATCCTAAAATCCCTATCGTTGGGAGGACTTTATCATTTATCACTCCCAACCTTAACAAGATTAATTTCTGACCATAAATGTAAAAACTACAAACTTTGTATCATATTAAAAAAAAATAAAAATAAGAGACATAGAATAAGCTTGATACTATGATACACTTTGTAATTTTCATTATTCCAAGTAATGAGAATGAAGTTGCAAGTTTAGCAAATTTAGCAATAGATGATTGATACTTTAAGGTAGTTTAGAATTTCTTCTAATGAGTTCAAGAGATATATATAAGAACCAATAGATACATGTATTCCACAATACATACGTATAATTGTTTTAAAAAAACAAGGACACAAGTACGCTAAAGGAAATATTGTGAGATCTCATTTTCTTATACTATAGTTGTACATGTATATGAACAAATTATCAATAAAGAAATTATTGATAATATTTTGAGGAATTAAATATATAAGAATAGTGTTTCTCACATAGAAAATTTTAATTCTAGATAAAATATATATAAGTATGGAAATTATTACATAAAGGATGGATTAAATAATTAAATGGATATTGGAAATTCTGATTTGGACAAAATAGAAGAGTGTTGGCGGCATGAAGAAAGAGTAGAAGAAAGGGAGTGAAGTTCGGTTGATCAAATGGCTAATAAAAAACAAGAGAAAAAGAAAGGATAAAACAAACAATAAAGGAAGGCAAGGAAAGTCTTCTCCACGTTTTCTTTTGGTTGACAAAAGAATATAACACTGACTTGTGTTGGTTTTTGCTGCACCGAAGAGTAAGCAATAACAAGACAAGAAGGGAACTAAAGCAAGGAAAAGATGGGAAAGTCAGAAAACGTGGGCTGCATGAAGAAAAATTTTAACAGAAACAAGAAGTTAGTCTCGGCTTGGAGGATAAGGAATATAAAACAAAAGGAAAGAAATAGGAAATGAAGAGGGCTTTTAATGAAGCTGGCAAAAAGTCCAACAAATATATATTTTTGTGCTATATAATCCTCTTCCCATCGTGAACTCCTCCCCAGCCATTATCATCACCGAAAGCTTGCTTTCTTCTCTTGCAATCATGTAGCCTTTTATGCATACTAGAATCATTCCTAACCTTTAGTAAATAAACTAAGCCTTTGAAGAAAAATAAACCTTGGATATTAAGCTTCCAAAACCTCAAAGAAGCTAGCATAAAAACCTTCAAAACAGCAAGGGATTCACGTGGACAGATTTGTTCCTTTATACAGGTAATGTCCAACTCAGTTTTTAAGATTCTTGTCCTTTGATTTTTGCATGTAATGATCAAGAATATGTTGGTTATAAACTTTGATTGAAGTAAACATATATGTAAGGAAAAATCATGGTGTTAAGTTGTAAGAATTTATAGGAAGAAGATGATGTTTAAAGAAGGAAACTAATGTGGAATTGATGATGAACATAAACATGAAACAGACGTGAAAGGTAAGGGAAATAAAAATGAAAATTTAACTGAGTTGCATGATCGGTTGAGGAAGGGTTTTGAGTGAAAATTAGGTGAGACTTACGTGAACCATGAAGGAGAAAAGAAATGTTTTAGATGTAGTCAACAAAGGTGGCTGGTTAATGGAAGCAAAATGGACTGTTGAACATGCCGTATATGAAAGAAAGAAAGTATGGCTGAGAGAAGCAACCGAAATTGGTAGAAAATGGCAAAGGATTGGCTGACTTTTGTGTGTGAATGGTGGAAGATTTTGGCAGCCTAGGATGTACTAAGTATAGCCATAATATAGAGACACAAAGAAAGAAAGAAATGCCAACATAAATGCAAGATAGAAAAGGGTGAGTATGCTGTCGGTTTGGACAGCAATGAAACAGAAAAATAAATAAATGTTGGTTGAAGGAAATTACGTGAGCTAAGGGGGGAGAATAAGAAAAGAAAAGAGGTGATCAAAGTCAAAGAAAATGGCTTGAAAAAGAAATAAAATGGCTGATAGTATAGCCGAAGAAGGAAGTGAGAATAGGTGACTAAAAGTCCAGCCGAAAATGTAGAAAAATAAAAGAGAGAAGAAAAGCTAGCTTGGTTGACTTTGTGTGTGAGAATATTAGACTTTTGGCAACCTAAAACATGCTAGATATGACCATGAAGTAGGAACCAAATGGATGCCAACGTGAACTGCACAAAAACAGAAAAGAGAGAAGGCCATGCATGCAGCCAACGTGAATTAGAAAAAAAAATGAAATAGAAAGTTAGCTTTAGGTTGACTAAATGATGTGATGAATTACTTATGAAGTTAAATTAAACATACATCATAAAGGAATAAAATTTCCTAACCTACATGTAGCCAACGTGAAGCGAATAAAAGGGAAAGAAAGTTCATGGTTTAGGGTCAACAAATTGTAGAAAAATGAAAAGCAAAAAGGGAATTCTTGGTTTGGATATATGTAGTAGAAAAATGGAGGAAAAGAAAAGAACTAATAGGGGTTAAGTTGACTTACATGAAGAATAAGTGATATATATATATATATATATATATATATCATGGAAGAAAATATAAGACATAAGCTAAATAAGCTTAGTCATCTAAGAAGGACATTCGGCCATGAAATCTTTGGAGGAAATGTTGAGTTAGTAAAAAGGCTAAGGATGCCAAAACAAGAAAAGAAAAGCAAATAAAATATTTACCTATGAGAGAATCATAGAAAATGTTAATATTATGAATAATGATGAGATAAATAGTAGCTAGATAAGCAAAGAAAATTTTTATAAGTTATACAAAAAAAATTAATTACAGTAAAACGGTTATCTTGCAGTTTATAATTCGGAGAGATAGGAAGCACATGGGTGCAACATAAGGCATTGATCTACAGTGTATTGAGGTAAGGGATGTAATTTAAAGTTGTGATGGTGTCCCTTACTTTCATCGCAAATTTTAAAGAAATGCCTGAAGCATGAATTTTATTCCGAAGTTAATTTTCATGATCTTTTAATTTGTTAAATGAACTTTATAACTTCTATGTATATTTTTCCATAATGTTTTAAGTATGATATGAAATAAATATGTTTTCCGAAAAGGTATCGGAGTGGCAAACCCCAGGCTAACTTAGACCCTGGCACGCTCGGTCCTTACTATTTTATATTAGTTGTATGATTTAAGTATATGTTTTCTGAAAAAGGTATCGGAGTGGCACACCCCAGGCTAACTTAGACCCTGGCACGCCCGGTCCTTACTATTTTATATCAATTGTATGAAAGTAAGTTTTGAGACTAAGGCCTTCCTATAGTTTATGTTACTGCCTGTCATGCTTGCCACGTTGTGGCATAAGTTTAGCCACGTCGTGCATGTCCTCGCCCACATTGTGTATGATTACATCCTTTGTGGGTATGTTGGTCCTTCGTGGTGTATGTTCGCTGTACGACTCTGATCAGGTCTACAGCCCATACCATGGCCATAGGTATTCCGTTCCCTCTTCGGAGGAAGAAGTAAGTGTCATGACCCGCATACTGGCTATATGATTTTGCCTAGTCTCTATGAACTGTATGATATGTTTTATTAATTTTGAATTTAAATTTTTAAAGCAAGATGTATATTTGATCAAGTATGAATTTTGACATATATATATGTATTAAAGAATTCATACAATGTTTGAAAGTATGAAATGCATTATTATGGCATTGTTTTCTGCATATATATAGATGCTATAACTATTTTAAATGCATTTCTTACGGGGCTTTCCAAAAAGCTCACCCCCCTACTCTACCAGATTATTTGCAGTGATCATCTCCTAGCCTGTTGCGCATATGACGTAGGCTGAGGGATACGTCTCTCCTCCGGCCATTTTTGTACTCACGTAAGGTATACTCATATTTTGATACCAGACGTCCTGTATGGCACAGATATTTGTATGTAATAATACTTTTGGGATGTAATCGATATCGTATGAATGTAAGCATTACCTGGAGAAATAAGTCAATATAATGTGAATGAAATATTTTATAAAAATATTGTGATGTTTCTGTGGTTGGAAAAGTATGATGAGATACTGGCAGGAATACAACCCAAGTAAGAAATTAAGATTAAATGTATAATAATAAAAAAAAAATTTAGCCCAAAACTTCCGCGTTTTCGGGATGTGACAGTCTTTCTTGGTATCAGAGCAAGGGTTGTCCAGTACTGTCAGTGTCGATAGTTAGGATGAGATTACATCCCAAGTATCTATGCTTGTTTGGTTATAAAATTGAGTATATCTGCTAAAGTTTTGATTAAAACATAGGGTTACAATTAAGAATAAGTACCCCCTGCCAAGAATAGATGATTTGTTTGATCAACTGAAAGGGGCTTCGGTGTTTTCTAAGATTGATTTGAGATCAGGCTATCATCAGTTGAGAATTAGGAAGGAAGATGTACCGAAGACGGCCTTTAGAACTAGATATGGCCATTTCGAATTTCTGGTGATGCCTTTCGGTTTGACTAATGCCCCTACCGCATTTATAAATTTGATGAATGATGTGTTTCGGGAGTATCTGGATAAATTTGTGATTGTTTTTATAGATGATATTCTAGTATATTCTAAGTCCCGGGAGGAGCACGAGCAGCATCTGAGGATTGTGCTCCAGACTCTCCGAGATAAGCAGCTTTATGGGAAGCTTAGTAAGTGTGAATTTTGGTTGGATCGGATAGCTTTCCTTGGCCATGTAGTATCCAAGGACGGCATGTCAGTTGATCCGTCCAAGGTTGAGGCAGTACTCCAAGAGGAGAGACCGAAGACAGTGACTGAGATTCGGAGTTTCTTGGGATTGGCAGGGTACTATCGGAGGTTTGTAGAGAGTTTTTTTCTCGGATTGTAGCTCCGTTGACTAAGCTTACACGCAAAGGAGTTCCTTTCGAATGGTCAAATCAGTGTGAGCAGTGTTTTAAGGAGCTTAAGCAAAGATTAACTACAGCACCAATCCTGACCATTCCGAGTGGATCTGGAGGCTTCGTTGTATACAGTGATGCTTCCAGTCAGGGTTTAGGTTGTGTGCTAATGCAACATGGTAGAGTAGTCGCGTATGGTTCACACCAGCTTAGGGACCATGAGCGCAACTACCCTACGCATGATTTAGAGTTAGCCGCAGTGGTTTTTGCTCTAAAGATATGGCGGCATTATTTGTTTGGTGAGAAGTTCCAGATCTTCACTGACCATAAGAGTTTGAAGTATCTATTCGATCAGAAGGAACTTAATATGAGGCAGAGACGTTGGATAGAGCTTCTTAAGGATTATGACTGCGAGATTCTGTACCATCCGGGCAAGGCGAACGTAGTTGCAGATGCTCTAAGCAGAAAGAGTATGGTTTCTGTTATGATGGTTAGAGAATGGGAATTGCTGGAGCAGTTTGCCGAGCTCAATGTTAGTGTTGAAACAGTAGATGTCGGGTTTATGGCTAGCCTTCAAATTGAGCCAAGTATCTTAGATCTGATCCGGTCAGGGCAAAGAAATGATCAGAGGCTATTGGACATGGTTAGCCAAGCAAAGCAAGATTTGCAGTCAGATTTTACGGTCAGTGATGATGGGTTATTGAGATTTAAGGGCCGTATATGTGTACCGAACGATGATACCCTAAGACAAAGGATTTTGAAAGAGTTCCATTGTTCTCGTTACACTATGCACCCAGGCAGCACTAAGATGTACCATGATTTGCGTAAGGTGTATTGGTGGATTGGAATGAAACGAGACGTAGCAGAGTTTGTGGCCAAATGTTTGACCTGTCAGCAGATAAAGGCTGAGCACCAGAAGCCAGCAGGACTACTTAAGTCTTTACCGGTGCCTACCTGGAAATGGGAACACATTACGATGGATTTTATTATGGGCTTACCGAGAACCCGGAGAGGTCATGATGCGATCTGGGTTATTGTTGATAGATTGACTAAGAGTGCCCATTTTCTTGCCATTAAGAGCACAGATTCACTGAGTACATTGGCAGACTTGTATGTTAGCGAGATTGCTCGATTACATGGGGCTCCCGTGAGCATCACTTCTGATAGAGATTCCAGGTTCACCTCACGATTTTGGACTCATTTTCAGGAAGCCATGGGATCTCAATTACATTTGAGCACCGCCTACCATCCTCAGACAGACGGTCAGTCCGAGCGGACTATTCAGACCTTAGAGGACATGTTGAGGGCGTGTGCACTAGATTTTAAGGGTTCATGGGATGACCACTTGCCTCTCGCAGAGTTTGCCTATAATAATAGCTATCATGCCAGCATCGGAATGGCACCATACGAGGCTCTATATGGCAGGAAATGTAGATCCCCAGTAGCTTGGGAAGAAGTGGGTGACCGTAAGATTTTAGCCCCTGATCTCGTTGAAGAGGCAGCTAAGGGTGTTCGGACTATTTGTGATAGACTCAAGGTTGCCCAAAGTAGACAGAAAAGTTATGCTGATGTACGTAGACGGCCACTTGAATTTCAAGTTGGGGACTCTGTATTTGTAAAAGTATCTCCGAGCAAGGGTGTCATGCGCTTCGGAAAGAAAGGAAAATTAAGTCCTCGTTTCATTGGTCCATTTGAGATATTGGAGAGAGTTGGGGATGTTGCTTACCGGTTAGCTTTACCACCACAGCTTTCTGGTATACATAACGTCTTCCATGTCTCTATGTTGAGGAAGTATCATCCGGATCCCTCCCATATTATTGAATACCAACCATTAGATATTCAGGGAGATATGAGCTATGTTGAGCAGCCAATCCGGATCCTTGACAGAAAGGAAAGGGTACTTCGATCTAAAACCATTCCATTGGTTAAGATTCTCTGGCAGCACCACACAACAGAGGAAGCTACGTGGGAGCTAGAGAGTCTCATGAGAGAAAAGTACCCGCATTTGTTTAACGGACCAGCTTGAATTTGGAGGACCAAATTCTTATAAGGTGAGGAGAATGTGAGATCTCATTTTCTTATACTATAGTTGTACATGTATATGAACAAATTATCAATAAAGAAATTATTGATAATATTTTGAGGAATTAAATATATAAGAATAGTGTTTCTCACATAGAAAATTTTAATTCTAGATAAAATATATATAAGTATGGAAATTATTACATAAAGGATGGATTAAATAATTAAATGGATATTGGAAATTCTGATTTGGACAAAATAGAAGATGTTGGCGGCATGAAGAAAGAGTAGAAGAAAGGGAGTGAAGTTCGGTTGATCAAATGGCTAATAAAAAACAAGAGAAAAAGAAAGGATAAAACAAACAATAAAGGAAGGCAAGGAAAGTCTTCTCCACGTTTTCTTTTGGTTGACAAAAGAATATAACACTGACTTGTGTTGGTTTTTGCTGCACCGAAGAGTAAGCAATAACAAGACAAGAAGGGAACTAAAGCAAGGAAAAGATGGGAAAGTCAGAAAACGTGGGCTGCATGAAGAAAAATTTTAACAGAAACAAGAAGTTAGTCTCGGCTTGGAGGATAAGGAATATAAAACAAAAGGAAAGAAATAGGAAATGAAGAGGGCTTTTAATGAAGCTGGCAAAAAGTCCAACAAATATATATTTTTGTGCTATATAATCCTCTTCCCATCGTGAACTCCTCCCCAGCCATTATCATCACCGAAAGCTTGCTTTCTTCTCTTGCAATCATGTAGCCTTTTATGCATACTAGAATCATTCCTAACCTTTAGTAAATAAACTAAGCCTTTGAAGAAAAATAAACCTTGGATATTAAGCTTCCAAAACCTCAAAGAAGCTAGCATAAAAACCTTCAAAACAGCAAGGGATTCACGTGGACAGATTTGTTCCTTTATACAGGTAATGTCCAACTCAGTTTTTAAGATTCTTGTCCTTTGATTTTTGCATGTAATGATCAAGAATATGTTGGTTATAAACTTTGATTGAAGTAAACATATATGTAAGGAAAAATCATGGTGTTAAGTTGTAAGAATTTATAGGAAGAAGATGATGTTTAAAGAAGGAAACTGATGTGGAATTGATGATGAACATAAACATGAAACAGACGTGAAAGGTAAGGGAAATAAAAATGAAAATTTAACTGAGTTGCATGATCGGTTGAGGAAGGGTTTTGAGTGAAAATTAGGTGAGACTTACGTGAACCATGAAGGAGAAAAAATGTTTTAGATGTAGTCAACAAAGGTGGCTGGTTAATGGAAGCAAAATGGACTGTTGAACATGCCGTATATGAAAGAAAGAAAGTATGGCTGAGAGAAGCAACCGAAATTGGTAGAAAATGGCAAAGGATTGGCTGACTTTTGTGTGTGAATGGTGGAAGATTTTGGCAGCCTAGGATGTACTAAGTATAGCCATAATATAGAGACACAAAGAAAGAAAGAAATGCCAACATAAATGCAAGATAGAAAAGGGTGAGTATGCTGTCGGTTTGGACAGCAATGAAACAGAAAAATAAATAAATGTTGGTTGAAGGAAATTACGTGAGCTAAGGGGGGAGAATAAGAAAAGAAAAGAGGTGATCAAAGTCAAAGAAAATGGCTTGAAAAGAAATAAAATGGCTGATAGTATAGCCGAAGAAGGAAGTGAGAATAGGTGACTAAAAGTCCAGCCGAAAATGTAGAAAAATAAAAGAGAGAAGAAAAGCTAGCTTGGTTGACTTTGTGTGTGAGAATATTAGACTTTTGGCAACCTAAAACATGCTAGATATGACCATGAAGTAGGAACCAAATGGATGCCAACGTGAACTGCACAAAAACAGAAAAGAGAGAAGGCCATGCATGCAGCCAACGTGAATTAGAAAAAAAAATGAAATAGAAAGTTAGCTTTAGGTTGACTAAATGATGTGATGAATTACTTATGAAGTTAAATTAAACATACATCATAAAGGAATAAATTTCCTAACCTACATGTAGCCAACGTGAAGCGAATAAAAGGGAAAGAAAGTTCATGGTTTGGGGTCAAACAAATTGTAGAAAAATGAAAAGCAAAAAGGAGTTCTTGGTTTGGATATATGTAGTAGAAAAATGGAGGAAAAGAAAAGAACTAATAGGGGTTAAGTTGACTTACATGAAGAATAAGTGATATATATATATATATATATATCATGGAAGAAAATATAAGACATAAGCTAAATAAGCTTAGTCATCTAAGAAGGACATTCGGCCATGAAATCTTTGGAGGAAATGTTGAGTTAGTAAAAAGGCTAAGGATGCCAAAACAAGAAAAGAAAAGCAAATAAAATATTTACCTATGAGAGAATCATAGAAAATGTTAATATTATGAATAATGATGAGATAAATAGTAGCTAGATAAGCAAAGAAAATTTTTATAAGTTATACAAAAAAAATTAATTACAGTAAAACGGTTATCTTGCAGTTTATAATTCGAGAGATAGGAAGCACATGGTGCAACATAAGGCATTGATCTACAGTGTATTGAGGTAAGGGATGTAATTTAAAGTTGTGATGGTGTCCCTTACTTTCATCGCAAATTTTAAAGAAATGCCTGAAGCATGAATTTTTATTCCGAAGTTAATTTTCATGATCTTTTAATTTGTTAAATGAACTTTATAACTTCTATGTATATTTTTCCATAATGTTTTAAGTATGATATGAAATAAATATGTTTTCCGAAAAGGTATCGGAGTGGCAAACCCCAGGCTAACTTAGACCCTGGCACGCCGGTCCTTACTATTTTATATTAGTTGTATGATTTAAGTATATGTTTTCTGAAAAAGGTATCGGAGTGGCACACCCCAGGCTAACTTAGACCCTGGCACGCCCGGTCCTTACTATTTTATATCAATTGTATGAAAGTAAGTTTTGAGACTAAGGCCTTCCTATAGTTTATGTTACTGCCTGTCATGCTTGCCACGTTGTGGCATAAGTTTAGCCACGTCGTGCATGTCCTCGCCCACATTGTGTATGATTACATCCTTTGTGGGTATGTTGGTCCTTCGTGGTGTATGTTCGCTGTACGACTCTGATCAGGTCTACAGCCCATACCATGGCCATAGGTATTCCGTTCCCTCTTCGGAGGAAGAAGTAAGTGTCATGACCCGCATACTGGCTATATGATTTTGCCTAGTCTCTATGAACTGTATGATATGTTTTATTAATTTTGAATTTAAATTTTTAAAGCAAGATGTATATTTGATCAAGTATGAATTTTGACATATATATATGTATTAAAGAATTCATACAATGTTTGAAAGTATGAAATGCATTATTATGGCATTGTTTTCTGCATATATATAGATGCTATAACTATTTTAAATGCATTTCTTACGGGGCTTTCCAAAAAGCTCACCCCCCTACTCTACCAGATTATTTGCAGTGATCATCTCCTAGCCTGTTGCGCATATGACGTAGGCTGAGGGATACGTCTCTCCTCCGGCCATTTTTGTACTCACGTAAGGTATACTCATATTTTGATACCAGACGTCCTGTATGGCACAGATATTTGTATGTAATAATACTTTTGGGATGTAATCGATATCGTATGAATGTAAGCATTACCTGGAGAAATAAGTCAATATAATGTGAATGAAATATTTTATAAAAATATTGTGATGTTTCTGTGGTTGGAAAAGTATGATGAGATACTGGCAGGAATACAACCCAAGTAAGAAATTAAGATTAAATGTATAATAATAAAAAAAAATTTTAGCCCAAAACTTCCGCGTTTTCGGGATGTGACAAATATAGTATACTTGAATATTAAATAGTTAAAATAAAATAAATAAGGAATACATATATATGTGTATTTTGAGTGTTAAAAATGTATACATATATATATATATGTAAATTTTAAAAGAAAGGAAATATATATAAATATATATACACACATACCTACACTAAAAGTACACTAGATATGAAAACATATATATATTATACATATATAAATATATATATATGGACATGTGTATGTAGATATCATTTATAATTAAGATTTTTAAATATAGATACTGTTGGCTCTATAGGCTATACCGAGAGGGGGGTGAATCGGTTTTTAACTACCCTTAAGCCCGTTTTGCGATTCTTCTAAATTCTCTAGCCTATTTGAATATTTTCTAAGTTCTCTAAGCTAGGCAAGCATGCAATCCAAGTTCAATGCAATAAACATAATATAATCGCAAGTAAATAAAGAGTAGGGAGAGAGAGATTTACACAAGCGATTTATAGAGGTTCGGCAACTTGCCTACGTCCTCTACCTTGAGATGCTCCCAAGGATTTTCCCCAAATTCACTATCCTTGAATTTGTGTTACACTCCCTCTTTTTTTAGGCTAAAGAGAAACCTCTCTCTTTTTCTAGGCTAAAGAGAAACCTCCCTCTTTTTCTTAGGCTAAAGAGTAACCTCCCTCTTTTTCTTAGGCTAAAGAGTAACCTCTACTCTTACAAGGAATGAGTGTGTTTACAAATTGTGTAATCAAAGAATGGCCTCTAGATAGGCAAGTGATTACAATATTTAAGCACAAGGAAAAAGCTTATACAAGATTTGTGCTATTCTATACAAAGAATATGAGAACGATGGAAGATGAAGACTTTGTAGCTCTTGATTTGTTGTTGAGGCTTGAGGATTTGACGAATATGTGTTTTGGAGTTGCTGAGTAGTTCCTCTTGCTTTCTTTAGCTTTTAAGCCTCTATTTATAGTCCCTTAGATGTATTCTAGCCGTTGGGTGGAGCCAAATCTCGAATATTACCGTTGTCTCACAAAAACTAGCTGTTACAGGCTATTTTCGGGCAAAGGGATCGATCCCTTCCCATAGGGGATCGATCCCTTCATTCCAGATTTGAATTTTCTGGGCTGAGGGACCTTTTCTTGCGTTAGGGTGCTTACTGCCAAAAGGGGATCGATCCTTTCCCTTAGGGGATCGATCCCATGCCTCCAGAAAGCCTATTTCCTGCACTTTTGGGTTAGAAATGATGTGACCTTTGATCCTAATCCAACCCAAAACATTTTGACATTTTTGTGGGAGTTTTTCTTGACTTTCTCTAATGAAAACATGGTCCAAAAATTTATCAAGTAATTTTCTAAAATATTCAAGACAAGTATTAAGACTAATAAGAATATGTAATTAAATCATGGTCTTAATGTTTGATATGATCACTTGAAAATGGATTGAGAAAATCATGTGTGATAAGGCAAATTTACAATATGAATTAAAACATTAAAGCTTACTTAAGTTTTTGTCATTTCAAAATACATATGGCAATTTAAAGCTAACAATCTCCCCCTTTTTGATATGACAAAACTTAATGTAAATTTGTTTTGAAAATTCTTTCATAAAATACTCCCCCTTAAATAAAGCAGGATTTTATAAAGCTCCCCCTTAATATAAGCATGGGTTTTGAAAATGAATTTTCAAACTATTTCTCCCCCATTATCTCTCCCCTTTAATATCTCTCCCTTTTAATATCTATCTCTCCCCCTTTTTGTCATAGCAAAAAGAATAAAAAATATGCTCCCCCTAAAATCATCGCTATGTGAGAAGAGATAAAAGAATATGCTCCATCCAACAAGAAACATGTTAGTACATGGGACTCATAGCACAAATAAATAAGTCAATTGTTCATAAATAGTATGAAATATTCATGCAAAGAACATGACTTATGATCCTATACCAATTGTTTATAAATAATTTTGCAAGAAGTTCACAATTAGTAATTAATGAAGCAAGTTGTGTATAGATATCTACTAAGGTCTATGACTTGCTCATTTCGATCCTATTAAGCACCTAAGTACATAATTGTTCTCTTAAGTCCAACTAAGGTGCATGGCAATACATCATGATTATGAGCTGGAATTAGATGACATATCATGAGCTCATAAATCATGTTCAAGCAAGAGTGTGCATAGAATCAAAACATAGAGCAATTAACTTCAAATTCTAGCACACAAGAGTTTCATGCAAAAATATCCTAAGAGAATTCTTCTCTATTTGTCATTTCAAACTAAAGAGCATGAGAAGAGTTGTCAATTTAAAGCTCATAGCAATTGGCAATTTAGTTTTGGCTTACCAATTGTTGAAAATATGGTTGCCAATGATACTAATTGTTATTTCAATCTAAATACCAATTGTTACTAATGGTTGACTTAGCCATTTTGCATGAATCCAATATCTATGCGTAGTGTGTTCATGTCAAGAAAATAATCATTCTTAAATATGCAAGAACACAATCACACATCATCAAATATGCATATGGATTAATTAAACATAACCATACTATCATAAAGTATTAATCCATATTCATATTCACAAAGTTATACCATATGGAAGATTCATAAAATCAAAGTATTCAAGCAAACACATTTTCTTCCATGTTTTCAAGCACAAAAATCCTATGCTCATTTTCCAATTCAAGTTCTTAACCAATTATGAGCAAAGAAAGTTTCAAATAATAAATGCATGGATATCAAGTTTGTTCAAGTTTGCATTTATCTTTGAATGTTGGTGTTGTCATTAAGACCCTAGTTCTTTAAGTACAAGGATGATAAAGTTTCATGCATTTGAACATTTAGGATCCATTTATCATCACACATTGTAGGTCAAGGAAAATTATGACCTTATACCAATTGTTGAATTTACATTTGAAATCAATCCTTAAGGTCTAGTTTTAATTATTCTTCCACTAGATGTAAAATTATCGTGAAACCTAGTGTGGAGTAGGTGAGTCAAGCTAAGAAACATAATCCTATAAGCATGCTTGACTAAGATGAACAAAAAGAATGAAAAATATTCATTATGCATAAGTTCATCAAATTCTCAAATATATCCATAAATCATTGAAATAAATCTTAAAAATTATGTTTAAGCATCCATTGAAAATATATTTCAAGATTATTTCAAGATTTATGCAATTCATGAATGTTTTCAACAAGAAGAATGATTTTGTACTTATAAGCTCAAGAAAAATGATATTGATTGTTGAAAGTGATACCATTCGTTGGAAATGATATTAATTGATGAAGTTGAGGCATGATATCAATGAAAAATGAGTTTTCATATATTAAAGATCATCAAAAAGAAGTTAAAACAAAGAATTTTAAGTTGAGAAGAGATAAAGTATCAAAATAATGAAAAGTTCTTCTCAATTTGGGTTGAAAACATGCAGAAAAGCCCTTTTGGCCTGGGGGGATCGATCCCTATAGGATGGGGATCGATCCTTTAACTCCAGAATGCAAATTTCCTGCATTCTGCTCAAGGGGGATCGATCCTGCTTATTGAGGGATCGATCTCTCATCCTGTTTCTGCAGTTTTTGATAGAAAATCCAACCTTTGAGGTACCAAAACTTCGTTTTTGAGTATTTTAAGTCCAAGTAAGAGTTTAAACATTTGTAAAACATGATTTTGGACTTGTATGAATGAAAAACATGAATGAAAAACCATTTTACAAAAGATTTTGCAATTTTGGAAGAATTTACACAATAAAATGCATTTTTGGCCTCAAAGGATGTCATTTTGAGAGTTAAGCATATTTTGACAAAACTCAAGCATTGGAAACCACAAATATGTCAAACCAAACTTGTTCACATAGGTTTTAAGCACATATATCATCAAATCATACATCTTGTGAACAACATGCCATGATTTCCAACATATAAGTTCTTCATTATTACTCATGACATGACATTTTGCATATATGACATATTTGGTATTTTAAGACAAGTAAATACATTATCAACACATAGGAAACTTGCTCAAAATGCAGAAATCCAATAATCATTTCAAAATTACTAAACATGCTTTTCATCCAATAATCCAATGCCTCAAGAACCATCTATCAACCAATCAACAATCATTCAACATGCCTTTTCTTTATTCATTCAACTCATAATGCACCAAGAATCATTAACACATTTTCTTATCAAAGCACAACTAATCAAATAAAAAGTTTAAGGAGCAAGGAATTAAGCTTACAAAACTCCTTTGCTTGAGAGTGCTTTGCCTTGATGTGTTGGATCCACCATTAGCCATTCTTTGAGAAATTGTTGTCACCTTGCTAAGGATGGATTTCCAAGCTCTTCCTTTTTCTTTTTGGCATAAGCAACCTCCATGGGGGTGTGTAGAGCATTTGAACTCCATTGTTCCATTGTATTCCCATGCTCTAACACTCATACAACAAACAAGTTCAAACATGCTTTGGTACCCAAATTTTCTTAGGTCCATGAGAGTTAGTGCAAACAATTTTTTATCCTTTTGGGATCCACTTCAAGCACAATTCATCATTATTTATAGCATGCTTTGGCACCCATATTTTTCTAACTACTCTTCCTCTAAATGTGGTTTTTCTATATGTGCATGCTTGTGAAGAGTGTCCTATTCTATTGCATAGTGAGCATGTAAGAGATAAATCATGCATGGTATTTTTGCTCACTAGGAAATTCTTAAGATGAGTTTCTTTATGTATTGTATTATATCCTAGCCCATCTTTGTCAAAGAAAGCTCTTTGGGTCTCAAGCATATGATCTAATTTTTGTTGACCCATATAGAACCTAGAAAATGAGTTATGCAAATTTGTATTCTTTTTATTTAACTCATTTATTTCTAAGTTGGCCTCTTCTAGCTTCTTCTCTAATTCTAACTTAACATCGGTCAAGGTTTCCTTTTCTATTTTCAAATTAGCAATGATTTTCTTATATTTAGAATTCATGCATTGAAATTCATTTGCTAATTCATTAAAAGCATTTTGTAACTCATCAAATGTAAAATCATTATTTTGGAAAAATTATGGTAGATAGCTTTTTAAGTTAGGAGAAAGTCAGTTTTGGAATTTCTTGATTTGGATTTCTATAACTTGAGATATGTACAAATGAGTACAAGGTACTCTGTCAGAAAAACGTGAATTCCAGTCTTAACTTTGAAAAATTGTTGAAAATAGCCTAAATTGAGTTAGGTTATAAGCCTTACATTTCCAGAAAGGTAGTAGAGTTAGGATTATTATGGTTTTAAGTTTACACCAATTGGATATGCTGATAATTAAATATGGAGTATTTTGTGCAAATAGGTCAGTGTAACACTATGCCTGAATACTGCTGGAAGATAGTGCAAATTTTGAAAATTGCTAATGTTGATCTAGGAAGAATTAAATCATGAACCTTACATTTCTAGATAGGGAAATGAGTTATCTTTCATCTAGTTTTGGAATTTGTGGATTTGGAATTATGTAGCTTAAGCTATGTACATATGAATGCAGGATACTCACTGCAAGGTACAAACAGCCTAGTGTCAATTTCAAAAATTCCTAGAAAATAATTCAGATGGAGTTTGATTTCAAACTCTACGTTTTCAAAAAGGTAAATGAGTAAGGATTGATATGGTTTTAGGGTTTGTGCAAATTACATATCCCTATAATTAGTAATATAAATTTTAATGAACAGAGGTCAGGAAACTATCCTACCTAATGTGCCAGATTTGGACCAAAGTTTGGAAAATTATTAGAAATGGCACAAGATGAATTAAGAAGTAAGCCTTATACTTCCGAATAGGGAATTGAGTTAGAAGTAATGTAAAATTTACGGCTTGACGATTAGATTCTGAAATATTTACAAAAAGCTAACAAGGATGCTTTAAAGGGTTTTCAAAGCAAAGTAAGGCTTTGTAATGTTTTGTTTAAAGTCTAAGTACATATATATATATGTCTAAATGCATATGCTCATGCATAATGTATATTTGTACGAAGAAAGAAAAAATGGGATGAGCATAGATAAACAAATATATATCTATAATATATATTGGAATATACATATAGATATAAACACAAAGATGCTTAAAACATATATATATATGTATATAAGGACTCGTACCATGGGTACGTCGTAATTGATGATAAAGAGGTAGCTTTAGATTAATAGTTACTCGAAATTAATAGTGTTTAAGGTCCTTATTTTAAGTACGTGATTAAGCACGATGATGTAAACTTATCGAAATGTTAATGGATTATGTGTAGCGAAGCGGAACGGTGTAGAGGTTTGAGTACAGACTCGGAAGCGCAAGGAGGATAATTACTAAGCCTCGAGGTAAGTGGGTTAAATAAGCCTTACTAGTGTCATCTTGTAAGAGATGAAAGAAATCTTATTAAATATTTGTTTAAATTCATATCAAGCTTGGTGGGACATTATGGATAAGACTAATAGAGTAGGTATGGTAAGATATAAATTGGACATGATGTGATAGTGAATAATACTTGCTTGTAGAGAAATCTTAGTTGTGACTTACGGGCTATGTGTTATAGTTTATTTATGTTTATTGAGCATGCTAATGTATTATGATACCTTCAGAATGAATACTTGAAATAATGTGCAGTATATGTCGTAATGGCTTCGCGCTCGACGATTTTGAAAAACATTTAAAAACAAAAGGGAGTCGCCACCAATCTTTTTTGACTATGTGTGATTGGCCACCTAAAATATTTATCTTTTTAACAAAATCTCAAAATTAATTAAGTTTTATTAAAAAGACAATTTTGGTCTGTGAAAACAAAAATCAGGTTCGGGAGTACGGTTACGCGTGGGGAAGGATTAGCACCCCCACGACGCCCGTTAAAAAACGGTACCATAGTAATCATGTGTTATCCTTTTTGTTCTAATAAAAATGGTCTTAATTTAATATTTAAAATTAATTCCTTTTTATTCCATTATTGAAGCATTTTATTATTTATCAAAATTATTTTTTCATTTTTTTTAAAAAAAGGTTAGATTTTGTTTATCGAAAGTGAGTGTGAACCCTTTTTGTATTGAATAATTAAATCGAATACTCCAATACTTTTGGCAGCATTCGAAATAATTTTTCTCGCCTAGAGATTTCTTAAGAATCACTACTTGTGACTTCTATAGAATCTCATCCTCGGAAGGACTCGCACCCATTTCGAAAATTACCATTAAAATAAGTTTTACTTTGAAAATAAATATGAATCCCTTTTATTGAAAAATTAAATCAAATATTCCAATACTTTTGGCAACATTTGAAATAATTTTCCTCACCTAGAGATTTCTAAAGAATAACTACTTGTGACTTCTATAGAATCTCATCCTCGGTAGATTCACATTTTTAAATTTACATGAAT
This sequence comes from Heritiera littoralis, assembly GCA_031772115.1. NCBI lineage: Eukaryota > Viridiplantae > Streptophyta > Magnoliopsida > Malvales > Malvaceae > Heritiera > Heritiera littoralis. Next base: position 1,153,426 of record JAPDPK010000021.1, read on the forward strand.
GCATATGATGCACACCGATAATGAATGATGCACATGCATTTTTATTTTCTTGTTTAATATATTTATTTTTTATTTTATTATTTTTTTTTGAAATGTTATTTGTTTTTATTTTAAAAATTCATATATTGAAAAATCACACTAAATATTCCAATACTTTTGGCAACATTTAGTACGACTCTTCTCACCTAAGGATCAGTTACGAATCACTACTTGTGACTTCCGTAACATCCCATCATCGGACATTCATTTAATTGAATTTAAATTTCATCATTTATTTATTTAATTTTCTTTGTTTTAAAAAAAAAACTTATTTGTTTTCATTTTTAATAAAAATTTAAATTATTGAAAAATCATACTAAATATTCCAATACTTTTGGTAACAATTAGTATGACTCGTCTCACCTAGGGATCAGCTAGGAATCACTACTTGTGACTTCCGTAACATCCCATCATCGGGCAAATATTTAATTAAATTTAAAATTTATTATTAATTTTTTAAAGAACTTATTTTTATTTTTAACAAAAAATTAAATTATTGAAAAATCATACTAAATATTCCAAAACTTTTGGCAACATTTAGTACGACTTTTCTCACCTAGGGATCAGCTAGGAATCACTACTTGTGACTTCCGTAGCATCCCACCATTGGAAGATTCAATTTAAATTTTCTTTGATTTCCTTTTTCTTTGTTTTGTTTTGTTTTTTTTAATATATATATATACATATATTTTTTATACATTTTCTAATCAATAATAATTAATGAAAATACAAGTAAAAGAAAAATTTTCAAAAACTTTTATTTTATAACATGTAATAATAATAATAATAATAATAATAATAATAATAATAATAATAATAATAATAATAATAAAAACATAATAATAATAATAACACAACAACAACAACAACAACAACAACAGCAACAACAACAACAACAACAATAATAATAATAATAATAATAATAATAATAATAATAATAATAATAATAATAATAATAATAATAATAATAATAATAACAACACAATAATAATAATAATAATAATAATAATAATAATAATAATGACACAATAAAACAATAATATTAAATAATAATAACAATAACCAAAATTACCAAAATTAAAATAAATATACCTAAATGGTCTTGGGCTTTAGAAAATCCAAGGAAAAACTCGCAAAATGGCCCAAAAAGACAGCCCAAAACCCAAATGCTGGACTGGGCCTCGGTAGGGACGTGGGCTGGCAGCTGGGCTGGACGCGGGTTGCATGTCGGGTCGGAAATGGACGGGTCGGGTCGGATCTGCAGGCGACGCGCGAACTCTGCGTCGTTGGCTGGTCAGGCGCGCAGGTCCCGGGTCGGATCCCGGGTTCCGCGCGGATCCTGCAGCTATCCCTTTTTTTTTCAACTATAAAAACCCTACCTTTTTTTTTAATTTCATTTTCTTCTCCTTTTTCAAAAAAAAATCTTCAGAGCTCTCAAAGCTCTCCGGCCAGGCAATTTCCGGCCTAGCCGGACAGCCGTGCGCCGCCGCTGGCCGTCGCCTCTCATGGTCAGATACCTAAAAAGTAACCTTTTTCAGGAGGCTCTCCACCTCCTCTTTTCGGTTCCGGGCCTAGTTTTCCCCAAAAATGCCCCAAAACCAGTATATCTAAACCTAAAGCCGCGGCCTTCAACTCAAATCCGCCGCATTTTCGCCGTCCGATGACCACCCAAATTCTCACCGAGGGATCTCCTCACCCTTCGCTAGATTCCCACCGTTGGGATTTGCAAAAAAACCTCCCCAACACTTTGAACCCGAAATCACTACTACTCCCGTTTGATTTTTTTATTTTTTTTGTTTTTTTTGCTTTTTGGGTTTTCTGATCTTGTGGTTTTTGTTTGCTTTGATGTGTTTGGTTTCTGTGATGATGATGGTTGTTAGTATGGTGAGAATCGGTGGCTGTAGGGTGCGGTTGTGGTAGGGTTTCGGGTGAGTGATGATGGTGTTTGGGGGTTTCGGTGAAGCCGAGGGGTTGAATGTGGGAGTTTCTATGTTGGGGTTTTGGGTTTGGTTTCTGTCGTGGCTGGTGGTGGCAATGGTGGTGATGATGGCGAATGGGATCTGAGGTGAGGGTTCGAAAAATGGTGAGCCCCCCTAGTGAGCCGAGGATGGGGGGATTGTAAAAGGGTTGGGTTTGGCCTTGGGCTGGTAAAGATGGGATGGCTGGCAGGAGTAGCTGGTGGTGGTAGACGAGATAGCCTGGGGAGGAGGGGCTGGCAGAGATGGTGACAAGAACTAGTGGCCGGCGGTGATAGGATGGGTGACAGGGGACTGATGGCAGATTAGACCAAACAAAGAAAATAAAAATAAAAATAATAATGATAATAAAAGTAATAAAAATAAAAATAAAAATAATAATAATAATAGTAATAATAAGAATAATAATAAAGAAAATAGTAATAATAGGAATAATAATAAAGAAAATAATAATAATAATAATAATAATAATAATAATAATAATAATAATAAAGAAAATAATAATGATAATAATAACAAAAATGGGACAAAATTAGATGTCAACAGCTGCCCCTCTTTGCTCATTGCTGAGGATCAGGAATAGAGTAAAGACAATAGACACACTAATTTTGTCCGGCTTATAACCTAATCTCTTTTTTTTTCTTTCCTTCTTTTCTTCTTTCTTTTTTTTTTATTTTCATTCTTTTTTTCTTTTTTTTTTGGAATGTGTTCCTCTTGCAGCAGAGGCGATGAAACTTTAAAATTTTTCTTTTTTCTTTTTCTCTCTTTTTTTTGGAATGTGCTCCTCTTGCAGCAGAGGCCTTGAAACTTTATATATTTTTTTTTTGAAATGGGCTCCTCTTGTAGCAGAGGCAATGAAACTTTAAATTCCTTTTTGTTTTGTTTTTTTCTTTTTTCAAGAAAGCTCCTCTTGCAGCAGAGGCGATGAAACTTTAAATTTTCTTTTTGAAATGTGCTCCTCTTGCAGCAGAGGCAATGAAACTTTAAATTCTTCTTGAAATGTGCTCCTCTTGCAGCAGAGGCCTTGAAACTTTAAAAATTTTGCCCGGAGGACTTAGAATTTATGCCCGGAGGACTTATAATTTATGCCTGAAGGACTTAAGTTCTTTTTCTGAAAAGTGCTCCTTTTGCAGCAGAGGCATTGAAACTTTAAAAATTTTGCCCGGAGGACTTAAGATTTATGCCCGGAGGACTTACAATGTATGCCCGGAGGTCTTATGATTTGTGCCCGGAGGACTTAAGTTCTTATTCTGAAAAGTGCTCCTCTTGCAGCAGAGGCATTGAAACTTTAAAAATTTTACCTGGAAGACATAGAATTGGTGCTCGGAGGTCTTAAATTCTTTTTCTGAAAAGTGCTCCTCTTGCAGCAGAGGCATTGAAACTTTAAAAACTTTGCCCGGAGGACTTAGAATTGGTGCCCGGAGGTCTTAAATTATTTTTCTGAAAAGTGCTCTTCTTGCAGCAGAGGCATTGAAACTTTAAAAATTTTGCCAGGAGGACTTAGAATTGGTGCTCGGAGGTCTTAAATTCTTTTTCTGAAAAGTGCTCCTCTTGCAGCAGAGGCATTGAAACTTTAAAAACTTTACCCGGAGGACTTAGAATTGGTGCTCGGAGGTCTTAAATTCTTTTTCTAAAAAGTGCTCCTCTTGTAGTAGAGGCATTGAAACTTTAAAAATTTTGCCCGGAGAACTTACAATTTATGCCCGGAGGTCTTATGATTTGTGCCCGGGGGACTTAAATTCCTTTTCTGAAAAGTTTAAAATTGATGCCCGGAGGACTTACACTTAGTGCCCAGAGGACTTGAGATTTGTGCCCGGAGGACTTATATTTTGTGCTCGGAGGTCTTAGAATTGGTGCCCGGAGGACTTGGAATTTACTTGAAAAGTTTAAAATTGATGCCCGGAGGACTTACACTTGGTGCCCGAAGGTCTTGAAATTTTATCTGAAGAGTTTAAAATTGGTGCCCGGAGGACTTAGAATTTTGAAATTTGCGCCCGGAGGACTTGAAAATTTATGCCCCTTGAGGACTTGAGATTGAAATTTGTGCCCGGAAGACTTGACTTTGCTTATCTTTGAAAATCATTCTTAAATCTTAATCAAACATAGCACTAATCAAACTGGATTTGAAATTTTCTTTATCTTGAAAAAACTTGACTTTCTTGTTTTGAAAAAAAGGTTGTATAACCTTCAAAATCTTGATTGGATAGTGTCGACCTTTTGGCTCGAAAAACGTGTTTTAATCTCAAAATTTTACACAAAAACTTTCAATGTTGATGCTGTATGATATTGTATATGTATGCGTATGCATGGCACTCAATCCTGTACATTTTCTAACTTCAAAACCCTTTCCTATCTTGCCAAAGAGGCACATCATTTGCCCTTTTTTTGTCTTCTTTGCCCCCAACATGATCATGAAAGCTCCTTTCTGTTTCCCATTTCTGCGGATTCCTTGTACTCACGTCATAGCCTTTTGACGAAAAGCACCAAAAATTTTCCTCATAAGTATTTTCCAAGGGAAATGAATCTAATTTTCATAGGTGATACTTAATCCTTTCGAGAATTAGTGATTACTTTTCAAGATGAACGACATAAATCCCATTCAGATCTTTTCAACTGGACGATTGAAAGTCTGATGCACCAAGATGTTTTGTTCGGGGAATACTTTGCCATTTATCCAAAAAACCAAAGATCCTCTCTTGATACAAAATGGTTTTCTTAAAATACCATCGTTTTTCTTCCCTTCTTTTTTGGTAACAAAATTTTGAATAAGAAAAGGAACAAAATATTCACAACTTGATTTGACAATCTCTTAAATTCCCGAATAATGGTGTTCTTTAAATGCCAAGATCAGACATGAATGACTGAGGTTTTTTTTTCTATTTAGGAAGAGTATGTACAAGAAGAATGGTTCAAAATTTTTAGAAAATGTAGAGCAATCGAGTGACATCAAAATCTTTGGATATCCCAAGAGTTTCTCAAGGCTTGTTGACTCTTTTTCCATATTTTCAATTCATGTCACTACATGACTTGGTTGCATGAAAAGTTCATTATTTGCTCTAGACTGCCCTTTTCGGGTTTTCACCCTAAAGCTGCGCTCTTTCTTTTGTTTTCTTTTCTCTATTTTTTTTTGCATTTTTTTTGCATTTTTTGTGCATTTTTTTTGTTCGATTGTTCCACCATGCATTCAAGAATTCAAATTTCATTCTGTTGGCTCTATAGGCTATACCGAGAGGGGTGGTGAATCGGTTTTTAACTACCCTTAAGCTCGTTTTGCAATTCTTCTAAATTCTCTAGCCTATTTGATTATTTTCTAAGTTCTCTAAGCTAGGCAAGCATGCAACCCAAGTTCAATGCAATAAACATAATATAATCGCAAGTAAATAAAGAGTAGGGAGAGAGAGATTTACACAATCAATTTATAGAGGTTCGGCTACCTTGCCTACGTCCTTTACCTTGAGACGCTCCCAAGGATTTTCCCAAATTCACTATCCTTGAATTTGTTACACTGCCTCTTTTTCTAGGCTAAAGAGAAACCTCTCTCTTTTTCTAGGCTCAAGAGAAACCTCCCTCTTTTTCTTAGGCTAAAGAGTAAGCCTCCCTCTTTTTCTAAAGAGTAACCTCCCTCTTTTTCTTAGGCTAAAGAGAAACCTCCCTTTTTCTTAGGCTAAAGAGAAACCTCCCCTTTACAAGGAATGGATTGGTTTACAAATGTTGCAATCAAAGAAGGCCTCTAAGTAGGCAAATGATTACAGAAATTAGGCACAAAGAAAAGCCTATATAAGATTTTTGCTAAGCAATACAAGAGATATGTGAATGATGGAAGATGAAGACTTTGTAGCTCTTGATTTGTTGTTGATGCTTGAGGATTTGAGGAAAATGAGTATTGGAGTTGATTGAGTAGTTCCCCTACTTTCCTTCAGCTTCTAAGCCTCTATTTATAGTCCATTGTGTGTTCTAGACGTTGGTTGGAGCCAAAACTTGAATATGTGACCGTTGTGTCTCACAAAACTAGACGTTACAGCACTTTTTCGTTGCGACGGATCAATCCCATGCCCAAAGGGATCGATCCCTTTAGTACAAAATCTTAATTCTTGGCTCGAGGGACCTTGGAAGCCATTCTGCCATAAAGGGATCGATCCCTTTTCTCAGGGCATCGATCCCTTTGATCAGGGGATCCATCCCTTACAATATTCATTTGCGTTTTCTAGGTCTTTAGGCATTAAAAACATTCTAAAACCAATTTTGACTATTTTTAAATATGACATGATTTTGAAAACATGAATTTGACTCCAAAAAATTTATCAAGTAATTTTCTTAAAATATATTCAATAATTTTATAAGAAAATTACTTAGACCAATAATTAAAAAATGTTTTCTAAATTGATTAAAGCCAATAAAGATAATCAATTAAATCATGGTTTTATATTTGATAAAAGCACTTAATATGGTTTATGAAAATCATAATTGATGAAGCAAATTTACAATATGAATCAAACATTTAAGATTACTTAAGTTTTTGTTATTTCAAAATACATATGTCAATTTAAAGCTAAAATCTCCCCCTTTTTGATATGACAAAACTTAAGGTAAATTTGCTTTGAAAATTCTTTGAAAATTCTTTAGAGAAATACTCCCCCTCAAATTAAGCTGGATATTATAAAGCTCCCCCTAAATGTAAGCATGGTTTGAAGAGAATTTCCAAAAGAGATTTTCAAACTATTTCTCCCTCATTATCTCTCCCCCTTAATATCTTAATATCTCTCCCCCTTTTTGTCATAGCAAAAAGAAGGAAAAATGAAAAGTATGCTCTCCCTAAAATTATGGCTATGTGAGAATTAAAAAATGCTCCACTCAATAAGAAATATGTTAGTACATAGGACTCATAGCACAAATAAATAAGTCAATATTCACAAAAAGTATGAAATATTCATGCAATGAATATGACTTATGATCTTATACCAATTGTTTATAAATAATTTTGCAAGAAGTTCCCAACTGGTAAATAATGAAGCAAGTTGTGTATAAATATCTACTAAGGTCTATGACTTGCTCATTTCAATCCTATTAAGCACCTAAGTATATCAATTGTTCTTTCTAAAGTTCAACTAAGGTGCATGGTAATACATCATGATTATGAGCTAAAATTATATAACATATCATATGCATGTGCTCATAAATCATTTTCAAGAAAGATTGTGCCTAGAATTAAATCATACATTAATTAATCACAAATTCTAGCACAAAAGTGTTTCATGTAAAAGTGTCTTATATGAATTCTTCCCTATTTGTCACTTCAAACTAAAGAGCACAAGAAGAATTGTCAATTTAAAGCTCAAACCAATTGGCAATTTAGTTTTGGCTTACCAATTATTGAAAATATGGTTGCCAATGATACTAATTGTTATTTCAATCTAAATACCAATTGTTACTAATGGTTGACTTAGATATTTTGCATGAATCCAATACTTATGTGTAGTGTGTTCATGTCAAGAAAATAATCATTCTAAATATGCAAGAACACAATCACACATCATCAAATATGCATATGGATTAATTGAACATTAGCACACTATCATAACGTATTAATCCATATTCATATTCACAAAATTATACCACATGGAAGATTCAAAAAGTTAAGGTATTCAAGTAAACACATTTTCTTCCATGAAACTAAAGAATCCTATGCTCAATTGTCCATTCAAGATCTTAACCAATTATAAGCAAGGGAAGATTACCATTTTAAACAATTCAAAGCAATATCCTTAGTTAATTTTGAACGTTTAAGGTTCCAAAGGGTATATGCTATTTTAACAAAAATGGATTTGTCTAAATAAATCAATGTCATGCTTAAGTATATTTTAACAATAAAATCCATAAGCTATGAGTGAGGTTAAGCACATAACACCATGAAAGCAACTATTCTCATCTCATAGACATATTCATTGATTCAACTTAAGTAAGTTCAACATCAAGAATAAATGCATGGATATCAATCACGGTACATTTGTTCAAGTTTGCATTTATCTTTGAATGTGGGTGTTGTCATTAAAGCCCAAGTTTGGCCATAAGAAAAATTTTAAGTACATGGATGATAAAGATTCATGCATTTGAACATTTAGGATCCATTTACCATCACAAATTATAGGCCAATGACCATTACCAATTGTTGAATTTACATTTGAAATCAATCCACTAGATGTATAATTATCATGAAACCTAGTATGGAATTGATAAGTCAAGCTAAGAGACATAATCCTATAAGCATGCTTGACTAAGATGAACAAAAGGAATGATCAATATTTGTGATGCACAAGTTCATCAAATTCTCAAATATATACACAAATCATTGAAATAAATCTCAAAAATTATGTTTAAGCATTCATTGAAAATATATTTCAAGATTATTTCAAGATTTATGCAATTAATGAATGTTTTCAACCAGAAAAAAGATTTTGCACTTGTGAGTTGATTATTGAAAGTGATACGAATTGTTGGAAATAATACAAATTGATGGAGTTGAGGCATGATATCAATGAAAAATGAATTTTCATATTGTAAAAATCATCAAAAAGAAGTTAAAACAATGAATTTTAAGTTGAGAAGAAAGAAGATATCAAGAAAGTGAACAATCCTTCTCAAATTCGGTTGAAAAAGTGCAGGGAAGGCATTCTGCCTTGGGAGGATCGATCCCTATAGGAGGGGGATCGATCCCTCATATGTTTTCTGCAGTTTTTGGCCTTTCTGGCTTGGGGGATCGATCCCTATAGGAGGGGGATCGATCCCTCATACGTTTTCTGCAGTTTTTGACAGAAAATTCAAGTCGTGAGGTACCAAAACTTCGTTTTTGAGTATTTTAAGTCCAAGTAAGAGTTTAAACATTTGTAAAACATGATTTTGGACTTGTATGAATAGAAAACATGAATGAAAAACCATTTTACAAAAGATTTTGCAATTTTGGAAGAATTTACACAATAAAATGCATTTTTAGCCTTAAAGGATGTCATTTTGAGAGTTAAGCATATTTTGACAAAACTAAAGCATTGGAAACCACAAATATGTCAAAACAAACTTGTTCACATAGGTTTTAAGCACATATATCATCAAATCATACATCTTGTGAACAACATGCCATGATTGCCAACATACAAGTTCTTCATTATTGCTTATGACATGGCATTTTGCATATATGACATATTTGGTATTTTGGGACAAGTAAATACATTATCAACACATAGGAAACTTGCTCAAGATGCAGAAATCCAATAATTATCACAAATCATGCTTTTCATTCAATCATTCAATGCCTCAAGTATTATAATCAAACAATCAAAAATCTTTGTCATGCCTTTTTGTTCAATCATTCAACTCACAATGCATCAAGAATCATCAACCAAGTGCCTCATTAAATCAAACAAATAATTTTAATACATATGAGTTTTGAGAAGATAGAATATAAGCTCACAAAACTCCTTTGCTTGAGTATGCTTTGCCTTGAATTGTTGAGTCCACCTTGAGCTATCCTTTGAAGAATTTTTGTGACCTTGCAAAGGGTGGATCATCAAGCTCTTCCTCTCTCTCATTGGCACAAGCAAACTCCAAGGGACGTGTAGAGCATTTGAACTACATTGTTTCATTGTATTCCCATGCTCTAATACTCCTACTACAAACAAATTCAAGCATGCTTTGGTACCCAAATTTTCTTGGCTCCATAAGAGTTAGTGCAAACAATTTTAGATCCTTTTAGGATCCATTTTAAGCTCATTTCATCATCATTTATAACATGCTTTGGGATCCACATCTTCCTAATTACTTTTCCTCTAAAAGTAGTTTTTCTATATGTGCATGCTTGTGAAGAGTGGCCTATCCTATTGCATAATGAGCATGTGAGAGATGTATCATGCATAGAATTTTTGCTCACTAGGAAGTTCTTAGGATGAGTTTCTTTTTGTTTTGCATTATAGCCTAACCCATCTTTGTCAAAGAAGGCTCTTTGGGTCTCTAGCATGTGATCTAATTTTTGTTGACCCATATAGAACCTAGTAAATGAGTTATGCAAATTTGTATTCTTTTCATTCAACTCATTTATCTCTAAGTTAGCCTCTTCTAATTTCTTTTGAAATTCTAACTTAGCATTCAATAGCTCATCATTTTCCATTTTTAATTTTGTAATCATTTTCTTGTATTTTGAGTTCATGCATTCAAATTCACTAGCTAGTTCATTAAAGGCATTTTGTAAATCGTCATGGGAATGGTCATTACATTCACTAGAGCTAGGTTTCTCCTTTTCATCCTTAATAGTAAAGGAGCTAGGATTTGCTAATTTATCTTTAATGTCTTCTAATTTCTTTTCTAGCTCTAATTTCACCTTGGTGAGTTCATCATTCTTTGAGCCTAGATATTTTAGTTTCTCCTCCAACTCAAAATTAGTATTCATCAAAATTTCATTCTCTTTTCTAAATTTATTTAACTTTTTGTTATATTTTGCATGCATTGATTTATATTCATCACTTAGTTCATTAAATGCATCTTGAAGCTCATCAAATGAATATTCTTCTAAAGTTTGTGAGCTAATCTCAAAATCATCACCAAGAGCCATTTATGATCGTTTTGCTCGATAGAGGTTAGTCTAAATTAATCTCGAGCCTAAGCTCTGATACCAATTGTTGGCTCTATAGGCTATACCGAGAGTGGGGGTGAATTGGTTTTTAACTACCCTTAAGCTCGTTTTGCGATTCTTCTAAATTTTCTAGCCTATTTGACTATTTTCTAAGTTCTCTAAGCTAGGCAAGCATGCAACCCAAGTTCAATGCAATAGACATAATATAATCGCAAGTAAATAAAGAGTAGGGAGAGAGAGATTTACACAATCGATTTATAGAGGTTCAGCTACCTTGCCTACGTCCTCTACCTTAAGACGCTCCCAAGGATTTTCCCAAATTCACTATCCTTGAATTTGTTACACTCCCTCTTTTTCTAAGCTAAAGAGAAACCTCTCTCTTTTTCTAGGCTCAAGAGAAACCTCCCTCTTTTTCTTAAGCTAAAGAGTAACCTCCCTCTTTTTCTTAGGCTAAAGAGAAACCTCCTCTTTTACAAGGAATGGATTGGTTTACAAATGTTGCAATCAAAGAAGGCCTCTAAGTAGGCAAATGATTACAGAAATTAGGCACAAAGAAAAGCCTATACAAGATTTGTGCTAAGCAATACAAGAGATATGTGAATGATGGAAGATGAAGACTTTTGTAGCTCTTGATTTGTTATTGAGGCTTGAGGATTTGAGGAAAATGAGTATTGGAGTTGATTGAGTAGTTCTCCTACTTTCCTTCAGCTTTTAAGCCTCTATTTATAGTCCATTGATGTGTTCTAGACGTTGGTTGGAGCCAAAACTTGAATATGACCGTTGTGTCTCACAAAACTAGCCGTTACAGCACTTTTTCGTCGCGACGGATCGATCCCATGCCCAAAGGGATCGATCCCTTTAGTACAGAATCTTAATTCTTGGCTCGAGGGACCTTGGAAGCCATTCTAACATAAAGGGATCGATCTCTTTTCTCAGGAGATCGATCCCTTTGATCAGGGGATCCATCCTTTCAGACAGGGGATCCATCCCTTTGATCAGGGGATCCATCCCTTCAGACAGGGGATCGATCCCTTTGATCAGGGGATCCATCCCTTACAATATTTATTTGCGTTTTCTAGGTCTTTAGGCATTAAAAACATTCTAAAACCAATTTTGAGTATTTTTAAATATGACATGATTTTGAAAACATGAATTTGAGTCCAAAAAATTTATCAAGTAATTTTCTTAAAATATATTCAATAATTTTATAAGAAAATTATTTAGACCAATAATTAAAAAATGTTTCTAAATTGATTAAAGCCAATAAAGATAATCAATTAAATCATGGTTTTATATTTGATAAAAGCACTTAATATGGTTTATGAAAATCATAATTGATGAAGCAAATTTACAATATGAATCAAACATTTAAGATTACTTAAGTTTTTGTCATTTCAAAATACATATGTCAATTTAAAGCTAACACATTCAAACCAAAGAATGGTGAGAATCTTCCAAAGAAGAGCTCTTCGATACAAGCGTCCATACTTGATCAAAATGGACTTTTAAGTACATAATGTAGCCCATGGTTCAGGGTTCTGAAAGAATAGATAAACAGGCCCAAAATGTGTTTGAAGGAGATCAATCCAAGGATCATTTCTTCTCATATGGTTGTCCATCATTTTCACTCTTCGAAGCACCTTTCTTTTTCTACTTTTTGATGTATCTCTTCCTCTTCTTCTTTTCTTTCTTTTTTTTTTTCAAAATCCTATTCATCCCTTAAAGCATCTTTCTTTGTGTACTTTCACATGTATCCTTCCTCCTTTCTCTTTCTTTTTTCTCTTTTTTTTTCATTGATTCATATCCAAGATTTCAAAAACATAGTAAACCTTATTTGACAGACAACAAAAGCTTAATCATTTATGTTGGCTCTATAGGCTATACCGAGATGTGGGTGAATCGGTTTTTAACTACCCTTAAGCTTGTTTTTCGATTCTTCTAAATTCTCTAGCCTATTTGATTATTTTCTAAGTTCTCTAAGCTAAGCAAGCATGCAATCCAAGTTCAATGCAATAAACCTAATATAATTGCAAGTAAATAAAGAGTAGGGAGAGAGAGATTTACACAATCGATTTGTAGAGCTTCGGCTACCTTGCCTACGTCCTCTACCTTGAGACGCTACCAAGGATTTTCTCCAAATCCACTATCTTGAATTTGTGATTACAATCCCTCTTTTTCTTAGGCTCAAGAGAAACCTCCCTCTTTTTCTAGGCTCAAGAGAAACCTCTCTCTTTTTATAGGCTCAAGAGAAACCTCCCTCTTTTTCTAAGGCTTAAGAGAAACCTCCCTCTTTTTCTAGGCTCAAGAGAAACCTCCCCTTTACAAGGAATGGTGGGTTACAAATAATGTAATCAAAGAAGGGCCTCTAGATAGGCAAGTGATTACATAAATTAGGCACAAAGAAAAGCCTAGACAATGTTTGTGCTAAACAATACAAGAGATATGTGAATGATAGAAAATGAGGAATTTGTAGCTCTTGATTTGTTGTTGAGGCTTGAGGATTTGAGGAATATGTGTTTTGGAGTTGCTGAGTAGTTCCTCTTGCTTTCTTTAGCTTCTAAGCCTCTATTTATAGTCCCTTGGATGTATTCTAGCCGTTGGGTGGAGCCAAAACTTGAATATGACCGGTGTCTCACAAAAACTAGCCGTTATAGGCTATTTTCGGGCAAAGGGATCGATCCCTTTCCATAGGGGATCGATCCCAAGCTTTCAGATTGCTTATTCTGGGCTTGAGGATCATTCTGCCTTGAAGGGATCGATCCCTTCCCTTAGGGGATCGATCCCATGCCTTCAGAAAGCTATTTCCTGCACTTTTTGAGTTAGAAATGATGTGGTCTTTGATCCTAATACAACCCAAAACATTTCGGTATTTTTGTGGGAGTTTTTCTTGACTTTCTCTGATGAAAACATGGTCCAAAAATTCATCAAGTGATTTTCTAAAATATTCAAAACATTTTATGAAGTATTAAGACCAATAAGGATGTATCATTAAATTATGGTCTTAATGTTTGATATGTTCACTTGAAAATGGATTGAGAAAATCATGTGTGATAAGGCAAATTTACAATATGAATTATAACATTAAATCTTACTTAAGTTTTTGTCATTTCAAAATATATATGGCAATTTAAAGCTAACAATCTCCCCCTTTTTGATATGACAAAACTTAATGTAAATTTGCTTTGAAAATTCTTAAATAAAATACTCTCCTTCAAATAAAGCAGGATTTTATAAAGCTCCTCCTTAATATAAGCATGGGTTTTGAAAATGAATTTTCAAACTATTTCTCCCCCATTATCTCTCCCCTTTAATATCTCTTCCTTTTAATATCTATCTCTCCCCTTTTGGTCATAGCAAAAAGAAGGGAAAATAATAAAAAATATGCTCCCCCTAAAATCATGGCTATGTGAGAAGAGATAAAAAAAATATGCCCCATCCAACAGCAAACATGTTAGTATATGGGACTCATAGCACAAATAAATAAGTCAATATTCACAAAGAGTATGAAATATTCAGCAGAGAATATGACTTATGATCCTAAACCAATTGTTTATAAATAATTTTGCAATAAGTTCTCAATTGGTAAGAAATGAAGCAAGTTGAGTATAAATATCTACTAAGGTCTATGACTTGCTTATTTCAATCCTATTAAGCACCTAAGTACATCAATTGTTCTCTTAAGTCCAACTAAGGTGCATGGCAAGACATCATGATTATGAGCTAAAATTTGATGACATATCATATGCATGAGCTCATAAATCATGTTCAAGCAAGAGTGTGCATAGAATCAAAACATATAGCAATTAACTTCAAATTCTAGCACACAAGAGTTTCATGCAAAGATATCCTAAGAGAATTCTTTTCTATTTGTCATTTCAAACTAAAGAGCATGAGAAGAATTGTCAATTTAAAGCTCATACCAATTGGCAATTTAGATTTGGCTTACTAATTGTTGAAAATATGGTTGCCAATGATACTAATTGTTATTTCAATCTAAATACCAATTGTTACTAATGGTTGACTTTGACATTTTGCATGAATCCAATATCTATGTATAGTGTGTTCATGTCAAGAAAATAGTCATTCTAAATAAGCAAGAACACAACACACATCATCAAATATGCATATGGATCAATTAATCATTAGCACACTATCATAGAGTATTAATCCATATTCATATTCACAAATTTATACTATATGGAAGATTAAAAAAATCAAGGAATTCAAACAAACACATTTTCTTCCATGAAACTAAAGAATCATATGCTCAATTTTCCATTCAAGATCTTAACCAATTATGAGCAAGGAAAGATTCAAACAATAAATGCATGGATAATAAATATGTTCAAGTTTGCATTTATCTTTGAATGTTGATGTTGTCATTAAAGCCCAAGTTCTTTAATAGTTTGGCCATAAGAAAAATTTAAGTACATGGATGATAACGTTTCATGCATTTGAACATTTAGGATCCATTTACCATCACAATTTATAGGCCAATGACCATTACCAATTGTTGAATTTACATTTGAAATCAATCCACTAGATGTATAATTATCATGAAACCTAGTGTGGAATGATAAGTCAAGCTAAGAGGCATAATCCTATAAGCATGCTTGACTAAGATGAACAAAAGGAATGAAGAAGATTCATTATGCACTAGTTCATCAATTTCTCAAATATATCCATAAATTCTTGAAATATTTCTCAAAATTATCTTTAAGCATTCATTGAAAGTATATTTCAAGATTATTTCAAGATTCATGAATGTTTTCAATAAGAGAAATGATTTTGCACTTGTGAGCTCAAGAAAAATGATATTAATTGTTGAAAGTGATACTATTTGTTGGAAATGATACAAATTGATGGAGTTGAGGCATGATATCAATGAAAAATGAGTTTTCATATATTAAAGATCATCAAAAAGAAGTTAAAACAATGAATTTTAAGTTGAGAAGAGATAAAGTATCAAAACAATGAAAAGTTCTTCTTAATTTCGGTTGAAAAAGTGCAAAAAAGCCCTTTCTGGCTGGGGGGGATCGATCCCTAGAGGAGGGTGATCGATCCCTTAACTCCAGAATGCAGATTTCCTGCATTCTACTCAAGGGGGATCGATCCTGCTTGTTGAGGGATCGATCCCTCATCCTATTTCTGCAGTTTTTGACAGAAAATCCAACCTTTGAGGTACCAAAAACTTCGTTTTTGAGTATTTTAAGTCCAAGTAAGGGTTTAAACATTTGTAAAACATGATTTTGGACTTGTATGAATGAAAAACATGAATGAAAAACCATTTTACAAAAGATTTTGCAATTTTGGAAGAATTTACGCAATAAAATGCATTTTTGGCCTCAAAGGATGTCATTTTGAGAGTTAAGCATATTTTGACTAAACCAAAGCATTAGAAACCACAAATATGCCAAAACAAACTTGTTCACATAGGTTTTAAGCACATATATCATCAAAGCATACATTTTGTGAACAACATGCCATGATTTCCAACATACAAGTTCTTCATTAATGCACATGACATGGCATTTTGCATATATGACATATTTGGCAATTTGAGGCAAGTAAATACATTATCAACACATAGAAAACTTGCTCAAAATGAAGAAATCCAATAATCATTTCAAAATCATAAATCATGCCTTTCATTCATTCAACTCATAATGCACCAAGAATCATTAACACATTTTCTCATCAAAGCACAACTAATCAAATAAAAAGTTTAAGGAGCAAGGAATTAAGCTTACAAAACTCCTTTGCTTGAGAGTGCTTTGCCTTGATGTGTTGGATCCACCATTAGCCATTCTTTGAGAAATTGTTGTCACCTTGCTAAGGATGGATTTCCAAGCTCTTCCTTTTTCTCATTGGCATAAGCAATATCTATGGGGGGTGTGTAGAGCATTTGAACTCCATTGTTCCATTTTATTCCCATGCTCTAACACTCCTACAACAAATAAGTTAAAACATGCTTTGGTACCCAAATTTTCTTGGGTCCATGAGAGTTAGTGCAAACAATGTTTGATCCTTTTGGGATCCACTTCAAGCACAATTCATCATTATTTATAGCATGCTTTGGCACCCACATTTTTCTAACTACTCTTCCTCTAAATGTGGTTTTTCTATATGTGCATGCTTGTGAAGAGTGTCCTATTCTATTGCATAGTGAGCATGTAAGAGATAAATCATGCATGGTATTTTTGCTCACTAGGAAATTCTTAAGATGAGTTTCTTTTTGTTTTGCATTATAGCCTAACCCATCTTTGTCAAAGAAAGCTCTTTGGGTCTCTAACATATGATCTAGCTTTTGTTGACCCATATAAAACCTAGAAAATGAGTTATGCAAATTTCTATTCTTTTTATTTAACTCATTTATTTTTAAGTTGGCTTCTTCTAGTTTCTTCTCTAATTCTAGCTTAACATTGGTCAAGGTTTCCTTTTCTATTTTCATATTAGCAATGATTTTCTTATATTTAGAATTCATGCATTCAAATTCACTAGCTAGCTCATCAAAAGCATTTTGTAAATCATCAGAAGAATGGTCATTGCATTCACTAGAGCTAGGTTTCTCCTTTTCATCCTCAATAGTCAAAGAGCTAGGATTTGCCAATTTATCTTTAATGTCTTCTAATTTCTTTTCTAGCTCTAATTTCACCTTGGTGAGTTCATCATTCTTTGAGCCTAGATCTTTTATTTTCTCCTCCAACTCAACATTAGTATTTATCAAAATTTCATTCTCTTTTCTAAATTTATTTAACTTTTTGTTATATTTTGCATGCATTGATTTATATTCATCACTTAACTCATTAAATGCATCTTGAAGCTCATCAAATGAATATTTTTCTAAAGTTTGTGAGCTAGTCTTAAAATCATCACCTAGAGCCATTTATGATCGTTTTACTAGATAGAGGTTAGTCTAAATCAATCTCGAGCCCAAGCTCTGATACCAATTGTTGGCTGTATATGCTATACCAAGAGGGGGGTGAATCGGTTTTTAACTACCCTTAAGCTTGTTTTCCGATTCTTCTAAATTCTCTAGTCTATTTGATTATTTTCTAAGTTCTCTAAGCTAGGCAAGCATGCAATCCAAGTTCAATGCAATAAACCTAATATAATTGCAACTAAATAAAGAGTAGGGAGAGAGAGATTTACACAATCGATTTATAGAGCTTCGGCTACCTTGCCTACGTCCTCTACCTTGAGACGCTACCAAGGATTTTCTCCAAATCCACTATCTTGAATTTGTGATTACAATTCCTCTTTTTCTTAGGCTCAAGAGTAACCTCCCTCTTTTTCTAGGCTCAAGAGAAACCTCCCTCTTTTTCTAAGGCTCAAGAGGAACCTCCCTCTTTTTCTAGGCTCAAGAGAAACCTCCCCTTTACAAGGAATGGTGGGTTACAAATAATGTAATCAAAGAAGGCCTCTAGATAGGCAAGTGATTACGTAGATTAGGCACAAAGAAAAGCCTATACAATGTTTGTGCTAAACAATACAAGAGATATGTGAATGATAGAAAATGAGGAATTTGTAGCTCTTGATTTGTTGTTGAGGCTTGAGGATTTGAAGAATATGTGTTTTGGAGTTGCTGAGTAGTTCCTCTTGCTTTCTTTAGCTTCTAAGCCTCTATTTATAGTCCCTTGGATGTATTCTAGCCGTTGGGTGGAGCCAAAACTTGAATATGATCGTTGTCTCACAAAAACTAGCCGTTATAGGCTATTTTCGGGCAAAGGGATCGATCCCTTTCCATAGGAAATCGATCTCAAGCTTCCAGATTGCTTATTCTGGGCTTGAGGATCATTCTGCCTTGAAGGGATCGATCCCTTCCCTTAGGGGATCGATCCCATGCCTCCAGAAAGCTATTTCCTACACTTTTTGGGATAGAAATGATGTGGTCTTTGATCCTAATACAACCCAAAACATTTTGGTATTTTTGTGGAAGTTTTTCTTGACTTTCTCTGATGAAAACATGGTCCAAAAATTCATCAAGTGATTTTCTAAAATATTCAAAACATTTTATGAAGTATTAAGACCAATAAGGATGTATCATTAAATTATGGTCTTAATGTTTGATATGTTTACTTGAAAATGGATTGAGAAAATCATGTGTGATAAGGCAAATTTACAATATGAATTATAACATTAAATCTTACTTAAGTTTTTGTCATTTCAAAATATATATGGCAATTTAAAGCTAATAATTTATTTTCTTTGAAAAGATATTTTCTGCACATGCCCCTCAGTGTGGATGGTGATCCTTGGAGGAGGTTTATTATGAAAGAAATTATAAGGCTCAAAAGGGGCAGCAAAAGGATAACATTTATATTTGTGAATGGAATATGAAAGACGGCCATTCATCATCTCAAATTAAGATGCTTCCATTGAAAAGCAATTCTTAGGACAAGTTTTTTTTTAAATCATTTGAGTATCATGTTTGCACGGTGTCACGATCCATTTCATTTTTTCTTTTTTCTTTTTTTTGTTGTTTTTTTTTTGTAATGCAACACTTTAATGCGATAGAGCTTGACCTCACACACCACATCTTCATTTAAGGAAAGAGGTGATGCACGACTCAAGGTATTATACAGATGGACAACAGTGAAAAATCCTCAACTTCGGCTTTCTCTCTTTCTTTTTTTTTTCGCTCCAAAGCATGGGCGAAGGCATCTCAGGAGTACAAGGTTGAAGAGTCTAGGACTTGTACAAGAATTTAGGTGGAAATGTATTTCAAAATGATCTTCCCACGATCGACCGCCATTGTCCAGAATCATTGAGATTGTCCTTGATTTCCAAAAAATTCTCAAAAAGTTTTGCAAATCGATCATTTCTTTGAAAATCAATTGACAATAAAGCCCTATCATGGTCAAAGTGAAAACAAAATCGAACTTTCAAAAATTTATGCCCCAATTTAGCTTTTTGGCTCTCAACTGACTTAGATTTTATTGAGATGTGATCCTAGAATGATTCAATACATTCATCTTTGACAGTAATCACCAATTTTCTTGGAATCATTTTTATCATTAATGTGAAGAAAAGAGACATTCTTGTCATATGCCACTGGAAAATAACTCATGCAAAAAGTTGTGCTCATACAATTATCACCTAGGCCAACGAAAATGACAAGCATTTTCCAACAAAATACAGGCTTCAAAATCTCAAAATCTCCGTTTCCCTCCAGATTGATATGCCCAAAATGTCATAACTCTACACCAAAGTGGACTTCCACTGTTCCATAAGTTCTTGAGTCAAGATTCCACCATTGATGAGCTCTTCAACCCTTTCCTTCAATTGTCTGCATTTTTCTGTTGAATGCCCAATTGCCCCCATATGATAGTCACATTTGCTGTTCGGGTCATAGCTCTTAGCTATTGGGTTTGGTGCTGTCCTCAAAGGTATAGGGGCTAAATATTGGTTTTTTATCAAAAAGGGCAAAAGATCGGAGATTGGAATTGGGATTTTTCCTTGATTGCTTCTCGATCTTTTTCTATTGTTTATTGATGGTTGAGGAGGTTGAAGCTACTGGCCTAGGCATGAAGATAGGCACACGAGCAACCGTTGAAGGGTAAGGGTTTGCTTGGAATCCTGGTTGCAGGATTGGTGAATAAAGATAAGGATCACAGAAGCATTGTTCGAGGTTGGACGGTATGATGGGTGAGACAAATAAGGATTATGTGGAATGGAATTTCTGGGAAATTGTCCCTCAAATGTCGCAGCTTGCACTTCTTCTTTCGTTCTTTCAAGTCTATTCGGCCGTATCACCTATCTCGATCTTACCTCCCTTGATTGCACTCTCAATCATCTCTCCGGAGGCCACCATGTTAGCAAAATTCTTAGTAACATTCCCAATCATTCTATCATAATATGGTGCCTGGAGTGTACTAAGAAACAGAGTTGCAATCTCTTTTTCCGTGAGGGGAGGCTGGACCTGGGTGGCAACATTCTTCCATCTCTGGGCATATTCTCTAAAGCCTTCAGTAGCTTTCTTCTCTATGATTGCAAAGATAAACGATCTGGGGCTAGATCCACAATATGCTTATATTGGGCGACAAATGCCCTTGCCAAATCTTCCCTTGAGTGAACATCGCCCCTGCCCAATTGTGTATACCACCTAGCAGCAGATCCTTTAAGGCTGTCTTGGAAAACATGTATCAACAGCTTGTCATCATGCACATGTGCTGCCATTTTTCTACAGTACATAGTGATATAGACCTTTGGACAAGTGGTCCCATCGTATTTCTCAAATTCTGGAGCTTTAACTTTAAAGGAATGACCACACCAGGTACTAGAGATAATTTAGCTGCATCCAAAGATCCATGAAAATCCATTCCTTCAACGATCCGAATTCTTTCCTCTATAAGCTCTATCTTTTGTCGAGAATTTGAGCCTTCTTCCACTTGTGGCATCCCTTGCTCTTTGTGACTATCCAAATTAGCGACATGAATTGGTTCGAGGGGGTTCATTGTGGGAATTGCATGCCCTTGAAACTGACTAGGGTCGATTGCAGACGGCATATTAGGGCACACATAACCCTTGGTGGGCATTGCTTGTGGCTCTTGAGATGATCGGGTTTCTCATGAGCCGATGTTAACTGGACAAAAAGAATCCTCCTCATTTCGTAACTGATGCCCCTCTTGAGTAGCTAGTTCTCCCATTTTTCCATTGTTCAGCTTCTCCCACAAACCTGCCATCTGTGACAATTGCTCTCTCATCTCTTGTTGAGCTTTTTCCATTCTTTCCATTCGACTCATTTCTGTCTCTTCCATGGTCCACAACTATTTCCAAAATTTTTCAATGTTCAAGCCACTTGGCACCTAATCTGTCATAACCCCGAATTAGATGTCATGCTTGTCATGCTAATATGAAGCTTTTATTGTATGGAAATTGTGAAATAAAAGAAAATTCAACCTTGTTATTATCACAAGTTGTACACTAAAAGAAAAAAGGGAAATTATAAACTGGAAATTGTCATTTGACCATTCCTTTGTTTTGATCAACGGTTTTTTTCTTTTTTATATTTTTTCCTTCTCTTTTTTTTAAGGAAACAGTTATTGTTAGCCTTATTATTCTTCTATTAAAATCGTATCATGCACATATGAATGAAGTGAATGCAAACCTATAAAAAATCTTGTAACCACCCCCTTATATCGAGGACTTTGCATCAATCAGTCATTTCCCTTATATGAAAAGTCGATTGGTCTCCACTTGCTGATGATTCAACATGTAGTCGTTCTGGAAACAACAGCGATCCTTGAGAATGAACCAATTTAGCCTCTCCAAAACTTTCAAGCATCTGCATTATCTTAGCTAGCTTTCCTTTCATCTCCCGTATATCACGTCCAAACTCCTCTCGATTATTCTCCAAAATAGTCTAGCTTTCTAATTGATCTCTCATATCTTTGACCTCTTTTATTCCAAAAAGACAAATATCTTCCTTATTATGTTATGTGAATGCATTAATATAATGAGATATGTCATGCTAAAATTCAAGAATAAAAGAATGAAGAGTTTCTCTTATTTAAATTCAATGAATTCTGTTTTTACTTTAATTCTAGAGTATGATAATTCTTTCTTTTTTTCTCTCTTTTTTTTCGAAAAGAATGGATTTTTTCTCCTCATTTTTTTTTAAAAATTTCTTATTTTCGCTCCATGACTCATTCTCTTTAACCTTCCCTTTTTCTAAATTATTTTTAAAGGACTGTGACAATGAATTTACCTTTTATTTTTATCAAAAAAATTTTTTTAATCTATGCCTAACTTTCAAAAAATAATATATACATTTATTATCATTTCCTTCTTTCAGATAGTATTAGAGAACAAAGAATATTTCCATGTTATTCTCAAAAAGGAAAAAAACAGATAAAAATTTATTTTCTCTTTTTTTTTTAAATTGTAAACTTGTAAATTTTATTTTGAAAGTGACAAAAAAAAACACCTCTTGATTCCTTTTTTTTTTTTTTATTTTTAAAAGCATGAATTTGAAAAAATGTCAGAGTCATGATATGAAAAAGATAGTAAAATGTTCCCTCGTGTGTCCTAATTTCGGGATAATTTCTATAAAAATCGGACATGGCTCTAGCTAGGATCGGCTTCTTAGGGCCTTTTACATGCTGGGTTGGGATATGAAGATCTAAAGGTTCCCAAATTATACCTCACTATCATCCACACTGGACTAGTAAGATTTAATTTGAGTGGGAGTATTTCGCTTGCCATTACGGAGGTGATTACCTCACGAAAGCAAAGGTACTCTTCTCCCTCCTAAGAAGGACAGAACTCGGGTATAGAGCTCATGTTATGCAAATGCAATTGCAAGTGTGTGTATGAGGGAACACGTCAGACTCAAATTAAATTATTTTCTCTATCCTAAATGCCTCAACAATTTATTAACAACAAGTATGTACAAGTATAAAACATAGAATAAATAACATAAAATGCAAATGCAAACAAAATTATTTTCAAAATCCAAGTGAATTAAGTTTAAATATCAATCAAGACTATTAAATTAAAACTTTGGATAACACATGATTAATGAATGGCTTAACCCACAAAAAGCGTCCCCAGCGGAGTCGCCAAGCTGTCGTAATAGCTTCGCGCTTGACGATTTCGAAAAACATTTAAAAACAAAAGGGAGTCGCCACCAATCATTTTTGACTAGGTGTGATTGGCCACCTAAAATATTTATCTTTTTAACAAAATCTCAAAATTAATTAAGTTTTATTAAAAAGACAATTTTGGTCTGCGAAAACAAAAATCAGGTTCGGGAGTACGTTTACGCGTGGGGAAGGATTAGCACCCCCACGACGCCCGTTAAAAAACGGTACCATAGTAATCATGTGTTATTCTTTTTGTTCTAATAAAAATGGTCTTAATTTAATATTTAAAATTAATTCCTTTTTATTCCATTATTGAAGCATTTTATTATTTATCAAAATTATTTTTTCATTTTTTAAAAAAAAAAAGGTTAGATTTTGTTTATCGAAAGTGAGTGTGAACCCTTTTTGTATTGAATAATTAAATCGAATACTCCAAAACTTTTGGCAGCATTCGAAATAATTTTTCTCGCCTAGAGATTTCTTAAGAATCACTACTTGTGACTTCTATAGAATCTCATCCTCGGAAGGACTCGCACCCATTTCGAAAATTATCATTAAAATAAGTTTTACTTTGAAAATAAATATGAATCCCTTTTATTGAAAAATAAAATCAAATATTCCAATACTTTTTGCAACATTTGAAATATTTTTCCTCACCTAGAGATTTCTAAAGAATCACTACTTGTGACTTCTATAGAATCTCATACTCGGTAGATTCACATTTTTAAATTTACATGAATGCATATGATTCACACAGATAATGAATGATGCACATGCATTTTTATTTTCTTGTTTAATATATTTATTTTTTATTATTATTATTATTTTTGAAATGTTATTTGTTTTTATTTTAAAAATTCATATATTGAAAAATCACACTAAATATTCCAATACTTTTGGTAACATTTAGTACGACTCTTCTCACCTAAGGATCAGTTACGAATCACTACTTGTGACTTCCGTAACATCCCATCATCAGACATTCATTTAATTGAATTTAAATTTCATCATTTATTTATTTAATTTTCTTTGTTTTAAAAAAAAACTTATTTGTTTTCATTTTTAATAAAAATTTAAATTATTGAAAAATTATACTAAATATTCCAGAACTTTTGGCAACAATTAGTATGACTCGTCTCACCTATGGATCAGCTAGGAATCACTACTTGTGACTTCCGTAACATCCCATCATCGGGCAAATATTTAATTAAATTTAAAATTTATTATTAATTTTTTTAAAAACCTTATTTTTATTTTTAACAAAAAATTAAATTATTGAAAAATCATACTAAATATTCCAAAACTTTTGGCAATATTTAGTACGACTCTTCTCACCTAGGGATCAACTAGGAATCACTACTTGTGACTTCCGTAGCATCCCATCATCGGAAGATTCAATTTAAATTTTCTTTGATTTCCTTTTTCTTTGTTTTGTTTTGTTTTTTTTTAATATATATATATATATACATATATTTTTTTATACATTTTCTAATCAATAATAATTAATGAAAATACAAGTAAAAGAAAAATTTTCAAAAACTTTTATTTTATAACATGTAATAATAATAATAATAATAATAATAATAATAATAATAATAATAATAATAATAATAATAATAATAATAATAATAACAATAATAATAATAACACAACAACAACAACAACAACAACAACAACAACAATAATAATAATAATAATAATAATAATAATAATAATAATAATAGTAATAATAATAATAACAACACAATAATAATAATAATAATAATAATAATAATAATAATAATAATAATAATGACACAATAAAACAATAATATTAAATAATAATAACAATAACCAAAATTACTAAAATTAAAATAAATATACCCAAATGGTCTTGGGCTTTAGAAAATCCAAGGAAAAACTTGCAAAATGGCCCAAAAAGACAGCCCAAAACCCAAATGCTGGACTGGGCCTCGGTAGGGATGTGGGCTGGCAGCTGGGCTGGACGAGGGTCACAGGTCGGGTCGGAAACGGACGGGTCGGGTCGGATCTGCGGGCGACGAGCGGACCCTGCGTCGCTGGCCGGTCGGGCACGCGGGTCCCGAGTCGGATCCAGGGTTCCGCGCGGATCCTGCAGATATCCCTTTTTTTTTCAACTATAAAAACCCTACCATTTTTTTAATTTCATTTTCTTCTCCTTTTTCAACAAAAGTCTTCAGAGCTATCAAAGCTCTCGGGCCAGGCGATTTCCAGCCCTGTCGGACAGCCGTGCGCCGCCTCTGGTGGTCGGATACCTAAAAAGTAACCCTTTTCTGGAGGCTCTCCACCTCCTCTCTTCGGTTCCGGGCCTAGTTTTCCCCAAAAATGCCCCAAAACCAGTATATCTGAACCTAGAACCGCGGCCTTCAACTCAAATCCGCCGCATTTTCGCCGTCGATGACCACCCAAAT
The DNA here is from genome assembly GCA_031772115.1 of Heritiera littoralis. Taxonomy (NCBI): domain Eukaryota; kingdom Viridiplantae; phylum Streptophyta; class Magnoliopsida; order Malvales; family Malvaceae; genus Heritiera; species Heritiera littoralis. The sequence goes on from JAPDPK010000021.1 coordinate 1,179,074, forward strand.
TCTCATCGAGGGATCTCCTCACCCTTCGCTAGATTCCCACCGTTGGGATTTGCAAAATAACCTCCCAAACACCTTGAACCCGAAATCACTACTACTCCCGTTTGATTTTTTATTTTTTTGTTTTTTTGCTTTTTGGGTTTTCTGATCTTGTGGTTTTTGTTTGCTTTGATGTGTTTGGTTTATGTGATGATGATGGTTGGCTCTATAGGCTATACCGAGAGGGGGGTGAATCGGTTTTTCGATAACCTTAGGTTCGTTTTTCGATTCCTCTAAATTCTCTAGCCTATTTGAGTGATTTCTAAGTTCTCTAAGCTAGGCAATTATACAATATAAATTCAATACAATAAACACAAATATAATTGCAAATAAGTAAAGAGAGTAAGGATAGAGAAATGTACACAAGTGATTTAAAGAGGTTCGGCAACCTTGCCTACGTCCTCTACCTTGAGACGCTCCCAAGGATTTCCCCAAATTCACTATCCTTGAATTTGTTACACTCCCTCTTTTTCTAGGCTAAAGAGAAACCTCCTTCTTTTTCTATGCTCAAGAGAAACCTCCCTCTTTTTCTTAGGCTAAAGAGTAACCTCCCTCTTTTTCTTAGGCTAAAGAGAAACCTCCCCTTTTACAAGGATTGAATGTGTTTACAATTGTGTAATCAAAGAAGGCCTCTAAGTAGGCAAATGATTACAGAAATTAGGCACAAAGAAAAGCCTATACAATATTTGTGCTAAACAATACAAGAAATATGTGAATGATGGAAGATGAAGACTTTGTAGCTCTTGATTTGTTGTTAAGGCTTGAGGATTTGAGGAAAATGAGTATTGGAGTTGATTGAGTAGTTCCTCTTCCTTTCTTTAGCTTCTAAGCCTCTATTTATAGTCCCTTGGATGTATTCTAGCCGTTGGGTGGAGCCAAATCTCGAATATTACCGTTGTCTCACAAAAACTAGCCGTTACAGGCTATTTTAGGGCAAAGGGATCAATCCCTTTCCATAGGGGATCGATCCCATGCTTCGTTCTGAGCCTTGGAGGCATTCTGCCATAAAAAGATCGATCCCTTCCCTTAGGGGATCGATCCCATGCTTCCAGAATGTGTTTTTCCTGCATTTTTGGGCTAGAAATGATATGGCTTTTGATTTTAATTCAACCCAAAATATTTTGACATTTTTGTGGGAGTTTTTCTTGACTTTCTCTAATGAAAACATGGTCCAAAAATTCATCAATTGATTTTCTAAAATATTCAAAACATTTATAAAGTATTAAGACCAATAAGGATGTATAATTAAATCATGGTCTTAATGTTTGATATGATCACTTGAAAATGGATTGAGAAAATCATGTGTGATAAGGCAAATTTACAATATGAATTAAAACGTTAAAGCTTACTTAAGTTTTTGTCATTTCAAAATATATATGTCAATTTAAAGCTAACAATAATAAAGAAAATAATAATGAAAATAATAACAAAAATGGGAAAAAATTAGGTGTCAACAGTATATATGCTACTTACAATGTTAAATTCATGGACCTCAATTAGTACTTAGTCGTGTTTGTCGAAAACTAGGAAAGAGGCCAACCCGAGTAAAAACTCGATCTCTTGTACCGTGTGAGCCACTTCTTGTGATAATCGTAAATTTTTCAATTATTGAAAATTATAAATATTTGAAATAAATAAAATTTTAAGAACGGGATATTGGTGAAAAATCCCGAGAATTGAGAAGAAGGAACGGATAATGAAAAAATCCTAGTGAAGGAAAATAAGATGAGAAATTTGGAAAATAATGAAAGAGGAAATTTAATTTGGATAAATGAAAATCCAAATTAAATAAGAAATTGAGAAAGAAAATATATATTGTAAATACAATATATAGTTTATTCTTACATTTATATAGATATATATAAATGTTATTTATTTTAAAGTATATAAATATATACATATATTTATATTTATACTAGAGATATATTTTTTTTATACACAAAATATATATCTTTATATACTTAAAATATACATAGTACTATATAATATAATAATAATATTATATGTATTATGTATATATGATATATGTATATATATGTATATATAATTAAAGGAATTAAATAAAACAAAAAATGGAAAGAAAAAAAAAAGAAACAGAATCGGGATTCCCCGATTCTGCCTTCCCAGGCGAGACCGCCCCCGTCAGCGACCGCCGAAGAAGGAAAGGGAGAGAGGAGAAGAGAAAGCCGTCGTCGGCCAAAGAGGAAAGGAAGGAAGCCACTGGCGACGGAAGAAAGGAAGGAAACAGTGGCGGAAACCGGCGAAAACCGAGGGAGGAAAGGATAAGAGGAACGAACGGCGCCGGCCAAATCGGTCGCCGCCACCACAGTCGAAGCATCGACGGAAGGAGAGGAAAGGGATGGAGGCCACCGGAGACGCTGGAGACGCTGGAAATGGCGGAGGAAGGCCGACGGAGGAGGGGAAGAAATCGAGGCAAAACCGAGTAGATCCGCCGCCGTGCAGCCGATTCAGGCCAAGCTGAGACCACCGACGAGTTCGCCTCGACGCCGGCCATCTGCTGAACCACCGAGCCGCCGGAGAACCGACCACCGGAGGTGAACAGGCCACGAGGGGAGGGGACCGTTCTGAAACCGGTCTGAGCCAGAAAAGAAAAGAAAAGAAAAGAAAAGAAAAAGGAAAAAGAAAAAGAAAAAGGAAAAAGAAAGAAAAAAAAGAAGAAAGAAAAGAGAAAGAGAAAAAGAGGAATTCCGGGAATTTGGAAAATTCCCGAGAATTCGAAAATTACGGGAAATCCCGAGAATTACGGGAATCGGTAAGAAATCCCGAAAAGTATTAAATTATTTAAATAATTTAATTATTTAAATAATTATGGAAAAAATTCTAAATTTTGGAATTTAATTTCCAGAAAATATCCTCAATGACCAAGCTGATGGAATCGGGCGAGGTGAACACGGGCGCGACCTTTGAGAGGCAGTCGCCGACCCGAAACAGGTAAGGGAGACATGTGCCGCCTGTAAGGATATTAGGCCATGTTTTTAAATTGCATTTAATTTTTAAATGCTATCGATAATTATCGGTTTATAATGTGGTGATTTATCGGTTTTAAATTGTGGTGAAATACCAGTTGAAAAATATAAACTGTATTTTCGGTGCAGGAGGCTAGCCAAATCGGCAACTATTATACTGCCGAAAAATTATCGAAAAACTACTGAAATTTACCGAAAATCACTGAAAACCAAAATAAAAGATTTGATTTCACGTGAATCGATTTTCGGGCACGAAAATCGAAAATTTAAGTAAATTTCATAAAACATGAATATAATGATATTTAATTTTAAAATATTCATGTTTTCGAGAATGGTGAAAAGGAAATCACCGAAAATTCACCCTGTAGGTGATATTTCACGTGAAACGATATGAAAATGAAAAAAAAAAGACTGAAGTGAATATTTTTATAAATATTCTTAAATATTCACTTGATTTTACATAAAACCTTTATGGTTTTAATTATGGAAACAAATAATTATGAAAATTCCATAAAGGTTAAGAAATGATGGGAAACCATGATTTCGAGATTAGAGGTCTCTACAAGTGTTTCTAGAAGAAAAACATGGTTAAGGGATTTTGAATTTGGAAAGTAAATAATTTATTTTTACATAAATTATGAAAATATTTGATTTGAATCCCGATTTCTTTGAAAACCATGTTTTGGATAAAAAGCACGGGAAAGCGTGCATATGTGTTTTACGGTGGAAAAAAACAGTTTTGCCCTTCTATTTTTACAGTGATGATTTTGCAAACTGTTTTCACCGTATGGAAAATATAATTTATACCTTTATGAAATAATTTGAAAAATATTATTTATTTTATAAATTTCATAAAGGTGATTATATTTACATGTGAGTCTTATGGATATTTGATTTACGGTGTTTAAAATCCATAAAGGCTAAGGTACGGTTTTTATACTGTTTTGAGACTTAGGCCCCGAGCTTCATGCATCACATATACTGTTACTGTCACGTGGCTGATTGACCAGCTAGTCATCAGCGTCCCGGATTGTCGCCTAGCAAGAGTACACCGAGGACATACTATAGATCATGGCCATAGATCTCATTAATGTTACTGTGTCCCTAATGGACAAGATAGCATGATTTACTTGTAGGGTGTTGCCTAGTCTCACTTATTGCTTACTGCTTACTGTTCACTGTTTACTGAAAGGATTTACGGAATCCTATTTACTATACTATTTACTGTACTGAACTACTGTACTGTTTACTGTTTACTGATGAAAAACCGTACCAAAACACTGTTTACTGAACTGTACTGTTTACTGAAATGGTAGCCATTGAATACTGTTACTGAAGAAAAAGCTACCAAAACACTGTTTACTGAACTGCACTATGTACTGAAATGGTAGCCACTGATTACTATTTTACTGAACTTGCACTTAATGTTAAACATATTTAATATAACATTGTTAATATAGTACACATCCCCTATCTTATTTACAAAAATGTAGTACTGTATACATGTCTAAATACAGAAAATAAATGATCGTACCTCATATATCTTAGTCGGTCTGTCATATTGTCTACTATGTGCAGCCGTAATCCACAAATATTGGATCTCAGCATCATCAAAACCTGAAATGTTAAAATTGGGGAGTGAGCAAACCACGGCTCAGTAAGAGAGTTATATGCTACACTTGATATTCAGCTATCTATATGCTGAAAATAATTTTTTTTCTTTTTCATAAAAATCTTCCTAGCTGGCTCTAGGCTCACATGTAGGAAGGATACTACAGTCGGCTAGGGATCCAGATAGAGTAAGGCAGGTATTTTGAAATACCTGGCTTGTTCCGGAACCTAGAAGCAACTATAGAGAATACTAAATCGATTGTTTTCAAAACGATATAATTTTCGTTTTTCCACAAAGTAAACCACTTATCTCTTTTCACTTCAATATACTTTAAAACACGTGACAGTTCAGTAATAAAAATAGTGGTTTACTTCTTTTCTCTTCAGTACAGTAAAAACAGTACAGTGATTTGTAAATATCCAATCATTGGATAATTACTTCTTCGATTATTCCTATTTTAGAAATAATTCTTATGTTATTCTTTTAGAATAAACATTTATTTCTCTTTTCAAATCAGTAACCGTATCGTATAGTTCAGTAAAACAGTATATTCAGTATTCAGTAAAACAGTATCTCGATACGGTTCAGTCAGTAACAGTAAATAGTAGCTACCTATTCAGTAAATAGTATACGGTAGCTTTCAGTTTAGTAAACAGTAAATGGTAGCTTTCAGTTCAGTAAAATAGTAATCAGTGGCTACCATTTCAGTACACAGTGCAGTTCAGTAAACAGTGTTTTGGTAGCTTTTTCTTCAGTAACAGTATTCAATGGCTACCATTTCAGTAAACAGTACAGTTCAGTAAACAGTGTTTTGGTACGGTTTTTCATCAGTAAACAGTAAACAGTACAGTAGTTCAGTACAGTAAACAGTACAGTAAATAGGATTCCGTAAATCCTTTCAGTAAACAGTGAACAGTAAGCAGTAAGCAATAAGTGAGACTAGGCAACACCCTACAAGTAAATCATGCTATCTCGTCCACTAGGGACACAGTAACAGTAATGAGATCTATGGCCATGATCTATAGTATGTCCTTGGTGTACGCTTGCTAGGCGACAATCCGAGATGCTGATGACTAGCTGGTCAATCAGCCACGTGACAGTAACAGTATATGTGATGCATGAAGCTCGAGGCCTAAGTCTCAAAACAGTATAAAAATCATACCTTAGCCTTTATGGATTTTAAACACCGTAAATCAAATATCCATAAGGCTCACATGTAAATATAATCACCTTTATGAAATTTATAAAATAAATAATATTTTTCAAATTATTTCATAAAGGTATAAATTATATTTTCCATACGGTGAAAACAGTTTACAAAATCATCACTGTAAAAATAGAAGGGCAAAACTATCTTTTTCCACCGTAAAACACATATGCACGCTTTCCCGTGCTTTTTATCCAAAACATGGTTTTCAAAGAAATTGAGATTCAAATCAAATATTTTCATAATTTATGTAAAAATAAATTATTTACTTTCCAAATTCAAAATCCCTTAACCATGTTTTTCTTCTAGAAACACTTGTAGAAACCTCTAGTCTCGAAATCATGGTTTCCCATCATTTCTTAACCTTTATGGAATTTTCATAATTATTTGTTTCCATAATTAAAACCATAAAGGTTTTATGTAAAATCAAGTGAATATTTAAGAATATTTATAAAAATATTCACTTCAGTCTTTTTTTTTTCATTGTCATATCGTTTCACGTGAAATATCACCTACAGGGTGAATTTTCGGTGATTTCCTTTTCACCATTCTCGAAAACATAAATATTTTAAAATTAAATATCATTATATTCATGTTTTATGAAATTTACTTAAATTCTCAATTTTCGTGCCCGAAAATCGATTCACGTGAAATCAAATCTTTTATTTTGGTTTTCAGTGATTTTCGGTAAATTTCAGTAGTTTTTCGATAATTTTTCGGCAGTATAACGGCTGCCGATTTGGCTAGCTTCCTGCACCAAAAATACAGTTTATATTTTTCAACTGGTATTTCACCACAATTTAAAACCGATAAATCACCACATTATAAACCGACAATTATCGATAGCATTTAAAAATTAAATGCAATTTAAAAACATGGCCTAATATCCTTACAGGCGGCACATGTCTCCCTTACCTGTTTTGGGTCGGCGACTGCCTCTCAAAGGTCGCGCCCGTGTTCACCTCGCCCGATTCCATCAGCTCGGTCATCGAGGATATTTTCTGGAAATTAAATTCCAAAATTTAGAATTTTTTCCATAATTATTTAAATAATTAAATTATTTAAATAATTTAATACTTTTCGGGATTTCTTACCGATTCCCGTAATTCTCGGGATTTCCCGTAATTTTCAAATTCTCAGGAATTTTTCAAATCCGAAATTCCTCTTTTTCTCTTTCTCTTTCTTCTTTTTCTTTCTTTTTCCTTTTTCTTTTCTTTTCTTTTTCTTTTTCTTTTCTTTTCTTTTCTTTTCTTTTCTGGCTCAGACTGGTTCCAGACCGGTCCCCTCCCCTCGTCGCCTGTTCACCTCCGGTGGTCGGTTCTCCGGCGGCTCGATGGCTCAGCAGCTAGCCGGTGTCGAGGCGAACTCGTCGGTGGTCTCAGATTGGCCTGAATCGGCGGCACGACGGCGGATCTACTCGATTTTGCCTCGGTTTCTTCCCCTCCTCCGTCGGCCTTCCTCCGCCGTTTCCAGCCTCTCCGGTGGCCTCCATCCCTTTCCTCTCCTTCCGTCGATGCTTCGGCTGTGGTGGCGGCGACCGATTTGGCCGGAGCCGTCCGTTCCTCTTTTCCTTTCCTCCCTCGGTGTTCGCCGGTTTCTGCCACTGTTTCCTTCCTTTCTTCCGCCGCCAGTGGCTTCCTTCCTTTCCTCTTTGGCCGGCGACGGCTTTCTCTTCTCCTCTCTCCCTTTCCTTCTCCGGCGGCCGCTGATGGGGGCGGTCTCGCCTGGGAAGGTAGAATCGGGGAATCCCGATTCTGTTTCTTTTTTTTTTCTTTCCATTTTTTGTTTTCTTTAATTCCTTTAATTATATATACATATATATACATATATCATATATACATAATACATATAATATTATTATTATATTTATATTATATAGTACTATGTATATTTTAAGTATATAAAGATATATATTTTGTGTATAAAAAAATATATCTCTAGTATAAATATAAATATATATGTATATATTTATATACTTTAAAATAAATAACATTTATATATATCTATATAAATGTAAGAATAAAATATATATTGTATTTACAATATATATATATATTTTTTCTTTCTCAATTTCTTATTTAATTTGGATTTCCATTTATCCAAATTAAATTTCCTCTTTCATTATTTTTCGAATTTCTCATCTTATTTTCCCTCACTAGGATTTTTTCATTATCCGTTCCTTCTTCTCAATTCTCGGGATTTTTCACCAATATCCCGTTCTCAAAATTTTATTTATTTCAAATATTTATAATTTCCAATAATTGAAAAATTTACTGTTATCACATTCTCCCCACCTTAAGAAATTCGGTCCTCCGAATTTAACTTAAGTCCAAAGGTGGTACATGCCGTATACTTACGACTTCTGACCTCTAGGTCATCCTCCAAGTAATACTGCCAGTACACTTTCAACATCAAGAGTAGTTTAGACCACTACATGCTGTTTTTCATCACATATGTCTATTTAATGATGATATGTCATTCCCCTCCTTTATATCATCACTTTCAGGTCTCAGTTCGATCCGAACCGTAAAGTACTGGTGGGGCCCTCACCGAGTCCTTTCGGTTCCTTACCGAACAGGCCTTCATTTAGATTATAAACATCACTAATTTTCTGGTAATTTCTGAGCCTATTTTCCTCTTTCACATTCTCAATTTATACTTTCTCACTCCCTTTAAATCATTTTACTCAATTTACAATCATTTATTTTCTTTATGTATTCAGACGACACAGTACTACTGGGGATGTTTAACATTTTTCCTTCCAAAAGTATCCACAGACATCAGGCCAACCATGCTCGGATACCATTAAATCTGTAACGACTCGTTACCACATTTTTCACCTTAATTTTACACCATTTATCCGGTTGGGCTGTCTGTGATACTTCACTTGCACTTAATGTTAAACATATTTAATATAACATTATTAATATAATACACATCCCCTATCTTATTTACAAAAATGTAGTAACGGGTCGTTATACCTCTAGAGAACTCAAAGGAACTACGTGCTACGCAGCTTTCTTCGTGAACTGTAGGAGCCACCTCTAGAGTCCTTCGAGAACTAAGTGATGCACGTGTATCAACGAACCATTTGAAAACATAAGCGATAGAGGCGAACCCGAGTAAAACTCGATCTCTTGTACCATGTGAGCCACCTCTAGAGAACTCAAAGGAACAACGTGCTACGCAGCTTTCTTTGTGAACTGTGGGAGCCACCTCTAGAGTCCTTTGAGAACTAAGTGCTGCACGTGTATCGATGAACCATTTGAAAACATAAGCCATAGAGGCGAGCCCGAGTAAAACTCGATCTCTTGTACCGTGTGAGCCACCTATAGAGAACTCAAAGGAACTACATCTACACAGATTCTTCGTGAACTATGGGAGCCACCTCTAGAGTCCTTTGAGAACTAAGTGCTACACGTGTATTGATGAACCATTTGAAAACATAAGCTATAGAGGCAAACCAGAGTAAAACTCGATCTTTTGTACCGTGTGAGCCACCTCTAGAGAACTCAAAGGAACTACGTGCTATGCAGCCTTCTTCATGAACTGTGGGAGCCACCTCTAGAGTCCTTTGAGAGCTAAGTGCTACACGTGTACTGATGAATTGTGGGAAATCATATGCCATTGAGACAATGAATAAATGATTGTGATCTATGAATTGTGCGAAATCATATGCCATTGAGACAATGAATAAATGATTGTGATCTGTGAATGTGATGACTATCATTAGATAAAATAGATATTACACATATGACGGAGAATGGGAGTAATTGTTGAATTTTGCTTATATTATGCTATAGAATCATGTGTTATTTGAAATGGTTGTTTCCTTCATACTTAACCATATCGCTAAAAAGGGATAAAAAGAATGATATTTTTTGAGTTAAAGGAATGAAGAAAAGTATGAATGAGCTTATGCAATCTGTTGTACATACAAATTGGTAGCTAATCATGATATAATGCATACATGCTATTTTATAGAGTTCATGCATGTATGATCATGTTTTACGATGTGAGCCTAGTATGTACTTATTTAAGCTACTTACTGAGCCGTGGATTTGCTCACCCCTTAAATTTAACATCTACAGATCATACGGGTGGATATCCAGCTCAGGCAGTTTATATAGGCTCTCTCGGGAACTGTACCTAGTTGTGGTACTCGTCTACGTTCTCCGGGCCTAGCTTTTGTGCTTTTGAGGTATACTAATTGTATATCATTTTGATAGTTATACGAACTTTAAATTTCACAGTACTAGGAAAGAATATGGGATGTAGCTTTGGATTGCACTAGATTATTATGTGAGTCTAGATGATTATCGAGTACAATCCGAGTTAGGATGTATATTTTGAATTATATATAAACTGCAAGATGTGGATTTATTACTGGTTAAATCCTTGAGAAATATAAGATGCATGATTGTGTGAATTGTGGGAAACAAAGGCTGGATATTTGTGTAGATTTGAATGTGTTTAAATGCAGGTGATTTTACTGGGGAAATTGATAAAATATAAGGGGGAGGTTTTCGACCCGTTTCTTTGGAATAGTAAAAATAAGGCTATAATCATAAAAATCACCTTGAGAAGTGTGACATAGCTCGAGAAACAATATTAGTAAGATAAGATTTGATTTAGATACTATAGTAACACCGAATACAAACCGTAAGTAGAAAATAAAATTTGGTTCGTAATTTTTCAAAGGCATAAAGTAAGTGTTAAGTGGACGTCATTGGCCTTCTGGTCGTGACAATAAAATGATGAGGATACTTGTACTTACAAAAAAAAAAAGAATTAAAGTTTGAATCTAATCATGAATTTATTTTTTTAGGTACTAAATTGATAGAAAATGTATAGTATAGGAACCAAATCAATATTAAACCCCTGCAAAATACTGCCTGCAACAACCTATATATCATTAGTACAAAAGGACTTATATTGGCATGAAAATCAAAACTTTTAGTTTTCTAATATTTGCTGAGGGTTCCTTTTCCAATAGCGCACATTACCTTTGAAATCAGTGAAACAAACAACACTGATGTTAATCAATATCTTCCCTGTTATCTTACCGAAATATACATACAGAGTGGACATCTTTAACAGAAATGAAGAGCATTAAAAGCATCGTAATATTGAGTTTGTCATTATCTATATTTACACTTGAAAGGATTTACTTGCTTGATGACTACACCTACGAAAAATATTACACTTACAAATATAATCTTTGGACTGTGCTAAAAGAAATATGGTATTCTCGAGCCGATTTGATTGCACTTGCACATCCATCACTGTATCTAAATTCTGAAATTAAGTAGATTTATGGTTATAATATATGATATATGGCTCTAGTTTTTTTGAATCCGAGTGTAGACACAAGTAATAACTAGAGGCATAAACGAGTCAAGTCACTCGTAAACTATTCGAACTCTATTCGATGATTACTCGAATTTGATTCGTTTATTTTCAAGTTAAACTCGAGTTCGAGTTACTTTAGTAATAAGTTTAGTTGAGTTCGAGCTTCATAACACTCGATCGAGCTACTTACGAGTTTTATCGAGTTTTTTTAATATATATTTTTAATATTAATTTACTATTTCACTATTATAATATATAGTTAAAAATTGACAGATTTAATCTATCGAATCAAGTTTCAGCCTATTGAGTTTAAATAGAACTTGAATTTCAAAAATCAAATCCAATTGAATTTGAATTAAGCTTCAAGTCTCAAATTTTTTTCCATTCAAGTTCGAACCTCATATTAAATTATTTTAATTCAACTCGACTGAACTCTTAATAATAACTGTCTGCTGTAACCAAAAAAAATAATAACTGTCTGCACTAACTGTTTAAAGCATAAAACAGTGGCTGAAGTCGGGCCCCAGGTGTTGATGGGTTTTCCATTGTCTGCCAATGCATCCATCCGTTGGAGGAGAATGCTTGAGGCGTACGACCCTGCGAGAGGGTGAGAAGGAGAGCGTTGATGGCTACCACATGAGAATCGAAAGCAACCTCGAAAGGAGGGGACCGCAGCCCTTGACAGTTCTGCAGGTAAACTTCAACAAAATAATTAAAAAATATATACGGAGAGGCAAAGCAACCAAAAAATCTTAATCAAGATTTCAGACAGAAACCCTGAGGAATCCTTCAATCTGACAAATAACCAATGAGAATTCAGGGATAGGATGGACTTGAAAATTTCAGCCAATAAACACTGAGATAAGCCCCAACTTTTGGGTCCCATAAAGAGCAATTGAAAGTTTGAAAAGCCCCCTTTGGGAAGCCACCAAAAAGCGTATGGGTGGGTCAAAATGACCTTTCAAACCATATGCCTCTCTCTCTTTCTCAATCCCAATTGTTGAACCATGGGCTCCTCAAAATAAATGGATTCAGGGTGCCCCAATATTCCTTTGTAAAGACACTATTGCATTTTCATCTTGTTTCTTTTGCTGTGTTAATTTTTAACTTTAGCTAAGCCTGTTTGTTCCTTGTAACGACTTAATTTAGATTTTGTTGTTCCGTCACTCAATGATCTCTGACATGAGAGCAGCGAATGCCATGGGAGGCAAGAAGGCTAGAGCCTGTGATGGTTGTTTGCGAAAGCGTGCACGTTGGTATTGTGCAGCTGATGATGCCTTTCTTTGCCAAGGTTGCGATACATCAGTCCACTCTGCTAATCAGTTAGCCAGCAGACATGAAAGGGTTAGGCTTGAAACTGCATCTGCTAAGTTCAATGCTTCGGTGATGAACAGTACTACTAATCAAGATGCTCCGCCAGCATGGCATCAAGGTTTCACTCGAAAGGCAAGAACACCAAGGCAAACCAAGTCCATGTTGGGGCAACAAAAAAGTGATGGTAAAGTATTGAATTTGAATCCTCTTGATCCCCTTGTTCCTGAGATTGGTAGTGAAGACGGGACAGATGACGAGAACGAAGAGCAGCTGCTTTGCAGAGTTCCAGTTTTCGATCCTTTCGCTGCAAAATTACGTAGTATAGTAACAAGCGATGGAGACGACGTTTCTACTGTAAATGAAGATGGGAATTTGGTAATTGATGGTTTCGGACTTGAAGGAACATGCGAGTTGGATGATGGTTTACCTGGTTTCTTACCATCAGATTTTGATCTTGCCGAGTTTGCTGCTGATGTTGAGAGCTTACTAGAAGTTGGAGTTGATGAGGATACTGGTTGTGAAATCAAAGGAATTGACTTGTTAGATTGCAAACAGAAAGATGCAAGTGATGCTTTTCATGAACACAAAATAATGAAAGTTAAAGATGAAGAAGAAGAAGAAGAAGAGAAAGGTGTAATAGCATGTTGCTTTGATTCTTCTTTCGACGTGACAAGAGCAACCTTAGACTGGAGTTTTGACTATGAGTCGCCCACGATTGTGGAGGAGGAAGACGAGAAGGTGGTTCCTGTGGCGGACACAACAATAATCAACGGTGAAAGTATGGCAGAGATGAAGAGCAACATGTTGCTGAGGCTGAATTATGACAGAGTCATCACTGCTTGGGCCAGCCAAGGCTCTCCTTGGACTACAGGAAGCAAACCAGAAATCAACCCTGATGATTTCATGGTACTCCTTTTCTTCTCCAGTCCTCCGATATATAATATATTCCTTCTCTAACGTGTAGCATATATTAGAGATGTAATGAGTAGAATCTTGAGACGATTCAGTATCAAAATCAAGTTCAATTTTATTTGAAAATTTGAGACTTGAATCGAGCTTGATTAAGCTTGATTTTTAAAGATCAAGTTCGACTCGATAAAATATTCGAGCTGTTCGAGCTCGACTTAATAGGTTATATTTATAATTTTTAATTATATATTATAAGAGTAAAATGATAAATTAATAATAAAATATTAAAAAATATATTAAAAATAGTTCCATAAGGCTAGTGAACTGCTCGAGCTAAGTATTAATGAGTTCGAATTCGACGTAACTCATTACTCAAGTAACTCAAGCTCAAACTTGACTCGAAAATAAATAATTCAAATTTGAGTAATTTTCGAGTCGAACTTTAATAGCTTACGAGTAGTTTAATTCAATTACACTCTTAGAATATATAATTGCACCGGGAGAGTTCAATAAGTTCAAACTGGTCCTTTGCTAATGTTGAACATCATGGTTCACGATTATACTGCCAACTCAATGCAGGAAAATCATTCATAAGGTATTCTTTCAATCTATGTAGTACGTGAATGCACAACTTTTCACTGATATATTTTTCAATCCGTGGTACTCCAGGGTCAACACCTGAATGGAGGCATAGGGGGAACATGCACTCAGGCAAAAGGGAATACAGACGGAGAAAGAGAAGCAAGGGTATCAAGGTACAGAGAGAAGCGAAGGACGAGGCTGTTTTCGAAGAAGATAAGGTATGAAGTGAGGAAGCTGAATGCGGAGAAAAGGCCTAGAATGAAAGGCAGGTTCGTTAAGAGGATGCCCTTTGTGGGGACTAGTTTTCCTTGTATCAAATGATTCATTGAGAGAATCGGGATTAGCCAATTATAGCCCCTATATATGGCTAAGCTTTAAGATAATAAACGGATTAGGGTAGTTCTAGTTGAACTGTTAGACCTCTCTAACAGTGCTTTTATCTTCCTAACGGTTCAAGCTACCATATTAATTTACTAACTACGCTGTAAAGTAGTGAAGTTTCTGGTTTCTTTCCATCTTCTGCTTTGGATAAATGAAGAGTTTTGTTTCATTTCTCCAGATTACGAGAGAAGATGTATATGCATAAGCAGCTTTATTTTTTACGTTAATGTGACAAATTAATATACTTGGTCATGTTTATTGACTTGATACAACTTGCATTGTATGCACCAAGGAAGAAGAAAACTTCTGCTATTTGCATAATATCTGTGACCAGTTGATCATGAATGGCCTCAAATTAAATTAATTTGATTCGGCTTTAGAACGGAATTCAACAATAACAATTAATTGAAATGTTTAAACTAATTTGCATTGGAATAATAAAGATGAAAAAGCAGTTCTCCCCCGAAAAGGTCGCCTGAAACATGGAAAATTTGCAGTAATATTACCTGAGGACATGAATCTAATTACCGCAGAAGGGCTTAACAAATTCCTAAAATTTTTGCATGACAAACTCTGAGAGGTCAATTAAACTGCAATGGGTTGACTAAGCATATTTTACAGCAAAAACTAAAGCATTCATTAATTCTTTTTTGCCTCATCTACACAGCAGGGTATGAACAAGGAATCAAGCCTATTAGTTTGTAATGTGGAGTTGGCTTAACAACTAAGAATTCTATAAGAGGTCCATTGCTCAAAATTGAATTATTTTGGCTAATTGATGAACATTTTATTGAAATATACCCCCCCCCCCCCCCCCAATAAAAAAACCATGTATCTGACTCATCAAGTTAGTATCAACCTAAACTTCAAAACATCTGATATACCAAATAATCAAAATTCTTATTTCTTACTATATTCTTGGTCCATCAGTCTATTATAATACTGAAACTGTCAAATAGCACATTTAGTTGGTTCAAGTTCAATCCTCTAATTTTTTTAATCATTCACTTCTACATGAAATGGACCTCTCAATTGCATAGCACTGGACCATCCTTGCCTGCCAATTTCCTATGCCAGGGCTGTAACTTCTTTTTCAACCAAAAAAATGTTGGATCTCGTCTTAAAATTGTTGGATCTCGCTTTAAATCTGTTGGAGTTCCTCTCTAAGTTGTAGGTGCTAGAAAATGAAACAAGAATAAGAAATTGTTAATAATCAAAATAATATAAGAACATATTAATTAGAATTATTTTATTTATCACGAAAAGTTGGACTGAGGCACGGATATCTCGCTCTCTTTAAGACGATTCACGCCTCTGCGGGAATTATATCACCGGTGCAGCAGGAACTCTAAGCGTGTCGCTGCCAGGATACAACAGCCCAACCTATCTTCGTTGTACACTCTACAGTTCTGCACTAACATGTCGAGTAAAGAGCTCTAAAATCAAACACCCTTCTCTTGTCCAAGAGCATATTGAGTTGATGTAGAGAATTAGTTGTGAATGGATTGGTGTTATTCTTATTGTGTTCAAGTTTAGGACCTATATATAGGGATCACAACTTTGTACCTCTTGTCAAATAATAATGATGATTTTAAAATCATTTGTAACTTATACACCATAATTATAAAGAATTTAATTAGAATATAACTGACTATTAAAACAATATTAACTATTAGTAACATAAACTTATAATTTCAACATTAATTATTATATTTATTTTATTATTAAAATTACAGTTACAACAAAAAAACTCCGTTAAAATTTGCTGTGTAGTATTCTGCCCACCAAAATCAATTGCAGAATGTATTATGTGCTTATATCAAGAAGTTAAACAATAAACAAAGTATTATTATCCAATACACATATCCTTCTAGGAATATTAAAAAATAAAAAAAATAAAGTGAGGGTATATATCATCATCTTAATTTTTTTTGTAGAATCTAAAAACTCCATTAATAGTATATTGAATAATAATTCATAAACAAGTAAGCTACTCATAAATTTCAGGCCAAAAAATATAAATCTAATTATAAATAAATTACTGAAAAAAAATTGATCAAAGTTTCACTGCCTTGATCAATAAATAAGATCACCATCTTTAACTTGCTTATTAATTGTTAGATTATACACTTGAAGTTCGATTTTGTAACATGCTCAAATCAGAAATTTTATATTAATAGCAAAACTTTACACATGAATTTGACCACAAAAAAATATTTCTACTAGCAAGTGAGCCCTCCTTTCACAGGTGGTCCATATTTAAAATCATGTCAATTTCCAGAGAACAACAATATATAATATACATACATACATTTATATATACTTACATGTACTTATAAATACACATACTTGTATATATAATATATATCGGTCCAATATCATATGAAACATTGCTCATTTATGGTCTGCAGCAGTTTCAACTCCTCGCGGAAATGAAATGTCGGCCTGTTATCCTCAATATTTGTCCCATTGATTATTTTGTTGGCATTATATGCTTTCATTTTATCCATCGTTACTTAAATTTTGCCAAAAAGAAAGGAAAGAAAGAAAGGCATTAAAACGATGCATTGACCCTATTGTTCTTTTTTTTTTTATTCATGATTTTGGACGAGCTAGTTAATGATAGGGGTGTTATAATTAAATCGAGTCAAAATGATTCAGTATCTAATGCAAACTCGACTCGACACAAAAGCTCGAGGCTTGAAACTTGGATTGAGCTCATCAAATTTAATTTTTAAAGTTCGAGTTTGACTTAACAAAATATTTGAGCCATTTGAACTCGACTTGATAAACTCTATTTGTCACTTTTTAACTCTATATTTTAAGGTAAAATGATAAATTAATAATAAAATATTAAAAATATATATTAAAAAAAAGCTTGATAAAGTTTGCGAACCGCTTGAGCTGAGTATTAAAAAACTCAAATTCGGCTCGACTCATTACTCGGGTAACTCAAACTCAAGTTCGGTTCAAAAATAAACGAACCAAACTCGAGTAATCATCAAATCAAACTCGAGTGACTCATAAATAACTTAACTCGTTTACACCCCTAATTAGTATTTAGTAGCTACCTAGCTGGGTCAGACCTTAGCCAAAGGTGTTGTAACTTGTAAGGCACCAAAGGGTTTAAATTTGCCCAACCAACTTATTTGGCACCACAGTCAGTTCTCATAGCGAATACAGCCAAGAAATTGTAAGGCAGAGTTCCTAGAGTTAACTTCCTTCTGAGCAAGGTGTTGTAGGCCTCTTTATTTCCTGTTTATTTTAATTAAAAATGATGCTTATTCCTGTATTAATTAAGAACTTATTGAAATTTCCATGAAACGTCCAAAAAAAAATCTCAATTGACAGCCCATACGCAATGCATATGGCCGGTAATTGGGCTTGCCCTGCCTCTTAAATTTGCCCGTAAAACACCCAAAGTATTGGGATTTCATTTTTCCATTTTGAAAGCTATGTTATTGATAAGAGAATTTTCATATACACTAATAATCTCTAAACTTCATTAGTAAATAAATCATAACTTTCAATTAAAAAAAATCTGCACACCCCTTAAAATTATAATAAAAGGATTATTATCCTATCCACTGTCAGTGGAGTTTTTTAACTCCACAAGCGGGGTTAAGATGATGACATGTATCTTTTAAAAATATTAAGAAAATAAAAAATAAATAAAATGGGACATATGTCATCATCTTAATCCCGCTTGTGGAGTTAAAAAACTCCACTGACAGTGTATAGGATAATTTTCCATAATAAAATTATGAACTTATCCTTAAACTAAATACGCCCTAACTTCATCTCTCAAATTATCTCAAAATTTCAAAAATTTCTTGCAAAATCAGCAAAAAAATTTTAGAATTGTTAAAATTAGAGACTTTTAGAAAATTTTTAGGGTTCTCCAATTGGATAAAATTTAAGAATTTTACAATTAACTCTAATGGGCTCACGCAAGCAAACTTACACGAAAATCAATCATGTCACTCACAAGCTTGCTTGCATGACACGAGGACATGAATATTTAATTGAATTCAACTTTTTCATAAATCTTATCATTTCTTTTATTTCCATGCTATCTATTTCTTCTTCCATGCTATTATAATAGCTGTTTTTTTCATTCAAACTATCAAATATTTTCATATTTTTTTCTAAATTTTTAGAGTTTACAGAGGAGAAATTTAAGGAATAAATAAATAATTATTATTCAATACATTATCAATGGAGTTTTTAAACTTCATAAGCAATATTAAAATGATGACACATAATATTAAAAAATAAAAAAATAAATGAAATGAGATATGTGTCATTATTTTAATACCTTTTATGGAATCTAAAAATTTCATTGGCAATATATTGAATAATAACCGATAAATAAATAGGGTTTAGGTGAAAAGAGAGATGAGAGGAAGAAAAAGAATGGTGATATGTTTTTTTGGTTAATATAGTTATTTCATCAATATTAAGATTTTTTTTATTTGAAGATATTTTTGTCTTAAAATTATTAAAACTTAAGAAGTAATTTTTTTAGGTTTATTTTGAAGTAATTTATTTGTGAAGCTGATTTCAGTTTTCCTTTCAAAGCAACGCGTTTATGTTAAATTTAAAATTGTAAATGTGTCGGCAAAAAATTATTTTGATTGCCCTCTGGCACCTTCAAGAAATTCTTGCCTTGATAGGGCAAATGAGTGAGCGAATAAAATACTAATTAATTGCCAATGTTGAAGTACCATTCCATATACAGACATTCTGCTAGATTGATTCTAATAGAATTTGTATGCTACGGTGAAAGAGTAAGTGGTTGAAAAAATTGAAAATAAATTTAGTTTTTAAATATTTAAACATAATTTAAAATTATCATTATTGAAAAAAATCGCCCTTTGTTATTATATATACAGGGTAGACGTCTTAGTACTTTTTTTTTTTTGGGCCAAAGACGCCTTAGTACTTCGAGGGCGCCCTTTCTGCTTGTACTATCATACAAGCAAATAAACACACACACATATATATATATATATATATTATAAATTACTACATTTTTTCCTTTTCATATAATTTTTTATCTTACTCTATATATTTATTTAATGTTACCTTACATCTTTTTTTTCAAGTAAAAATTAGATTGGAACCATTTTATAAAAAGTTGAAAAAAGTCTTAACTTTAAATTTCAAAATTTAAACTTCATTTTTTAAAAAATATATTAATTATTTTTCTCTTTTCAATAAAAATATATTGTTTATTTATACTTTGTTATTTAAACCTGCTCAAAAAATCAAAAAATGTTTTCATAATTCATTAAAAGATTATATAATTAGTAATTCTACTATTAAAATGAAAGTTTTGATATTTTTAAAAGTGTAATGTTGTCATAATATATTATTATTTTATAATTTGATGAGCTTATTGCTTTTTATTATTAGTATACTATTTTGCATATATATATATATATATATATATATTTGTGTGTGTTTGAAATAAAATATATTTTATGAAAAAAATAAATAAAATATAATATTACTTGGCCCCTCAAAATCAATTATCAAGATTTTGTTGGGCCTCAAACGACAAATACGCGGAAACAATGTCACAATAACAATACCCACAACAATCAACAGCAATATCTCAAACCAATAATAATAATAAATCAAGCTACCAAGCCACAAATAATACGCAGGCAATAAAACGTAAATAAAACGACACCAAAGTTTAACATGGAAAACTCTTCAGTGTAGAGAGAAAAATCACAGGGCAAACCGAATAAAAATCCACTATGAGAAATAAGCAAATTACAAAGTTCAATACCTTAGGCTTTTTGCCCAAAGCTCAGGGTTCTAACAATTAGCCTAAAAACAATAAAGTTTACCTCTTTGGATTCACCAAGATAATCTATCCAAAGAATACTCAATTGTTGTACAAGCTTATCTCTCCCTTGCTCTCTCTATGGAACAAGAAAAATATCACAAAGCCTAAAGCTTACTTTTTCTCCTTTGTGTCGCCTCTCACCAAAATAGACTTCTCACTCTCTGTCTCTACAAATTGTTTATGCAACACTTTATATAAAGAAAAAACAAATCCCTAACTGACTCCAAGTAGGACTCTAATAATTAATGTGGGCTGGACCCCACACATCTAACAGATTTGCCATTATCACTTTTAGCTTGAACATAATTAATTTCAGATTGTAAAATAGATGAAGTGATAATTCAAACTTTTAATATTTATGTGATAAATTTAACTTTTGAACCAAGGATTATTTCCTTTAAAAATAAAATCTCAAACTCATTAAACCAATACATGTTACACGTGCTCCTTGAAATCATTCGAAAACAAAATTAAATTTAAATAACATCTAAAAATATCCTGATCTTGTTATCCAAAAAAACCCCCTTGTTGTAAACCATTGTTGACAAGTGTTCAGCGCCGCTCTAGACTACAGTATTACACAACATTTCCCCATACAAAAATCAAATTTCTCTAGCAAATAATCAATGAAAATGGAAGGCCAGAAAAAGGCAATGAAAACCCCAAAGGGCCAAGGGATGGGTGGGA